>CM071930.1:30110488-31337366 GCA_016081115.2 Rehmannia glutinosa
AGTTACGTATTGCTGTTTCTCCATTAACATTCGTTCATCGAACACCACATGGATGGATTCCTCTCGTAACCATAGTCCTCTTTGTTGAGTATTCTCAGAAGTCATTTACTGAGTATCCTAAGAAAATACCTTCATCAGCCTTTTAAGATTGAACCGCCTTAGATTATCTTTGCTTACTGCCATGATTTAAGCATTTACATCCAAATATTCAAATATGCACAATATTGCTTCTTCCAAATTAAATCTCATAGGAGTCTTTGTCAATTACTCGCTTATCATGCATCTCGTTTGTGTAGTGTTGTGTTGATTGCTTGATGAAAACCTTTTTGGTAACCATGCTTGACTAACATGGTTCTTCTTTAGTGCTGAGAGTTCTATTCATACTACGCAGCTCCGTGCTGTTGTGGAGTCGCTAGCTGCCAGAGATAGTTCATGACTTGATACCATTTTCAATACAATGCGCGAGTTATTATTCCATTGACAAACTCGGTTCCTGCAATGCGATCTTATTTTGATGATGGTTTGGTTCTTCTCATTTTAATTCTCTTCATCAAGCATGGTAGTTTTACTGAAGTTTCTTTCTTCTTACACACATGACGATAGTCAAGTATATCTTGAGTAGTCATCTACTACCACCAAGGTGTATTTCTTTTCCACTTATGCTAGTTGGTTCCTGGGCCAAATAGATCCATATGTGAATCTGATATTCTTGTTGAAGATGGGCATGTCTTTTCTTTGAATGATGATTTGATTTGTTTTCCCTTTTTGACATGCGTCACATATACTCTCCTTTTTGTATCACGTGCTGGAAGTCACTTCCATAAGACTATACATGAAGCTTGTTGTCGTTTTGAAATTAATTTGTTCTTTTTCACTACGCCAAAAAAATCACTCGGATAGCTTTTTCCCTTTAGATAGCGTTACAAAGTGCTATTGGAACCACACCCCGATTATACGAAGCCTATCGTAGATAGCGCTTATAAAGCGCTATCCCGAGATGCATATTTGATAACGCTTTTACGAGGAAGCGCTATCCCGTATTTGTATTCATAAGATAGCACTCCATAAAAGTGTTATCGGCATTAAATTGATAAGCGGTTTTTTTGGGAAGAAGCGTTATCCCATGTTTGTATTGATGATGATCACACTTCATAAAAAGAAGTGTTATCTTACGATGATTTTTATGCTTTCAATATTCAACCAAACTTATGTTTCCCACCATTTAATCATGTGACCAACAAGAAGCGAACAAAAGCATAGCATAGAGAGCGGCAACAAAATTCATAAATCATAAAATTAAAAAACAAAGATAAAATTTATCTAAAATATTATTTGAACAATATAATAATATTGAACACTCCATAATATAATTCACATGAAACTAAGATAAAAGTATCTCAATATAATGTGATAAGAGTAGCTCGCATCTCAGAAATAAAGCTAATAAATCTTAGAAATTCAAACAATTATCAGTAGTTTTAGAACAAGAGTTATGCTAAGGTAGCCTACTTTGAAGAAGACATTATGTGTGCCATTCACTTTCTCAACCTTCGTCGGATCAAGAACCATATACTGTGTTTTAAAAAAGAAAATAAGACAAGTAACAAATACTAATTTAAAATATCATTATACATATATTGCAACATATACAAAAACACAAAATAAACCGAGAAATCAACACATTAATGTTAATATGTGATGCACAATGATCGCTGATGAGCAAGATATATATTATATTCATCTGCTACTCTCAAAGTGGTAGTAATCTCAAAAGGTGACTAAAATAGTGTGAATCAACCTCATCATGAACTCATCAATATGATGGACACCCTCAGAATCCACTTGCTACTTTTGAGTTCTCAACAACAAAACATGATCATACATTCAAATTGTAAGATTAAATACTAATCGTCGTATACCATCACAACAATTGTAAGAATAACTTACTGAGTGTTTTCCTTCGACGCCAAGCACTTCTTTATACTTTTTGCTCGGAAAATTGGCTACAACAATGGCTCAAGACCATGAAGGCCCCTCTCCAACTATCAAAAAAAACAGAGTCAAGCTAAAATTTAGATTAAAAAAAAGAATTAGAAAATATCCATGGGACAAGTCATTTGATGGATATGACAAACTGTAAGATTCTCGCGGAGGATAAAACAACAAAGAAACTACACAAGTACAAATCCTAATGTAGCTACTAATATAGTACAAGTTGAGTTTACTGAACAGTAACACTTGAAATTACAAATTAGATTCTAAGGTAGAAATAAAAACTTATCAGACATGAGTAGACTTGTTGAAACAAAGTGGGCAAACAAATACAACAAACGATTAGAGTACAAGAACCAAATTGCTTATTATACAAAGTTCTTGTGTAAAAGCTGTCAAACTCTCATTTCGAAACATATCCATACATGAATACAAACTTGACATAGAAACCATGGGAGTTCAAAATCTGCAACCAAATCAAAATGACATGGTAAAGTAATGAAAGCTAATTGTGCTTACAATGCTAAAATCGGATCTGGATGTCTGACCACTCTAAGATTAAATTATGTTGTAAAAATCCCCAACCACAGATTAATCCTTGCGGCGCTAGGCCCCCTTATGCGCCTACGATTTTTACGTTGAGACCCACTAACCCCGCCTAGACTAGGCGCTAGGGCTAACTTTTTCTAGCTGGTGCGCCTAGCGCTTTTTTACAACATTGATTAAATATAATACCAATGCACTGACCACTCTAAGATTAAATATAATACCAATGCAATGAAAAGTATTCTTTCATTCTACAGATTAAGCCATTCAAATTGCATATTTCTTGCCCAACAGCGAAAAACACAGAGAAGAAAATAACAGAAAATCAAAAAAAAAAAAAAAAACGATGCTATCTAAGAAAACGCACAATCTCCATTTAAAAATCTAACTTCAAGCAGTTGGCATGTGCATTCGAGACACATTTGACTGTACTTAGTATTCTTTTCTTCATCAAACACCAAAGTATTTAAAAATGAAAAAAAATAATAATAAATAATCTTTTGACGGAGCCAATGCAGCGACCATTTTCAAATATGAGAAGCTAAAGAATAGATGAGTTTTAGTAAACATGGTCCAGGAACTCCTCTTCGTTAAATACTTATATCAAACAGCTAGTATGCAACGCATTTAATTGTACACCAAAACACACTTCTTTTAAGCAAAAGCCTTATTAATCAAAATCCATTATCAGTCAATTAAGTTTTAAGCAAAGTACTAGTCATGATTTACCCACCATCTCTGTTACATGATTACACTAATATCCATCAAACAAACCAATAGTTGAAAATTTTTACTCCATCAGCTAGGGTAGGTTCATATTTACCCACCATCTCTGTTACACGATTACACTAATATCCATCAATCTAAACCAAAGAATTCCTGAATCTAATCAAGTATTGAGTTCATTTCAATAAACAGAACTCTATCTCTTTTTCTTCTGTCTCATTATTCTTTACTCAGCCCCACATTTACTTGCATATGACATTGCATGTTTTCTAAGGCATATCAAGTACAAGAACAAATAAAAAAATTGTCACTTTGAGTGAGATTACCTGGCATCACGGAACCCAGTCAATACTAAATAAAGTGTTCTTGGGATGGGCGTTGCTGAAAGCGTGAGCACATCAATAGAATTTTTAAATGAAGCAATCTTCTCTTTTTGTTTTTACACCAACCTGCAAAGAAAAAAGGGATACAAAACGTTCACATGTCTTTCCAAAAATTTTAATTCTAGAAGTTTTACATATGCAAAATCATCAAATGATTGCAAAATAAATGAAACCTACTAACCCCTCGCCAAACCACCAGCTCTCCATCGCGACCTATTTTTGAGAGTGTCTTTTTCTTCCAATTTTTCCACTAAAATTGAGAAAGTTCAGTTATTTTGCCCAAATAAACCTTCAAAATTTATCGATAAATTTACCTCTAATATTCCCATCTCTCCCCACCGCCATTGGTTCATCTTCTTCAAGCAACAAAGCCTAAAAGCTATATCTACATAAATAACAGTATTAGCGCTAACAAAATCACGAAGGTTACCTTTTCGATCCTGAAAACCTAAAATGGTACTGTCTTTCGATTTCCATAATTCCACCTGGATTTTCTCCGTCATCCTCCGGCGGACTAATATGTTGGGTTTCCGACGATTCTGGTTCGAAAAATATTCTCCTATCTAACCCACTGGTTGGTTCGAAAAATATTCTCAAAAATAAATTCCCGAGGTTTTGTTTGAAAGAGGTGAAAAGTTTTATTGAGAAATGGATTATGAAGAAATAGATGTGTCGGAGGGAAATTATTTTTCGAAATTGTTTTTCACAAATAACACTTTGAGATAACGCATCGTACAGAGCGTTAATATGAGAAAATATAAAACGTTTCTTTAATTAGCGCTATCTAACTAAATTGATTGAATTGAATTAGATAACGCTTTAGGATAACGCTTTGTTATGCGAGCGTTATTCCAAGAACATATATAACACTTATTTGATTAAACGTTATCTTAAGTTTTTTTATATAACACTTTGTTAATAAAACGCTATTATATGATTTATTATGATAGCGCTTTCCTACAAAAGTGTTATCCAAATATATGTGAATTTTTCAATAACACATTCATATAAAAGCGCTATCTAAAATGTGTTATCCAACTATTTTTTTGCGTAGTGTTTGCTAATAGACGTGTTGGGTGTTGCGAGTTGACCAATCCACGACATACATGTTCTTCTCTGCGCATCCTTGCAACACAACTTCATTCGATTCAAAGATCCTCGATTTGGCATATACCCATGTTAAATCCAACATTATAACCCCTCTTGTCACAGAGTTGGTGATGCTTAGCAAATTGAAGTTGAGTCCTTCAACATATGCAACGCCTGTGATTTCTAATCCATTTTTCTTGATGGATCCAATGCCTTTTATTTCTCCCCCGAGCTTCATTTCCTCCAAATATGACTTTTGCTCCTTTGACTTCCTTGAATTTCAACAGATTTTCTTGTTTCTGTCATGTGTCCGGAATAGCCACTATCCATGTACCAGGTTCCTTGGCACTCGATTGTTCCTTGAACCCGCAATCAAGGAATTTAAGTTTTAGGTACCCATACTTGCCTGGTCCCGAGGGGTTAAATTGTAAGATGATCCAATCAACTTATAGCCAAATGATTTGACTCTAAGGGGTTGCCATCTATCGATTGCCATAATCATAATTAATCTTGACAAATTGCTTGGGAATTCTAGGTTCATACAAATGTCCCTTTTGTCGTATGCCTGTATATGTGTTCTAGCAATTGCCTTCTTTGGGTATTTGTGACATTTAAAGTGTAGTGCCTAAGTGCATATGTGTCTTGATGAAAGCTCTTATACCTTTGGAATGGCCTTTCTTGAGTTCTAGGCCTTTGCCATTTGGGCTTATATTCCATAGGTCTATGCCGATAGTTCACATCATTCCAATCGGCTTGGCTTGGATATTTTCTTCCATTCCCATCATATGTTTTTCTCTTATAGATTTTCTAGGGTTTTTGGTAGCTCTGTTTCTTCTTTACAGAGTATTTTCTGTTTGGAGTTTGCTTTGAGGAACTCGACCAATTTCTTCTCACCTGTCCTTTCAACGCACTCAATCGGGCCGTTTCCTTTTCCTTTATAACCAAGGCCGGTTTGCTTGTAATTGTGCTTTGGATTAAGTATATGTGCACCATTTGGAGTTTTGGATTTTTGAGATACTTCATTGCTTGAAGATCCTTTTTCCAAAATACTTTTGAAGTTTGACATATCACGGAGGAATTGAATCCTAAGCCTGTCTTGTCTCCACATTCTCTTTGACTCATAATAAGATCATCCAATGATTTAGATGCCTTAGTGAATGAGGCAATCACATTTTTAAGGTCATTTTCCCTCTTTTCTATAGCATCATTTTCGCTATTAGCTTGGCGTTTTCGGCCTTTAAACTTTCATTCTCATCGGCTATTTGACTTAGAGTACTCGGCTCCTTAGTCACCGTGAGTTTTGGCTCTTGAGTAGGTGTTTTCCTCATTTAGTAGTGTGTGTGAGGATTTAATGTGTTCAAAATCTTTCATCATTTTGCCTAATGAATCATAAAGATCGAGTGGGTGATGAAGTGTGTGTGTCACACTCACTATCACTAGAATCGAGTTTGATGAGTTAGAGTGTACCTCATCTTCTTGGTCGTTGATCTTGTTCCTTGGCCATCAAACAGCAGTTAGGGCTTCTTCTTCGAGTCACTTGAGTAGTCGGCTTCTGCTTCTCTCTGCGAATCAATTGTCTCTCTTGACTTGGTTTGTCTCGGCCCGATCTCTGCAGACCAACATTGCCTTTTTCTTTTCTTGTCTTCTTTCTCTCAAGACCTTTCTTTCTTCTTCATTCTTGTATTTGTTGACTACGAGGATATGGGCAATCAATGGCGTAGTGACTGGTTGCCTGGTTCCAAAGATAGATATTCAACCTTTTGATCGACTCTTTCCATTCTTGGATTGTCGGCCCTTTGATATTGACTTTTTGATGATCTGTTCTCTTGTTTGGCCTATCTTCCCTTGACTTGGAAGGAGCCGAGTGTCTTCTCGGAGGATTCGCCCTTGCCTTTCTTGTAGTTCTTATTGAAGAACTTGTTGAACCTTTTTACTAGTAGGGCTATTTCTTCCGGGTCAATGACTTCTTTGACCTCACTCTCTTCCCATCTTTAACAATTAGAGCAAATTTGTTTTGGGTACAACTGTCTCTTCCTCGATCTTTTCTTCTCGGCTCAAACTCGTAGGCTTTGAGGTCCGAGAATAGTTCATGGTTGGATGTCTTTGATAGGTCCATGGAATGTCTTAGTGCCATGACCTTCATTTCCCATTCACCGAAGACCTTTTAGGATCTTCATACACATTTCTTCCGTGTATATTCTTTTCCAAGTCTTGATGTACTCGTTGGTGATTTACGTGAATCGAGCATCCAGTTGATCTAGGTTCTCTCCCGAGATCATTTTGAAGTTCTCAAATTTCTGTCGACCCACGATAATTTGTTTTCTTTGATTTGCTCGAGCCTTCACAAATCAATGTTAGCTTGTCCCATTTCTTTAGCCGTTTTGCATGATTTGACTTTGTTGAACATGGCTTTGTCCAGGGTTTTGTAAAGAATGTCCTTGGCCACATTGTCCAAGTTATATCTTTTTTGTCATCATTTGTCCATTCACTCTTGGTTTTTCGATCATAGGCGATGCAGGAGCTATATCCTCTTCACCTTCAATTTTGCACTCTTCTTACTTACAAATGTTCACCTTTAAGATTTGCAAAGTGGCCCATCCTCTATCACTATCCACATCTCATCATGTAATCTTTGATAGATGAGCCTACATATGAATTTTCTAATCATCAAATTCTTCAATTGTGAACATAGGGATGCGTGTCAAATTTGCTTCCATGATAATGAGTTTTAATGATAAAAAGAGTTTTGAAAATTTAAGTACTAAAGCGGACTTTGAAAAATTTGGAGATCTAGTTCGAGAACCGGTCACGGAAGGCTCAATGAACCAACCGCTCGATACCACTTGTAGGTCCCAAGGGGTGGGTGTAAGGTTTAGAAGGGGGTTGAATAAACCTTACCAACTTTTTCGATTTAGTCCTTTTTAAAGTTCGAGTTGATGTTACTCACATTTGTGTCCTTGGTGACACCAATTTAGTTAATCAAGAGAGTTAGTCTCTCAAACAGACTCAACTAAGTTGTTGATGGAATAACTCAAATTGTTAAGACTAAATTAACTCAACTCGTAGTTTGTTTTCAGTTGGAAGACTTAACACCCTTAAGTTTGGTTAAGTAGAGATTTAAAGCTTGATTTAGTACTTAGAAATTATCTAATGGATAGCAAATATGTCGTGAGAATTAAGCAAATATAGTGCGAGGAATTTAAGTCTTTGAAATGTAAATGACACAATGAGGTTTTTATAGAGGTTCTAAGATGGGGTAATTCTTCTACTCCTCTCTTCTCCAACTCCTGGAGGAATCCACTAGGTATTGATCAAGATACAAAGTGGTAATACCCAGATACAAGTCTTGATCACACACAGTGACTTGTTCCTTTGGGACTCGATCTAGAGACGCCTTGATCACTCAGCTGGCTTCTCATACGACTCAGCTTCTTGACAGGGCAGCTGCCTTGCTACTACAGCCCACTTGCTTAAGCTCTTTGGATTTGATCACGAAGCCCTCCAAAAGCTCAAGACTTGGTTCAACCTTGAACATTCCTACAATCCTTCGTGGAATGTAGACCCCTTGATTCTTCAGTAATTTCCTCTTCAACTGATTGAAGTTATCTTTCCTTCACATGTGAGTGTTGGATTGATGTTCTTCGTAGTGTAGGCTTGAGGATTGAGCGTTTAATAACTTGAGAATATTTTAGGTTACAAAATGTTTCTTTCTTGCTTGTATTTTCAAGGTAACCTGTGTAACATGCGTTACCTGCATGACCTTTTCTCAGAGTTATTCCTCAGCCTTTTATAGTGTTCTTTCAAAAATCTGTCCGTTGAAGAGATAGGCTTATTTTTTAAAGTCACTTGTGAACGTTGGCTTGTCTTGTTGCAGTCCTTGAATTTGCCACTTCCTCGTATAAGATGTTCTTCAGCTTTTCAGAGTTCTGACACGGTGTAGTGCTTCCCATTGGTTTATTCCTTTTGCACGCTTCTGGGACTGAGCACTTCGAGAAAGGTAGCATGGAGATATTACTTGTTTAAGTAATTCTCTTGATTTCTGTGCAACGGATCTTTTTCAGTTATCTCGACTTGACTGCATTTCCTTGTTTTCCCCAGGTGACTTAGAGTCAGCTTCCAATCATTGGATGACTCTCCTGTCACTTTGACTTGAGACTTGGCTGTATTTGGCTGACTTGACTGATACTTCATTCAGCTGCATCTCAGCTGCTCCTTCAGTCGAGTCCCTGTCTTCTCTTCTTTGCCATACTCAGCTGTCTTACAGCGGAGTCTTCCTTCTAGCCTTCAGTTGTCTTCTTGCATGTTTAGTCATAGCTGACTTAACTCAGCTTGACCAGCTCTACTTATTACAATGCAGTTTACAACAAAGAATGGGGTGCCAACTTCCTATTCTAAGTTTTACATGGCATTCATCAAAATCTAAACAATAAATTTCCCAACACAAAACATAGATTTTTAAAGATCATATACATGCATGTCCAATACATACAAGAATTCATCAATTAAAACATTAAAGTGCACATGCATGCACCTAAAATTCAATAAATAGTAATTTTGAGCAACTCTTGAGAATTTTCATGATTTGATACATAAAATTGACATGCAATACATAGATTATATATATCTCAAGGCTCATGATCAAATTTTCTACATGCATTTAATCAAAACACCTAAAAGTTGGAAAATATTTTCCACCCACCTTAAAATTGGAATTTGTGAAATAAAAGGATAATTTCACAAATTTTGGATGAGGCTTCTTAGGTCAGCCCCTAATTCAAAGAAATATCAAAAATTGGAGTTAGAAAAATGAGAGAAAAATTAAGGAGAAAAAGAAGGAAATAAGGAAATGAAAAGGACTACACTTTACCTTGTGTAGTAGATGTTTGGAGACTAGTTGAAGCTTAAAAATTGGGATTTTTGGCTCAACTCCAAAATCTCCTAAGGTCAGCCCCTATTTCTCAAAAATGGAAAAGGAGTGTTAAAATTTGAAAAAAATAGGAAGAGTAGGAGAGAAGGGGTCTAGTACTCAATTCTTACCTTGTAGTCCAAATTGCTCTAATAGTTGTTCTTCAAGTTTGAAGTCCTTCTTCAAAAATGTTGTCAAGCTCTAATCTTCAAGGTCTTCTAAATGTACCTCCAAACCAAATTCAAACTTAAGTTAAGAAGGTGGAAGAGATGAACAATGTGATATCCAAAAATGGATTGAAGCTAAAATTTCTTACCTTGTATGATGATGGTTCGATTTTTAGTGAAGAATAGGAGGAAAATGTTGAAAATTTTTCTAAGTATAGAAGAAGAAAGTGAGAGGAAGAATAGAGAGAAGTTGGGAGTTTTTAGAGAGAAGGAGGAGAATTGATTTGGAAGATCAAATGTGTTGGTGAAATTTGAGATGAAATTTTTGTGTAATTAGGCCATATGGCCGTCCAACATAGTGAGAGAGGGAGAGAAAATTTTGTTCAAATTGTGTCTTGTAATTTGTCCTCATGCATGGGAGACAAAGTGCAAGTCAAAGTATGGGCTTGAATGGTGTTGGGGAATATTGAGAAGAATGTTGGTAAAGTGGGAATAAGTTGGGAAAAATAGTAATAAAGAATTGGTGTATAACATGATGTGTAATGTTTGAATTAATGATATAATTATACACAAGATGACTAATATATGGTGTAGGTGTACAAGAGTTGGATGATATTTTTATCCCAAAAATATCATGTTGGCCGTCCACTTCAAGGGTATTATGGTAATTCCATTTTTTTTGTCCCAAATTTGATGATAATAGATGAAATATATCAATCTCCAAAATAATTAGTGATTTCCTTGATCACATATAAGTCTCATGATCACTTAATCTAAATCAAAATCTTAATTCTATAAGGTAAAAGTCTCTAAAATAAATAGTCTCTTAAAATTCTTAGGTGACTAATAAAAACAAAAAATAGTAATAATGATCAATCAAGTGATCATAAATGAGAATAGAATTAATGATGATCATGATCACAAGTAATTAAATAAAATGAAATAAAATACAAAATGTATATATTATTAATAATTACCCGTCAAAATGACGCGGTAAAATAGTCGATCAAAAGTATAAACGACAATAAGGATCAATTAATAGCTTCGGAAAAATCGGGGCTTCACAAAGGAATCGAGGACTATGACTTTTATCGTTCAATTTTTCTACATCGAGTATCTGTGATTATTAAGGTAGGGATTTCTATATTATTTGTCTTTATTTAATGTTTCATGATTGTACTTCATTTATTGCAATATATGTCAAGAGGAAATAAATTCATATAAGCTAGGGGCTATGAAAAGGGTCCGGGATCAAACGTATCTTTGGGGTGAACCCGCAATGCTATATGCAGGAACTGGCCAGTCAGAGGAAAAAGAGGAAATGAATGAATTTACTGTTGTAATTATGTGAATGCTTTTCATGTTATATTAAATATTGACAGATATATCCCTACTGAGCGAGATGAAGCTCACCCCTATTATTATAACGACTCTCAGGTTGAGGAATCCGGCTGGAGATATGATGTTGTGGATGGTGGAATAAATCATGTTATATTTATATTTTAAATATTTATGATCGAACTAAATTTTGGATTTATGTCTCTATTTTGTTTCCCGATTTATGCTTGGGATAATTGTTAGATATTTAATTTGGTAGAATTATAATTGTAATTATTATTATTATTATTATTATTATTATTATTATTATATTTTTTTCCTTAAGGATTAAAAATTCTCAATTAAATTTTTGAATCACTTTAATTTATAAATTCGTGTTTTCTTAATAATATTTTAGAATACTTTAATTTCATAAAATTAGGCCTTTACAGCCTGTGACTACGGTCAATTCTTATTTGGGGAGTCATAAGGTACAATGACATAATTGTAGCCCGATCAGCTCAATTATGACTGTTAACACTTCGGTGTTCCTGCTTGCTTGCTCGTTCTTGTTTGCTCTTTAGTGCTTCTACTCGCCTGTCCATAAAACATTTAAAGATTACAGTAATTTCTTGTTATTGTTACTACTTGTCATCGCTTGATTTTATTAAACTTTATTCTTGCCATATTATCTCTGGAAAATTGCGGTTTTAACGAAACTTTATTTTCTTGTGACGATGCTTGCTTGTAGGCACATATACACTTATAAAAAATTGGTAAATTTTAAAAATGTAAATTTAGTTTCTTTGCTCAAGTTTGGGAAAACTAATTCAATTTTATTTAAACTACCATTACCACCATTCCCCCACCCACTGAGCTCGTTTAGCTCACTCCATGAATTTTAAAATTTTCGAGAGACATGTGGATTTGACATTGAGGGGTCCGATGAAGAGTTTCAAATTAAGGTTGAAGTTGGTGGAAAATTTTCTAGGAATTATATGGATAATTGCTTTTGTATAAGTACTTTGGATATTCGGACTTATTATATAGCTTGTACTTAAGTATTGATAAGTCCGTTATTTTGGAATCTTACTACACGTTAGACTTCTAATGTGTATTTGTATTGTGATGTATAACATCTTGGAAATGGCCTGGCCAAATTTAAGTTTTTTTTTTTTATTTTCCGGAGTTGTACTCAGATGAATATTATGTTTAATTCTACTTATCAAGATTGGGGCGTGACATATTTTGTTGTTTGCATATAAGTATATGTACTTTAGCTATATTTTATGTTTTCTAATGTTTTATCCTTGTGGTTGTATTTTCTTGTAGAAATGGCTGTAAAAGCTGGTGGAGAGTTCAATATCTTGAACTCATAAGTTGTGCATAGATTAGAATATTTCTTTTTCTCTTATGTAAATAAATTTATTATTTTGTAATTGCAATTCTTCTTTTAACAAGTGGTAAATTCTCAAGGTGACAGATTCGGGAATACAAGGGCAAGACGGGCAGTTTTACAGTGGTTTATAATGATATTCTGTAATTCATAATTCTGTTTCTGTTTACGTGTGATTTGTAATGTGAGCACTTTTGTTGGACTGTAATGTATGGGACTATTTGATGTGAGCAATAGTACTTTTGTTGCACATTTGTATTTGAGGACTATAATAGTATAATGTAATCATGTTTAGAATTTTCATAATGAAACTGTAAGGTATTGGACTGTATTGAGATTTGAGTGTATTTAGGTTTTTTTTGTTTCTGTTGGAACTTACAATTTTCAGAGTTATTTTTTTTTTGTTATGTTTGTTATGCAATTTTCAGTGCAATTTTCTGTTTGTTGTGCAATTTTCAAAGCAATTTTTAATCGGAGGAATTGACTTCAAGTTTTTTCTCATGCAAAATACACAACTTTTTTTTTAATTTTTCAGTTGACCTCTAACCGAACCAAAAACCCAAATTTTCAGTTCTATTTTTAACCGAACTGAAATTAATAGTTAAGTTCGGTTTCGGTTTGGGATTTTGGCCAACCGAAATTTTGATTTGGTTTGGCCGAACGAACACCCCTAATCACCCTCAATAATCACACGTGTCCACCCTTATCAAAGGATCTCTAACCGTCAACTGTATTTTTGTGGGTATTTACACTATTTTAGAAGAACATTTAGAGGAATTCACGATTCAACTACAGCAGTAATTCTATATTTCACTCTAAATTGGAATATTCCATTTTTATTCTTTGTTATATTGAAATAATATATTTATTAATTAATAATTTAGCATATATATTTATATATTTATATATTAATGTTTAATATTTAGTTTTATTTAATATAGTTAAATGTAAATATACTTTGCATTAATTTTAAAATTGATTAATTTGAAAAATTATATACGAATCCTTGGAAAACAATAAATTTGATTTGAACATAAAATTAATATTTCTTAATATATACTTAACAAAAGCATAAATTACATGATAAATGCAATTAATTTTCTAAATTAGAAAACTCCTCCCACAAATGATCAATCAATGTATTTCGAAGGGCCATGTTAGCATTTTTGTCTTTAAATTTTCAATATCATGCAAGAAATGTTTGAAATTGAATTGTTTCAATTGTCACCATTTCGACACCTGGAGTTGACACTTCTTTCACAACTTCAACTAGTGCATTAAGGTCTCGTTCATCCTCAATTATCATATTCTGTATAATAATGCATGCAGTCGGTATATCTTCCAAATCACTCTTCCTCCAAAAACGTGTTGGATTTGACACAATTGCAAATTGACTTTGTAGAACTCCAAATGCACGTTCTACATCTTTCATGCATGATTCTTGTTTCATTGTAAAATACTTCTTCTTTGGAATACGTGAGTAGAGGTGTCGGTTTGCCTCTCATGGGTCGGTCGACCAACCCGATATTTTTATCGGGCCAAGGGTTGTAATTTTTAGGCCCAAAAATACTGGTCCTATTTGGTCCGCCCATTTGACCCAAAATCTAGACAAACCCAATTGGCCCAAATTTACAAATGTATTTTCATGGGTTGGGCCAAACTAGGCTCCAAAACTAGCGATATGGTTACTATTTCACCCGACCTAGCCTGACACAATTTTTTCTCTTGGCCCGGCCCGGTAATTTTGACAGCTCTATATGTGGGTCATGAATAGTTTTTACAAGTGTGGACAATTTGGGATATATACCATCCGCTAAATAATATCCCATATTGTCCGATTTTTCTTGAATGACATAATGTGCGGGTGGGGCAATACCTCTAGCAAGGCCAGAAAAAAGATGAGATCTTTCTAATACATTAGTATCATTATTATATCCTGGCATACCGAACTATGCATGCCATATCCAATTATAATAATCAACAACAATTTCAAGAATAATATAATAGTATTGGATCTCCACTTCGACCTACAGATTGCCCTGCCCACGCTGTTGGATAATTTTTCTACATCCAATGCATGCAATATAGACTACCAACATTCTTGGGAAGCCACATTACTTTTTACCAATATAAAGTAATCTAGCAACATCACTGACATTTGGCGATCTTAGACATTGCTCTTATATATTTCCATAATTGCACGACAAAATCTCTTGACACATTCAACTGCAGTAAACTCTCTAATATTGTTGTACTCATCAACCACATCTGCTGGCATTTCATATGTCAATGTCCAAAAGGCAGCTGCTACATTTTAAAGTGTAGACAATCCAAGTCTCCTAGCCATATTCCTTCGTTTCACAAAGTAACTATCATGATTTTTAACAGCATCAACAATACGAAGAAATAAACTTCGAGACATTCGAAAATACCTACGAAACATTGCTTCGTTATAGGTTGAATTTTCAGAAAAATAGTCATTGAAATGACGTTGTGTTGTTGTTTCTCAATCATCATAGATTATACTACGACCAATAATTGAGCCTCCATGGATAGCCATATCATTTTGGTTTACAAAGAATCGAGTAGGATAAGATTGTTTTTGCAAATTTGTTGAGCTATCAATTGTTGCTCTGCATTATAACTATTAATTGTTCAAGTTCATCATCAGATAAGCTTGAAGATTAAAATGCATAAGAATGGCCAACATGATTAGAATTCATCTGTTACATTTTTTGGTTTTGGATGAGGAAAATAAATAAGTTTGTGCATGAGATGAATTATGAGGATTAAATGCTTTTTAAATATCTCAAAATTGAAAGATTGGATCTACACCATCCATTCTAATTTTCTTTACATCTATACCATTGAATACTTATCCTATTTTAGAATTACAAGACTCAATCACACCATCCATTCTGATTTTTTTTTTACATCCACACCTTTAAATACTTATCCAATCTTAGAAGATTCAATCTACACTATCTATTCTGATTTTTTTTACTTCTACACCGTTGAATACTTATCTAATCTTAGAATTATAAGATTCAATCTACACCATTAATTCTGATTTTTTTACATCTATACCATTATAAATATACTTTCACACATGCTATTAGTCATATTTACATATATCATACAGAGTTATGCATGGTCCGAGATAGTCCAGAGAATTTAGAAATCTTCAGAACCATCATGAAGTTCAGAGATTCCAAAATTGAGTCTCCAGAACGAACCATAGAGAAACAATCTCCTTCTCGAACCATCCTAAAAGTTCGGGAAGATTCGGGATGGAGATTCGGTTTTATGGGACAAAGATAAGATGATTTAGAATGGTATGGAGAAATAAAAAATCAGAGATTAGTCATAAATAAAACACATAAAAAGGGGGGAAGGGAAAATCAATTTAAAATCACCCAACGGTTATACTTTCAATCTTTTTATTATTCAGGGCAATCCTCAAATAGATACTAAAACTATAATAGATAATACAATCTTGAATTCTAAAACCATAATAAAGAATACAACCCCAAATTCTAAGAACATAACAGATAATATAATTTCCTAATCACTTAACTAATTTAAATTCAATTAGTGTTTCTTGATTGGAGGATGAATTTAGTTATGATATTTACTAAGTAAAATATTGACGGGTAAAACTGTTTACCACAAATCAAATATAATTGTTTAATTTAATGCATCCAGTACATTTATATAAATAGAGTTTGAAAAATTCGGGATGGTTCTTAGTATGGATATTTGAAAAATCTCCACGACCGTACCATAAAAAAATTCGGGATGGTTCGGTTTGGGAAAAGTCAAAAAATCAGATATTTTTGGTTCGATTATTTTTCGGTTCTAGTAATCTCCATGTCTCGTGCACAACCCTAATATCATATCTTATCACTATCTTTGTTTATCTTATTACTCTATTTCTTTACCTAAGATGGTTTTCTCTCAAAATTCTAATTACACTCTTGATGAAGAATGACACTTTTGTCACATGTATGTTGATATTTCATAAGATTCATAAATACGTGTATACCAAAAAAAGGAACAGTTTTGGAATCATTTTACGGAGGCCCACAACTAAAACAAACCAAACCCATCTATGCCTGATTGAACCCAAAGATCAATTGAAAGTCGCATGCAAGCAATATTCTCCATTGCTTCAAAACTAAAAGGATGTGTACAACAAGTTGGATATATTAAGCCAAGTGATTATTCTGAACAAGATATTGTAAGGAATTATTCATATGTTTTTTTCATTTATCTTATTAATTTTAATATATTTTATTCAATATGCAGTTAGACCATGCAAAACAACTAATGATGTTAGATTCAGAATATTCGGAAGGATTCAAGTTTGAGCATGTATGGTCCATTATGAAAGATTTTGTGAAGTTTAAATGTATAACACAAAAATTCCTACCACAAAGGTCTTCATCCTAATTAGATACGGTGCCAGAGTCATTAATCTCACATGATGCTGGTATATCTTCAATTTCTCTTAATATAAGTAATGAAAATGGCAGTTTTTCTGCATCATCACATCGTCCAGAGGGTATGAAAAAATCTAAACTTAAGAGGAGAAAAAGACAAAGATAAGATTATTGTTTTAAACATGATTAGAGAAAAAAATTAAAAACTCTGAGATTTATTAGAGAGCTCAGTCACCAATAAGGATCATGATATTTATATACAAATGTAAAATATTGAAGCACAAAAGCAAAATACTGAAGCAAAAAAGAGATTGGCTGAAGTGACTCAGTGGGAAGCCGATAAAGTTTTTTAATGATAGATATAGAAATCATTTTTGATCCCAATCGACGTGAGTACTTTCAAAAAGAACAAATAAGAATTATGTTGAAAAGAAACTGTTGGAGAAACTGGTATGGTGTATATCAAAATGGCTACGGAAATTTGAGCAGAGTACAAGATGAAAAAACAGAATGTCCGGACAAGATTTAGACTCTTTCTCTAAGACAAGATTACCATGCTCGCAATCGACAAAAATATGGCAATCGTCTCCTTAGATACAACGACAACTTTCTTGCGATAATTGCACTAGAAATCGCAACAACAACAAACACTATGATGTTTTTCGAACTCTTTTTTATGGACTTATGCAGAAAAAATAACAGAGTTCTGAGATATTCAAATCCAAAATGAGTTCTAAGGGACTCTTATTTGTTGAACTTCGTGCCCCTTCATATTGGGTGTTGGGAAATTTATTGTTTAGATTTTGATGAATGCCATGTAAAACTTAGATTAGAAGTTGGCACCCCATTTTCCTTATAATTCTCATTGTAATAGATAGGGCCGGGAATACAAGAAGTCAATCAAGAAGTGAAATAAAGACTCACTGAGAACAAATGAGTATGGCCAAGAAAGAAAATCAAGGACTCGATCAAGGAGTATCGGCCGTGATATAGTCAGATGAAGGGTCGGTCAAGTCAACTCAAGAAGCCAAGTCTCAAGTTGAAGTGACAGATAAGTCATCCATTGATTGGAAGCTAACTCAAAGTCGCCTGGGAATAAAAGATCATGGTCAAGTCGAGACAATCGAACGAGATCCGTTGATAAAAGTCAAGAATGTTACTCGAAATAGTAACCTTGTTAAAGTTGTCGAGATAAAGTGTTAGTTCCATTGTGTGCAAAAGGAACAAACCAATGGGAAGCATCGCACTGTGTCGTCGTAGACGCCGCAATGTTGCAAGACATTAAATACGAGGAAATGTCAACATCAAGGACTGCGACAAGACAAGCCAACAAACACAAGTGACTTTTGAAAATCAGCCTATCTCTTCAACGGGCAGATTTTTGAAAAGTTCACTATAAAAGGCTTAGGAATCACATTAAGAAAAGGTTACCTGAACCTAGCACACCTGAGAAATCAAGCAATATCCAAACTGTAACCTGCAATATATTCTCAAGTTATTCAAGCAAAATCCTCAAGCTTAAATCTCGAAGGAAATCGATCCAACACCAAGCTGTGAAGGAAAGACAACTTCAAACTGTTGAAGAGGAAACTTTTGAAGAATCAAAAGGGGTCTACTTTCAAAGGAGGATTGTAGGAAGGTTCAAGGTCGAACCAATCTCAAGTTATTGGAGGGCTTCGTGATCAAATCTAAGAAGCTTGGGAAAGTAAGCTGAAGTAGCAAGGCAGCCGCCCTGCGAAGAAGCTGAGTCGGACGAGAAGCCAGCTGTGTGACCAAGGCATCTCCAGACTGAGTCCATGGATCAAGTCACCGCGTGATCAAGACTTGTCTCTGGGATCGATAACAACTTTGTACTCTGATCATTACTTAGTGGATTTCTCCAGGAGTTGGAGAAGAGAGGAGTAGAAGAATTACCCCATCTTCGAACCTCTATAAAATTTACTTGTGTCATTTACATTTCAGCATATTTACATTCCTGCACACATATTTAATATTTGCTGATAATTGGCTATCCAACTGATAATTAACAAAGTGCTAAAACCAAGTGTTAAAACAAAGTTAAATCAAATTCAAGGGTGTTAAGTCTTCCGCTGAAAAACTCATGACAGCCAAGTTAAGGTTTAGTCTAAACAGCTAAGTTATTCCATCAGCAGCTCTATCGAGTCTGTTGAGTGGCTAACTCTGCTGATTAACTAACTTAGTTGTCCCTCAAGGACTTAGTTGTGTAATTAACTCTGTAATATTTTAAAAGGACTAAAATCAAAAAGTTGGTAAGGTTTATTTAACCCCCCCTTCTAAACCTTACTCACACCCCTTGGGGACCTACAAGTGGTATCAGAGCGGTTGGTTCATTGAGCCTTCCGCATTGGTTGCTGAACTAGATCTCCAATCTTTCAAAAAAACTTTTAACACTTGCTTTCTCAAAAGATATTTTTATTCAGCAAAGTTATTATCATGAGGCAAATTTGACACGCATTCCTATGTTCACTATTGAGGAGTTTGATGACTGGAAAATTCGTATGTAGGCTCATCTATCTGCTTTACATGATGAAATGAGGCTAGTGATAGAGGATGGGCTACTGCAAATACTGAAAGTGAACACAACCCAGAAGGAGAGCAAAATTTGCGGTGAAGGTGAAGAAGTCGTGGGCCGAGGCAAGACCAGCCTTAGTTGAAAAACCAAGGACTGAATGGACGAATGATGACAGAAAGAGATACAACTTGGACAACGTGGCCAAGGATATTCTTTACAAGACTCTGGACAAAGCAATGTTCAATAAAGTCAAATCATGCAAAACAACAAAAGAGATATGGGATAAACTAACCTTTTGTGAAGGATCATAGCAAATTATCTGTTGTTGTTCAAAAGTTTGAAAACTTTAAAATGCTTGCAGGTGAGACAATGGATCAGCTGGATGCTAGATTCACAGAAAAAATAAATGAGCTTTCAGCACTTGGAAAAGAATACACACAAAAAGTGATGTGTATGAAGATTCTGAGGAGCCTCCCAGCTGAATGGGAAATGAAGACCATGGCTTTAAGGCACTCGATGGACCTATCAAAAACATCCAATCATGAGATATTCTCAGACCTCAAAGCTTATGAGTTTGAGCTGAGAAGAAAGGATCAAGAGGAGACAGTTGTACCCAAAACAGCTGCACTTATAGTCAAGGATGGGAAGAGAGTTGAGGTCAAGGAAGCCATTGATCAAGGAAATTGCCCGATGGTCAAAATATTCAATAAATTCTTCAACAAGAACTACAAAAGAAACAAAGTGAATCCTCAAAGAGACATTCACTCCTCCAAGTCAAGGGAAGATAGGCCAACCAAGAGAGCCGAGCATCAAAATGATGAATATCGAGAGTTGATAACCCAAGAACGGAAAGAGCCGATCAAAGAGTCGAGAACATGTGTTGGAACCAGAGATAACCAAGACACTTTGCTATTGATTTGTCCATATCCAAAGAGTCAATAAATACATGAATGAAGAAGAAAGAAGAGTCTTCAGAGAAAGAAGACAGGAAAATAAAAAGGCTATGTTGGCTGCAGAGACTGCTGAGACAGCTAAGTCTAAAGAAGCAGCAGACTCAGAGAGTAGTGAAGCTGACTACTCAAGTGATTCTGAAGAAGAAGCAATGATTTGTCTAATGGCTAAAGTACAAGATCAACCTGACCAAGAAGATGAGGTACACTCTAACTCATCTCACTCAGATTCTAGTGATAGTGATTGTGACACACACACACACTTCATCACCCACTGATCTTTATGATTCATTAGGCAAAATGATGAAAGATTTTGAGCATATTAAATCCTCACGCACTATTAAATGAGAAAAACAGCCAGCTCAAAAGCCAAAACTCACAGCTGACTAAGGAGATGAGTACTCTAAGTCACATAGCTGATGAGAACAAAGAGCTGAAGGCTGAGAATGTTAAACTAATAGCAGAGATAGCTGCTATAGAAAAGAGGGAAAATTATCTCAAAAATGTGATTGCATCATTTACAAAGGCATCTAAATCATTGGATGACCTTATTATCAGCCAAAAAGAATGTGGAGATAAAACAGGCATATGATTCAATTCCTTTGTACACAGTCAAACTCCCAGAATGATTTTGGAAAAAGGATCTTCAAGTAATGAAGCATCTCAAAAATCCAAGACACCAAATGTTGCACCCACTTTTACTCCAAAGCACAATCACAAACAAATTGGCCTTGGATATAAAGGAAAAGGAAAACAGTCAGTTGAGTATGCTGAGAGGACAGCTGAGAAGAAATCCAAAGCAGAGTTCCTCAAAGAAACTCCAAATAGGAAGTACTCAGAAAGAACAAACAGAGCTACCAAAAACCCCGTAAGTTTTAACAAAGAAACACATATGATGGGAATGGTAGAAACTACCCAAGCCAAGCCGATTGGAATAATGTGAAATATCAAAGAAAGACCTATGGAATATAAGCCCAAATGGCAAAGGCCTAGAACTCAAGAAAGGTCATTCCAAAGGAAAAAGAGCTATCATCAGCACGCATATGCACCCAAGCACTACACTAAGAAATATCACAACTACCCAAAGAAGGCAATTGCTAAAACACACACACAGACATACAGACAAAAGAGACAGATGTATGAACCTAAAGCCCCCAAGCAATTTGCCAAAGTGAGTTATGATTATGGAACAGATAGATGGAAACCTCTTAGAGTCAAGTCATTTGGCTATAGGTTGGTTGGATCATCTTACAACACTAACCCCTCAGACCCGCATAAGCATGGGTACCTAAAAACTAATTTCCTTGATTGCAGATTCAAGGAACAGCTGAGTGCCAAGAAACCTGGTACATGGATAGTGGCTGTTCCAGACACATGACAGGAAACAAGAAAAATTTGTCAAAATTCAAGGAGATTAGAGGCGCAAAAGTCATATTTGGAGGAAATGAAACTCCAGGGGAAATAAGAGGCACTGGATCCATCAAGAAAAATGGATTAGAAATCATAGATGTTGCATATGTTGAAGGTCTCAACTTCAACCTGTTAAGCATCAGTCAACTCTGTGACAAGGGCTATAATGTTGGATTCAATATGGGAGTGTGCCAAATTAAAGATACTGAATCAAATGAAATAGTGTTGCAAGGATCCAGACAAAAGAACATGTATGTGGTAGACTGGTTGACTGCCACACCAAGCACTTGTCTGATAGCAAAAAGTACAGCCGAATCAAGTTAGTTGTGGCACAAGAAGCTGAGTCATCTGAACTTCAAGACAATCAATAAGCTTACAAGGAGTCATCTTGTGGAAGGATTGCCAGACTCAGTGTACAAGAAGAAAAGTGTTTGTGATGCATGCCAGATGGGAAAGCAGATCAAATCATCATTCAAAGAGAAGCCTAGTCCTTCTTCAACAAGGATATTGCATCTGTTACACATGGATTTATTTGGTCCTGTTGAACCAGCCAGCATAAGTGGAAAGAAATAAAGTTTAGTGGTGGTGGATGATTATTCAAGATATACATGGACAATCTTTATGTGCAAAAAGAAATAAATGTTGCAGAAATTACCACAGTTGATGAGAAGAGTTCAAAATGAGAAGAGTCAAACCATTATAAAGATAATGTCTGATAGAGGAACCGAGTTTGTCAATGGGATAATAACTCAGTAGTGTGTTGAAAATGGTATTGCTCATGAATTATCTGCAGCAAGAACTCCACAGCAGAATGGAGTAGCAGAAAGAAGAAACAAAACTCTCAAGGAAGTCTGCAGGGACCATGTTAGTTAAAGCCGGATCGCTAAAAGATTTTGGGCTGAAGCCATAAACACTGCATGCTATACTCAAAAATAGATGCATGATTAATAGACAGCTGACAAAGACACCCTATGAAATATGGACAGGGAGAAAGCCAAATGTTGGGTATTTTAGAATATTTGGATGTAAATGTTTTATCCACAACAATGGCAAAGATAATCTAAAACTTTTGATGCTAAAGCTGATGAAGGTATCTTTTTGGGATACTCAGCTGAAAGTAATGCCTATAGAGTGCTGAACAAGAGGACTATGGTCACAGAAGAGTCTATTCATGTGGTTTTTGATGAGCCCAATGTGAATGGAGAAGATATTGAAGAGTTAGCTGATAAGTTGAATCAGCCAACTAGCAGAAGAGTCCCTATGTTGAAGCTGAAGTTGGAGCAATCAATCAAGATGAAGATGAGACAGTTGAGTCTCAAAGACAGCTGGAAAATCTGCAGCTGAATGATAATGAAAGAGCTGCTCAAGACAACACAGCTACAAGACGATTGAACCCAGCTGATTTACTTCAACCCGATGTGAGATGGTTGAGAGGCCATCCACCAGAGCTAGTCATTGGAGATGTGAGAGATGGTGTAAGAACCAGATCCAGAGCTCAACAAGAAGCAATGTTCACTTATTTTATTTCCCAAATAGAGCCAAAAGATGTGTCCCAAGCATTGGAAGACACCCATTGGATTCAAGCCATGCAAGAAGAGTTGAATCAATTTGAAAGGAACAAAGTATGGGAATTGGTGCAAAGACCAACCCATCAAAATGTTATTGGCACAAAATGGGTTTTCAGACAAGATGAATGAAGAAGGATCTATGGTAAGAAACAAAGCAAGATTGGTAGCCAAAGGGTATTGCCAAGGAGAGGGAATAGATTTTGATGAAACATTTGCTCCTGTTGCAAGACTAGAAGCTATAAGGATGTTTCTTGCTTATGCTGCACACAAAAACTTTAATGTATACCAAATGGATGTGAAAAGTACATTTTTAAATGGATTGTTGGAAGAAGAAGTCTATGTTGAGCAACCTCCAGGCTTTGAGCAGAAGACCATTGGAGATAAGGTGTACAAGCTCAAGAAAGCTCTATATAGATTGAAACAAGCACCTAGAGCATGGTATGACACATTGTCTCAATTTCTAACTGACAATGGATTCACCAAAGGCAAAGTGGACAGAACACTCTTCAGAATTCAAGATGGAGAGAATATACTGCTTGTTCAAATATATGTGGAAGACATCATTTTTGGATCCACAAACAAAGAGCTATGTGATAAGTTCTCAAACCTCAGGCAAGGCAAATTTGAAATGAGCATGATGGGAGAGCTGACATTCTTCTTAGGACTTCAAGTTAAACAGCTGAAGAATGGAACCTTCATAAGTCAAACAAAGTACACCAGAGATTTAATGAAGAAATTTGGTATGGAAGAGAAGTCTTCTGTGAAAATACCAATGAATACATCAGTCAAGATGGACATGGATGCAGATGGTAAAGCTGTAGATCAAACAAGATACAGAGCACTTATTAGATCATTGCTCTATCTAACAGCAAGCAGGCCAGACCTCACCTTTGCAGTAGGTGTATGTGCAATATTTCAATCTGCACCAAAAGAAAGCCATATGACTGCAGCTAAGAGAATCCTAAGATATTTGAAGGGATGCCAGGAAGTTGGCTTATGGTATCCAAATGAAGGTGGATTCAAGCTTATTGGTTACTCAGACTCTGACTACGCTGGATGTAGAGTTGACAGGAAGAGTACTTCAGGAACTTGTCAAATGTTGCAGCTGAGACCGAGTCATCTCGCGGGCTCCCAAAGCTGCAGCAGGCTCGACTCAACCAGGATCATCACGAGCACGAACAACTGTAGAATCAATACCATATGTGCGTGATGATGCATTCGAAGAAACTTTCCCTTTCTCGATTGAGATGCCCGACCTTGAAGAAGAAACAACCCATGAGCAGCAATGTTTCAACATCCGAGCAGATCCAGTAATTCCCACCGATTCCATTATTCCAGCAGACTTTGATTTTGATGCTGCTTGGCCGCCAGCTGAAACCGAGGTAACAACTGAGATCCATGATGTCTTCAAGAAAATTTGTGGAGAGATTGAGAAGATTGAAAGGCACCAGGCTTCACTAGATATGCGGCTGGACAATAGGGATGCCAACCTCACAGCAGATTTGCGAGGGATTATGGCACGAATCAGGGAGTGGTGTCAACAACAGAGTACAATGCGATATGAACAAGTTAGATACTTTAAACCATTGTACAACAAGATGCTCATCTGGAGCGTTGACAATGCTGACATGAAGCAGAGGATGTAGGCGAACATTGATAGAATGCATGCCTCTCATACCACTGAGATGGAGCTGATGCGTGAATATCAACACAAAGAACTTCTGCGTGTGGAAGAGAACATGAATGCCAAATTCAGCCTTCTCATGGCTGAAATGAAATTGGTGGCAGCCGAATCCAAAGCCACCCGCTCAGAATTTCGAATAGCATACTCCACAGTAGACTCCAAGCGAATTCAGCTATCAGCCGACTGGACTTCATGCTTGCCGGGATGTTTCCAGGGGTTCCTCTCTCCTTTGATGATGCCAAAAGGGGGAAGATGAATACCTGAGGATTTTGAAGGAAGTAAAAGCTGTTGAGAAGAAGAAGGAGACAGCAGATGAGAAGAAGAAGGAAAAGGGAAAAGTTGTTGAGGGGGAAAGGTCAAAGGATGTGACCTTAATGCTTGTTGAAACCCCTCAGCAAGGTCATGTCACGGCTAGTATAATCAGCAAACTTCCGGTGACTCTGCCGCTCCAACACTCTGTTGTGCCTATGTCTGAGAAAAGAAAAATTGTGGAAGCAGGGATGAAGGAGGTTGAAAGAAAGACGGATGCCCGTGTACTAGAAGTTTTGAAAGCTTATGGAGGCATTCTGGCATGAAAGGACACAGATGCCATTCCAGATGACGGAACCGAGCAAAGATCCGTTGAAGAATTTAAAACGCTCGAATCTGAAGGATACTTCAAAAACATGTCCATAGCCCAAGCCTGGGACTTGTACTAGGAGAAGGGTCCAAGTCAGTGCGAAGAAGGCGATAGCGATGAGACTACTAGCCACCACTCGGTGGTAAGAAGAAGACTCCAGTACGATACACGCCCAGAGAAGGAGGAAGAAGTGGTGAAGCTAGAAGCTTTCAACCTAGACCTCTACCCAAAAACATTGAATATCTAGATCCAGGCAAGAAGGGAAGGATCTACTGGGCTGGGTATGATGAAGTAGCCAATCGGGAAATGGCTATGAAGAATGTTGAATATGTGAAGAGAATTGAAGAAGAAAACAAAAGACAAGATCAACTGTGGCAAGAGAGCCAAGAAAGAAAAAGGAAAGATGAAGCTGCAAAGAGATCCTATGAAAAGAAGAAAGCAGCTGAAGAGGAAAAAAAGAGGAAGATAGCTCATGACGACAGAGCTGAAGAGGAAAGGAGGAGGCAGCGAAGGCGATGAAGTGCTGCTGCTAGCCCTTCGTGTATTTCACTTTTGTAAATACATATGTATGTAAGTTATCTGTACATTCAATAAAATATTATTGTATTTTCTCTCTATTTCTGTATCTTAGCATAGATGATTGAAATTGGCTTAGATATGATTATGCTCTGATACACCCTGTAAGTAGCTGTGTAAAGGACAAGAATGCTATGATCAATAAAATGATTGATTCTACGCATACATTCTTTGTTACTACATTGTCTGTATGTATATGTGTTGTTTACATGTTAATTAATGTTTTAAGTTTTGGCATCATCAAAAAGGGGGAAATTGTTGGGAAATTTATTGTTTAGATTTTGATGAATGCCATGTAAAACTTAGATTAGAAGTTGGCACCCCATTTTCCTTGTAATTCTCATTGTAACAGATAGGGCTGAATGAGCTGAGTCAAGTCAGCTATGCCTGGGAATACAAGAAGTCAACTGAAGAAGTGAAGTGAAGACTCCGCTGAGGAACAACTGAGTATGGCCAAGAAAGAAAATCAAGGACTCGACTGAAAGAGTATCGGTTGTGATACAGTTGTATGAAGAGTCAGTCAAGTCAACTCAATAAGCCAAGTCTCAAGTTGAAGTGACAGATGAGTCATCCATTGATTGGGAGCTAACTCAAAGTCACCTGCGGAATTAAAGACTGCAGTCAAGTCAAGACAACTGAACGAGATCCGTTGATAAAAGTCAAGAATGGTACTCAGAATAGTAACCTGTTAAAGTTGTCAGAGATAAAGTGTTAGTTCCAGTTGTGTGCAAAAGGAACAAACCAATGGGAAGCACTGCACCAAGTGTCGAGACGCCGCAATCTCTGCAAGACATTAAATACGAGGAAATGTCAACATCAAGGACTGCGACAAGACAAGCCAACAAACACAAGTGACTTTTGAAAATCAGCTTATCTCTTCAATGGGCAGATTTTTGAAAAGTTCACTATAAAAGGCTGAGGAATCACATTGAGAAAAGGTTACTGAACTAGCACACCCGAGAAATCAAGCAATATCCAAATCGTAACCCGCAAAATATTCTCAAGTTATTCAAGCAAAACCTCAAGCCTAAATCTCAAAGGAAATCGATCCAACACCAAGCTGTGAAGGAAAGACAACTTCAAACTGTTGAAGAGGAAACTTTTGAAGAATCAAAATGGGTCTACTTTCAAAGGAGGATTGTAGGAAGGTTCAAGGTCGAACCAATCTCAAGTTATTGGAGGGCTTCGTGATCAAATCCAAGAAGCTTGAGAAAGTAAGTTGAAGTAGCAAGGCAAAAGCCTGCAAAGAAGCCGAGAGTCGGACGAGAAGCCACCGTGTGACCAAGACATCTCCGGATCGAGTCCAAGGAGCAAGTCAACTGCGTGATCAAGACTTGTCTCTAGACTGATAACCACTTTGTACTCTGATCATTACTTAGTGGATTCCTCCAGGAGTTGGAGAAGAGAGGAGTATAAGAATTACCCCATCTTTGGACCTCTATAAAATTTACTTGTGTCATTTACATTTTAGCATATTTACATTCCTGCACACATATTTAATATCTGCTGATAATTTGCTATCCAACTGATAATTAACAAAGTGATAAAACCAAGTGTTAAAACAAAGTTAAATCAAATTCAAGGGTGTTAAGTCTTCCGCTGAAAAACTCATCACAGCCAAGTTAAGGTTTAGTCTAAACAATGAGTTATTCTATCAACAAATGACTCTATCGAGTGCTGAGTGGCTAACTCTCATTGATTAACTAACTTAGTTGTCCCTCAAGGACTTAGTTGTGTAATTAACTCTGTAATATTTAAAAGGACTAAAATCGAAAAGTTGGTAAGGTTTATTCAACCCCCCCTTCTAAACCTTACTCACACCCCTTGGGACCTACATTAGGTGCAACTTTTGGTTCAGATCAACCAGGTCTATCAGTTCGTGCATTCTGATCAACAGTTGCGATCTGATGGTCCAGATTGCATCCTAGCGAAGTTACACATCCGTTAGCCCGCACCCAACACACTGGGCAATTTTGTCCAATCATGGTGCCCTGTCAGCGAACAGACACGTTCAATCAGCGATACTGCCTACCGCATGTCGCCATCCAAATGACTCTGCCAATTCAATGCCACTTGAGCTGCCCTACCATATCACCGAGCTACTGGACCAAACCTTGGTTCGATTTCTCAAAACTTTAAGGCTACTCAAAGCTCCTCGTGACGGTGCACACATGTGGAGTGCAAATTGTGCCTCTATAGCGACCAATGTGACTAAGTACGATGTGCATGGGTTCGGGCCTAGGTTCTAGCTCCGGATCAGACGATGCTCCGCATCATCCTTAGTGCTATTTGAGCTAGCTCAAAGTTAGTCAAAATTGACTTGGTTCATTAGGGTGTACCATAAGGAGCTTCACTTTATTACTCCTTACTATTGATGAAGTTCTATATAAGGTAGCTAAATTTGTTCCTTGTTTCCTATGTGGGATGTGACTTTTCCCATTCCCACCGTTTCACATTTCAATATAAAATGCATTTTAAGTTGTTTACTTTAAGCATTAATTTCTCATTCACCCGATATTAGTTTTTAGAAATTCAAAATGCTCAACTCTTCTATCCGTGGTGTTGATTACGTTTATCTAATTTATTTCCTATAACAAATAAATAAACCCATTTAAATAATTGGTTAAAATTAGATCAAAACTCAATTTCCATAAACCAATTTCAACAATCCCACACATGAATGAAAATTAATTCATATGAGTATGCAAAAACCGAAGAGAGTTCAAACAGAAAGCTATCGCATCGGAGAGGTAGCTTGTGACTTTGAACCTTCTTAGTGGAATACTGTCGGATTTACTAAGATGCATAGTGACGCGATGTCTTGAACTATCCAGTTGTTTGTGTAAACCAAGATAACAACATCCACACAATATCTTCCCTAATACCATTTGGTTGTCACAGTTGTGTCCGTTTTGGCCTTGAATAATATTTTGGATTCATAAGTATTTTGTTGAAGCAGCCGGTCTTCACACTTATATAGATGATCTCATATTAAGAGTATCCTGCCATACTCCACCTCTTTTAAGTATATGAATCATTAAAAGTTTATAACTTAACCTCACCACTTCTGTGCATTTTTCCACTTGGATATTATAAGAATGAGCTTAACATGTTCCAAGTGTTCAACTAAATATTCATAACTTAGTTGTCCCATTGGACCAAGGTCTTATGACTCCAATTTAAAAGGTTGGGTTACTGCTATGAACATTCTTATTTTATAGATTTTAAGCCCATTCCCTTCGATAAGCAATATACCTGATTTCTATTCAAACTTTTAGTTAATGGATCTGCTAGTTATCCTTCGATTTCACGTAATTGATTGTAATAATCTCATTTGAGATCAATTGCCTAACGGTATTATGTCTTCAATATATATGTCGAGACTTACCGTTGTACATCCTGTTTTGTGCCCTTCCTATAGCTGATTGGCTATCGCAATGTATCATAATTGCAGCCACCGGCTTAGGCCAATAAAGAATATCCTCTAAGAAGTTGCGAAGCCATTCTGCTTCTTCACCAGCTTTATCCAGAGCTAGAAACTCTGATTCCATCATGAATCGAGCTATATAAGTTTATTTAGAGGATTTCCAAGACACTGCTCCACTATTAATGGTAAAAATATAACCACTAGTTGACTTGGAGTCTTCTGTATCAGATATCCAGTTAGCATCATTGTATCCTTCTAATATAGTTGGACATCGTAAATAATGTAATCCATAATTTAATGTGAGTCTTAGATATCTAAGAACCTTATCAATGCATTTCAATGGTCATTGCTAGGATTACTCGTAAATCTACTCATTTTATTAATTGCGTAGGCAATATCCGGATGGGTACAGTTTGTAATTTACATTAGACTACCAATAACCCGAGAATACTCTAGTTGAGATACAGGCTCACCCTAATTTCTAGCTAAATGTAAGCTTAAATCAATATGTGTTTTAGCTGGAGGACTGTTATAAGAATTGAACTTTCGAAGTACTGTCTCAACATAATGAGACTGTGATAGGATTTAGAGATATTAATACCCATAATAACATCTCCTACACACATATTTCATATCAAAATGTTTTGCCAATATTTTCTTAGTATTCATGATGATATCATGATTACTACCCATAATCAACATGTCATCAACATATATACAGACAATAACATAAGCATTTAGTATGTCTTTAATATAAACGCATTTATGACACTCGTTAATTTTAAAACCGTTCGACAGCATAGTTCTGTCAAATTTCTCGTGACATTGTTGGGAGCTTGCTTAAGGTCATACAATAACTTAACGAGTTTACACACCTTCTTCTTTTGTCCAGGAACGACAAACTCTTCAGGTTGTTCCATGTAGATTTTGTCTTTTAATTCCTCTTTAGAAAGGTCGTCTTTACATCCCTTTGATGTAACTCAAAGGTATGCAGTGCAACAATGCAACAATACATATTAAAGAAGTCAAGACCTTCTTTTTGTTTGAACCTTTTAGCTACTAATTTTACCTTGTACTTATATATAGTTCCATCAGCTTTATATTTCCTTTTAAGGATCCATTTGTATCCTAAAGGCTTATTTCCCAGTGGGAGATCTACCAACTCCCAAGTATGATTTTGTATAATGAAATCTATCTCATTATTAATAGCTTCTTTCCAGAATGGAGCTTCTGGATAGGACAATGCTTCACCAATTGGTCGTGGTTCATTTTCTAATACGTAAGTTAAAAAATCTGGACCACAAGACTTAGTTTTTTTGGTCCTTTTACTGCGTCTTGGTTCTTCATCACTTTGATTATTACCATTTGCAGTATCACGTGTTCTTTTTTAGAATTAACTTCTTTCCTTTCTTGACAAGGAAAGACATCTTTGAAAAATACAATATTCCTTGATTCAATAATTATACCTTCTTGTACATTTGGAATTGCTGATTTGTGCACTAAAAAATCGATATGCACTACTGTTATTAACATATCCAATGAAATACAATCGATTGTTTAAGGTCCTATTTTGACTTGTTTCGGCTTAGGTATTTCTACTTTAGTCAAACACCATCATACTTTAAGGTATTTATAAGAAGGTATGTGACCTTTCCACAACTCATACAGAGTTTTGTCTTTAATTTTATGTGGTATTTTATGAAGAATGTGGTTAGCCGAGAGAATTGCTTCACCCAACAAATTTTAAGGTAAACCCAAATTTATCAACAAGCATTCATCATCTCTTTAAGAGTTTGATTTTTGTGTTCAACAATACCATTTGATTGTGGTGAATAAGGAGTTATTGTTTGATGAAAAATACCAGAATCTGAGCAACATTCATCAAAATGAGCTCCATACACTCCACCACTATCGCTTTGAAATATCTTAATTCATTTGCTAAGTTGATTTTCAACCTCATTATTATAGCTTTTAAAAGCTTCTAAGACCTTATCTTTACTGCTCAATATATATATATATATATATATATATATAACACTATCTTATGAAATCATCGATAAAAGTAACAAAATACTTTTCCCCCCTCTAGTTTGCACAAACTTTAAATCACATATATTACTGTGAATTAATTCTAGAGGTTATGTTATTTCCACCGAGTGGAATGGTGTTTTAGCTATTTTTGTCTCAACACGATTTCACACTTGTTATGTGAATCTATTTTAAAATTAGGTAGTAATTCCAAGTTTACTAACCTTCTTAAAGTGTTAAAATTCACATGTCCTAATCTAACATGTCATAAATTTGAACACTCAAGCAAATAAATTAAAGCATTAATTTTATTGCTTCCAAAGTTGCTAAGTACATTCATTACATTCATCTTGAACAATCCATTTTCTAAGTACCCTTCACTAGGAACTGTCCATTTTTCATCAGTACAAACTTTTGAGTCTCAAATGCTACTCTAAATCCTGCCTTGACCAACAGTGGTCCCGATACCAAATTCTTCTGAATGTCTAAAACATGAAGGACATCAACGAGGGCCAACTCCTTGCCCGAGGTCATCTTCAGCACCACCTTGCTTAGACCGAAAATGTCAAAAGTTGCAGAGTTTCCCATGAATAACTTCTTTCTGTTGATAGGAGTATACATTGAGACATGTCTTTGTCGGAGCAAATGTGGCGTGTTGCACCTGTGTCCACCCACTATTCTCTCAGGTTATCCACCATGTTGGCTTCAAACACAACAGCCGACAGATCAAGCTTGAACATATCAATTGTCACAGTCTTATTCTCGGTCACGTGCACCTAGTTCTAACTGCATTTCTTAGAAAGACGATAATCTTTATCGTTGTGATTCGGCTTGCCACAATTGAAGCAATTCCTGTAGGTTCCAAGGGGTGTCAGATAAAGTTTAGAAGTGGTGTTGAATAGACTTTACAATTTTATCGAATCAGAGTTTTCAAGAAAACAACTAAATCCTTCTGACAGCTACATTGAGATTCAGCAGGAGAGTTAACCACTCAATAGTTCTCTAAAAGAGCTATTGATAGAGTAACTCAGTCGAAGAATTGCAAGAACTTATAAAATCAGTTTTTTTTAAGTCCGCGGAAGACTAACACCCTTTAGAGTTTTGTTAATCAACACTTAGCGTTTTTTGAGAGTTATGTAGGAGTTTGGATAGCAAATAATTAACAGACTATATATAGCAGAAATTTAAGTGCAATAATGTAAAGACACAAGAATTATAGTGGTTCGAGGATGGGGTAATTCCTCTACTCCACTCTTCTCCCACTCTAGTAGGAATTCACTAAGTAATAGTTCACTTTAGTTATAAAATGGTACAGTCCGAATAGCTTTGATAAGCCAACCAGCTAAATTTAGGACTCAGCTCTTCACAAGACAGTTGTTTAGGTACTTCAGCTCTATGAATCTGTAAGATTGATCACACAGTCCTCATACGATCCAGAATCTTGGTACAACTTGAACCTCACCACACTTCCTTCAATACTTGGCAATGCAGACCCTAGATTTGTTTTCACAAAGTTCCTCTTCAACTGAATAACATCTTCAATTATCCACATTGTGTGTTGGATGAAGTGTTCTTGAGTAAGCTTGAGGATTGCAGATAAGCTCGAGAGAGAGTTTTTGAATATTAGACTATTTCTTGTTAACTTGTGTTGTATCTCTTGTTTCTATATGAAAAATCCTCAGCTTTTATACTGAGGATTTGAATTTTGTTCGTTGAAGAGATAGACAAATTCAAAGCCCACCGTTGGATAGTTGGCACATCCTTTCCTGGAGCTTTGATGTTGACCCTTTCCTTGTATTCTTTCGACCTCTGCAGCTTTCTGAAAGTGCCAATCTGTAGATGCTTCTTATAGGTTGGACCTCCTTACCTTCACAAAAGTCTTGTACATTTATAGTCAAACATCATACTTCATTGATCTTGAATTATATCCTCCTTGGACATAGTGCAACAAAATTCTTTAGTTAACTCCTTCAACTGCTTTATCCCTTTGAGACTGATACTTGAATCTTCTGAGAGAGTTATCTAATGTACTCTGATGTCAGTCTTCTGAAAGACTTGGCTAATATACTCTGCTAAGAGTCTTCTGATAACGTACTCACCTGTCAATCAACTAAATCTTCACGAACTTAGTTGCGAGTCTTTTGATGCTTTTTTTAGCAAGTCTTCTGTAATTCCACTTGGCTACTTTTCGAGTCAGCCTACATCCTATCTATTACAAGTTTAGAAATCATGAAAATAAGGTACCAACTTTCTAATACTTAGTTTTTTAAGCATCATAAAAATCTATACCATAAATTTCTTAGCAGTTTCTGTTTTTGCATGCTTTTGTGTGTGAATTTTTTGCAATTTTTATTTTTCATGTGTGTGATTGTACATATTTTTGTGTCTTTTCATCCCATTTTATAGTATCGTATGTTATGTATGGTATTTTTGTTTGTTTTGTAGGTTTTCGTAAAAAAAAACCTTGAAAATGGGCTAAAACGGTCAAAAACAGGCATTACAAGCGAATGGCGGTTGGGGCAATCAACGTTGTGCGCTCGTGCGCGCAAGGGTGCGTGGTGCGCACGTGAGATTGTGGTGAAATGTGCGTGGACACGCACCTCTCTCCGCGCACCGTTTCTCTGCCTTTTTGATGATGCCAAAACTATTACAACATCTGGGTACTGAAAATAAATAATTTAATATGAAAGAATTTGTTTTATTAACAAAACTTTTAGACACTTACAAATACAATGTGTATTTACTTCAGAATGTAAAATTACAACATTTAAAATGACTCAGCTTCCCCTTATCTTCTACCTCTTCTGCCTCTGTTTCTCCTCTCAGCTTCTCTTCTTTCACCTTCTTCAAATCCAATCCAGTAGGTAGTTGTTCGTGATATTAAGGGGTTAACTAACATTATACAACTTCCTCTTCTTGGTGGAGAACTTCTTCTTGTTTGACTTTATGCTCTTCCTCTTTCACTAGAAGATGTTTCATTTCTTGCTCTTCCTCTTCCTCTTTCACTCCCTATTCCTCTTGCACCAATTTGGCTGCCTCCTCTAGAAACTTGGCTACCACCACTCTGATGTTGGCTAGTGGAGGTACTCTGCTTACCCTTAGATTTTATACGTTCGTGCAACTTGTTCGATGGTAGAATTTCAGAGACACATAGCACAACCAGACCGTGTGGAAGGTTCACGACCGTGTGATTTGTTCGGAGCAAACATAGAGACCAAAACATGTTACATGATCGGACCGTGTGGATTGCACACGGCCGTGCGAATGGTTTTTTGTTTGATTTTTTATTCCTTTTCTTGTCAGAACTCTATAAGTGATCTCTCAAACCACCTATATAATGGGACCAATGCCTTGGATGATTTTCATAATTCATACATCATACTCCATACAATACACTACAATACACTAGGGTTACACAAATCAACGGTCTTCTGAGAGAAGAAGGCAAATCTACGAAAAGCACTACAAGGCCTTTCACATCTACGGAAGCACAAGGGTTTGAAGACTTGGAAGGAGGATCCATCCTGACAAGAATGCTTTTTCTTTCTTAGTTTATATCTCTTGTTTGTACTTAAACGATGTCAAACTATTTGATTTCAACTTTGTCCTTGAACTTGTTGTCAAATATGTGGGGCTAATCTTTTTGATCCTAGGGCATAATTAAACCTGTAGATTCATGTTAAATCTATATTGATTGTTTTCTTAATTGATTTATGTGTTATATTATATGAATTCGAATGCTTAATTCTTGTAGATTTTCTGATCAATAATTTGCATGTCATATTTGTTAGTTCATAATTCAGGAGGTGAGTTCTTACAAATGAAAATCGGATTCAGACATAAATGGGTGTAATATGTCAGGAGACCTACAACTGTTTGTGGGAGTACTTCAATTCAATGATCTTTTAGGAGTTAATAATAGTTGTAATATTACTAATCAACTGTTTATGCATCACCCGGGAGGGAGAATAAACTAATTTAAAAATTGAACCCATAGAAACACATGAATTGGTTTTGATAAACATTAATTGGATTTAATATTGAAGAAGCATGATGAGATTATGTGCCTAGGGTTGCTTTCGTATTTGTTGAAAAGACTTGTGGAGTTCGGGTTTTTATAAATTTACATCTTTTATTTTTACTTGTTTAGATTATATAATAATTTCTTGATTTTCAGTCGCTTCAATAAAATTAGAATATGATGTTATTATAGCCTAAACGTTTCGTATTCAATCCCTGAGGAATACGACCTTGCTTGCCATTATTTTATAAACTACGTTGTACACTTGCAGTATAGTGAAAAGATTTTCGCGATCAGTTTGTTAATGACACGATAGTGATACGAAAATGACACGTGTACCTGTTAGTTTGTGACACGATAGTGACATGTTTACCTGTTAGTGACACGATGACCTGATAGTTTCTAGTTTTTATCGTGTAATATCATGTCATATCGTGTAATTTGCCATCATGTATTAACATGTAAATCAATTTCTTTTGGCTTATCGTGTCAAATCGTGTTATGTCGTGTCAACACGAATTTTTTGGCTCATTTTCCATTTTCTAACTATTCTGAAAACCGAGTTTATGTTTGTTTCAAAAATTTTCAGTGGAAATAAGGTCATTTTCAATTTTTATTTTTTTTATGGAAATATTCATTTGGAAACACAACCAACCAATTTTTCACTACAATCCCGCAAATCGATCGATGTGAAAATACATTTCAAAAACTATAACCAAACAAGTTCACTATAATCACACAAATCTATGTTAAAATATACTTCAAAAACCATTAACAAACATATTCTCAATTTCAAACATAAAATTCAGACAACAAACCGAACATATTTTTAATTCTCACACGAAAACTAATAAATTTTGAAAATTCACTTTCCAACACTGGAAATTAGAAATTGGACTTGAAAATACATCCATAAAGGTCTTCGTATTCGTATTCGTATTCGTATTCATATTTGTGTCCATGTCGGTATAGTCTCTTATCATGTCGTGTTCGTGTTTGAGTTTGTGTCTATAAAATTACACGATTTCCCACCTATGCTTCACAGGTCCATAGGCCCACAATCTGAGTAGAGTGCAGACAGGCCCATAGGCCCACACCATGATCATTGATTGGTTCACGGGGTCCGGACCCAACTTTGAAATATTAGGCGCGCCACTGTAGAATTGTTTAAAGCCGCGAAGCACCAAAATCTCTTTACATTTTCCCTCCTGTAGTGTTTATACTTGCACCGAAGAACTTATTTGGAAAACGAAAGGCATGGCCGCTTAAGAAGGTAATTTATTTATTCTACCAAAGCCCTCATTTTTTTTAGTTTGATTATGCATAATTCAAGTATATATATATATATTTTAATATTTTTAATATTAGTTTAAGCATATGGAGTTATGGTAATTTTTTCAAGTGGGTGTTGAATAATGTGTAGGGTTTTCAGTTTTCACGATAGGACATGACAAATGCTTACAGTTCCTCGGTTTTTAAGGCTTTGTAAGTCCAGTTACACACAATTTGCCACATTTCCTAATTGATAGTTGTTTAATTACTGGGAGGATGAGTAACGTCTGGCAAAGTGTCGTGCTCACAAGTTGTTTGATAAAACGCCTTTATGGGGATGGATTGAAGATTTTGTTATTGGTTTCGAATTCTTAGTTTTTGATCCATGGTTTCGATATAAAGTTTCTTAACAAAAAGGAAAAATCTTTTAATTTTCCAATCAAAGGATATAAAAGTACTGATATTAAATTTGAAGCATTTGAAGTCATTCCAAGCACAAATGCTTTGATCTGAAGCGTGAACTTGTGGGTTTTGCATTTCATAATCTGTATTGAAATTTGATTATATTGGAAATTTCTAAGGAGTAACTATACCATTTTTTTGAAATATCAAAGGTTCAATATTGATATTTAAGTACATGTTGTATCTTTTAGGAATTTTGCAACAGTAACTGTGCAGCAGTCACTAAGGTCTCGTTGCAATTTGGCATACCCGTCCAAGTGCTCGTTAAGACAAATTCACATGGAAAATAGTGACAAAAGTTATTCAAGGGGTGCCTTAATTGTTCTAGAAGGTTTGGATCGTTGTGGAAAGACCTCTCAGTGCGGAAGATTGCTTTCTTACCTGGAAGAGTTGGGCCATGCAGTTGAATTATGGAGATTCCCTGATAGAAATACAGGTGTTGGACAAATGATTTCTTCCTATCTAGCCAACGAATCACATTTGGACGATCATGCAATTCATCTGCTCTTCAGTGCAAATCGTTGGGAGAAGAGGTTAACTTTTACTTGTTTGTGCATGTGGACATAGACTCTGACTTTTGTTTTTAAAAAAAAAAATTTAGTGAGGATTTTTGAAAAAAAAAAAAAAAAATTTATAATTTGACAATTTTTGTTGGACATCATTTAGCAACCTTTTTTTGCCAAAAGATGGAAGACTTTTGTTTTATAATGTTCATGTACATCATTTAGTTGGAAAAGATGGTTTTGTTCATGTATAAATTGGAATTTGGTTCTTGATAAATTGGGTGTTGACCCGATTTTGACCAAATAATTAAGTGGTTTCCATTAGTGAAAATTAGAATTAAATTATTTGTAAAAATTCTACTAAGAGAGTAGAATAGTAGATGAAAATAGCATTTGGAATTTCTCAAAACCGATTCGGGGTGAATGAGAAATTAATGCTAGAAGTTAGCCACTTAATACAAATAAATGGTATGGAAAATGGAAAATGTGGGGGAGGAGAGATGCTCCATCCCACATAGGAAAAGGGGATAAAGTTGCACGCTTAATATATCCCAAGTTGGACGTATGGGTTTGGGCCCTTGGGGGCACACAAGTTTTTAAAGGGGTGAAGACCTACATGCTTGTGGGTTTGGTTCAAACCACACGCGCCGCCGCCGCCCGCCCGCCGGCCCGGCCCGGGTCGAGGGTCGCGGGCTTGGGCTTGGGCTTTCAAGGACCTTATTCTTTTTGGACCCCGTGCATCTGGTCGTGCTCCCCTGCGCAGGTGCGTCTGTTCAGTGCAAAGGTGCCTTTTCGAGCCTACAGACGCGATTTTCCGTACGGGCACTTGCTTGCCTATATTATTAACGTCCCTACTGATGAAATAACACACGAAAAACTCAGATATGTCATTTGCATCATACGAGCATATTGACATCCTACCTTCAAAAGCTTGAAAGTCAAGAACAACTTGCTGTTCGTTGTTGTTCCGGTTCTAACCGGGACTGTTAAAAGTCGTATCTTAGAGGCGAGCGCCGGAACTGTAAGCACTCGGTATACGGGGCATTTTCGTCTTGCGGAGACTGATTCTAAATCAGGCCTCGACTAATCCTAAACACTCTATTCCAGCCATTTTTCTTCAAACAGAAACCTTCCACAAAATATTTTATCCAACAATCGCAAGACGAAAAATTTTGTTTCTATTGAAGACGATGGCATCAAGTTCGAAGGTTGCTGCTCTTGCGCATGGCGAGAAACCAGCGAAGTTCTCCGGTGGTGACTTCAAGAGATGGCAACAAAAGATCTTTGTTCGTGACGTGACAACCTCGGGGGCCGCCGTTTCGTGGAAGGAAACCCTCTGCCGTTGGTGATGAAGAATCCGACAATGAACGGAGTATCGTTGTAGATGCTTGGCATAATAGTGATTTCCTTTGTCGGAATTATATTTTGAACGGACTAGACGATGCCCTCTACAACGTCTATAGTTCGTTCAAAACGTCCAAAGAGTTGTGGGACTCTTTGGAAAAGAATTATAAAACAGAAGATGCCGGTGCAAAGAAATTTGTAGTCGGTAAATTTCTGTATTATAAGATGGTTGACACCAAGACGGTGATTAGCCAAGTGCAAGAAATTCAGATCATACTTCACGATTTAGTGTCTGAAGGGATGATTCTGAGTGAGTCTTTCCAAGTGGCTGCGATTATGAAAAATTGCCGCCTTCGTGGAAAGATTTTAAGAACTACCTCAAGCACAAGCGGAAAGAAATGGGGCTTGAGGATTTGATAGTTCGACTTCGGATTGAGGAAGACAACCGGGATTCCGAATGGAAATCGGCAAATGTGGGGGTATGATCATACTTTGTGGAACACCAGTGGAGTTTCTGTTGCATTTTTAAATGTAACAGAAGGTGTTGCCAAAAGTGTTGTATACACCGAAACCACATTTGCATGAGGTGTTGTCGAATATGTTGTAACACTAAAGGCAAACACCGTAACAAGTTGAATCTGAAGTCTTACTAAAGATATGATAACATCAAAGGTTACACTCCTTGTAAAAGATGGAGTTGTTAGAACTAAGATCTGAAATTTGGTAGAACGAGATTCTAACTGGATTGTCGGGACAATGTTCTAACAAAATAAAATAAAAAATGGCCGAGAGTCATAAGAATTCTGGATGATCTTGTGTTGAACAAGATATCAGAAGTTGAAATGGGAGCTTTACTTTTTAGCAAACCACATAAAGAAGATTGCCTTGAAATGTGGGGGTGCTTTAGAAAAAGTAGAAGCGCCGAAAGAAATAAATTCAGCATTTATGATATAAGTGATGGTACGATCATTAAATCAAGAAATGTTGTATTTATTAAAGGTATCCTTTATTGGAAAGGAAAGAGGTAAGTCTAGACGTTTTTGTCATAGACATAATACCAATAAACAATTGATTTCGAATAGGGTTATTTCGGTTGACTACGTGAAGTCAAAGGAAAACCTTGCGGATCCGCTTATGAAAGGAATAAATCGAGATCAACTGTATAAACTGTTAAGGGGAATGGGTTTAAAATCCACAACTTAAAGAATGTTCATAGCGGTAACCCAACCTTGTGAATTGGAGATCCCAAGAACTTGGTTCAATGGGACAACTAAGTTATGAATGTTCAGCTGAACACTTGGACAATGTGTTAGCTCATTCTCGATACATCCAAGTGTATTTACAACCTGCTGAATGTGGTGAGGTTAAGTTTAAGACTTTTAATGATTCCTATACCGAAAGGTGGAGTATTGCAGGATACTCTTCAATAGGAGATCACCTATATAAGTGAGAAGTAATGGCCGCTTCAAAAGAAACACTTATGAATCTAAGATATGGTCCAGGGCCGAAATGGACACAACATGAGAACAACAAGTGTTAGAGTTATTAATGTGTAAGTACTATTGTCTTGGTTTACACAAACGACTGAGTAGTTCAAGACATCGCGTCACTAAGCATCTAGTAAATCCGATAGTATTTTACTAAGTAAGGTTCAAGGCCACAAGCTACCTATCCTGATGCAATAACGATTCGTCGAGACTTTTAAGCGAATCTGCATACACGCATGCATTAATTTCATTCATGTGGGTTGTTGGAATTTGGTTCTTGATAAATTGGGTGTTGACCCGATTCTGACCAAATAATTAAGTGGTTTCCATTAGTGAAAAATGGAATTAAATTATTTGTAAAAATTCTACTAAGAGAGTAGATGAGAATAGCATTTGGAATTCTCAAAACCGATTTCGGGTGAATGAGAAATTAATGCTAGAAGTTAGCCATTTAATACAAATAAATGGTATGGAAAATGGAAAAAAAAAGGGATAAAGTTGCACACTTAATATATCTCAAGTTGGACATATGGGTTTGGGTCCTTGGGGGCACCCAAGTTTTTAAAGGGGTGAGAACCTACATGCTTGTGGGTTTGGTTCAAACCACCCGCGCGCGCGCCGCCGCCGCCGCCCGGCCCGGGTCGTGGGTCGAGGGCCGTGGGCCTGGGCTTGGGCTTCAAGGCTCTTATTATTTTTGGACCAAAAACCTTTAAAAATTAAATGTTTAATTAATTTTTGTAATTAATTAAATCGATTTAATTAATTTTCGTAATTAATTAAAAGAGTTCAACCTGGGAAAAGGTTCGGCCCCGCGCACGGCGGAGCACGACCCGTGCGGTCGGGTCGTGCTACCTGCCGTAGAGTTGCGAGCAAACGACGGGGGCAGCACGCGGCCCGTGCGTCTGGGTCGTCGTCTTGGAGTCTTGCCGGTTTTTGCGCCAGCACGCACGGGCAGGCGCATGGCCGTGCGTCTGGTCGTGCTTCCCTGTGCAGGTGCGTTTGTTCAGTGCAAAGGTGCCTTTTCGAGCTTACAGACGCGATTTTCTGTACGGGCACTTGCTTGCCTATATTATTAACGTCCCTACTGATAAAATAACACACAAAAAACTCAGGTTATTTCATTTGCATCATACGAGCATATTGACATCCTACCTTCAAAAGCTTGAAAGTCAAGAACAACTTTTGTTTCGGCCGTTGTTTTTCGGTTTCTCTTTGTCTTTGCTAACCGGATCGTTAAAAGTCGTATCTTAGAGGCGAGCGCCGGAACCGTAAGCACTCGGTATACGGGGCGTTTTCGTCTTGTGGGGACTGATTCTAAATCAGGCCTCGACTAATCCTAAACACTCTATTCCAGCCATTTTTCTTCAAACAGAAACCTTCCACCAGATATTTTATCCAACACATAGAAAATGTAAACATGTCAGCCTAGTTAGTCATAAATTTCCAAAATATTGAGTATCCAGTCAATTCAGTGGAATGTATTAGAACAAGCTATGTTGGAAATGCTGATGTCTTTTTTGTGCAAAACCTGGCACATTTGATTTAGCTAGACAAAGATATTGGTTCTTATAGAAGCTGGATAAACTTACTCTATTTTTGTATTAGTTCTGTTTGCTATTCAAGATCTTGTTGGTTTGGTCAAAAGGCGATGGATTATTCTGCCCTTGTGTAATGAATCATACCATCTTTTAAGATGCTTTAAAATTTTTATTTTATGAATTCACACGAGTTTAATTCTCACTTATTTGTTTAGATCATTGATGGAGTCTAAGTTGAGGAGTGGAACCACACTCATTATTGATCGCTATTCTTTTTCTGGGGTTGCTTTCTCATCTGCCAAAGGACTTGATGTGGAGTGGTGCAAGGTGGAGATATTGTGTATATTAGTTTTGGTTGTCGAAACCATTACAAGATTTTTGTCTGCTATGGAACTCATGATGCTTCGTTTATATCCCTCTTGTTTTTGCAGGCTCCAGAGGCAGGATTGCTAGCTCCAGATCTAGTTGTCTACCTTGACATATCACCAGAGGTATATGATGTTTAATGCACACTTCGTTGTAGTGAATGGTACAATATCAAATCAACTTTGTATCAGAAATGAATATGTGGTGGGTGGTGGCTTATTCACCCTTTTAGAGCTAGTGGTCTGGATTTTTTTTTTGTCATAATGCAGAAGTTATATGTTCTGCATAAACTTTCAGTGCATCTGCAATTTTTCCAAACCTACCACTCTCTTAGAAAAGGCTCTTATACTTGAGAATCTGGATTCCTGCTGACTATTCATTGCATCAATATGAGACCTATGTCAGATTCCAGTTTAAGTATTCCATTCCAAGTCGAATTATTCCTGGCTGACAGTGAAATTATGTTCAAAATTTTCAGAAGGCTGCCGAAAGAGGAGGTTATGGAGGTGAGAGGTATGAGAAGCTTGAGTTTCAGAAAAAAGTTGCTCAATCCTATAAGACGCTTTGTGATGCCACATGGAAGGTAGCGAGCTAAGACTGTTCGTTTTCTTTTTGTTAACATCATATTGGTGATTCCTATTTTCTTTTGGACTTCACAAAGAAATTGATGCTTCGAAACATAGTCTTGGTAAGTCTAACAGTTAGACCTTTATCTTTTACAGGGTAAAATTGGAATTATGAAACTTCTAAGGTTAAATGCTTAAACCCTTAGCATTTCACGTGCAGCATGTGGAACCATTTGAATCACTAGCCTAACATCAACTTTCAGTTTTCACTTTCAGTGGCAACACTTGTACTGGAAAGTAAACATTGTAAACATATCAAAACTTGAACTAGTGTATTAAAAAGATACGACACTTGTTTATTTCTATATGTAGTGTGCAGCATATCTTTGCCTTTTCTTTTTTAACTACGGGCAACAAAACATGTGTCCTGTTTCATCACAATCAACAGAATTAGAGAAAGAATGTCTGGGATAGTAACATGATTCGATGATTAGTTTTGGTCTTATTTTGGCTTCTTCATTGTAGATAGTAGATGCAACCCTTTCAATGGAAGATGTTGAGAAACAGCTGCGACAAATTGTCATGGACTGCATGCTGACATGCCAAAAAGGGAAGCCTTTTTCAGAGTTGTGGCAAAATTAGTTATTTGATACTGTTGGTGGAGCATAACTTATTGATCATTTGCCTAATACAATTCTCAGCTTCTAGATGCAAAAACCAACTATTTTTTCCATCTAGAAGCAGACGAATCAATTTTTTTTTGGGAGTTAGTAAACACTCTTAATGGCTTGAAGGGATATGGTAACTTGAGGTTGCATTTTGTTTCTTCCTATATGTAATAGAAATTGAATTTATTCCGGAAGAAACCGATACTTGTATGACAGTACGAGCGAGTGAGTGTTTTTCTTCATGTCTTGATAATAGAAGATAATTTAAGAGTGCACTCTACTTCTATATGATGAGTGGTTCTTCATGTCCTGATGATGATAAACTCATGAAACCACATGGAATATTTGTTTAGCAGTGGTGATAAACTTACACAAGTATAATAACTTAAAACTATTAGAATACACTTTATAATTGTTCTATTCTGGTACACCGCATAAAGTAGTCAGATGCAATATTGTTCTGCTTATCCACAACTGATCAGCATTATTTGCAAGGCCGAAAAGTACACATAAATGTATGATTCGATAATGGGGCTACTGGCTAGTACCGCCGATTCCGCATGTCTGTCTTTCACTGAACAGATTGGTTTCATTTCATCATTTTTTGACTTTACATTTTGTCTAAGCGAGAAATTTTTCTGTACCATTGAGAATGCATAAACTAAAGCACTACATGCTAATCAGTTTTTCTTGGAGGTGTCAAAATGGGTCTTGATGAAAAGGCCAGACCAAGTTGCAATTAAGAAGCCTGAAATGAACTGTCTATTTGGCCCAAAAAGTCAGGTTGGTCATTTCCTCTTTATTTTCATGGGTTAGGCTTGGGCCTTAAAATAGTGGATGGAATTTTGGCCCAATCCGACCTATTTGACAACTCTATTTTTTTTAAATAGAAAAATGTGTTTCTTTTTTGTTGTTTTAACATACAATTGCTTGTTAAAAGTTTAAAAGATTATTTATTTTTACTTTTTAAATTATTAATCACATCGAATTAGCATTATATTTTCATCTTACAAAAATGTCATTCATTTACTCTTACTTCTTCATTCACCGATCACAATTTTACTAAAAGTATATCATATAATTATAATCTTATATTTAATCTCACTCTAAAAAATATTTCTTTTTTCCTCTCATCATCACTGTTCTCCAATGAAAAAGAAAGTTCGGAATGAAAACCTCAGGCTGTGCTTGTGCTTGGTTGTAACCTTTTTTTGCAAAATTTCTGCTCCAGAAATTTTTGTCACAGTAAACTATTGCTTGTGAATTTTTTCAAAGATTCACCATTCATTTCTCTCATTTTTTTCATCCATAAATCATATTCAATTATTATTTCACTAAAAAAAATATCATATCAGCTATTATTAAACATTTTCATATCACAAATACAATATTCACATTTTCTTGTGTTTTCAATCACGAATCAAATTCAATCACCATTCTAGCACAATTCTTTTTCACTATTCTCTCAAAAAATATAAATAAACGGAACAAAAAGTCAATTAATCACACCCCAAACAACCACTTTCCAGAAAATTGAATCTATCGTTTCCTTATTTCCCCGCTTCTCTTTTCTTTATCTCTCTATTATTTGATTGCTTTGCCAATAAGCAAATAAAAGATGGTTCGAAAAGCATCCTTTTTTCCTTTGCCTCTTGGGAGCAAGCTTGGCTATCCCATTGAAATAATTAAAAACAAAAAACATGACATTCAAATTATAATTAGATATGGAATTCATGATTTCTTTATTTGCGATTTTAGATTACACTTCATGGTTAAGAAAAGCATTCACCATATATAAAATTCCAACCACAAAGATTTATCATAAAATATTTGTTGTCTTTAATATCTTATTTGTGGTCCAAACGTGTACATGTTCAGCGATAATTGACAAAAAATAGGAAGATGATTTTTTTTTAATAAGTTGGGAGTAGTAGTTAGAGAGAGCGGATAAGTTTCAATGAAACTGAAAGATATATGATTTGAACCTTGATCAACACCCTTACAAAGGGTAAATGATACCACATGAGCTACAAACTCGTGGTATAAGAAGATGACGTCACAAATAAAATTGCAAGCAGCCACTTGGTTATCACTGCAATTAGAATACATCACTTGTATGTACTTCTTTGATTGCCATAATATTGCTAAGATTCTTCACATCCTTTTCAAACCATTAAATTCTATTAGAACAATTTATTTCTCACATCTTAACACGCACATACTTCAGCAAAATATAGGCATATATATATCTCGCGACTTACTTTTGCAGAGCACATCTTCGACATCGCCCTACAATGAGCTAGTAAACACATCCTCAACAGACTGCATCAGAAAAGAAGAAAAAGAAAATATAGTTATGCATCCTAAAGTACTGGACCAATTAGTTTATCAACAGGTTCCGTAGTAAAGAACTAATTAAGGAAATATTATTTTCCTTTTTTTTTTTTAATTTCACTTCCTCGTTGTGGGGATATCAATTAGGGATGACAATTTTGACCCAACCCGCCCGCGGTACCCCCAGCCCGCCCCGTCCCGTGACTTGCGGCGGGGCGGGGTGGGTCTGCATATCACTTCTGTCTCGCCCCACATAGAATTTTTATTTTTAAAATATATTTTGCATATAATATATATATCATATAATTTTTATGTATTCTTATATTATATCTAACATTTATAAATTGATAATAATAACTTTTGTAAATAATATTTTTTAAATATATATATATATATATGTTTTTATTTTTTTGTATTTAATTTTATTTAAAATGGGGAAAAACGGGTCGTCCCACGTCGTGACCCGCGACAATCGCGAGTGTGGGTTTTCACCGACCCGCCACGACCCGGCCATTGCCATCTGTAATGTCAATTGTCAAGGAGAGTTGTGCTTAGACGGTTCCAGGCTTTGACACATAGGTTGGAAATTTCCAAGTAACACCATGAGGTCCATGACCCCACTCATTCTAGACCAAGTCTAGCTAAGGGTCTTCTAGATTGCTACTCCCGCGGAATATACTAAGTGTATTATCTACCATATATACTTGCATATAATACATGCCAGACTGTGTGATTGTGTGAGAAATTTTACGCATCTATAACAAATCTTCTTATTATGCACCTGGAGTACTCCTCCAAGTTTAGCATGGAATAAACCAGCAGTACTATTCCGTTGAATTTATGATTCTTTTCTTAAAAAACTATGTTTAAGAGACTCGAAAATTTAAGAGATGCTCAAAAGTATTTGATAAGAAAATTAAAAGATTAGCTTGTAAGATATCCAAGAATGAATGCGGAAAGTTCAAGAGATCAACTTACAAGATATCCAAGCACGTTAGGAAAAGTTTTAAAACATGATCTTAAAGATCCAAAAACAAGATATATATATATATATATATATATTAAAATTTTATAAAGTCCATAAAAATTATGGAGACTCTTAGGGCTTGTATGGAATTTCATTCCATTTAGGATCTCACTTTCTATCCCGTTAAGAAGAATTTTCAGTTATTGGGATTTGTGTAGAAATGATAATAAATCTGGACATAAAAAATTCAGTGTCCAGATTTTCTAGACATCCCCCACACTCTAAAATTTTTTTTAGTCATTTTCTTAAAACGCATGCTTTTTTGGCAATTTTGATATACGAAAACCCAAAATTACCCCTTAAGCCATTTTTATACCATTTCGGGTCACACGCACCCATAACTCGACATAAGTAACTTGGGATAAAAAATTGATTCCGATGACTAGCAAACATGGCTTCGACGACGACAGTATATGCGGCGCAACAACTAATTCTCAACACTTCATTTAATTCATGTAATTTCATATTTTCTTGTTGATTTAGTCAGTTTATAGTTGTTTAGGTAATGATTTGTTGTTAGATTTATAGAATTTGTGAGGTTTAGATAATTTAGGTTTAGTTTGAAAAGCTTCATGCTCGTTAATCGTGGTTGTGGGTGAATGAGGGAGACGATGAGGGTTTTCGTTGCTTTAACTCGATATCCGGTTACATAACTCGATATCGAGTTAGTTACGTAACTCAGTATCGAGTTACGTAACTGGATATCGAGTTGTGCTTAAGACCTGGTTCAAGTTACATATCGAGTTAAATGTAGTGGATATCCAATCACATAATTTGATATCTAGTTATATTTGTTTGTGTCCAGACTTCAGACAGACTGTCTGATATGTACAACCAAGATCCATTTGTTCATTTTTGATAGGTCTGGGAATGGAAATAGGGCACACCGCAAAAATGGAAGGGAAAGCTTAATTCATACATGAAGTCCCGACTAATATCCGACATATCGAATAAGCTGACGGCCGCCGGAATATTATAACTCAGTACGAAAATAATTATGACACTGAAATGTCTAAAGGATATGCTAGAGATAGGATAAAATATTTACATTTTTTTCGAGATTTCGACCGCTGTTAATATTGGCCCATTGAATTATTTTAAAAAGTTGAAGGAGAGAACAAGAAAGATCTAAGAGAGAGATACGTGAAGGAGAGAAAGAGATAGGCCAACTCAACAACTCAAAATAATATGCTAGAAGGGTATGAATGCTATTTGTTTTGTCAAAATGGCTAAAAATATTTATATTTAAAAGATGCCTAATTTTCGTTTTGTAATTATAAAAGTGGACATTTTGGCCCATTTCTACAAAAAAATTGATAAAGAATTTATAGGGTAGGGTTTTAAATGTGAATATGTTTGATTTAGTATGTATTTTTGAAATTTTCATGCAAATACGTGGTATAATAATAATTTATTTAGATGATATGTACATAGTGCAACCACTTGAATTATATTATTTGAAAATAATAATATAAATGAATGGAATTGATAATAGGGATACCACTTTTAAAATTTAGTTTGGATATGATAACTTATCTCTATGTTAAAGTGCTAGTTTTTTTTTTTTTTTATGTTTACAATGTATTAATTGCCACATATATATATATATATATTGTTTTATAATTATGTTAAATTCATAGAAAGTTGTTATTACGTTTAATTCATGCTTAGAAAGTTATGTAAGAATAAATAGCTAGACGCAAGGTTTAATCCCAAAGAAGGATTTAGTTTTAAAATTATATAGATTTAATGATATTAATGGACTTTTGATAAATTAATAATATAGTTAATAAATAATTAATTAATGAAGATCTTCGAGACTATATAACTCAATGCCATAAATAAAATTATTGTTTAAAAAACATGGGTTCCATCAGGTTGGCTGGTGTGTGTCAGTGTATGTGTGTGTCTCTGTGTCCTTTACACTTTGTCTGTGTCGAACTGTTTGGGACTTTATATTATCTTTTCCCCATAAGTAGCAATTTTTAAGTGAATGCATATTTATCATATATATATATATTGTCCAGTAAGTATTTTAAAGAATATGATAAGGCACATTTACTAAAGATTGATGTTTATCCGGAAGGAAAAAATTATATGATAATGTTAGTTATTGTATATATAATATCTTGATATTTCATTACTATACTATTTTATTATAATATTATTAAATTATTTGACGTTCAGACGCTATAAATTTCGGATACCCATACTAATTAATTAGGTCCTAGGTCAAACGTTAGTCGAATCTCAATCTAGCTAATTAATCTGGCATCTTATAACGAAAGTAGATTTTAGGAAGCAAGTTAAACACAATTAATTAATTCTTAATCACTTTGTAAAAGAAGATAATTAGTTGCTAATTAATCACCTGGTATTGTTGTGAATCGATCTGTTGTAGCACGCTTAATTAAAGGCCTAAACTGAGCGCAGTGTTTACGTCCAATTTCCATGCAAAACCAGCAAATTCCATCCTCCAAACATCGCATGGCACTATTTTGTTCCATTTCTGCCCCTGCCCTCTTTGTTGAATAACCCTTACTCTGCATGCAAATGAAGGGTAAAAATGGGGCAATTCTTGTTTCACAACCAACCACACCAGAAACCCCTTCTCCGCACCGATTTGTGCGTCCACCGCCACCATTTTTTTATACGCTTCGTTGACCCAAATAACGTTATTCTTCGAGTCGGATATGAAACCCGGACACGTGTCCTGTTCCAGACTGTAGATCTTATCCTTATCTGAAAACCCTAACCCTACCGCAGTAAACCTATCCGTCACGCATTCCACGATTATCAACGTCTCGATCACAGATCTGACGCTACCAAAATCCACCGTTCCACCTCCGGAATTAGCCGCCACCTCAATATCATCTACGTTATATCGATCTGTACTATTCAGGTTTTCCTGATTTGTTTGGGCGCTGTTATTATTGTAGCTGTCGTCCTCAGTTTCAGATCTCTCCGGCAGAAGCTGAAGCGTAACCGCTCCTTTTTCCTGCGACGACTCGTCTTCGATACCAGAGTTTTCCGGCGGCGATATTTGTGTAATTTTCGTCTTCGCGCACTTTTTACTTTGCCGACCACGAACCCTAACATACTTCCTCTTGGCTCTCCTCCAACCGCCGATTCCTTTATCCTGCTCCGCCGTGCCGGAGATCGCTTCACCTCCGACAGGCTTCGGCGCAATAGGCCGAAATCTGAGCATCATCCGGTTCATTACCGACTGATTATCCGACGATCTACGCATCGATCTACCGATCTAGAACCACAAAAATCGACGACCTAACTTTTCCATTCATCTGCGAATCCAATGATCCAAATCTGAAAAAGCAAATGCTCACTGGCTACATATTAGGCAACCAACAAAAGTAAAGGTAATGTACGAAATAGCGACACATGTTAGTCCATCACAGGCTGAAATGAAGATTTTAAAAAAGGAGGGGGGGTTGATATCCATATAATATAATTGGCTGTGCGTGAAACTGACCAATGAGAGAGCGCTAGGTGTCCGCAGGTGCAGTGGTTGAGGGGGCACCCAGCCATTCTTAAGGAATCATGGTGTTTTTCATGAGGGGTGAAAATGGAAAGGAGGTTCCAGAACATGGACACGTGTAGGGTTTGCGTTGCTAATTAATAGTAAAAGTTACAGTCTATATAAGTTATATATATATATATATATATACAGAGAGAGAGACAGAGAGAGAGAGAATGGAAGCTCACTCGCTATGCGCTCTAAGTGTGGAGCATGCAACAAATATTTGCTAATTAGGGTTTTTAACTGATCTGCAACCAGCTGATTTAGATGATAAAGGGTCAAGACAGGTAAGTATATAACATACTGTCTAATTTATTTCAATGATAATATATATCACAACTTCAATGTTGGTATCGTCTAGTGATTTAATTATTTCATAACCTCATTAATTTCACAAGTCGTACATAGCAATTGATATGTGGCAATAAGTACTGATCAACATTGGTACTGTCAGAAATGGTAATTTCTTGTAAATGGTGTGACTATAATACTCTATGCCACTTCTCATGTGACAATTTGGCTAATTTCGAGAGTACGTACTTTCTAGGGGGCAGCACGACTACTTGTTACCCCTTAATTATTTCCTTAACTTGAATATTAATTAATTTCATATGTAGTCACCATGTCGACTATTCCTGTTTCAATTATTTTTTCCCATTAACCATAATATATTTAAAAAATTATGGTCCAACGCAATTAAGGCCGTGCGAGAGAGTAGGGGAGCACCCTCTAGCTATGCCCTGCTCATACATTAATTCAATTTTGGACAAACAAATTATCGACATGATTATTTAATTTACTATTTCAAAAATAATCCACATCTTCGTACTTGGTTAATATATATTATAAATAATTAATGGGTTGATGGAAAAATGAATGGTAAGTAATAAAAATGAAGACATTATCATGTGGAGAAAGTACTAAAATTGCTTGCACAAAAGTAGACAACCTATGGTTAACAAAGTAAATGTACGTACCATCTTGGTCTTGGCCTCTTTCTCCTTTGTCATTTTCAATTCGTATGGGGATAAGTGAAGACAGATGTCCACGAAATGGGAAAGCGAGTAAGCTACATGCTTTATTCCAACCAAAGAATGGTGTAATACGTGTAAGGCCTTGTGAGGTTGTTTAATCTTAGGGCAAAGATGCAGATTGTGATTGGTTGTGGTTGGAAGCATTCATTGATTGGTGGAAGTAGAAATAACAAAAAAGTCTTTCTTAGTTATCTGCAGAAAGTTTTAAGAAAATATTGTTTCAATTCCACCAATCATGGGTCTTTATTTTTTAATTAAAGAAAAACGAAAAAAGAAAAGAAAAAAAGAATCGCATTCATTGACACATTTTTAGTACTTACCTGCCAACTGATGAGGATGTCCTCACTGCCAACACATGATTTTAAATTTTGTTGGCCCCCTACTGAGGTAAGGATGAGAAATAATGAATGATAATGCCCTTCCAAATGAATCCATCTTTAATTATATATATGAAATGAAATTATTGACTTATTGATTTATGCAATCACACCCCTAATAGCTCGTCATTTTGTGGTTTCTTATCTTGATTAAGCGTTAAGAATATTAACTTTAAAATCCTTCCAATAATCGATGATATTCCGGACCGTCTAGTATTCTTTTGTACGCTTAATAACACTTGAATTTATGTGGATCTCAATTTTCATGAATAATTTTGTGTGATAATTTCATTTCTATCAATTTTAATTAGTTTCGTCTTCCACATAATAATGACATGTGAACTTATATAATATTCAAATTGCACCAATAAATTGAGGGAACCCTTTATTTTCTGGCAACCTCATGACTCGGCTGTTGCGAAAGAATTGGATTGCTTAAATTATTATAACATAACAGACATATAATATTCTAATACTTATTTATAAACAATACTCAATGATAAATATTAAAAATTGTTTGTTCTGAGATGAGCAAGAAGCAGATGGCCGAGCCTCCTGACAAATCAGTCAAACCGAGCCGAGAAATAACCATCGAAGCAGTCGCTATAATTATACTTAATTACAACCAACACCTAATACGTATTTCATTACTAAAACAATAATAGTAGTATACTAGTATTCCCAGATGTTTCTTTTAGGTGCACATCGTAATGACTGCAAAAGACACTAAATAATTTTATTGGTGGATGGAGATTTTGGTGGGCCCCGTGAAAAAGCAGCGTATCTTACGAAAGGAAGCGTTTCAATTGGGTAGTTGGAATTGACCAATGGGTGAGAGGACATATGTCCAAGCACTCGATGACACTGTGGGACAACTTTTCGATTAACTAGACGCGTGGCGGATTATTTTAAGCCGTTTGAAATTTTGAAATTCCCTGAAAGATGATTCAGGTGTTGGATTGAGGACGCGTGGATGGCCCGATGACGTCTTGTCGGACTATATATGATGGGTGGGTCAAAGGAATATATAATTCTCAATGATTGGATGATTTAGTTCAAATATAGTACCCAACAAATTTTCTTAGACCATCTCCAACTCAACTCTAAAACCCACACCAAAACACCAAATATCTAAAAAATACCCTCCAACCCAACTCTAAACATCACACCAAATTTGGTGTAATGAATAGTGTTACACCAAATTTGGTGTAACACTATTCCTTTACACCAAATTTGGTGTAATACAAATATTCTCTCTTTGCCCTCCAATTTCTTCTACTTCAAACTTTTAATTCATATTGTATCCTATATTTGATATATAATTCATTTGTAACATTGTTTTAGTTATTTAAATTTTGTATATAATTATTATTTTGGATGAACAATAGTTAATATTTACCAATAAATTATTATAAACTAAACTTAAAATTTTGATAAACTAAAATAATTAATAAATAAAATTATTATTTAATTAAAAAAGCATCAAAGTATATCATAAAATACAAAATACTAACATTATAATTAAACTTGAAATTTTAAAAACAAAATACCCAAAGAAACTAAATTCCTAATAGTAGATAATTTATGAGTAGATGATAGTTCAATAGTCTGGTAGATTATTTCCGGTCCTACAATATCATCAAAAAATGGACCAAAAGAACTAGAGCTACTTTGAGAGCATTATATTACTATTGAGATGCATTATATTGACAATATGATAATTGAGGATGAAAAAATGTGTTGATGCACCAAATCAAGGACAAAAATGATCCAAGATGAATATACTAATTTCGAGAATTAGGAAGCATCAACTTTTTTTGGATATTGATTTAAGACATTTTCCATTCTCCAATTTAGTATTTTTATTTATTGTTAGAAAATAAATTTTCTAATTTATTGATTTTTATTTAGTAAAATTAAAATATGATTGGTTTTTTTATCCAAATTTTTGTTAGGATTATTTGTGGAATGAAAATTGTTGGAAAACACCAAATTTGAACAACGATAATTAATAATTAATATATAATTCAATTTATATATTGTAATATTATTGATTGCTCAAATTTTTGAGCTATTAATGAATTAACCTGATAATTAAAAATATAGTCAATTTATATATTGGGATGACAATTAATGAAATAACCTTGGGCGGATGTCGGGGGATCGGGGAGTTTGGCTAAATTGGGGACCCGTCCCGCTAGGAAAAATTGGACCCGAGACCCGCCCCGCCTTGGACCCGGATCCGACGGGTTCAACCCGCTGGACCCGCCAAACAAATTTTTTTGGCCTAACTTAGTTCACTGCTTTGTTGACCACTCGCTAGCTACTGCATTTATAGTGAGTTTATATATAGTCTTCATCAATTCATGTATAGTGAGTTTATATATACTACATTAAAACTACAAGTCATTTAGAGCAATAAAAAAAACAAGCTGGAAGTTTTAGATATAACAAGAACTAATGAATTAAAAAAAAAGGATGAATCCATCCCTGAGGGCCCGCACTGCTCTTGCCCTAAAGCTTCGTGGATGATGTGAAGTGCGGGTTATGCCTCAACTAGTCAGGGTCCTTGGGCTGCCGAAGACTGAGTCACCACACAAGAAGTTCTCCTCCACCCTGTAAATTGTTACCAGAGGGATTCGAACAACCACACTGTGGGTGCCAGCAAGCAGACATCACGTCACCCAACTCTTTTATCAGTTGAGCTATGCCCCGCAGGCAAGAACTAATGAATTAAAGAACCCATAAATGGTGGATAATAAGTTTTCCCTTTTATTTTTTGAATTAGACAGTCAGTTTTTTCATATAATTGCATTATGAGAAAGTAAAAACCTTAGTTAAGTTGACTACAAGATAGACTAAACTTTTGTTTTATAAATAGATTTATAAAAATTTAATAAAAATTATATATATGGGGCGGGTCTAGCTGGACCCGTTACCCGCCCCAGACCCGACAGGTTTTTATAAAACGGGTCCATAACCCATCCTAGGACATGCTTGCCCGGGTTTAGACCCGCCCCGTTGCCAACCCTATCCGAAACTGGTCCACATGCAAATTTCTCTTACACGGCTCACGATGCCCATCACCCCGGTATATATAGGCCCTTCTTTTCATTTGTAAGTAATCTGACTCATAATTGCTCTTAAGCATTAATTTAGTTCGTTCACTGTCTTAATTTCTCTCTCGATAACTGTGCTGACTTGAGCCGTCTAATGTTTGCGTGTGTGCAAATATGTTTCCAACTGAAGAATTCCCAGTTTGGATAAGAAAACTTATAAGACTTTCTCCTTTGGGAAGAAGAAGACTTTGACTTTCGTCAGAATCCTTGACTTGGAGTGATCTACCCTAAAAAGCAGCATCATATTGGTGCTGTATGTGGGAACAGCAAAAGCACAAGAAGATGCAGGCCCGATCTCAAGCACGTGAAGCCGGATCTCTGGTTGTTGGCCGCAGGGCCATAGATCAACAAGAGGAAAGTCCATCAAGAAGGCGGGAGGCCAGCTACCTCTCCACCAGAAGGCCCCCGACAAGAAGAAAGTGCACCGCCACCTCCATCCGGAGGAGCTCCGCCCATTGAAGAAATTTGCCTGACCAAGTAAACACATTGAATCCTGTTAGAAGAAGTCACCCAGAATGCTGCGAGACATCAAACCATAGCTGGAGTCGTGGGAAGACCACCTTGAGCTCCACCCGCTACTGAAGACCCTATATAACTTGGGAAGTCAGGGAGTAAAGAATGAAAGACGTAACGAGAATCACATGGAACCGCCACCAATAGAAGAGTCCCAAGCAATGCAACCCAGTCATACCCACTCACAAGCTACTGCCTCAAGGAAGAGGAGTCTATTGGCCCCTACCATCTTGACTAAGCCACTGCCCTCAGGAATCAAGACCTTCGAACTCCCGAAGTATGATGGAAACAGAGATCCCCAGGAGCATTTTGATAAATTCTATGCTAAAGCAGATCTCTACGAGATGATGGATGCTGCTTACATCAAAGCGTTCCTAACTACCCTAACCAAACAAGCCCTAGCTTGGTTCAATCAACTCCCGGAAGGTTCCATCACCATGATGCACAAATTTGCTGAGGCTTTTGCGCAAAAATTCTCCATCAACAAGGAAAACCACGAGACTATTACATATTTATTTCGATGCAAGATGGGTGAGCGTATACATGATTTTATGGGACAACTCGTGGAAGCCGTAAATAAAGTTACTAACATCCAGCGGGAGACCTTAACTAGGATTTAGCAACGTGCCACTCCCCAAGAACATTTTGTGGGACCATTGAAAGAAGGATTTCTTGTCACTCCCAAGAGAATCACAAACCGCACCAGAGCACCCGTCTGGGTAGATGAAGCCATGAAGTCTCCATGAAAGAACAAGCGTAAAACCAGAGAGGACGACGAGAACCAGCCTCGAACACATAGAAAATGCACCACTGACTGAGATACTAGCTACTGCTCGGAGACAGAAAATCATAGAGCCTCCTCAAAAAGTGGGAGACAATCCTACACGACTTCGGTCCAACTATTATTGCTACTTCTACCATGATAGGGGACACACGACTGGAACTTGCATTCAGCTAAGAAGCGCAATTGAAAGGCAGATTCAGAAAGGTCACCTACAAGAATATGTGGATTACCACAAGGTGCATCAAAATCATGATCAAACCTGGGAAGAAAGTAGCAGAGGACGACCCTCATCACACCATGAAGACAGTCCGATTCATCACCCTGGGAATTCCTTACCCCCACAATGCAGACTTCAGACAACACCTCGTGAACTGGTCTCGAGCCACCTCCTCCATAATTCAACTATATATTAGGAAAATTTAATTGTATAGATTTTGATGATGAGTGTAAAACTTAGACAAGAAAGTTGGCATCCTATTTTCTGTTGCAATTCAACTATATAATAGATAGGTTATATAAGTTAAGTATCAAAGAAGCCAAGTTGAAAGTCGAAGAAGTTGACTGAAGGGCGCAGTGGAGAATTAACTGAGTTACAACTGAGTGTCCAAGAGAAGATTTAGTCAAGTACCAAAAAGTTGTGTTTGTCAGCAGACGAATAGCTGAGTCACTCCCAGATGTTTCAAGAAGACTTATAAAAGGGTATAGCATCAAAAGGACTCAAGAAAGCCGAAGAAGTCCGTTGGAATGAAAAGTCAAGATATTACTCAAAGTAGAAAGGGGACAGACTGCAACCTTGACTGAATCAGTTTAGTAGAAAGCTGTTTTGATGAAAGAAGGCAAAAGGCTGGGAACCAATGAGATATTCGTAGAACACCTGTTGTGTTTCAGTCAACCTGCAGGACATTAATACAATGTTGGGTCAATATCAATTGTTGTATAACAAGACAAGCCAACAATCAAGAAGTGGAGTTTGAAAAGTGTTTATCTCTTCAAAGGACACATTTTGGAACTGCCACTATTAAAGGCTAAGAAACATATGTGAGAGAGTACGAGACACACATTCTAGCAATCTGAGCAAGCAAGCAAAAATACTCTCAAGCAATAAACTCTAATCCTCAAGCCTAAATTTGAAGTTACTCTATCCAACACATTCAGTGAAGGAGGAAAAGCTTCAACAAGTTGAAGAGGGAATTCGTATAAAGAACAAAGCAGTCTTTACATCCAAGGATTGAAGGAAGTACATTGAGGTTCAAGTTAGAACCAACTTTGAATCCGTTGGAGGGATTCGTGATCTATTCCAAGGATTTGAAGTAGCTGAAGTAGTGAGACAACGGTCTTGCGAAGAGCTAAGTCCCAGAAGTAGAGTCAGCTGTGTGATCAAGGCTTACTCAGACTATTGTATCCATCTTGTAACAGATGTTGCATTAGTGGATTACCTCCAGAAGTTGGAGAAGAGTGGCGTAGAGGAATTACCCCATCCTCGAACCACTATAAATTGCTTTGTGTCTATTACTTAGCTTTCAACACTTTATTGCTTACATATTTTATACTGCTGATTGATATATTTGCCTGATAATAACTTAATCAAAACAAATGTTGTAAAATATATTTAAACAAAAAAGGTGTATGTGACGACCCAATCATTTTTAATTACTCGATCTTTTCAAATTAATATTCATGAATAATGTTGCATCAAATATCTAGATTATATTTTTAAGTGTGTGATTTACTCTCTTTATGCATTTCGTATAATTTGAGCACCCATGAACTGATTGCGCCCCTAACCACGGTAATGGATATGAATGAATATCACGATGACATATTATGGATATTATTATGGAGTTTCAAACTTAAATTTTAGGATTGAGATTTTTGGACCGATTAAGTGAATTTTGGGAGATTTTCATTAAAGTGCTTATTTATATTTTGGGAATTAGAGACGAAATTTCCACCTCATATTTTTATTATTATTAGTGGCTATCTATTTTATGAAAAATGAGTTTTAATTAACTTTTGGGATTTATAAAAATAATAATAGCTACTTAAGGATTGTTAAAATACTAACTTTTATTAAATAATTTTAAAGTAGGCTTTTCCACCCCAAGCTCTCTTGCTTTTTATAAAATGCCCAACTCCCTCACACTCCCATACTTAGACTAAAAAGCACCATTGTTGAGAAAGCTTCAAGAGGTAAATTTTCTTCATCTTTTCTTTATTATTGTCTTTTCTTTAAATCTTTTTAGGGGGATGATCCTATGATACTATCAACCATATAAATGAATTTTGATGATGAAAATGTGAAGATTAAAACCCCCATTTTGAGATGTTATTTTCCGCCACTTAGAGATTTTTGGACAAATGATTTTTGTTTCATTTTTTGATTAAAGATTGTGTCATATCTAACAAGTAGGAGTATGATTATGTGTTTTAATCTTGTTTTAAAAATGAAAAATATACTCCTTAATTAATCTATAATGGACGGCCAAGGAGCAACTTTTTTTGGTTGATGTTTTGTTTGTTTTAAGTGTGATTAAATATATTTTAATGGTTTAATAAGATGATTCTAGACTTTATTTTTGGTTTTGAGCTTTATTTAATTTATGATGATTTAAGCATGATATTAATGGTTTAAGAAGATGTTTAGAAGTTATTTAAGTGATTGTTGGTGAAAATTTTAAGTTAGTAGATGAACTTGAACAATTAGTGGTTTTTGGTCTCTTTGATCCACCATTTTTGAAGATTGAAGCTTAAAGCTTTGAGGATGGCTTTTAATGAACTCAATCAGTTTTAAAAGTGGTTTTACGGTTAAAAAGGTGATTAAAATTTAGTACTTAGAGTTAGAGAAAAAATCGAATATAGGTCATGGGAGTGGTGTTGGTGAATAGGGGCTGACATGGGAAATATGATGATAGCTTGGTAGGGTGGGTGGTAGGTGTAGGTGTTGGTGCATAAGAAAGAGTGACCGATTTGATGTAATGTATGATGTGATGTAACATGTGCTTTTGGCACGCAAACCAATGTTACTTTTTGAAAAGTTGATGTTAAGTGTTAGGTCAGAAGGTTCTGGTTATGAGGCAAAAAAGATAGCGAAGTGACATAAAGTGATTTTTTCGGGAAACGTGACATTTCAGAAAGATTTTTTTTAAGAATGACGTGACTAAGATATTAACGAGATTTTTCGAGATGATGTGTTATTTTTAAATAAATTGAGAGTAAAACTCGAGTTATGATTTTATATATTAAGGGTTCGATTAATCGATAATTTTATCTAAAATAGGTCGTTAGTCAATTAATTATTTTAGGTGATTAATTAAGGATTAATTGAATTTAATTAGTCATACTTTGACTTTATTCTTTGACTTTTATGTTAACTTTTGACTTTGACCATTAAATGACTTTGACTTTGACCTTGGTCAACTATCGTTTTTAAAGCTACTTAAAAGGGTACCGAACACCCATTATAAGATACTTGACTTTAAGGAATGTATTAGACTTTACTTAGCCTAAGAGACTACGTTATTTAATGATTATTATTTTGCATATTTTTGTGTGTGATTTCTATGCGGTTTCTATTTTCTTGTGTGTGATTGTGCATATTTTTGTGTCTTTTCATCCCATTTTATAGTATCTTATATTACGTAGGGTATTTCATCAATTTCATAGGTATTCATAAAAAGAAATCTCGAAAACAGGCTAAAACGGTCAAAACGGGCATTGTGGGTGGACGACGGTCTAGAAAAACGCGCATGTGCGCGCGGCGCACACGTGAAACAGTGAAAAAAACATAGAGCGCGCATCGTCAAGTTGACGAAAATGTACGCGCCACACACTATCACGGCTAGGCACACAAAGGCACGCGCGCGCAAGGAGGAATGTGATTTGCTTCTGTCCAATCTTTTGTCATTTGAAAAGGCCCAGGGACAGGTCGACCTCTTGGTCGACTGGTTGACCCCCTGGTCGACCTGTGCGTGTTCAAACTCAACGGTTTTAATTTTAAATCTTTTATACTGGTCGACCGGTCGACCCGCTCAAAATCAGATGGTTTTGAACCAATTGTAGACGACAAGATTTACTTTTATCACTTTATCATTTTTATATATTATTTGTGTATCTTGTAATCCTTCTTTTGTAGTCAAGAGTGGAGATGGAGGAGCCTATGTTGGAATTTAAATTTTGAGGCTCTCCTATAAATAGATGAATGCTTTGAAGGATCAACTACACAAAACACATGCAACAATACAAGCAATTCATATACAAGCTTTTGTTCTTCACTTTCATATTATTGTTGTAATTTCTAAGCCTAGTTTCTACAATTGCACATCTTGAGTATTAGGCTTCCTTCTTGTTCACACTTGCACTTTTGAGTTGTAATATTTTTCAAAAAAAGTGTAATCTTGATTGTAATTCTCAATCATTCAAAACAAGACATCCTTGTTAGTGTTCTTGTGGTAAGAACACACTTGGGTAATTTTAAGTGTCGAAGAGTGTGGTACTCTTCATAGGTAAAAGAAGATTGTGGTAATCTTCAAGGTGGTGTTGTAAGAAGAGTGTAGTGCTCTTCAAAGTGAAGGTGTAATAGTTTTGGTAACTATTTAATAAAATTCTTTTTCTTTTTTGAAATCCACTTCGGATATACCGGGGTAGTAGTAGATTAGGCCCTAGGTGGGTTGAATTACCATAAATCAATACGTGATGTTTATTTTCTGCATTTTCATTCTTACTTGTGTTTTTATATTTCAAAAAGAGGGCGATATTCGGAAAATCGGCATAATCTACTCACCTCTCTCTAGATTATTGTAGCCACTTAGACTAACAAGTGGTATCAGAGCTAAACTCTTTGGCAAGCTCGTTTAATCTTTGCGAGTAAAGAGGAGATCCATCACTACGAATGAAAGCTACCTCACCACCGGTGCCTCCACCAACAAGCCACCTCTATTTGACGCAAATAATTATGCATTCTGGAAAGACCGAATGGAGTGCTTCTTACAAGTATGCGGATTTGATATATGGGATGCGGTCATTGAAGGGATTGCACAACCAACAAAGAAATTGGAAGATGGCTCCTTGGTTCTCAAGAGTTTCAAAGAATTCGATAAAAACGACAAGAAGGCTTTCTCCCTAAACGGTAAGGCTTTAAATATTTTACATTGTTCACTTACCACCACCGAGTACAACCACATTAGAGGAATAAGATCGGCACATAAAGTGTGGGAATAATTGGAAACCATCTATGAGGGTACGGAGAAAGTCAAACAAGCAAGAAAAATCATGCTTGTTAAAGACTTTGAAAACTTCATTATGTTTGATGGAGAAAATATTCCAAAGATGGTGGAATGGTTTGACAACATAGTCAATCCTCTTGTCGCACTTGGGAAAATCATATCCTAAGAAGACAAAGTCACCAAAGTTTTAAATGCTCTTCCCGGGTCATGGTCCAAAAAGGTAACGGCAATTACGGAAGCTCAAAATCTTGAAATACTCAAATTTGATGAGCTCATTGGGAACCTCCTCATCTATGAAGTGTATCTTAAGGAGAGAAAAATTCCCAAGCATCCACCTCTAAATTGGGTATGAAAATTATTCCTAAAGGCTTAGGCCTTGTTTGTTTATGTTTCCAAGTCACCATTTCTAATTTCCAACTATTCATAGAAATGAAATCATGTTTGTTTATAATTTTTCCAATAGAAATCATCATTTTCACTTTTCATTTTTTACATAAAACAATATCTCAAACTTATAATTTCAATTTTCAACCCTATACACTACCCTACATCACTCATCAATCATTATTCTCATTTTTTTTATCAAAATATATATGTGGGACCCTCCATTATCAACTTTATCTACTTAAAATATTATCATATATATCTAATGGGATCCACTAGCCTACAATCTTACAAATATAATACTATACACTCAATTAAAATATTCAATCACTATCAACTTTTTAAATTATTATATACATAAAATATTACTTCAAAACTACTCAACCAAACATAATCTCATTTTCAAACCTACTTAAAACTCATTTTCATTCACTCATCCAAACATAATTCCAGTTTTCACACGAAAACCAATAAATTCTCAAAATTCATTTTCCAACACTAGAAACTAGAAATGGTCCATGAAACATAACCATACAAGGCCTTAGCATCTTCTTCTAATATTTCATATTATGCTAGTGATGAGGATGATGAGAAGACGACCACTCTTGTTCGGAAATTTGCTAAATTTGTGAACAAAAATAAGGCAAGAAAATCAAGAGACAACTCTTATTTTAAATGTGGAAAACCCATGCACTACATAGTCGATTGCCCGAAATTAGCGGAGGAGGAGCAAAAGAAGAAAAAACCCTTTCCCAAAAAGAAAGCTCTAAAATGCCAAAGCAAAAACTTGGGATGAGCTACTTGCCACCTCCGACGAGGAATAAGAAGCCGAACAAGGTCTCATGGCTATTGACGATGAAAACAATGAAGTACGCTCTAATTCTTCATCTTCTTCTTTAGTTGATGAATTACAATATGATTATGATGAGCTCCAAAATGAATTTAAAGATATGTTATGAAAATACAAACTTTTGAAAAAGGATTTTAAAGAGCTCAAATTAGAGTAAGAAAATTGTTTACTTCTTATGAATCTCTTGATCGTGCTCGTGCAATTACTATTACCAAAATGCATGCTCTTGATTCCGAAAAACAAATACTCACTAAAGAGATTGAAAATTTGAAAAAGGATGTGCATCTTTTTAATTTAAGTACAGATAAGGTTACCAAAATTCTTGATGCAAAAAGAAGTGAGCATTCTAAATTTGGACTTGGTTATAAACCTTTTCAAAATGCTTCTAAGAAAAATGACCAAGGTCCGACTTTTATACGTGCTAGGAGTCCTAATAATCTTGTTTGCTTTTATTGTGGGGAAAATGGACATTATGCTATTAATTGCAAATTGAAAAATAATTTTAGCTATTATTGGAGGTCTCAAAACTAACCTCCATGGACCCCGAAATTATAGGGTACCTAAAAATAATTCATTTGTAGGTACTATGGGGTATAACCATTACGGAAGATTCAAAATGGCTAATGGACAGAGGGTGTTCATGCCACATGACCAGCAAGAAATTCTTTTTACCAACCTCAAGCTTCGAGAAGAAGGCATGGTCATGTTCGGGAATGGAAAGGGAAATATTCTTGGAAATGGAGAAATTGATAACTCTCCTTTCTCTCTTAGTAATGTTTTATTAGTTGAAGGGCTTAAGTTCAATTTGATAAGTATTAGCTAACTTTGTGATTCAAATTACAATGTTATTTTCAATAAAGAAAAATGCCTTGTTCTTAAAAATGATAAAATTATTTGTGAAGCAAATAGAAAAGACAATCTTTACAAAATTTGTACAAGTGATTTGGTTAGTCAAAATATTTCTTATCTTGTTGCCAATAACGATTTAACTAGTTTATGGCATAGGCGACTTGGACATGTTGGATACAAAAATTTGCAAAATATTTACAAGGGTTATTGATTTTTTAGTACCTGACCTATAGGCACTTTGCTGGTTTGGTACCTGACTTTTTCGAGTTACCAATTTAGTACCCATACTTCATATATTTTATAAATTGGTACCTACTCATTTTTAATGATGAAAATGCCCCCCAAAAACATAAGTTATACTCAAAATAAAATTTTGAGTATTTAATTAATTTATAAAATCAATTAAAATTTTAATTAATTTATTTAATAAAAACATAAAAATAAGTTTCTAAAAATATTAAAGAATTTTAGAAAAAATAAAATTAATTACATTAAATTAGTAAATTAATAAATATAAATTAAAATTTAATTAAACAAAAAGAAAAATTAGTTTAATTAACTAATTTTAATTATTAAAAGAAAATTAAATAATTAAAAAAAATTAAAATGCAGATAGTAAATAAGAAAAATTATAGCAATGTTTTATTAATATATTAATTTTTAATTAGTTTTTTAATCGATTGTAAAAATAATTAATTTAATTTAATTTATTTTTTACAATTAGGAATTTAATAATTTAATTTAAATAATAATAATTATTTCTTAATAAAATTTATTTTTTAAATCTACTAATTCTAATTAAATACTAAATTGGTAACTCGGAAATGTCAGGTACCAAAACCAACAAAGTGCCTATAGGTCAGGTACTAAAAAATCAATAACCCTATTTACAAAAACCAACATGTAAAAGGACTACCGAAATTAAGTTTTGAAAATCTTGGCTTATGTGATACTTGTCAAAAGAACAAAATAAAATTTCCACAAGCAAACCTCTACAATTACTTCATCTTGATTTGTATAGGGATATTGGTACGACTAGTTTAAGTGGAAAAAAATACACTTTTATTTTAGTCGATGATTATTCTAGATATACTTGGGCTATTTTTATTGCTAATAAAAGCGATGTCGTTAATGAGTTTGCTAAGTTGTGTAGACTTATTGAGAATGAAAAGGAAGATACCATTAAACCTATTCGTAGTGATCGATGCGGTGAATTTGATGGTGAATTTAGAGTCTTATGTGAAACTAAGGGATATGCCCATAATTATTCGGCTCCAAGAACACCACAACAAAATGGAGTAGCCGAAAGGAAGAATATGACTCTTCAAGAATGAGTCGGTCTATGCTCAACAAATTTTCTCTTCCAAAATATTTTTGGGCTGAAGCCATAAGTACCGCATGCTATGTTATTAATCGAAAGGAAGAAATCCAAATATAAGCTATTTCAAAATATTTGGGTGTAAGTATTTTATTTTGAATACATAGGATCAATTAGACAAGCTTGATCTTAAGGCCGATGAAGGAATTTTTATGGGGTACTCTACTAAGAGCAAAGCATATCGGGTTTACAATAAGATAATCATGGTAGTTGAAGAATCCATTCATGTCAAATTCAATGAATCTTCGGGTATTGAAAGTATATATCAAATGATGAGGAAGATGATGTTGAACCAATTATTCAAATTGTTGCTCAAAATGATCAATCCTCTACATCAAATGATCAACCGTCAACTTCAAATATTCCTCAAGAAGAAAAGGTGATAATTCGGATCTCCCCGTTGCTTTACAATTCAAAGGAGATCATCCAAAACATCTCATTACTGGGGACCCTCTAGACAAGGTAATGACTAGAAGAAAATTTGCCGAAAAAACTCTTATTTCTCAAAAAGAGCCTAAAAATGCAAAGGAATCTATTGAAGATAAGGATTGGTTTTTAGAAATGCAAGAGAAATTAAATCGATTTGAAAGGAATAATATTTGGGAATTGGTACCTTGTCCTCAATCACAAACAATTATTGGTACAAAATGGGTATTCCGGAACAAACTCGATGACCAAGGCAATATTGTTCGAAATAAAGCAAGTTAGTAGCTCAAGGGTATTGTCAAGAAGAAGGTATCGATTATGATGAAACTTTTTGTTGCAATTTATTGAGTAGATTTTGATGATACCATGTAAAACTTAAACTAGGAAGTTGGCACCCCATTTGCCTTGTAATTTGCATTGTAATAGATATGGCTGAAAAAGCTGAGTCAAGTCAGCTATGCCAAGAATTACAAGAATTCAACTGCAGACTATGTGAAGACTCTGCTGTGTGTCAGCTGAGTATGGCCACGAAGGAAGTCAATGACTCGATCAAGAACAAGTCAAAGTCAACTCAAGAACAAGTGACTCGTAAAGTGTATCCAATGACTAGAGTCAAGTGAACTCAAGAAGCTATATCTCAAGTTGAAAAGTGAGAATATTACTTAAGTTATCCAAAGTGACTAAAGTGTTAGACATTTAATACAAGGAAAGCTCAACATGAAGGACATTTAATACAAGGAAAGCTCAAGACAAAGACAAGAAGACAAGACAAGCCAAGCCAACGAACACAAAGTGACATTTGAAATTAGCCTCTCTCTTCAACGGGCAAAATTTCAAATGTGCACTATAAAAGGCTGATGAAGTTATTGAGAAGAGGTTACCTGAACCACGAACAAGCAAACAATATTCAAACATTTAACCTGCATTATTCTCAAAGACATTCAAGCAATTCCTCAAGCTTGAAACTCGAAGGAAATCGATCCAACACAAGTTGTGAAGGAAAGACAACTTCAAATCTGTTGAAGAGGAAACTTTTGAAGAAATCAAAGGGGTTTAATTTCTAAGTCAGGATTGTAGAGGTTCCAGGTCGAATCATTATAAAGTTTATTGGCGGGCTTCGTGATCAAATCCAAGAACTTGAGAAGTGAGCTGAAGCAGCAAGGCATCTGCCCTGTGAAGAAGCTGAGTCGCAAGAGAAGCCAATTGTGTGGTCAAGGCTGTCTCCAGACTGTTCACCGCTTTGTAAACTGATCTGTTATATAGTGGATTCCTCCAGGAGTTGGAGAAGAGAGGATTAGAAGAATTACCCCATATTCGAACCTCTATAAAATATTTGTGTCATTTACTTTCAGCAAACTTACTTTCTTGCATATTTACTTTATATCTGCTGTCAAGTATTATATTTGCTATCCAACTGATAAATAGCCAAGTGCTAAAAATCAAGTGTTTAGAACAAGCTAATTCTAAACAAAGGGTGTTAAGTCTTCCACTGTTAAAAACCAATCAACCAAGTTAAGCATTAGGCTTAAGCAATCGAGTTATACTATCAACAACTCTATCAAGTCTGTTGAGTGGGTAACTTAGCTGAAAAGCCAACTTAGCTGTCCATCAAGGACACAACTGTTTGAGTCAACTCTGTTGAATAATTTTAAAAGAACTAAATCGAAAAATCTGGTAAGGTTTATTCAACCCCCCTCTAAACCTTACTTCACACCCCTTGGGACCTACAAGTGCTATCAGAGCGGTTGATTCATTGAGCCTTCCGCACTGGTTACTGAACTAGATCTCTATCTTTTCAAAAAGTTTTTCTTTAAACACTTGTGTTTCAAAGTCTTTCACTTTTAATCAAAGTTATTATCATGGAAGCAAATCTAACTCGCATTCCTATCTACATTACATGATGAAATGTGGCTTGTGATAGAGGATGGGCCATTGCAAATACTCAAAGTGAACACGACCGTTATAAGGGCAACTGCAGCAAGGAGAAGAAGAAGCTGTTGCTAAAGCAAGACCAACCATTGTTGAAAAACCAAGGACTGAGTGGACTAATGAGGATAGAAAGAGATACAACCTGGACAATGTGGCCAAGGACATGTGAAACTCTGGATCAGCTGGATGCCAGATTTACTGAAATTACAAATGAGCTTTCAACTCTTGGGAAAGAATATACACAAAAGAAAATGTGTATGAAGATCTTAAGAAGCCTCCCAGTTGAATGGGAAATGAAGGTCATGGCCCTGAGACACCCAATGGACCTCTCAAGAACATCTAACCTTGAGCTATTCTCAGACCTTAAAGACTATGAGTTTGAGTTGAGAAGGAAAGAGAAAGAGGAAACAACTGCACCCAAGATAGTTCCATTAATGGCAAGTGATGGAAAAAGAGCTGAGCCAAAGGAAGCCATAGACCAGGAGGAAATTGCCCTGATAGTCAAAAGATTCAACAAGTTCTTCTATAAGAACTATAAAAGGAATAAGGGTGAGACCTCCAGGAGACATTCAGCTCCTTTCAAATCAAGGGAAGACAAGCCACCCAAGAAAGCTGAACATCAAAGGGTTGATTATCAAAGTAATGATAATCAAAGAAATGAAAGAGCTGATCAGAGAGCTGAAAACCTGTGTTGGAACTGCAGACAACCAGGACACTTTGCAGTTGACTGTTCCTATCCACCAGTCAACAAGTATAGGAATGAGGAAGAAAGAAAAGTCTTCAGGAAAGAAGACAGGAAAAGAAGAAAGCCATGTCAGCTGCTGAGACAGTCAAGTCCAATGATGCAGCAAACTCAGAAAGTAGTGAAGCAGACTACTCAAGTGATTCTGAGGAAGAGACTATGATCTGCTTCATGGCTAAAGAACAAGATCAACCAGATCAAGAAGATGAGGTATATTCTAACTCATCTCATTCAGATTCAAGGGATAGTGACTGTGATACACACACTTCACCACCCACTGATCTTTATGATTCATTAGTTAAAATGATGAAAGATTTTGAAAACATAAAATCCTCTCACACAATTTTAAATGAGGAAAACAACCAGCTTAAAAGCCAAAACTCACAGCTGACTAAAGAGCTGAGTACTCTGAGTCAAATAGCTGATGAGAACACTAAGTTGAAGGCTGAAAATGGCAAGATCATAACAGAGTTAGCTGCTACAGAAAAGAGGGAAAAATATCTTAAAAATGTGATTGCCTCATTTACAAAAGCATCCAAATCATTGGATGATCTTATTATGAGTCGAAACGAATGTGGAGATAAGATAGGCATGTGATTTTATTCCTTTGTGCATTGTCAAACTCCAAGAGTAATTTTGGAAAAAGGATCTTCAAGTAATGAATCATCCCAAATATCTAAAACACCAAATGCTGCACCCACATTCACTTCAAAGCAAAATCACAATCATACTGGCCTTGGATATAAAGGGAAAGGAAAACAACCAGTTGAGTATGCTGAGATGACAGTTGAGAAGAACTCCAGCCGATTTCCTCAGCAAACTCCAAACAGAAAATACTCTGTAAAAAGTAAAGCTACCAGAAACCCCAAAAATTTTGTCAAAGAAATAAATATGATGGGAATGGTAGAAACTATCTAAAATATGCTGACTGGAATAATGTGAAACATCAACAAAAACCTATGGAATATAAGCCAAAATGGCAAAGACCTAAACCTCAGCAAAGGTCATTCCTAAGGAAAAAGAGCTATTATCAGCACACCTACACACCCGAGCACTAAACTCAAAAATATAACAACTACCCCAAGAGAGCTAAAACACACACACATGCATAGAGACAAAAGAGACAGCTTGTATGAACCTAAAACCTACATTATGATTATGACACTGATAGATGGCAACCTCTTAGAGTCAAATCTTTTGGCTATAGGTTGGTTGGATCATCTTATAACACTAAACCCCTCAAGACACAGACAAGTATGGGTATCTAAAAATGGATTTCCTTGATTGCAGGTTCAAGGAACAACTGAGTGCCAAGGAACCTGGTACATGGATAGTGGCTGTTCCATACATATGACAGGAAACAGGAAAAACCTATCAAGATTCAAGGAGATTAGAGGTGCAAAAGTCATATTTGGAGGAAATGAAGCTCCAGGGGAGATAAAAGGCACATGATCTATCAAGAAAAATGGATTGGAAATCATAGATGTTGCTTATGTTGAAGGCCTCAACTTCAACCTGTTAAGCATCAGCCAACTCTGTGATAAGACTTACAAAGTTGGATTCAACATGGGAATGTGCCAGATCAAAGATGCTGAATCAAATGAAATAGTGCTGCAAGGATCAAGCCATAAGAATACGTATGTGGTAGATTGGTCTACTGCTACACCAAGCACATGTCTGTTAGTAAAGAGCACAGCCGAATCAAGTTGGCTGTGGCACAATAAGCTGAGTCATCTGAATTTCAAGACAATCAACAAGCTTGCAAGGAGTCATCTTGTAGAAGGATTGCCAGACTCAGTGTACAAGAAAGAAAGTGTATGTGATGCATGCCAGATGGGAAAGCAAATAAAATTTTCATTCAAGGATAAGCCAAGTACTTCTTCAACAAGGATATTACATCTGTTGCATATGGATTTATTTGGTCCAGTTGAGCCAACCAACATAAGTGGAAAGAAATACACCTTAGTGGTGGTGGATGATTATTCAAGATATACATGGACAATCTTCATGTGTACAAAGAAGGAAACTTTGCAGAAGTTACCTCAGCTGATGAAAAGAGCCAAACCATTATAAAAATAAGATCTGACAGAGGAACTGAGTTTGTCAATGGAATAATAACTCAGTATTGTGTTGAAAATGGATTTGCTCATGAGTTGTCAAATGGATTTGCAATGACCATGTTAGCTGAAGCTGGATTGCCTAAGAGATTTTGGGCTGAAGCCATTAACACAACATGCTATACTCAAAATAGATGCATGATCAACAGCAATTGACCAAGACTCCCTATGACATTAAGACAGGAAGAAAGCCAAATGTTGGATATTTTAGGATATTTGGATGTAAATGCTTCATCCATAACAATGACAAAGATAATTTGAAGGCTTTTGATGCTAAAGCTGATGAAGGTATCTTTTTGGGATACTCAGCTGAGAGTAAAGCCTATAGAGTGCTAAACAAGAGGACCATGGTTAAAGAAGAATCTATCCATGAGGTTTTTGATGAACCTAATGTGAGTGGAGAAGACATTGAAGAGTTGGCTAATAAGCTGAATCAGCCAACTATGCAGAAGAGTCATTATGCTGAAGTAGAAGTAAGAGCACTGAATCCTGATGAAGATGAAATAGCTGAATCTCAAAGACAACTGGAAAGTCTACAGTTGAATGAAAATGAAAGAGCTGTTCAACACAACTTAGCTGCAAGACGGCTGAATCCAGCAGACTTACTCCAACCTGATGTGAGATGGCTGAGAGACCATCCACCAGAGTTAGTTATTGGAGATGTTAGAGATTTCATAAGAACCAGATCCAGAGCACATCATGAAGCATGTTCACTTGTTTTATTTCCCAGATACAGCCTAAAGATGTGTCTCAAGCATTGGACACATTGGATTCAAGCCATGCAAGAAGAGTTTAATTAGTTTGAATGGAACAAAGTATGGGAATTAGTGCAAAGACCAACCCATCAAAATGTTATTGGAACAAAATGGGTTTTCAGAAACAAGATGAATGAGGAAGGACCTGTTGTAAGAAACAAATAAAGATTGGTAGCCAAAGGGTATTGCCAAGAAGAGGGTATAGATTTTGATGAAACCTTTGCTCCTGTAGCAAGATTGGAAGCAATAAGAATTTTTCTTGCTTACGCTGCACATAAGAACTTCACTGTGTATCAAATGGACGTGAATAGTGCATTTCTAAATGGACTGTTAGAGGAAGAAGTCTATGTTGAACAACCTTCAGGTTTTGAGCAGAAAACTATTGGAGATAAGGTCTACAAGCTCAAGAAAGCATTATATGGATTGAAACAAGGACCAAGAGCCTGGTATGATACATTGTCTCAATTCCTAACTGACAATGGATTCACCAAAGGCAAAGTTGATAGAACACTCTTCAAAATTCAAGATGGAGAGAGTATACTGCTTGTTCAAATATATGTGGATGATATCATTTTTGGTTCCACAAATAAAGAGCTGTGTGACAAGTTCTCAAACCTCATGCAAGGTAAATTTGAGATGAGCATGATGGGAGAGCTGACTTTCTTCCTAAGACTTCAAGTCAAGCAAATTAAGGATGGAACCTTCATAAGTCAAACAAAGTATACCTGAGATTTAATGAAGAAATTTGGTATGGAAGAGAAGTCTTATGTGAAAATTCCAATGAATACTTCAGTCAAGATGGACATGGATGCAGATGGCAAAGCTGTTGATCAACCCAGAGATAGAGCACTCATTGGATCTCTGCTCTATCTAACAGCAAGCAGGTCAGACATGACCTTTGCAGTAGGTGTATATGCAAGATTTCAATATGCACCAAAGGAGAGCCACATGGCTGCAGCTAAGAGAATCCTAAGATACTTGAAGGGATGCCAGGAAGCTTATGGTATCCAAAAGAGGGTGGATTCAAGCTGATTGGTTACTCAAACTCAGACTATGCTGGATGTAGAGTTGACAGAAAGAGTACCTCAGGTACATGTCAAATGCTCAGAAATTGATTGGTTTCTTGGTTCAACAAGAAACAAAATTAAATAGCCACATACACAACTGAAGCAGAATACATTGCTGCGTGCAGCTGTTGTGCCAAGTCTTATGGATGAGACAACAACTGAGAGATTATGATATTGAAGAAAGAGAGATTCCAATTATGTGTGATAACACTAGTGCTATTGCAATCACTCAGAATCATGTGTTGCATTCAAGAACAAAGCACAATGATGTTAGATATCATTTTATAAGAGATCACGTTGAAAAGAAAGACATCACCTTGGAATACATCTCAACTGATAAACAATTAGCTGATATATTCACAAAACCTCTATGTGAATCAAGGTTTGAAGAGCTCAAGAATGAGTTAGGGTTAATTGAGCTGAGTTAGCATACTCAGAAGACTCAATAAGCAGATATAGACAATGAGAGATTTGAAAAAGATAAAGTTTCACATTTCAGTCAAGTTAAACAGCCTTTTTGGGAAGTCAGCTGTATCGAGTTAGCTGATAGCTGAGTTACTTCATGAGAAGAGAGAAGCAGAGTTGAGTCACTTTGGATATAAACTGAATCGTTTATGAGCTAAGTGAAAAAAACACATTTGTTTTTAATTGAGGTATGATTGGTAGTTTACTTTATTTGACCGCAAGTAGACCCGATGTTTTACATGCCGTATGCCTATGTGCTCGTTTTCAAAGAAATCCCAAAGAATCTCATATGAGTGCCGTTAAAAGAATTTTTTGATATTTGAAAGACACTATTCAATATGGCTTGTTTTATCCAAAGAACAAAAAATTTTCTCTTAAAAGATATAGTGGTTCGGATTATGCGAAAAATATTGATGATCGCAAAAGCACCGCCGGATCATATCAATTTTTAGGAGATTGCCTTGTATCTTGGTCTTCGAAAAAGCAAAATTGTGTTTCACTATCAACGGCCGAAGCCGAATACATTTCCACGGCCTTTTGTTGTACTCGATTGCTTTGGATGAAACAACCCTTAGCGGATTACAAATGCTCTTTTGAAAATGTTCCTATTTTTTGTGATAACACGTCCGCTATAAATATTGCTCTAAACCCGGTTCATCATAACCGTACTAAACATATTGAGGTTCATCATTATTTTCCAAAGGGATTGCGTTTCCAAAAAAAAATGAGATGTGTTTCATTCCGTTTCAAGATCAACTCGCGGATATTTTTACAAAACCGTTAACCACCGAGTCTTTTGCTTCAATTCGAGCTCGTTTAGGCATAATGCATATCGAATAAGGTCTATGATTACATTTTGTGTGTTTTTAAAACTTATGGTGAAAAATCGCAATTTTGAACCAAAATTCGGACAGAAATTGGACTGGAAATCAGGTACCAGTCAACCAAGTGGTCGACCGATTGACCTGACTAGGGACCGGTCGCCCCCTTGGTCGACCAAGTGTAATTTTAGAGAATAAAATTTTTTTGTCCCTCATTTCCGGTTTGTTCGTATTATTTTCAAATTTCACACCCCTTCGATCAATTAACACACAAATCACTCCAAATGATTTCCTCTGGCAAATTACACTATATTGGGTTTTTATAATTTATATATAAACCATATTATTCATCTTCTTCGATCAATTGGTAAGTTAAATCCCAATCTCAACTAGGTTGAACCCCTGAGAACCTTGTGTATACTTGATGTATTGGTGAAAGTTTTGTATAATTGTGTTGAAAATGATGAATGTTGATATATTGTGATTGTATAATTGTGATTGGTGATGAATTTTTGGGCATGATTACATTTATAAGTGCTATATACATCTTCGATTTTATACTACGCACACCAAGTGTTCGATAAAATATTTCAATAAAAATTCCATCCCTTACACGATTCTCTTGATTTCAAAGGTCTTATATGTTTTATAGAGATCATGTTTTATCAACCAAATGAGCTTTTGCAAATCATCTTCTAAAAATCTTCCTTAATTATTTGGAATTTTTAAGAGTTATGCTCAAAAGCTTGATAATTCGATTATACTGCGCCCTTTGATATATTTATCATGCTAACATTCTTTTTGATGATTTCAAAAGGGGGAGAAAAAGTGAATAAGCAAAAGTGCTTATTTTGGTTGATATGGTTTAGTGCCTATTGTGGTTGGCTTTCGAAAATAAGCAAATAAGCCTATTTTGCATGGATGGTTATTAAGCTTATGAGCTTAAAATTATAATGATGGTAAAGAGCTTATTGTGTTGTTGTAAAGTACTTGATGGTAAAAGTACTTCTTGTTTAGTTTCTTAAAATTTTGCATGATAGCATAAGTGCTTTTGAAAATTATTTTTGAAAAACTATTTTTTGGACATACGAAATTTTTTGTCAAAATATTACACTTGTCCAATATATTGTCTTATACTTGTTTGATTCACTTGAGCAAATATGAAAAATTGATAGAGTTTATAAAATCTTGTTGTCTCTATAAAAGTGATTTTTTTGGGTCATTATTTTGAAGTTTTTATAAAATACCTTATCAAATTTGGGAGTATACCTTGATAGGGGGAGTTTTGTTTCAAGTTTTTATAAAATACCTTATCAAATTTGATTTGGGTTGAAATCATCAAAAATGGGGAGTTTGTTAAAATGAAACTATTTTTGATTTTGATGATTTCACCTTAAACACTTTTGATTATAAAAAATATTTCCGGGCGATATTAAAATTGATTTTTATGTTTTAAAGTATTTTTAACAATTACCGAATACCATCAAGGTAAAACGGAGCCTGAAAAATAAAGTCGGAATTTTTTGACAGACCGGAACCCCCTGGAAATAGGCGTTGAACCGGTCGACCCCAAGGTCGACTGGTGCCTTAAACTTGGCTTTAATTTTTTCTCTCATGCAAAACTTCCAGGGAATGCCGACCTTCAGGTCGACCAATTGACTCCCCCAGTCGACCCATGTGATTTGCTTCTGTTAAATCTTTTGTCATTTGAAAATGCTTGCTTAGACTTCCCCGAATTTTCAAGGTCCTCTACCCCCGAGAAACAACAAGATTTACTTTTATCACTTTATCATTTTTATATATTATTTGTGTTCAAACTCAACGATTTTAATTTCAAATCTTTTAGAAATCTCAATCGGGACCTTGCGCCTTTCATGGATGATATTCACCACGTTTGAGTAGACGTATTACAAGGAACAAAAAGGGATGATTCTAATCAAAAACAATCCTTGTTAGTGTTCTTGTGAGGATTCTCACGATCATGTTTCAAAGGAAGAAAAAGTGGAATGGAGGAGCTATGTTGGATTGTAAATTTTGAATCCAATCAAGGCTCTCAGACAAACCAAAGATTGGGTGATAATCGGAATGAAAACAACATGGAGACACGACAGCCTTCGATGCGCGAGTTCGCTCGCCCAGTCGTTGGAACTGCAACCTCTTGCATAACTTTAGGAAAAGCACCATGGAACTATAAGCTAAAAACATACACTTCAATCACTTACCGTCTTTTTATGGGATGCCTAATGAAGATCCTCTCAACTTCATTTGGGAATTCTATTATATCAATCAAACTTTTCCTCTACGTGAGTTATCAGATTTGGATGAGAACCAATTAATTGATATTCTAAATGCTTTGATGAGGATTCGCATAGACTTTTCCATTTTTTTCATATACTGTTTTGTTTTAAGGATCGACAAATCTTGTTAGTAAAAATATGGCTTATGTCTCTACCTCCCAACTCTCTTACTAATTGGGAGGCGGTGTACAATAAGTTCAATTTTTACTTTATTCCACATGGGCGATTGTTTATGCAATGGACTTAGACTACTCTCATTTCATGGATGATATTCACCACGAAAAACTTCTCACGATCATGTTTCAAAAAAGAAAACGGATCTACGAGGTAAGATAGCTACTTTTAGTCAAATGGAAGGCGAGCCTTTTCATGAGGCCTGAGATCGCTTTAAGGATTTACAGACTAAATGCCCATATCATCACTACCCACTGGAATTATTAAAGTAATTCTTCTATGATGGATTATCACATAATTTTCAATATATGGTTGACAATACTACTGGGGGTGACATGGGTGTACATACGGCACATGAAATCTATGATATTCTAGAGATGATAAGTGATAACTCTCAACAAAAGAGTGCCAGAGGCAAATGGGTTGCTGTGAATGAAGTAGCTCCGAGTTACGACGTGACAAAATAATTGGCTGAATTGACTAAACAAGTACAATTGTTTGCTACACGAGGGCATCCACCTACCGCCCCTCTCTTTGATGAGTCACACAGAATTTATGGTGAATTTGGGCATGGGGATAATGTTTGTAATATGGTGATTGAACAACAGGTTGAGGACATTAACGCTATCCAGGGTTATCAGCAAAGGCCTCGTAATAATCCTTACGCTCAAATTTACAACCCAAGTTAGCGGAATCATCCGAACTTTAGTTGGGGGAATTCACAAATCCATCTCAAATCTATCTAAGGCCACCACAACCCCAAGGCCAGTCATCAAACCAATCTCGGCCTCCATCTATTGAGGATAGCTTGAGTTCATTCATCCAGGTTAGTAAAAAAACTCAAGAGGACAACATTCAGTGGTTTAAGTCTATGGAAGCTTCATTTAAGCATCTTGAGACCCAAGTTGGTCGATTGGCCACTCAAGTTGGTGAAATTGCTCAACATGTGGTAAAAAAGGAGAGCTAGCTAGCCAACCAGAACAAGCCCAAGCCGTCACCGTGTTACGAAGTGGTATGGTTATTGATAACGAAGTTGAAATTCCATTATCTATTACTTTGACTAACACTGTAGGTGACGAGGAAATAAAGAAGGCCCCGGATTCAAAAGACATGCAAAAAGAGGAAGAGGGGAGTAAAGGATCTGTCTTGCGCAAAACCAACAATCCTTACAAACCTCCAATTCCTTTCCCAAGTCGCCTTCCTACCGAAAAATAGGATAAGCAGTTCTTGGATTTCTATAACATGTTATCTAAGGTTAATATTAATTTACCTCTGCTAGATGTTATTAGAAATGTGCCAGCTTATGTCAAATTCTTTAAATAACTTGCACCCAACAAGAGAAAGTTCGGCGATAACCAGAAAGCAATAGTTTCAGAAGTGGAAAATGCGATTCTTCAGCACCAATTTCCTCCTAAACAACGAGATATAGGTAGTTTTGTTATTAAAATTGCAATGAGAAATGGTAAGGAAACTTCTGGGATGCTCGATTTGGGGGATGGGATTAATCTGATGCCTTATTCTATTTTTAAACAACTTGATTTCGGTGAATTGAAACCCACTAGAATGTGTCTTCAACTTGTTGATAGGTCCATTCGATATCCTAAATGTATTGTTGAAGACATTTTGGTAAAAGTGGGTGGTCTCAATGTCCCTGTTAACTTTGTTGTATTAGAAGTAGGGGAAGTGCAAAATCAAGGTAATGAGCACACACTTCTGTTGGGCCGCCCATTTATGGCCACCACGCACACACTAATTAATGGTAAAAATAGATGTATGACTATGACTGTGCTTGGTGAAACTGCGACTTTCTCTATTTATTACGCTAACCCTATTCCCTCGCATGCGTCACTTGAAAACTGCTTTTTCGTTGATTTCATTGATGAAGCGGTCGAAAATACATTTTTGCATGATTGTAGTCTTGATACTTAATTTCTTGAGCATGATGATATTTTGACGTCATGGAAGACGTATGGGCAAGCCTTAAACGAGGGGAGGTGATGGAAATATTTACGTTAGAAGAAGTGGATAGTAAACCTCAAAACTTGAATTGAAAGAACTCTCTAAGCATTTAAAATATGTGTTTTTAGAAGAATGTGAGCATAAGCCAGTGATTATTTCTGCTGTAATTTCTAAAGAAGAAGAGAGAGAATTGTTGGTGGTACTTAGAAAATTTAGAAATGCGATTAGTTGGGGGTTGAGTGATATCAAATAGATTATCCCTACTACGTGCATGCATAAAATTATTTTAGAAGAGGGGGCTAAGCCTAGTAGAGAAGCTCAAAGGATATTGAACCCCATATGATGGAGGTAGTAAAAAATGAGGTATTGAATGGGTGAGTCCAATGCATGTTGTACCAAATAAAAGTGAGATAACAGTTGTAGAGAACGAAAAAGGTGAAATTGTCCCCACTAGGACCACGACTATAGGAAGTTGAATGCTGCTACTAAAAAGATCACTTCCCTCTTCCCTTTACTGATCAAATGCTTGACAAACTTGCAGGACATAGTTTCTATTGTTTTTTGGATGGTCTGTTAGGTTATTATCAAGTGGCCATCGCACCAGAGGATCAAGCAAAAACTACTTTCACATGCCCAGTTGGGACTTTCGCATTTCGGCGAATACCATTTGGACATTGCAATGCCCCAACAACTTTACAAAGGTGCATGTTTTCAATTTTGTCTAACATGGTTGAGGACTTCATTGAGGTATTTATGGATGATTTTTTTTTGTATTTGGATCCTCTTATTCTGATTGTCTTAATAAATTGGCTAAGGTTCTTGAACGATGTATTGAATGCAACTTAACCTTATTAGGAAATTTATTTTATAGATTTTGATGATACCATGTAAAACTTAAATTAGGAAGTTGGCACCCCATTTTTCTTGTAATTTGTATTGTAATAGATAGGACTGGAAAAGTTGATTCAAGTCAGCTATGCTACGGATTACAAGAACAACTGTGGACTGTGAGAAGACTCTGCTGTATGTCAGCTGAGTAATGCCACGAAGGAAGACAAAGACATGACTGAAGAAGAGTCAGCTGGGGAACAACTATAAGAAGTGTCAATCAAGTCAACTTAAAAAAGCCAACTCTGCCAGTTGAGTGACAGTGTAGTCAATCCTATGATTGAAGCTGACTCAAGTCACTCAAAGTAAAGACAAAGATCAAGTGAAGACAATCGACTTAGATCCGTTGGAATAAAGTCACAAATGTTACTCGATATAGTAACATGTAAAGCTGTCAGGTCTAAAAGTGCTTTTCCCGGAATTGTGCAAAATGAATGAACGAATGGGAAACACTGCATCTTGTGTCAGACACCTGCAGAGCTGGTATGTCATTAATACAAGAAAAAGTCTACATCAAGGACTGCAGACCAAGACAAGACAAGACAACAACCACAAAAGTAACATTTGAAATTAGCCTATCTCTTCAATGGGCAAAATTTCAAATGTGCACTATAAAAGGCTGAGGAAGTTATTGAGAAGAGGTGACCTGAACCATGAAAAAGCAAGCAATATTCAAGCATTTAACCTACAATACTCTCAAAGCTTATCAAGATATTCCTCAAGCCTGAAACTCGAAGGAAATCGATCCGACACAAGCTGTGAAGGAAAGACAACTTCAAATCTGTTGAAGAGGAAACTCTAGAAGAAACCAAAGGGGTCTACATTCCAAGTCAGGATTGTAGAAAGGTTCAAGGTCAAACCATTATCAAGTTTGTTGGAGGGCTTCGTGATCAAATCTAAGAACTTGATAAGTGAGCTGAAGTAGCAAAGCAGCTGCCCTGTGAAGAAGTTTAGTCGCAAGAGAAGCCAGCTGTGTGATCAAGGCTGTCTCCAGAAAGTTCACTGCTTGGTAAACTGATCTGTTACATAGTGGATTCCTCAAGGAGTTGGAGAAGAGAGGATTAGAAGAATTACCCCATCTTCGAACCTCTATAAATTATTTGTCTCATTTACTTTCAGCAAACTTATTTTCCTGCATATTTACTCTATTTTCTGTTAGTATCATATTTGCTATCCAACTGATAGAGAATGGGCCACTGCAAATACTCAAAATGAACACGGCTGTACCAAGAGCAGCTGCAGCTGAAGGAGAAGAAGCTGCTGCTGAAGCAAGAACAACTTTGGTTGAAAAACCAAGATCTGAATGGACAAATGAAGACTTAAAGAGATATAACTTGGACAATGTGGCCAAGGATATACGCGACAAGACATTGGACAACGCAATGTTCAATAAAGTCCAATCTTGCAAATCTGCAAAGAGAAATCTGAAATAAGCTGACTTTAATTTGTGAAGGATCATAACAAATTAAAAAGAATAAATTATTAGTTGTTGTTCCAAAATTTGAAAATTTCAAAATGTTTGCAGGTAAAACCCTGGATCAGCTGGATGCCCGATTTACTAAGATCACAAATGAGTTTTCAGCTCATGGGAAAGAATATACACAAAAGGAATTGTGTATGAAGATCTTAAGAAGCCTCCCAGCTGAATGGGAAATGAAAGTTATGGCCCTGAGACACTGAATGGACCTCTCAAGAACATCTAACCATGAGCTATTCTCAGACCTCATAGCGTATGAGTTTGAGCTGAGAAGGAAAGAGCAAGAAGAGACAGCTATACCCACGACAGCTGCATTGATGGCTAGTGATGGAAAGAGAGCTGAGCCAAAGGAAGCCATAGACATGGAGGACATTGCCCTGATGGTCAAAAGATTAAACAAGTTCTTCAATAAGAACTATAAAAGGAATAAGGGAGACCTCCAGGAGATAGTCAAATCCTTCCAAATCAAGGGAAGACAGGCCACCCAAGAAAGCTGAGCATCAAAGGGTTGATTATCAAAGAAATCATAATCAAAGGAATGACAGAGCTAATCAGAGAGCAGAGAACCTGTGCTGCATTTGCAGACACCCAGGACACTTTGCAGTTGACTGTTCCTATCCACCAGTCAACAAGTATAGGAATGAGGAAGAAAGAAAAGTCTTTAGGGAAAGAAGACAGGAAAAGAGAAAAGCCATGTTAGCTGCTGAGACAGTCAAGTCCAAAGAAGCAGCAGACTCAAATAGTAGTCAAGCAGACTACTCAAGTGATTCTGAGGAAGAGGCTATGATCTGTCTCATGGCTAAAGAACAAGATCAACCAGATCAAGAAAATGAGGTACATTCTAACTCATCTCATTCAGATTCAAGTGATAGTGACTGTGATACACACATTTCATCACCCACTGATCATTATGATTCATTAGGCAAAATGATGAAAGATTTTGAACACATAAAATCCTCTCACACAATTTTAAGTGAGGAAAACAGCCAGCTTAAAAGCCAAAACTCACAGTTGACTAAAGAGCTGAGTACTCTGAGTCAAATAGCTGATGAGAACACTAAGCTAAAGGCTGAAAATGCCAAGATCATAGCAGAGTTAGCTGCTACAGAAAAAAGGGAAAAAGATCTTAAAAATATGATTGCCTCATTTACAAAAGCATCCAAATAAGTGGATGATCTTATTATGAGTCAAAAAGAATGTGGAGATAAGATAGGCATAGGATTTAATTCCTTTGTGCATTGTCAAACTCCGAGAGTGATTTTGGAAAAAGGACCTTCAAGTAATGAATCATCCCAAAAATCTAAAACACCAAATACTGCACCCATATTCACTTCAAAGCTAAATCAGAATCATACTGGCCTTGAATATAAAGCGAAAGAAAAACAGCCAGTTGAGTATGTTGAGAGGACAACTGAGAAGAAATCCAGCCGAGTTCCTCAGCAAACTCCAAACAGAAAATACTCTGTAAAAAGCAAACAGAGCTACCAAAAACCCCATAAATTTCATCAGAGAAATAAATATGATGGGAATGATAGAAACTATCCAAACTATGCTAATTGGAATAATGTGAAACATCAGCAAAGACCTATGGAATACAAGCTAAAATGGCAAAGACCTAAACCTCAACAAAGGTAATGCCAAAGGCAAAAGAGCTATTATCAGCACACATACGCACCCAAGCACTACACTCAGAAATACCACAACTACCCCAAGAAAATAATTGCTAAAACACACACACAGACATATAGACAAAAGAGACAATTGTATGATCCTAAAACCCCCAAGCAATTTGCTAAAGTGCACTATGATTATGGCACTAATAGATGACAACCACTTAGAGCCAGACCATTTGGCTATAGGTTGGTTAGAACATCTTATAGCACTAACCCCCCAGGACCCAGACAAGTATGGGTACCTAAAAACTAATTTCCTTGATTACAGGTTCAAAGAATAGCTGAGTGCCAAGGAACCTGGTACATGGATAGTGGCTGTTCCAGACATATGATAGGAAACAAAAAAACCTGTAAAGATTCAAGGAGATCAAAGGTGCAAAAGTTATATTTTGAGGAAATGAAGCTCCAGTGGAGATCAAAAGCACATGATCCATTAAGAAAAATAGATTGGAAATCACAGATGTTGCTTATGGCCTCAACTTCAACCTGTTAAGCATCAACCAACTCTGTGATAAAGGCTAATCAAGTTGGCTGTGGCACAAGAAACTGAGTCATCTGAATTTCAAGACAATCAACAAGCTTGTAAGGAGTCATCTTGTAGAAGGATTGCTAGACTCAGTGTACGAGAAAGAAAGTGTACATGATGCATGCCAGATGGGAAAGCAGATCTAGTCTTCATTCAAGGATAAGCCTAGTCCTTCTTCAGCAAGGATATTACATCTGTTGCATATGGATTTATTTGGTCCAGTTGAGCCATCTAGCATAAGTGGAAATAAATACACCTTAGTGGTGGTGGATGATTATTCAAGATATACATAGACAATTTTCATGTGTAAGAAGAAGGAAACACTACAGAAGTTACCTCAGCTGATGAAGAGAGTTTAAAATGAAAAGAGCCGAACCATTATAAAAATAAGATCTGACAGAGGAACTGAGTTTGTCAATGAGATAATAACTCAGTATTGTGTTGAAAATGGTATTTGTTCATGAGTTGTCAGCTGCAAGAACTCCACAGCAGAATGGAATAGCAGAAAGGAGGAATAGAACTCTCAAGGAAGCTGCAAAAACAATGTTAGCTGAAGCTGGATTGCCTAAGAGATTTTGGGCTGAAGCTATAAATACTGCATGCTACACTCAAAATAGATGCATGATCAACAGACAATTGACCAAGACTCCCTATGAGATTTGGACAGGGAGAAAGCCAAATGTTGGATATTTCGGGATATTTGGATGCAAATGCTTCATCCATAATAATGGCAAAGAAAATTTGAAGGCTTTTGATGCTAAAGCCGATGAATGTATCTTTTTGGGATACTCAGCTGAAAGTAAAGCCTATAGAGTGCTGAACAAGAGGACTATGGTTATAGAAGAGTCTATCCATGTGGTTTTTGATGAACCTAATGTGAATGGAGAAGACTTTGAAGAGTTAGCTGATAAGCTGAACCAGCCAACTATGCAGAAAAGTCCTTATGTTGAAGCTGAAGTAAGAGCACTCAACCCAGATGAAGATGAGATAACTGAATCTCAAAGACAACTGGAAAGTCTATTGAATGAAAATGAAAGAGCACATTCAACACAACTTAGCCGCAAGATGGTCAATCCAAATGAGACTTACTCCAACCTGATGTGAGATGGCTGAGAGACCATCCACCAGAGTTAGTCATTGGAGATGTTAGAGATGGCATAAGAACCAGATCCAGAGCACAACATGAAGCTATGTTCACTTGTTTTATTTCCCAAATAGAGCCTAAAAATGTGTCTCAAGCATTGGATGACACACATTGGATTAAGGCCATGCAAGAAGAGCTGAATCAGTTTGAAAGGAACAAAGTATGGGAATTAGTTCAAAGGCCAACCCATCAAAATGTTATTGGCACAAAATGGGTTTTTAGAAACAAGATGAATGAGGAAGGATCTGTTGTAAGAAACAATGCAAGATTGGTAGCCAAAGGGTATTGCCAAGAAGAAGGCATAGATTTTGATGAAACCTTTGCTTCTGTTGCCATATTGGAAGCAATAATGATGTTTCTTGCTTCTAAATGGACTGTTAGAGGAAGAAGTCTATGTTGAACAACCTCCAGGTTTTGAGCAGAAAACTATTGGAGATAAGGTCTAGAAGCTCAAGAAAGCATTGTATGGATTGAAATAAGCACCAAGAGCATGTTATGATACATTGTCTCAATTTCTAACAGACAATGGATTCTCCAAAGGCAAAGTTGATAGAACACTCTTCAGAATTCAAGATGGAGAGAGTATACTGCTTGTTGAAATATATGTGGATGACATCATTTTTGGTTCCACAAATAAAGAGCCGTGTGAAAAGTTCTCAAACCTCTTGCAAGGCCATTTTGAGATGAGCATGATGGGAGAGCTGACTTTCTTCCTAGGACTTCAAGTCAAACAATTGAAGGATGGAACCTTCATAAGCCAAACAAAATACACCAGAGATTTAATGAAGAAATTTGGTATGGAAGAGAAGTCTTCTGTGAAAATTCCAATGAATACTTAAGTCAAGATGGACATGGATGCAGATGGCAAAGCTTTTGATCAAACCAGATATAGAGCCCTAATTGGATCATTGCTCTATCTAACATCAAACATGCTAGACATCACCTTTGTAGTAAGTGTATGTGCAAGATTTCAATTTGCACCAAAGGAGAGCCACATGACTGCAGCTAAGAGAATCCTAAGATATTTGAAGGGATGCCATGAAGTCATTTTATGGTATCCAAAGGAAGGTGGATTCAAGCTAATTGGATACTTAGACTCAGACTATGCTGGATATAGAGTTCACAGGAAGAGTACTTCAGGTACATGTCAAATGCTTGGAAATAGATTGGTTTCTTGGTTCAGCAACAAACAATACTCAATAACTATATCCACAAAAAATTTCAATGGTGAAAGGCAGTATAAATAGTCAGCAAGTTTTCTCGTATTTCAACTGTGAAATTGCTCGAGGTGTTTTATGCCCAAGTCTTATGGATGAGACAACAACTGAGAGATTATGATATTGAAGAAAGAGAGATTCCAATTATGTGTGATAACACTAGTGCTATTGCAATCACTTAGAACCCTGTGTTGCATTCAAGAACAAAGCACATTGATGTCAGATATCATTTTATAAGAGATCATGTTGAAAAGAAAGACATCACATTGGAATACATCTCAACTGATAAGCAGTTAACTGATATATTCACAAAGCATTTATGTGAATCATGATTTGTAGAGCTCAAGAATGAGTTAGGGTTAATTGAGCTGAGTTGATACTCAGAAGACTCAATCAACAGAGACAGAAGATGAGAAAATGGAAGTAGAGCAAGTTTCAGATTTCAGCCAAGTGAAACAGCCTTATCGAGAAGTTAGCTGTATCGAGTTAGCTGACAACTGAGTTACTTCATAAGTAGAGAGAAGCGGAGTTGAGTCAGTTTGGATATAATCTGAATAATTTATGAGCAAAGTGACAAAAACATAATCGTTTTAATTGAGCGGGAATGTTTTTAAGGATGATGTCAGCGTAATTATGACGGTCACAGTAAAAGCTACACAGTAAACCATATGATTGGATATAAATGCTGCTGCATTTAATGCGGGAATTACATGCAGTTTTGAAGCTCCAATCTCAGCTGTTGATCTCGATAAAAAATTTCAAAATCCGGAATATGTCCTTTCACGTTCCTTATATACGAAACTTCGTCTTTCTCTCTCCTCACCATCTTCAAGCAAAGAAAATACATTCTCTCTGAAACTTAGTGCAAACCCTAGTTCTTTCAAGCAAGTTTTCTCGTATTTCAATCCGTAGAAATCTCAGGAAATGGCTCCAAAACATGATTTCGTAAAGCTCTCAAAGCAAATCCACATTGGTTCTTCTATAGATTTTGAAGGAATGATCAAATGGGATATCGATGAGGCCCTGGTCAAGAAAATAGCTAAAATATATGAGAAGTCCGGCCTGAAGGACTTTTTGACGATGGAGTACACTAATACGTACCTTGAAAAGGTCGCTATGTTTTATGTGAACGCTGAAGTGTTGGACAATGGAATCCGATCATCGGTCCACAATAAGGTCATCAAACTCAATGCCAAAGATTTTGCTGAGCAATGTATGTTGCCCACGAGGGTTTGAAGGACTTCTTTGAGCATGATGTCGACTTAGCTGCAGCTTGGAAAGAAGTTTCCAAGCCCGAATGTGCTGCGAAAGTGGTCTATACAACAAAGAAAGAATCCTTGAAGGACGACTATCACAAGCTGATAGATGTCATCTCTAAGTGCGTTGACATGAAATTTGGAAGCTTCAATCAGCTGTCCAAGACTAAGCTGATCGTGATGGCTGCGATCATGTAAGAGAAGAAAGTAAACTGGGTTGAGTTTGTTTACAGCAGACTCTGCCAAAATGTGCTGAACAGGACCTATAAAGAGGATGGGTCCTTTGGATGTTCCCTGGGTTATGGCCTGGTAATTGGCCATCTAATGGAGGTGAAGGGTATTGCGTTACGCCATGGAAAGCCCTTCCATGTCAACAGAAGAAGGCTCATGCTAGAAGGGCTGATACTAGTGAGGGGGAATCAGCTGATCCTGAAGACACAACTGAGACTCCTCCAGCCAAGAAGAGAGCTGCGGTATCTAAGCCTGCTCCTGCCCGCAGCTAAGACAAAGAAAGCACCTGCTCCCGCAGCCAAGTCCAAAGCTCCTGCCCACGTAGTTGAGTCACCTGCCCATGCAGCCGAGTCAACCCCAAATTACCTACCCTATCATAAAGAAGAAGAGGACTGCCAAGTCAAGAAAGGCATCTGCCTCTAAGAAAAGTGTCCAAGCCCCCGCTACCAAAGAATATGCTGAGATGGAAACAGAGATCCCACTGGTTTGCCCCAAAAAGTGATAGTTGTTCAGGCGTTCTGAGCTTGAGCAGAAAACATTGAATCCGATTTTGCTTCACCGAGACAGAAATCGAGATGCGATGCTCAGGAAGAGCAATCTCCTGAAGTTGTTGATGTACCTGAGAAGACTGAATGTTGATCAACAAAGATCCGTCGAAGATCCAGCTGTGAGGCAAACAACTGAGGAAGTTGAAACAGCTGAGACAACAGACCCTATGCCAGAAAAATTGTCTCACCTCCTCGGACATACGCTATTGAGTCTGAGAAAGAGCAAGGTCCCCTAGCCCCCATTCAGGAAACTGGAGATGAAGGCGATGATGATGATGATTTGATCATGTACTCTCCGGTTTACCCTGACATTGAAAGGCGCTTGAGAGAATGGAGGGCATGGAAGCTGGATCATTGAAAGGGTGCAGTTCACTCGCCCTGAGTTCATCGAGGAGGAAGAAGAGCTTCTCTGATTCCTTGGTGTTAATGATGTCAGATCTGCTCTTGATGAAGAAAATTGCTTGGACATCCTCCGCATTATTAAAGAGAATGAGAAGGAGAAAGCTGAGAGGAGCGAGCCCGAGCCCTAGAGAAGTTCAAAATGTGTGCCTTCACAGGTACTCTCGAACATACACATGAGCATCTTCATGAGTACACCGACAGCAATGAAGACATGGATCCAACTGCCGCAACAGAGAAGTCAAAACTGCAGCAGGCATTGCAAGAATCCAGAGCCATGCACGAGAAAAGTCTCTTAGAAGGTCTAGGAGAGTCCTCCCAAACTCACCTTCAGACGAATCCTTTGGGAGTGGTGCAGCAGATTGCGTCAACCATAATTGCCACCACGTCCCCCGTGCAATCAGAGGATCGCTCACAGGGAAATGGTGATGAAGCTGGGACTTAGGGCCCCCAAGCTAAGCCTACCCATGAAGAAGGTGTTAACACACCCGCCCTTGCGGCTGTACACTCAGAGGGAAAAACCACGTCTCAGGAGCAGAGTGACCCCAAACTCTCTCCACCACAACTGGGATGGAGGTTGTTTTGGGAGACACACAATTGCAGTTAAGAGGCGAAGTGGAGAAGGAACTTACAGAAGAAGAGAGTGACATTAACGACCCTCAAACAATTAAGTCTGTTTTAGCTAAGATGTCATCTGTATTGAAGGCCGACGACGCGACTGCCGCAGCTGTGGCAAAGGATGGTGAAGCCCTGGGAGTTCACAATCTAGGCTCAGAAAGTGCAATCCAAGGAGTTGAGACTCCGATGGATGCCAATGTCCAAGACCCTAAGACATCTATGTCTATCGAAGGGATAATTGAAGACCCTAAGACCGTTGAAACTGTCGAAGGGAACGTAGAAGGCCTTGCAGCAGTGAAGACTGCTGGGGGTGTAGAAGACCCAAGGGAGATTGAGACTTCCCTGGGTAAGGGTAGGGATGATCAGAACATTCCTCCGATTGAAGGCGCTGATGCAGAAAAGGAGATAAGCGCTCTTCATGACTCCCAAGAGAATATTGATACATCATTTCTGGGATCGGAAGATGAAGTTGAGTCCACTCCACATGAAAATCCTACGATGGACACAACTGAGGATGTTCTCAAATCTCAGAGCCAAGTCATCGAGAAGATGGCTCGTATGAGATTTAACTTTGATGATGAGCCATCTCCTAAGGCCTCATCATCTTCCGAGGACACTGATGAGACAGCTGAGGAACAGGTTAGTCATTTAGCAGAAAACACTGCGACCGAAGAAGCTGTTAAGACAACTGAGGCTCAGTCAGCTGAGCACACACCAATAGATGCTCCAGCTACGAAAGAGTCAGCTGCGCATGCTTCCACAGCTGCAGCAGTAATGACTCTAAGAGCTCTGTTACAGGCTCCCACAGATGTGACATCTACCGATGACGCTGCCACAGCTGAGGCACAGAGAGCCTATTCTACTCATCAAGAGTAAGGGCAAGCTCTACAAGCAAAAGACTCGGAGATCCCATTTGTACGAGATGATGTTTTGGAGGAAGAATTTCTGTTCACCATTTAATTGCCAGAGTTAGAAGCTAAATCTGCCATAGAATTAAGGAAATATACAGTGCGCAAAGAGCCAGTCATCCTCTCGGATACGATTGTTCCCATGGATTTTGATTTTTATGCAGAATGGCCAGCAACCAAGTTAACCTCCACAGCTGAGTTTCGTAAAGCTTCAAGACTATCTGCGAAGAAATTGAGAAAATTGAAAGCCATCAATCATCTTTGGACCTCTGACTGGACAATCGTGATGCCACCCTCACAGCTGATTTGAGAGGGATTGTAGTGCACATCAGGGAATGGGCTGCGCAGCAGACAACTATGAGATCTGAGCAAGTCCGCCACTTCAAGGCCTTATTTGTGAAAATATTATTGTGGAGTGCGAATAATTCAATTTACCAATAACGGATGAAAGAGTATTGCGAGGATTGAACAGTCCCATAAGTTGGATATGGAGCTGCCACAATATTTCCACAACAATGAAATTGCCCGACTCGAGAACAATATGAATGAGAAATTCAGCATTCTCATGGCTGAAATGAAGATCGTAACAGCTGAGTCGAAGGCCACACGCTCAGAATTTTGAAAGGCGTATGATGCAGCAGAATCCAAGCATAACTCGACAAATAGCTGACTGGACTTTATCCTCAGTGGTTTGTACCCTGGGATCCCTCTCTCTTTTGGTGATGATGCCAAAAAGGGGGAAGAGGAGTCCCTTAAGGAATTGAAGAAAGAAGCAATGAAGAAAGGAGGTGACAAAGCTGAGGGGGAACGAAGTTCGAAGGATATGAAGTTGATGTACGCTGACATCCATTAGCTAGGTCAAGTCACAACTGATATTCTCAGCAAGCTACCCGTGAACATACCAATTGAAAAAGCTGCCGTGGCCATGAAAGATAAGAGAAAGGTCATCAAAGCTGCATTTGAGAAGGTAGCTGAGGATACGTCAGCATGAGTGGAAGAACTCTTAAAACAATATGGTGGTGTTCTAGCTGGACTAGAAAATGCCATGATAGAGCCCCCCAGAGAAGTAATGCCGGATGCAGGATCGGAGCCTAGATCTATGGAAGAATTTCAAAATTTGGAAGCTGAAGGCTACTTCGAAGGAATGACTTTGACTCAAATATTCGAGCTCGTATGCACCATTTGACAAAGCCTTGCTTATTTTGTACGGGCCTTCCCAGGTTGGTTTTAATGGAGTGGGCTCGGCTCCAGTGACTTTCTCTAAGACCAAGTCACCGACTAAGAACTTCTTTTATTTCACCTTCGAGTTGTAGCATCTTTCACTTCTTTGTTTGTATATAGTATTTTTCACCTCGGCACTACACCTCTTTTCTTCTAACAGATCTAGTTCAACTCTCAAGGCGACCTCATTCTTTTCTTCGGAGAAGCTGGCGATTCTAAACATTAGGGCCCCGATTTCTACCGGAATCACAGCTTTAGCACCATATGCAAGGGAGAATGGTGTCTGTCCTGTGGCGGAATGGGGTGTCGTTCTATAGGCCCATAGTACTCCGGGTAGTTCCTCGGGCTAATTTCCTTTGGCCTCTTCCAGTCTGTCTTCAATGTATATTTGAGAATTTTGTTTATCGCCTCGACCTGACCATTTGATTGTGGGTGGTATGGAGTGGAGAAGTGGTTCTCGATATGAAATCTTTCACAAAAAGCTCAAAATTTTCTGTTATTGAATTGCTTCCCGTTGTCCGTTACTATTGAGTGGGGTATTCCAAATCTGCATATTGTTGATTTCCACACAAAGCTATAGGTTTTTTCCTCACTTATTTTCGCTAAAGGCTCTGTTTCGGCCCACTTGGTGAAATAATCTACTGCAACTATGGCATATTTGACGCCCTCTTTGCCAGTGGGGAGTGGTCCGATGAGATCGACCCCCCATTTGGCAAATGGCCAAGGGATGAAGATTGAAGTGAGTTTTTGGGGATGGTACCTGAACTGTGGAGCGAATTTTTGACATTTTTTGCATTTCTTTACCATCGAGATCGCGTCTTGTTTAATGGATGGCCAGTAGTACCCTTGCGGAACAATTTGTGTGCTAGTGTTTGACCTCCTGCATGGTTTCCGCATACCCCCTAATGTACCTCGCATAGAGCGAATTTGGCCGCGGTTTCGGACAAACATTTGAGCAGTGGAACTGAATATCCACGCTTATATTGTACACCATCCACCAGGGTATATCGGGCTGCCCTGGATCTAAGAGTACGGGCCTTGGCCTTATCTTCAGGCTGGATCTTGTGTTCCAAGTATCGAACGATTTGGGTCATCCATGTTGATTCGGCTCCTTCGTTGGCATTTACCTTATTAAAGTTTAGTGATGGGGTAGAAAATTGAGTGACCGAGACCTTTTTGATTAGGTCAGCCCACCGAGCTGGATGCCAGTTGTGCCAGGGCATCTGCATGTGCGTTCTCACTTCTAGGGATAAATACTACTTATTCCTTGAACTGTGAGATTCTGCTTCTCGCGAGCTCCAAATATCGGGTTATCTTTGGCTCCTTTGCTTCGTAGTTTCTGTTAATTTGATTCACAACCAATTGGGAGTCGCTATGAACGAGCAGTGTTTTCAACCCCATGGAGGCTGCCATCTCTAATACCATCAGTAATGATTTGTACTCGGCTTCATTGTTTGTTGTCGAGAAATTGAATCGGACGGTCAAGCAGAAACATTTATTTACCGGGCTAATTAAGACGACCCCTGCTCCAGCTTGGTCTGCAGTGGAGAAGCCATCGACAAACAATTTCCATTCTCTTTCCTCACCAAATTCCACTTGGATGGGTGGGGTGAATTCTGCGATGAAGTCCGCTAGGGCTTGCCCCTTAATAGTTGTACGTGGCTCGAATGTGATTTCATATTGGCTAAGCTCGATGGCCCATTTGATCATCTGTCTTGAAGTGTCAGGTCGGTGCAAGATTTGCTTTAATGGGTGCTCAGTAAATACAAGGATCTTATGTTCCAGGAAGTACGTCCTCAATTTGCGTGAGGAGATGACCAATGCGTATGTTAGTTTTTCCATTGAGGGGTATTGTAGCTCGGCGTCGTGTAGGGCTTGACTGACATAATAAACTGGATGTTAGGCCAAGCCATCTAGCCGAAGGATTACCGAGCTGACGGCGTATTCAGACACGACGAGATACAGGTAAAAGTTTTCACCTCAGGTCAACTATTGTAGGATAGGGACAATCGTCATGTGTTATTTGAGTGCGTCAAATGCTGCCTGCGCTGGGTCGGTCCATTCGAAGCTTTTGTTCTTTTTGATTACTTCAAAGAAAGGTCTACACTTGTCGGTTGACCTTGAAACGAATCGGCTCACAGCGGCTAGGCGCCCATCAAGCTTTCTACATTTTTCACTGAGCTAGGTTGTTCTAGATCGATAATGGCCTTGATTTTGTCTGGGTTGGCCTCAATTCCCCTCTGGCTAACCATATATCCTAAAAACTTTCCCGAGCCGACCCCGAATGTACATTTTTTCGGGTTTAACATCATTTTATATTTACGTAAAACTTCGAACATTTCATTGAGATCGCGTAGGTGATCAACAATAGATAATGATTTTACAAGCATATCATCTACATAGACTTCCATGGTGTGCCCTATCAGTTTTTGAAACATTTTATTAACTAACCTCTGATATGTCGCTCCAACATTTTTCAGTCCGAACGACATCATTTTGTAGCAGTAGATCCCTCTAGCCGAGTAGAAAGAAGTATTCTATTCGTCGTCCTGATGCATTTGGATATGGTTATAGCCATAATATGCGTCAATGAAGCTCATCAACTCATGGCCTGAGGTTGCATCGACCATATAGTTTATATGTTTGGGAGAGGGTAACGGTCTTTGGGGCATGCCTTGCTTAACTCTGTGAAATCGACGCAAAAGCGCCACTATCCGCTGCTCTTCTCCACTAGTACGGGTTGGCTACCCACCATGGGTAGAGTGCCTCCCGGATGAATTTGTTATCGAAGAGTTTACCGACTTCGGCTTCCAATGTGACTTGTCTATCCGGGCCTAATTTTCATTGCTTCTGGATCACTGGTCGGTAGGTGAGGTTGATGTTTAGATGGTGGTAGGCATGTTTGGGGTCGATGCCTGGCATGTCGGCATGGGTATACCCAAAGACGTATAGATTGTTACTTAAAACTTCAGTGAGCTTTGATAGGAGTGGTTCTCGTAGATCATGACCAATCCTGAGTTGCCGCCCCCTGTCTTGTTTATCGACATCTATTATGTCTACCTCCTCTACTGGCTCGGCATGCTTTCACTTCTTGCTCTGCCCTTCCTTTTTCTAGAGCAATTCTTCTTCTTCTTCTATCGGCTCTTTTCCGGGTCTTCTGTTTGGGTCGACTTCGATCTTGATAACTTGATTTCCTGACCAGGTACTGGGCTCGGTCTTCCCATCTAGTTCTAAGTCTACATTCACTATTGCTCCGTCGGACTTCTCGTCCTCCACAATATGTATCTCCACGGGCCTGATCTTCAGAGAGCATTCTCGAGATTCTCTCTGATTTCCCTTGTAAATTCCTTCTCCGCTTGTGGTTGGAAATTTGATGCAGAAGTGATATATCAAGACAGCCGCTTTCAAATGGTAAAGCAGAGGTCGGCCGATGATGGCATTATATTCGGAGTCTGAATTGATTATTTTGAATGTGGTGATTACCATCCTTTTATGTGTCCCTTGGCCCATTTGGATGGATAGATCCACTTATCCCATGGGATGATCCTCCCTCCTCCGAATCCCAGAATGTTGTTGTTTTATGGCTTTATGTAGCTATCATCCACGTTCAGTCTAAAGAAGGCCCTGATATAAATGACTGAGGCGTAGCTGCATGCGTCAACCAATATCCTATGCATGGGGATGCACAGGATGGGAACCGTGACTACCAGAGGGTCCGAGTGGGGGTGTACTAGCTGATCAACATCCTGGTTGTAAAAGGTGAAGTGCCCCGTTGGTCGGCCTTCTTGGATCTCTGCAATTCGGACGTGATGTTTTACGTTCTCGGCTTCTCGAGCCTCGGCTTTTCTTTTTCTATTGGAACGGTTATCTTCGACCCTATTCACATTGATCATTATTAAAATTTCTTGCCCATTATTATCATTGGGCGGTGGTACCCGGGCATGATTAGGGCGTTGTTCCGGATCAGCTCCAGCAGTAGGTGGTGGAGGTGGCGGGATATTATGTACGTATTGCTTCAAACCCCCTTTTTGTACTAACCTCATGATCTCTCGAACAAGGTCTCGACATTCATCTGTTTCATGGTCGATTGACCTGTGGTAGCTGCAATTCCGGTTGGAATCCAATTTGGATGGATCCAACCTAATCGAGCAAGCCAGAGGTAGCAAGTTAAGATTCCTGATGTCCCTCCAGATAGCTGAAGGTGTGTGGGTTAATGTGCTCTTAAAAGCCGCCACCTTAGCTCTAACTTCTTGGTGTGCCCTATAACCGGTCGTGGTGTTGTCCGCAAATGGCCAAAATCTGGAACCTGGCCCGGAAGGGGCATCCTTTTTGGTATCTTTTTGATGATTTTGGTGTCTATGCTCAATGGGAATGTTGGCCATGGCCTCCTTGGAACATATATGTCTTTCTGCCTGGAGGAGAAATTCTTGAAAAGTGCTTGCCCCCAATTCGTGGATGGCGTAATTAAAACGGGTGCCCGGGGTGAGCCCAACCATGGTCGCGATGAAGTGAGAGTACTCAACTTAGATGAAGATGAAGTGAGAGCACTCAACCTAGATGAAGATGAGATAGCTGAATCTCAAAGACAGCTGGAAGGTCTACAGCTGAATGAAGATGAAAGAGTTGTTCAAGATAACTTAGCTGCGAGATGGCTGAATCCAACAGACTTACTCCAACCTGATGTGAGATGACTGAGAGACCATCCACCAGAGTTAGTTATTGAAATGTTAGAGATGACATAATAACCAGATCCAGAGCACATCATGAGGCTATGTTCACTTGTTTTATTTCCCAAATAGAGCTTAAAGATGTGTCTCAAGCATTTGATGACACATTGGATTCAGGCTATGCAAGAAGAGCTGAATCAGTTTGAAAGGAATAAAGTATGAGAATTAGTTCAAAGGCCAACCCACCAAAATGTTATTGGTACTAAGTGGGTTTTCAGAAACAAGATGAATGAGGAAGGATATGTGGTAAGAAACAAAGCAAGATTGGTAGCCAAAGTGTATAACCAATAAGAAGGTATAGATTTTGATGAAACCTTTGTTCCTGTTGCCGGATTATAAGCAATAAGGATGTTTTTTTGCTTATGTTGCACATAAGAACTTCACTGTATATCAAATGGATATGAAGAGTGCATTTCTAAATGGACTGCTAGAGGAAGAAGTCTATGTTGAACAACCTCCGTGTTTTGAGCAGAAAACTATTGGAGATAAGATCTACAAGCTCAAGAAAGCATTGTATGGATTGAAACAAAGCACCAAGAGCATGGTATGATACATTGTCTCAATTTCTAACTGACAATGGATTCACCAAAGGCAAGGTTGATGAAACACTCTTCAGGATTCAAGATGGAGAGAGTATACTGCTTGTTCAAATATATGTGGATGACATCATTTTTGGTTCCACAAATAAAGAGTTGTGTTACAATTCTCAAACCTCATGCAAGGCAAATTAGAGTTGAGCATGATGGGTTAGCTGAGTTTCTTCTTAGGACTTCAAGTCAAGCAATTGAAGGATAAAACCTTCATAAGCCAAACCAAGTATACCAGAGATTTGATGAAGAAATTTGGTTTGCAAGAAAGTTTTCTGCGAAGATTCCTACTAATACATCAGTTAAGATGGACATGGATGCAAATGGCAAAACTGTTGATCAAATCAGATATAGAGCTCTCATTGGATCTTTGCTCTATCTAACAGCAAGCGAGCCAAACTTCACCTTTGCAGTAGGTGTATGTGCTAGATTTCAATCAGCACCAAAATAAAGCCACATGACTGCAACTAAGAGAATTCTAAGATATTTGAAGGGATGCCAGGTAGTCGGCTTATGGTATCCAAAGGAAGGAGGATTCAAGCTGGTAGGATACTCAGACTCAGACTATGCTGGATGTAGAGTTGACAGGAAAAGTACTTCAGGTACATGTCAAATGCTTGGAAATAGATTGGTTTCTTGGTTCAGCAAGAAACAAAATTCAATAGTTACATCCATAGCTGAAGCAGAGTACATAGCTGCGGGTAGCTATTGTGCCCAAGTCTTATGGATGAGACAGAAGCTGAGAGATTATGATGTTGAACAAAAAGAGATTCCAATTATGTGTGATAACACTAGTGCTATTGCAATCACTCAAAATCCAATATTGCACTCAAGAATAAAGCACATTGATGTTAGATATCATTTTATAAGAGATCATGTTGAAAAGAAAGAGATCACCTTGCAATACATCTCAACTGATAAACAGTTAACCGATATATTCACGAAGCCATATGTGAATCAAGGTTTGAAGAACTCAAGAATGAGTTAGGGTTAATTGAGCTGAGTTAGGTACTCATAAGACTGAATCAACAGAGATAGAAGATGAGAAAATTAAAAAATAAGCAAGTTTCACATTTCATCTAAGTGAAACAGCTCAATCGGGAAGTCAGCTGTACCGAGTTAGCTGACAGCTGAGTTATGATATGTGAAGAGAGAAGCAGAGCTAAGTCACTTTGGAAGAAAGCTGAATTATTTATGAGCTAAATGATAAAAACACAGTCGTTTTAATTAAGCGAGAATATTTTTAAGGATGATGTCAGCGTCATTATGATTGTCATTTAATGTGGGGAAATTAATGCGGTTTTGAAAACTTAATCCTGACCGTTGATTTTGATCAACATTTTCAAATTCCAAAAACCGTCCTTTCACGTCCTTTATATATGAAAATTCAATTTCTCTCTCCTCACGCAAACCTATTCATCTTCAGCAAAGAGAGCTTATTCTCTTTGCAACTAAGTTCTAAACCCTAGTTACTCAAGTTCGTTTTTCGTGTTTTAATTGGTAAAATCTTCTAAAAATGGCTATAAATCACGATTTCGCGTTGTTATCTAAGAAGATCCCCACCGGAGCATTAGTGGACTTTGCTGGTATGATCAAGCAGGGCATTGATGGTGCCCTTGTGATGAAGATACTTGAAAAACTAGAAAAGTCCGGCCTCAAGGACTTTCTGAAGATGCAGTTCATGCACACCTACCTGGAAGAGGTGGCCATGTTTTATGTGAATGCAGAGGTGCAGGATGATGAAATCCGTTCATCGGTCCACAACAAGGTCATCGAAATCACTGCAAAGGACCTTGCTGAGCACTGCTTTTTACCCTCAAAGGGTTGAAGGACATCGCTGAGAAGGATTTCAACTTGGCTGTAGCTTGGAAGGAAGTTGCAAAGCCGGAGTTTGCTACAAAGGCTGTGTATACAGCCAAGAAGGAGTCTCTGAAGATGACTACCACAAATTGATGGACATCGTGTCCAAGTGCATGGATATGAAGTTTGGAAGCTTCAATCAGCTGTCCAAGACTAAGCTGATCGTGATGGTTGCGATCATGCAAGAGAAAAAGGTGAATTGGGCTGAGTTCGTGTGCAGCCGAATTTATCAGAATGTGATCAACCGGTCCTACAAGAAAGATGGGACCTTTGGCTGTTCGCTGGGATATGGCCTTGTCAATGGCCATCTGATGGAGGTGAAGGGTATTGCATTGCTCCATGGAAAGCCCTTCCATGCAAGCAAAAAGATGTTCAAGGCTAACCTTTCCGGAGCCCAGAAGAAGGCTCATGCAAGAAAGGCGGATACTAGTGATGGGGAATCAGCTGACCCAACTGAAGACACAACTGAGACCTCCCCAGCTCTCTCCCCGAAGCTGAAATCTAAGAAGAGAGTTGCTACATGTAAGCCTGCCCCTACCCTAGCAGCCAAGTCGAAGAAAACACCTACCCCCGCAGCCAAAATGAAAGCCCCTGCCCACGCAGCCGAGATACCTGCCCCCACAGCTGAGATAAAAGAGGAACCCCGAATTCCTTCTCCTTTCGTGATGATGAAGTGGACTGCCAAGTCCAGAAAGGCAACCACTTCTAAGAAAACATCTATTGAAACACATGCCTTCACTATTGAAGAGCCTACTAGAGTGGAGCCTGAGATTCCGTTGGTTCCCACTAAAAGAAGATGGTTGTTTAGGAAATCTGAGCTAGAAAAGACAGCCGAGTCCGGTACTCTGCCGGAGAAACAGGAGGAGACTGCTAATGCGTAAGAGGAGCAGTCTCCAGAGATTGTAAATGCCCCTTAGAAGACTGCTGGTGCTGATCAGCAGAGAATCAAAGACCCAACTGTGCGCAAGACAGCTGCGGAGAAAGAGACAGCTGAGACAACTAAGCACATGGAAGAGGAAGTTGTCTCATCCCCTCAGACAGACGTAGTTGAGTTTGAGTAGGAGCAAGCCCCATTAGCCCCTATTTAGGAGACAAGAGAGGATGATGATGATGACTTGATTATGTACTCTCCGGTCTACCCAGATATTCAACGACGATTGAGAGAATGGAGGGCATGGAAGTTTGATTACTCTAGGTGTAAGTTTGCTCACCCAGAATTCATTGAGGAGGAGGAGCAACTTCTTAAATTTCTTGGACATGCTTCTGTCCAATCTGCCCTCAATGAAGAAAGCTGCCTGGTAACTCTTCGACTCATCAAGGAAGAGGAGAAGGAGAAAGCTGAGGAGCAAGCTAGAGCCTTGGAAAAATCCAAGATGTGTGTACATACAGGGACTCATGAGCACATCTATGAGTCTACTGATAGTGATGAAGACTTGGATCCAGCTATTGCAATAGAGAAGTCCGAGATGAGCAGTCCATCACAGAATCACGAGCCATGCACGAGAAGAGTCTTATAGAGGGTCCTGGAGAGTCACCCAAAGTCTTTCCTAGGATTGATCCTTTGGGAGTGGCGCAACTGATTGCAACGGATATTGCTGCAACCACGTCCCTAGTGCACTCAACTGATGGCTCTCAAGGATAGGGCAATGCAGCTGGGACTTTGGGCCCCCAAGCCAAGCCTACCCCTAAAGAAGGTGTTAACACACTTGCCCTTGTAGTGGTACACTCAGAGGGAACAATAGTCGCATATCAGGAGAAGAGTGACCCCACCACCGTTCACTCAGCTGATGCATCAGCTGAGAGGGAAACTGTGGGAGACCAAACATTACAGTTGGGAGGTGAAGGAGAGAAGATCACGGAATAGTAGAGTGACATTAGCGATGCTCGGACAGCTGAGTCTATCTCAGTTGAAATGTCAACTGCCATGAAGGCCGATGAAGCTGCTGCTGCAGCTAAGGCAAAGGATAGAGAGCCCTAGGAGTTTATATCTGGGTCATGAAAGTGCGATCCAAGGAGTTGAGCCTCCGATGGATGCCACGGTCGAAGACCCTAATACAACTACGTCTGTCAAAGGGAATGTCGAAGACCCTAAGATAGTTGAGACTGTCGAAGAGATTATTAAAGGCCCTGTAGCAGTTGAGACTGCTGGGGGGTATAGAAGGACCAAGGGAGGTTGAGACTTCCCTGGGTAAGGGCCAAGATGAACAACAAAACATACCTCAAATTGAAGGAGCTGCTGCAGAAGAGGAGATCAACGCCCTTCATGATTCCAAGAGAACATAGACACATCTTTTTTGGGATCCGAGGATGAAGCTGAGTCCACACAACATGAAAATCCAATGACGGACATAGCTGAAGATGTTCTAAAATCTCAGAGCCAAGGCATTGATAAGACAACTCGAATGAGGTTTAATTTCGATGATGAGCCAACTCCAAAGGCCTCATCATCCTCCGATGACGCTGATGATACAAGTGAGGACTAGGTTACTCATTTGGAAAAACACACTGAGACCAAAGAAGCTGTTAAGAAAGCTAAGGCTCGCTCGGTGAACAAAGCATCTACAAATGCACCAAAGAAATGAAAGAGTCACCAAGCAGTTTCTTCCACAGCTGCAGCAGTAACGACTCCTATAGCTCAATCGCAGGCTTTGATAGCTGCACCAACATTTACCGATGATGCTGCCGCATCCGAGAAACAAAGAGCTTAATCATTATAGGAACATCAAAGTCAAGACCCCAAGGTGAAGCCTCGAGGATACCATTCATCTGCAATAATGTATTTGAAGACATATTTCCATTCACTGCTAAACTGCCCGACATAGAGGATGAATCTGCCCCAGAACTCAAGAAATATACCGTGCAAGAAGAGCCCGTCATTTCTACAGATACGATTGTGCTACTTGACTTTGATTTCTATGCAGAGTGGCCAGCAGCCGAGTCAAATCCGACAATAGATTTCCATGGAGCCTTCAAAAGATCTGCAAAGAGATTGAGAAGATGGAAAGCCACCAAGCATCTCTGGATTTGAGATTGGACAATTGGGATGCTACCCTCACAGCAAATTTGGGAGGGATCATCGTTCGTATAAAGGAATGGGCTGCACAGCAGACAACCATGCGTTCGGAGCAGGTCCATTACTTCACGGCCCTATTTGCCAAAATTCTAGTATGGAGTGCAGACACCTCAATGTATCAACAGAGGATGAAGGAGTATATAGTGAGGATGTAAACTTCCCATAAGTCAGATATGGAGCTGCTACAACACTTTCACAAGACTGAGATCACTCGCCTAGAAAACAACATGAATGAAAAGTTCAGTCTTCTGATGGCGGAGATGAAAATAGTGACAGCTGAATCAAAGGCTACTGATTCTGAGTTTCGCAAAGCCTACTGCGCAGCAAACTCCAAGCAAGACTCGACAAACAGCCGACTGGGATTTCCTCCTCAGTGGACTATTCCCTGGGCTAACCCTTTCGTTTGGTGATGATGCCAAATAGGGGATAGATGAGGCCCTGAAGGGATTGAAAGAAGAAGTGAAGAAGGGAGATGACATAGCTGAGGGGGAAGTAAGTTCAAAGAATCTAAAATTGATGTATGCTGAAACCCCACAACTAGGTGAAGTCACAGCCTCAATTCTTAGCAAACTAAACCTGAACCTACCTGTTGAGAAAGCTGCGGTGGCCATGAAAGATAAAGGAAGGCCATCGAAGTGGCATTCGATGAAGTAGTTGAGAAGCGGTTAGCTAGCGTGGAAGAGCTTTTGAAGCAATATGGTGGTCCTCCAGCTGGGAAGGACTATGCTGTGATCAAGCCCCCGAAGGACATAACAATGCCTGATGCTGGATTTGAGCCCAGATCTATAGAAGAGTTTCAAACTCTTGAAGCACAAGGATATTTTCAAGGAATGATTCTACCTCAAGCGTGGGATGTATATTGGGAGAAGGGATTGGAAGTATGTCAATCACCGTGATAAGCGATGAGACTTTCGTGATCACTCATTTGGAAAGTCTAAGGCCCCAAAGACAAGATATCGCCAAGAGGAAGAGGAGCTGATTTAGGACGGGGACGATATGGTGGCGGTGGAAGAGGTTCTCAACCACGTCCAAGACCAAAATATGTAACGTATGTTGATCCAAAGAAGAAAGTGATCACGTAGTGGGTTGGACGTGATAACCTTGCAAATCTAGAAGTTGCACGCAAGTTGGCTGAAGCCAAGAGGAGGCAAGATGAAGAAAATGAAAGGTCTACAAGAGAATGTCTTGAGAGGCAGCGAAGGGAAGACCCTGCTGCTAAACGAGCTTATGAAAAGAAGAAAAAAAGGAAGAAGAAAAGAAGAGGAGGAGGCCATAGGATGACAAGAACAGAGCTGATGAAGAAGAAAGAAGAAGGAAGCATCAAAGGCGTTGAAGTTTACTGCGAACCCCTTCATGTATTTTGTTGTAAATACTTTAATGTAAGTCTTCTGTAATAAGCTCAATGAATTTCCCTGTAACCTTCACTCTTTATGTATCTTAGCTTAGATATACAATGTATTGTCACACTTATATAAAAGGCTCTGATACCTGTTGTAAACAGCTTTGTAAAGGACAAGAATGCTATGATCAATAAAATGATTATTCAAAACATACATTCTTTGTTATTGCACTGCTTGTATGTTTGTTGTTTACTTATATTGAATGTTTTTAAGTTTTGACATCATCAAAAAGGGGGAATTTGTTAGGAAATTTATTTGTTAGATTTTGATGATACCATGTAAAACTTAAACTAGGAAGTTGGCACCCCACCCCATTTTCCTTGTAATTATGCATTGTAATAGATAGGACTGGAAGACCTGAGTTAAGTGAGCTATTTCAAAGATTACAAGAAGTCAATTGCGGACTGGAATGAAGACTCTGTTGTGTGTCAGCTGAGTATGGCCTAGAAGGATGTTAAAGACCCGACTGAAGGAGAGTCAGCTGAGGAACAATTGTGTGAAGTATCAGTCAAGTCAACTAAAGAAGCCAAGTCTAACAGTTAAAGTGATAGTTGAGTCAATCTTATGATTGGAGCTGACTCAAGTCACATGGGTAAAGGCAACAGTATTGTCAAGACAACTGAGATTAATCCGTTGCATGGAAGTCAAGAAAATTACTTAAATTAGTAATACTTCCATGCTGCCTGGTCTTAAAGTGCTCGTCCCAGAAGCGTGCAAAAGGAATAAGCCAAATGGAAGCACTGCATTTTGTGTCAGAACCTACAAAACTGTGATGCCATTTAATACGAGGAAGGGTCAACATCACAAGTGCTGCATATTAAGACAAGACAAGCCAATGAACACAAAGTGACATTTGAAAATTAGCCTATCTCTTCAACGGGCGAATTTCAAATGTGCACTGTAAAAGGCTGAGGAAGCTATTGAGAAAAGGTAACCTTGATGTCCTGAACCTAGCAAGAGCAAGCATTATTCAAGCAATTAACCTGCAATATTCTCAAAGAAATTCAAGCAATTCCTCAAGCCGTAAACTCGAAGAAACTCGATCCAACACAAGCTGTGAGGGAGAGATAACTTCAACCAATTGAAGAGAAAACTTTTGAAGAAACAAAAGGGGTGTACTTTCCAAGTTGAAGGATATTAGAAAGGTTCAAGGTCGAACCATTATCAAGTTTTGTTGGGAAATTATTTTGTAGATTTTGATGAATGCCATGTAAAACTTAGAATAGGATGTTGGCACCCCATTTTTCTTGTAAACTGCATTGTAATAGATAGGGCTGGCCGAGCTGAGTTAAGTCAGCTATGCCTAAACATGCAAGAAGATAACTGGAGACTAGAAGGAAGACTCATTGCGGCAAATTTGAGTATGGCAAAGAAAAAAAGACGGAACTTGACTAAAGGTGCAAATGAGATGCAACAGTGAAGTATCGATCAAGTCAACTCAAGACAGCCAAGTCTCAAGGTTGAAGTGACAGAAGAGTCATCAAATGATTGAAAGCTGACTCGAAGTCACCTGGGGATGTTAAGTAAATGCAGTCAAGTCAAGACAACTGAAAGAGATCCGTTGCACAGAAATCAAGAGAATTACTTAAACAAGTAATACCTCCATACTACCTTTCTTGAAGTGCTCCATTCCAGAAGCGTGCAAAAGGAATAAACCAATGCGAAGCACTGCACCATGTCAGAACTCTGAAAAGCTGAAGAATCATTCATACGAGGAAATGGAAATTCCAAGGACTACAACAAGACAAGCCAACGACCACAAGTGACTTTAAAAAATAAGCTTATCTCTTCAACGGGCAGATTTTTGAAAGATCACTATAAAAGGCTGAGGAATAACTCTAAGAGAAGGTTAACCTAAACCACGAACATTCAAGCAAACATTTGGACTGTAACCTAAAATTCTCAAGTCATTCAAGATTAATCCTCAAGCCTACATTACGAAGGAAATCAATCCAACACTCACCTGTGAAGGAAAGATAACTTCAATCAGTTGAAGAGGAAGTTTTTGAAGAATCAAGGGGTCTACATTCCACGAAGGATTGTAGGAAGGTTCAAGGTCGAACCAGTCTCAAGTTATTGGAGGGCTTCGTGATCAAATCCAAGAAGCTTGAGCAAGTGGGCTGTAGTAGCAAGACAACTGCCCTGTGAAGAAGCTGAGTTGTACGAGAAGCAAGCTGTGTGACCAAGGCATCTCCAGTGAGTCCCAAAGGATCAAGTCACCTGTGTGATCAAGACTTGAATCGGGTCATTAACCACTCTGTATATTGATCAATACTTAGTGGATTCCTACAGGAGTTGGAGAAGAGAGGAGTAGAAGAATTACCCCATCTTCGAACCTCTATAAAAACTTATTGTGTCATTTACATTTCAGAACTTTAATTTCTGCATCTTATTTTTATATCTGCTGATAAACTTGCTATCCAATTGATAATCAACTGAGTGCAAAAGCCTAACATTAAAACAAACTTAACCAATTCAAGGGTGTTAAGTCTTCCAAAAAAAAATCACAATCGAGTTAAGTCTTTAGTCGAAACAAATGAGTTATTCTATCAACAAATTCGATCGAGTCTGTTGAGTGACTAACTATGTTGATTAACTAACTTAGCTGTCCATCAAGGACACAACTGTGAAGTATTAACTCTGAATATTTAAAAGGACTAAATCGAAAAGTTGGTAAGGTTTATTCAACCCCCCTTCTAAACCTTACACTCACACCCCTTGGGACCTACAAGTGGTATCAGAGCGGTTGGTTCATTGAGCCTTCCGCACCGTTCTTGAACTAGATCTCCAAATTTTTCAAAGTCTGTTTTAGTACTTGATCTTTCAAAACTCTTTTACCAGCAAAAGTTATTATCATGGAAGCAAATTTGACACGCATCCCCATGTTCACAATTGAAGAATTTGATGATTGGAAAATCCGTATGCAGGCTCATCTATCAGCAAAATCCGTATGTGGATAGTGATAGAGGATGGGCCACTGCAAATCTTGAAGGTGAACACAACTGTAAGGAGAGCTGCAGCTGAAGGTGAAGAGGATGTTGCTCCCAGACCAGCTATGGTTGAAAAACCAAGAGCTGAATGGACAAATGATGACATAAAAAGATATAACTTGGACAATGTGGCCAAGGACATTCTTTACAAAACCTTGGACAAAGCCATGTTCAATAAAGTCAAATCATGCAAAACGGCTAAAGAAATGCAGGACAAGCTAACATTGATTTGTGAAGGCTCGAGTAAATCAAGGAAAATAAAATATCTGTTCTTTGTACAAAAATTTGAAAATTTTAAAATGCTTGCAGGAGAGACCTTGGATCAGCTGGATGCTCGGTTCACAGAAATTACCAACGAGCTATCTGCACTTGGAAAAGAATATACACAGAAGGAAATGTGTATGAAAATTCTAAGAAGTCTCCCAACTGAGTGGGAAATGAAGGTCATGGCACTGAGACATTCCATGGACCTATCCAAGACATCCAACCATGAGATATTCTCAGATCTCAAAGCCTACGAATTTGAGCTGAGAAGAAAAGACCAGGAAGAGACAACTGTGCCCAAAACAGCTGCTCTAATTGTTAAGGAGGGCAAAAGAGTTGAGGTCAAAGAAGTCATTGACCAAGAGGAAATAGCCCTAATGGTTAAAAGGTTTAACAAGTTCTTCCATAAGAACTACAAGAGAGGCAAGGGCGAATCCTCTAGAAGACACTCAGCTCCCTCCAAGTCAAGGGAAGACAGGCCAACCAAGAGAGAAGAGCATCAAAAAGTTGAATATCAAAGGGCTGACAATTCAAGAATGGAAAGAGCTGATCAAAAGGTTGAAAATCTATGGTGGAACTGCAGACAACCAGGTCACTATGCTATTGATTGCCCATATCATGTAGTCAACAAATACAGGAATGAAGAAGATAGAAAGGTCTTCAGAGAAAGAAGACAAGAAAAGAAAAATGCAATGTTGGCTGCAGAGACTGCTGAGACAGCCAAGTCAAGAGACACAACTAATTCAGAGAGTAGTGAAGCTGACTACTCAAGTGACTCTAAAAAAGAAGCCTTGATCTGTTTAATGGCCAAGGAACAAGACCAACCTGACCAAGAAGATGAGGTACACTCTAATTCATCACTCTCAGATTCCAGTGATAGTGACTGTGACACACACACTTCATCACCCACTGATCTTTATGATTCATTAGGCAAAATGATGAAAGATTTTGAACACATTAAATCCTCACACACACTACTAAATGAGGAAAACAACCTGCTCAAATGCCAAAACTCACAGCTGACTAAGGAGCTGAGTACCCTAAGTCAAATAGCTAATGAGAATGAATGTCTAAAGGCTGAAAATGCTAAGCTAATAGCAGAGATAACTGCTATAGAAAAGAGGGAGAATGACCTCAAAAATGTGATTGCCTCATTCACTAAGGCATCTAAATCCTTGGATGATCTTATTATGAGCCAAAAAGAATGTGGAGACAAGACATGCTTAGGATTTAATTCATCTGTGCTATGTCAAGCTCCAAAAGTGATTTTGGAAAAAGGATCTTCAAGCAATGAAGTATCTCTAAAATCCAAAACTCCAAATGGTGCACACACATTTATTCCAAAGCACAATCACAAGCAAACTGGCCTTGGCTATAAAGGAAAAGGAAGACAACCAGTTGAGTGTGCTGAGAGGACAGCTGAGAAGAAATCCAGCCGAGTTCCTCAGCAAACTCCAAACATGAGATACTCTGTAAAGAAGAAACAGAGTTACCAAAAACCCCAGAAGTTCTATAAAAGAAACACATATGAAGGGAATGGTAGAAAGTACCCAAGCCAAGCTGATTGGAATAATGTGAACTATCAGCAAAGACCTATGGAATATAAGCCCAAATGGCAAAGGCCTAGAACTCAGCAAAGTCCATTCCAAAGGTATAAGAGCTTTCATCAACACACATATGCACCTAGGCACTACACTCAGAAATATCACAGCTACCCAAAGAAGGCAATTGCTAAAACACCTACACAGCATACAGACAAAAGAGACAACTGTATGAACCTAGAACCCCCAAGCAATTTGCCAAAGTTAATTATGATTATGGCACTGATAGATGGCAACCTCTTAGAGTCAAATCATTTGGCTATAGGCTGGTTGGATCATCTTATAATACTAACCCCTCAGGACCCAGGCAAGTATGGGTACCTAAAACTTAATTTCCTTGATTGCAGGTTCAAGGAATGTGAGTGCCAAGGAACCTGGTACATGGATAGTGGTCATTCCCAGGAACATGACAGGAAATAAGAAAAATCTATTAAAATTCAAGGAAGTCAGAGGTGCAAAAGTCATATTTGGAGGAAATGAAGCTCCGGGAGAAATAAGAGGCATTGGATCCATCAAGAAAAATGGATTAGAAATCACAGATATTGCATATGTTGAAGGACTCAAATTCAACCTGCTGAGCATAAGTCAACTCTGTGACAAAGGCTACAATGTTGGATTCAACATGGGTATATGCCAAATCAAGGACACTGAATCCAATGAGGTGGTGTTGCAAGGATGCAGACAAAAGAACATGTATGTGGTGGATTGGTCAACTGCGACACCAAGCACTTGTCTACTAGCAAAGAGCACAACTGAATCAAGTTGGCTGTGGCACAAAAAGCTGAGTCACTTGAATTTCAAAACAATTAACAAGCTTGCCAGAAGTAGTCTTGTAGAAGGACTTACAGACTCAGTATACAAGATGGAGAGTGTATGTGATGCATGCCAGATGGGAAAGCAAATCAAATCATCATTCAAAGAAAAGACATATCCATCTTCAACAAGAATATTGCACCTGCTACATATGGATCTATTTGGTCCAGTTGAACCAGCTAGCATAAGTGGAAAGAAATACACCTTGGTGGTAGTAGATGACTACTCAAGATATACATGGACTATATTCAGGTGTAAAAAGAAAGAAACTCTGCAGAAACTACCACAGCTGATGAAGAGGATTCAAAATGAGAAGAGTCAAACCATTATCAAAATAAGATCTGACAGAGGAACTGAGTTTGTCAATAATATAATCACTCAGTACTGTATTGAAAATGGTATTGGTCATGAATTATCTGCAGCAAGGACTCCAAAACAAAATGGAGTTGCAGAAAGAAGGAACAGAACCCTTAAAGAAGCAGCAAGGACCATGTTAGCTGAAGGAGGGCTACCTAAAAGATTTTGGGCTGAAGCAATAAACACAACATGCTACACTCAAAATAGATGCATGATAAACAGACAGCTGACAAAGACTCCCTATGAGATTTGGACAGGGAGAAAGCAAAATGTTGCATATTTTAAAATATTTGGATGCAAATGCTTCATCCATAACAATGGCAAAGATAATTTGAAGGCTTTTGATGCTAAAGCTGATGAAGGTATCTTCTTGGGATACTCAACTGAAAGCAAAGCCTACATAGTACTCAACAAGAGGACTATGGTTACGAGGAATCCATTCATGTGGTGTTTGATGAGCCAAATGTAAATGGAGAAGACATTGAAGAGTCATCGATAAGTGAATCAACCAACCATGTAGAAGAGTCCCTATCTTTGAAGTCAAGCCGGAATTATAAACCCAGATGAAGATGAGATAGCTGAGCCTCAAAAACAGTTGGAAAATCTGCAGCTAAGTGATGATGAGAGAGCTGATCAAAGCAACACATCTGCAAGACGACTGAATCCAGCTAACTTACTCCAACCTGATGTAAGATGGCTGAGAGACCATCCACCAGAACTAGTCATTGGAGATGTAAGAGAAGGTGTCAAAACGAGATCCAGAGCTCAACAAGAAGCAATGTTCACATGCTTCATATCACAAATAGAGCCAAAAGACCCCACCCATCAAAAGATGTGTCATAAGCATTGGATGACACACATTGGATTCAAGCCATGCAAGAAGAGCTGAATCAGTTTGAAAGAAGTAAAGTATGGGAATTGGTTCAAAGACCCACCCATCAAAATGTTATTGGCACTAAATGGGTATTCAGAAACAAGATGAATGAGGAAGGTTCTGCGGTAAGAAACAAAGCAAGATTGGTAGCCAAAGGGTATTGCCAAGAAGAAGGAATAGATTTTGATGAAACATTTTCTCCTGTAGCAAGATTGGAAGCCATAAGGATGTTTCTTGCCTATGCAGCTCACAAGAACTTTATTGTGTATCAAATGGATGTAAAGAGTGCATTTCTTAATGGTTTACTGGAAGAAGAAGTGTATGTTGAACAACCTCCAGGATTTGAGCATAAGACTCTTGGAGATAAAGTATACAAACTCAAGAAAGCTCTATATGGGTTGAAACAAGCACCTAGAGCATGGTATGATACATTGTCACAATTCTTAACTGGGAACGGATTCACAAAAGGCAAAGTGGACAAACACTCTTCAAAATTCAAGATAAGAAGAGTATCTTTGCTTGTTCAAATATATGTGGATGATATCATCTTTGGATCCACAAACAAAGAGTCATGTGATAAATTTTCAAATCTTATGCAAAGCAAATTCGAAATGAGCATGACGAGAGAGTCGACATTCTTCCTTGGACTCCAAGAGAAACAAAATGAAGGATGGAACCTTCATAAGTCGGACAAAATACACCAGAGATTTAATGAAGAAATTTGGTATGGAAGAGAAGTCTTCGTGAAAATACCAATGAATACATCATCAAAATGGACATGGATGCGGATGGCAAGCACAGAGATCAAACAAGATACAATGCACTTATTGGATCATTGCACAGAAAGCGGCCGGACATCACCTTTTTCTCGTAGGTGTATGTGCAAGATTTCAATCTGCTCCAAAAGAAAGCCACATGATCAAGCAAACAAGAGGATCTTGAGATATTTGAAAGGAAGCCAAGAAGTTGGCTTATGGTATCCAAATGAAGGTGGATTTAAGCTAATTGGTTATTCAGACTCTAACTACGTTGGATGTAGAGTTGACAGGAAGAGCACCTCAGGCACATGTAAAATGCTTGAAAATAGGCTAATCTCCTGGTTTAGCAAAAAGCAAAATTCAATAGCCACCTCTACAAAGCGAGAATACATAGTGCGGCAATTGTTTGTTGCCCAAGTCTTATTGATGAGACAGCAGCTGAGAGACTATGAAGTTGAAGAAAAGGAAATACCAATCATGTGTGATAACACAAGTGCAATTGCAATCACAAAAAATCCTGTGTTGCACTCAAGAACAAAGCATATCGATGTCAGATATCACTTCATAAGAGATCATGCTGAAAAGAAGGACATCACCTTGGAATATATTTCAACTGATAAACAGTGACATATTCACAAAACCATTATGTGAGTCAAGATTTGAAGAACTCAAGCATGAGTTAGGGTTAATTGAGCTGAGTTGACACTAAGAAGACTCAAAGAAAAGAGATGAAACATGAAAAGAGGAAAAAGAGCTGAATTCGTAATTCAGGTAAGTGAATCAGACGCATCGGAAAATTAGCTGTATCGAGTTAGCTGACATCTGAGTCACTTGGAGAACAGTGAGAAGAAGAGTTAAATTAGCTAAGGGACAAGCTAAGTCATTTATGAGCAAAGTGACAAAAATGCAGTCATTTTTACTAAGCGGGAATGTTTTTAAGAATGACATCAGCATAATTATAACGTGTACAGGCAAAAGCTGCTCACCAAGCTTATGATTGGATATAAATGCTGCCGCATTAAATACGAGACATTAAATGCAAATCGGCGTGCAAGATCTAAGCCGTTGATTTTGATCACATTTCAAAAAACCACCCGCACGTCTTTTCATGAACCATACTTAAACCATTTCATCCGTTTCTCTCTCACTTTACCAAAAACTGTTCATCTCTCTCTCGAAAGCAAAAGCAAAATTTCCTCTCAAAACCCTTTCAATCCTCAGATCATTTTCTAAGTTTCGTTCGGTAAAATACTGAGAAATAACATCCACTCATGATTTTTTCAAGCTAGGAAAGCAAATCCACACCGGGTCTACTGTGGATTTCGATGGTATGGTTAAACAGGGGTCCGACGACACCCTAGTGAAGAAGATTCTTTGAGAAATTGGAAACGTCCTGGGCTGAAACCATTTCTAACGTTGGAGTTTCCGATGACCTATGTGGAAGAGGTCGCACAGTTCTATGTGAATGCTGAGGTTCACGATGAGGGCATCAAGTCCTCTATTCATGGAAAGGAGTTCATCATTACTGCCAAGGATTTGGCGAAACACCGCTTTCTACCGGAAGGAGTGTCGGAAATTAATGAAGGCGATGTTAACCTAATCTTCTTTGCTTGGAAGGAAGTAGCCAAGTCCGACTATCTTTGAGAAAAGTAGTCTACACACTAATAAGAGGTCATTGAAGGAGGACTACCACAAATTGTTGGACATCATTGCCAAATGCATAGATATCAAATTTGGCGGCTTTGACCACCGGTATCAAAGCAAAGTTGATCGTAATGGCCGCGATCATTGAAGAACAAAAAGTGAACTCAATGAGTTTGTCTATAGCGGACTCGCCGAGAATGTTGGGAACAAATCCTTCAAGGAGGATGGAACGTTTGGAGGTTCCCTAGGATACGGCTGTGATTGGCGAATAATGGAAGTAAAGAAAGTTCCTCTTCGACATAGAAAGGCGTTCCATGTAAACAAGAGGATGTTCCGATCAAACCTCTCTGGCGCACAGAAGAGAGCCTATGCTAAGAGAGCTGATACGATTGAGGGGGAATCAGCTGACCCTAAAGATACAGTTGTCTCCTCTCCACTAAAGAAGAAGGCTGCCCCTTGCAACTAAGAAGATCACTGCCCCTGCAAAGAAAGAAAAAGAAATCTGCTCCCCCTGCAGCCAAGTCACCTGCCCCCGCAGCAGTGTCTCCTCGCCCTGCAGCCGCAGCGGAGAAGGAATCTCAAATACCTTCTCCGGTCATCAAGAAGAGGAGAACTGATAAGCCAAGATGGCCAGTTCCTCAAAAGAAGACAACAACACCGGCCCCCGCCGCCCAGGACTCAGAAGAACCCTTATCCGAACCAGAAATCCCTCTGGTTCAAACAAAAAGAAGAAGAATTTTCAAGCGTTAGAGCTTGAGAAAATCGGGCCGAGTCGACCACTCACCGAAAAGATACCTAAGACTACTGCTGCGTAGAGTCTCCAGACATGATCGATGAAACGGCCAAGTCTGCTGAGACCGATCAACAGAGGCAACTCGAAGACCTAGCTGTAGACAAAACAGCTGAGAAGCAAGGAATGACTAAGATAACTGAATCACCTGTTGATAGGGTTGTTTCGCACTGTAATGAGGTTCTTGAGGATGTTGAGCAAATGAAGTCTCTGCTACCCTTAATCCCGGAAACGAGGGCCAGCAAGAGAATGATGAAGACGATGTAATCATGTACTATCCATTGTATCCGGACATCCAAAATCGTCATGAGTGTGAGAAAATGGAAGGCGAGCCTATCCATAGTGCGGTTTGAAAGACCAGAGTTCATTCTTGAATAAGAACTCATCAGGTTTCTTGAGGTTGACACAGTGCTGCAAGCCCTTAACGAGGATAATTGTATCAATATACTGCAGATTCGAAAACAAAACGAACAGGCTAAAGCAGCTGAGGACGCAGAAGCACGTGAGAATGCCAGCATCTGCCCTCTCACTGGCACCACCGATCATACACACCCTCACCTTGACGTCCTATCAGAAAGTGATGAGGATCTGGACCTGTTCTGCCACGCGAAAGAATTGCAAATGCAGCAAGCAATGCAAGAATCCAGAATCCTTCATGAGCAAAGAATGATGGAGGGACCAGGAGAGTCCTCCAAATCACAGCTGGAGATAGACCCTATGGGAGTGGTGCAACATATTGCCACTGTTGTCGCTGCCACCATTTCCCACTCATTCGGAGGAAGGTGTTACGGGAAATGGTGATGAAACTGGGATAGTGGGGACCCCAGTCGAGCCAACCCCTAATGAAGGTGTCTTACCACCTGCCCCAACGGCTGAATACTCGGTGGAAACAAATGAGTCCGGAGACGAGTGACCCCATTCCAAGTCACTCGGTTGGTGTGCCACCGTGAGGGGAAACTCCCTCCACCGCGGCAAGGTCGGAGGATCTTTGCAACCGACTCCACAATGAATTTAGGAGGCGAAGTGGAGAAGGAACAATCACGAGAATACACAACAAGTTGTCACCGATGAGGCTCGGAGACAATTGTGATGTCTCAACCAAGTGCCAACCGCTCTCAGAAACTAATGACGCCGCTGATGTAGTCGAGGCACGGGACGAAATCGCCGGGAGTTAATACTGGGCGATGAAAGTGCAATCCATGGAGTTGAGACTCCAATGGATGCCACCTCGAAAGACCCCAAGACAGTGACACACTGTCAAAAAGGGATGTCCAAGGCCTCGCTGCAGTTGAGACTGCAGGAGGTAATGAAGGCCAACGGGAGGTTGAGACTTCCCGGGGTAGAGAAACTGAAGCACATAACATCCCTCCTGCTATCATTGATCCATCAGAAAAGGAGATAAGTGCTCTTCATGATTCCCGGATAATCTGATGTAACCTTTCTCGGGATCGGAAGGAGACGATGAAGTTGAGTCATCCCCTCGTGGATCGATCCCAAAGCCTCAGCTGAGGATGTTCCAACCTCGAGTAAGTCTGACCTCAAGACTACTCGCCAATCATTCACCTTTGATGATGAGCCACCCATGGAAATCTCATCATCGTCCGATGACGCTTCTGATAAGGCCGAGGACCAGTCAACTCATTTGGAAAAACCAGCTGAGACCAACGAAGCTGTTGAGACAATCGAGGGTTCAAAAGGCTGGGTCGACTTCACAATAGACCACGGTGAAAACAGAGTCCATGCGCGAGCTCCCAAGTGCGCAGGGTTCGACTCCACAAGGGACTTCACGAGGACCAATTATCATTGAACAGATTCTAGTTGCCCGTGATGATCCTTTCGTAGAATCATTTCCCTTCTCTCTGGAGGTACCTGACCTCCCTGAAGAATCAGCTAAAGATCATGAGCGCTTCCACAGACCTGATTCTGTTATTCCATCGTACACCATTGTTCCAAATGACTATGACTTTGACACCATTTTGCACGTCGGTTGACACAGAGGTAACAGCTGAAGTTAGGGACGTGTTCAAAGCCTTATCTGCTGAGATTGAACGAATGGAGAGGCACCAAGCCTCACTGGACATGAGGCTGGATAACAGGGACGCCAACCTTACTGCTGATTTGAGAGGCATCATAATCAGGATCCGGGAGTGGTGGCAACAGCAACAAACAATGCGTGTGGAACAAGCTCGATATTTTAGGACATTGTTCAACATGTTGTTAGTCTGGCGGGCCGAGAATGCGATGCAAAGACAAAATTGCAAGAGCTCATTGAACAAATGCATGAATCTCATACTACGAGAGATAAAACTGCTGCGTGAACATAATAAGAACGAGCTCTGCGTGTGGAAGAGAATATGGATCGAAAATTCATCTCCTCATGGCCGAGATGAAGTTGGTAGCAAACAATCCAACGCCACCCGCTCTCCGAGTTCCGTGCGGCATACTCCGCAGCCAGATTCGACGGCAACTCGCCCAAAAACATTGATTACATAGATCCAGGCAAGAAAGGAGGGATCTCTTGACGGGTGCAGATTTGAAAATAGCCAACCTGCAAGTGGCAAAGAACAATGCTGAGTATGTTAAGAGAATTGAAGAAGAAAATAAAAGACAAACTCAGTTGTGGGAGGAAAGACAAGAAAAACTAAGAAGAGATGAAGCTGCCAGAAGGGCGTATGAAAAGAAGAAGAAGGCTGAAGATGAGAAAAAGAGAAAAAGGTCAGAAGATGACAGAGCTGAAGAAGATGAAAGAAGGAGGCAGCGAAGGAGATGAAGTGTTGTTGTCCACCCCTTCATGTATTTTACTATGTAAATACACTTTATGTAAGTCTTCTGTACATTGAATAAAATTATGCAATTTCTATACGTGAGTAGATATAGAACAACATGGTTAGTCTAAGCCCCGTTTAAGCCCTAATACATTTTTTTTGGGCTTAAGCTCTGATACACTCTGTAAACAGCTATGTAAAGAACAATAATGTTATGATCAATAAAATATCGATTCTAAACATACATTCTGGGGTTCTACATTTGTCTGTATGTATCTTTGCTGCTAAATAATTGTATGAATGTTTTAAGTTTTGGCATCATCAAAAATGGGGAAATTGTTGGGAAATTATTTTGTAGATTTTGATGAATGCCATGTAAAACTTAGAATAGGATGTTGGCACCCCATTTTTCTTGTAAACTGCATTGTAATAGATAGGGCTGGTCGAGCTGAGTTAAGTCAGCTATGCCTAAACATGCAAGAAGACAACTGGAGACTAGAAGGAAACTCATTGCGAGGCACCGAGTATGGCAAAGAAGAGAAGACGGAACTCGATCAAGGTGCAAATGAGATGCGGTGAGTGAAGTATCGATCAAGTCCACTCAAGACACCAAGTCTCAAGGTTGAAGTGACATAAGAGTCATCAAATGATTGAAAGTGACTCAAGTCACCTGGGGATGTTAAGAAAATGCATCAAGTCAAGACAATCGAAAGAGATCCGTTGCACGAGAAATCAAGAGAATTACTTAAACAAGTAATACCTCCATACTACCTTTCTTGAAGTGCTCGATTCGAGCGTGCAAAAGGAATAAACCAATGGGAAGCACTGCACCATGTCAGAACTCTGAAAAGCTAAAGAATCATTCATACGAGGAAATGGAAATTCCAAGGACTGCAACATGACAAGCCAACGACCATAAGTGACTTTAAAAAATAAGCCTATCTCTCCAACGGGCAGATTTTTGAAAGATCACTATAAAAGGCTGAGGAATACTTCTGAGAGAAGGTTAGCCTAAACCACGAACATTCAAGCAAACATTTGGACTGTAACCTAAAATTCTCAAGTCATTCAAGATTAATCCTCAAGCCTACATTATGAAGGAAATCAATCCAACACTCACCTGTGAAGGAAAGATAACTTCAATTAGTTGAAAAGGAAGTTTTTGAAGAAGCAAGGGGTCTACATTCCACGAAGGATTGAAGGAAGGTTCAAGGACGGACCAGTCTCAAGTTATTAGAGGGCTTCGTGATCAAATCCAAGAAGCTTGAGCAAGTGGGGTGTAGTAGCAAGACAGCTGCCCCGTGAAGAAGCTGAGTTGTATGAGAAGCCAGCTGTGTGACCAAGGCATCTCCAGACTGAGTCCCAAAGGATCAAGTCAGCTGTGTGATCAAGACTTGTATGTATGTGGATTAACCACTCGTATATTGATCAATACTTAGTGGATTCCTCCAGGAGTTGGACAAGAGAGGAGTAGAAGAATTACCTCATCTTCGAACCTCTATAAAAACTTATCGTGTCATTTACATTTCAGAACTTTAATTTCTTCATCTTATTTTTATATCTGCTGATAAACTTGCTATCCAATTGATAATCAACTTAGTGCAAAAACCTAGCATTAAAACAAACTTAACCAAATTCAAGGGTGTTAAGTCTTTCGCTGAAAACAAATCACAGTCGAGTTAAGTCTTTAGTCGAAACAACTGAGTTATTCTATCAACAGCTCAATCGAGTCTGTTGTGTGACTAACTCTGCTGATTAACTAACTTAGCTGTCCATCAAGGACACAGCTGTGAAGTATTAACTCTGAATATTTAAAAGGACTAAATCGAAAAGTTGGTAAGATTTATTCAACCCCCCCTTCTAAACCTTTCACTCACACCCCTTGGGACCTACAAGTTTGTTGGAGGGCTTCATGATCAAATCCAGAAACTTGAGAAGTGTGCTGAAGTAGCAAGGCAACTGCCCTGTGAAGAAGATGAGTCGCAAGAGAAGCCAGCTATGCGATCGTCTCCAGACTGATAATCGCTTTGTAAACTGATCTGTTACATAGTGGATTCCTCCAGGAGTTGGAGAAGAGAGGATTAGAAGAATTACCCCATCTTCGAAACTCTATAAAATTACTTCTGTAAATTTACTTTAAGCAATTTACATTCCTGCATATTTACTTATTTCTTCTGTTAGTATACATTTGCTATCCAACTGATGAATAACTAAGTGCTAAAAATCAAGTGTTTAAAACAAGCCTAAAACAAATCAATGGGTGTTAAGTTTTCCGCTGTTAAAAACCAAATCAACCAAGTTAAGTATTTGGCTAAGCAGCCGAGTTATACTATCAACATTATATCGAGTCTGTTGAGTGGGTAACTTAGCTGAATAGCCAACTTAGCTGTCCCTTAAGGACACAGATGATTTCAGTCAAATTTGTTGAACTATTTAAAAGGACTAAAATCGAAAATTTGGTAAGGTTTATTCAACCCCCCCTTCTAAACCTTACACCACACCCCTTGGGACCTAATGAATCATAATTACTCTTAAGCATTAATTCCGTATTCATTTACCATCTTAATTTCTCTCTCGATCACTATGATGACTCGAGCATCGGAGGGGCCTCCCTCGGATAATCCTGGGACCCGTATAACATTTGTGTGTGTGTAGGCAAGAATCCAATTCCCGGAGAAGAAGACTTAGAAAAATTTTCCCTTGGGAAGAAGAAGATTTTGACTTTTGTCATAATTCTTGGCATGGAATGATCTGCCCTAAAAAGCAGTATAACAAAAATATTTTGTTATAGTTCTTTTGAATGTATTTTTTACAATAATTTGCATGTTTTTAGTGTATTTTTACATGAATGAGTGATTTTTGTAAAATATTGTTTGGTTGCATTTTTAAAAGACTATTTCCATAAACAAGTGAAAATTCGAAATCACTTCATTTCTATTGAGAACTTCCTAACAAACATAAACCCATTTTCAGGAATAGTTAGAAAGTGGAAACCACTTTAAACACAACCATACAAGACCTTAAAGTCAATTAGGTGTACATCAAATTGTGATAATAAGGATAAAAATTGCAGCTTTAGTACTAAATAAATCATGATGTATAAAAACATTATGTAACTTTCAAAACACTCTGGAATTTGGTTTTTGGTTGCCAAAACATGGAAAATGTTTGTGAGAAAAATCCACACACCCACATTCCTGGCCAAACCATCTAAAATTGAGAGCAATTTCACGTATATGGACTTCTACTAGGGTGTTGACATTTTGATGGTGAATAATATCATTAATCAAAAAATAAGAAGCAATGCCTGAAAATTTCATTTCATAGTTCAGGTGAAAACAAACATTCAGATCATACAAGCTTACAATTTGAAAATGAGGGAAATATACATATTTATAGTTTGAGGCTCTATGCAAATCAAACATCCCCAACTTGGAAATGAGCATATGAATGGTCCAAGACCTAGCGCCTTCGTGAATAGATCAGGCAGTTGTAATGTAGAACCAGTTTTGTCTGTAACAATAAGACCAACCTTTTGGTTTAGAACAATATAGCAATCAATCTTCAAGTGCTCAGTGTGTTCATGAAAAATAGGATTGTCACTATGTAAATGGCAGCTTGGGAATGGAAATGTGAAGATCATTTGGAATATAATTGGGAATTGAAATGTGAAGATCATTTGAAAGATAATATATCTAATGTATCTCACAAATAGTAACACTTAAAGTCTGATACTCAGCTTTTGCAGACGATCGAGAGACGATGGTCTTTTTTTTTTTTTTTAGGAAATAACTGATGAACAAGAAAAGATGCAAAAACTAGTTGCAAACCTGTAGGTAGTGGATCAAGTGGTCTAGTCAACATCAATGTAGGCTTGGATGGGAAAATGTTAGGAAATTTATTGTATAGATTTTGATGATGCTTAGAAAACTATGTATTAGGAAGTTGGCACCCCAATTTGTATGTAATTTATTCTTATGTAATAGATAGGACTTAGGCTTACACAAAATTGCCAAGTATTCAATCAGAATACTTGCTGAAGGAGTTTCAGAAGACTCGCAACTGAGTAATGAAGATTCAGCAGACTCTCAGTTGAGCACCTTGTTCAGAAGACTCTCAGCAGAGTTGTACCAGTTAGGTCAAAGTAGGAAACAAATAGCAAAGTTGAACCAGAAGATTATTCAAAAGACTTACAACTCAGAAGACTCAAGAATCATTCAAGTTGGGCAAAACAGTTGAAGACTTAAGTCAACTGGATAAGTTCCATTGCACCAAGTCTAAGGAAAATTTTCATTAATGAAGTCGAAGTAAAGTGTTTGACCATAAAGGTGTTAGAAATTTAATGAAGGTAAAGAAGTCTTAACCAATGAAAGAACACATGCACACTGCTAATTGCAGAGATATGAAGGCAACAAAATACAAGAAAATGTCAACGTCAAGCTGCAAAGAAAAGACATGCCAATTGTCCAACAGTGGGATTTGAATTTTTTCTCTCTTAATGGACAAAATTCAAATCTAAACTATAAAGAGCCGAGGAGATATCAGAGAGAAATACAACACAAGAAAGAGGGCAAATAAATTCAAGCAAGTAAAAATCTGCAAAACAAAAACCATTCTCTCTTGAGCTTAAACTGAAATCCTCAAGTCTCATTCAAGACACCTTATTCTACACACTTCGGGAACATTAAGGTTTTCATTCAACAACTAAAGAGGAAAGTTTGTGAGAACAAACTCGGGGTCTACATCGTCATGAAGTTAGGGGGTTTAGTGAGGTTCTGGTCAAACCAGAAGACATGAGTTGCAAGAGGGTTGTGTGAACAAGTCTTGCATCATTAGTGAGCTGAACCTTGGCAGTGGGTTGTGTGAACAGAGCTTATGGGACTATGTCGTAAGCTTTGTGTCTACAGTCACTTGATACTTAGTGGATTCCTCCTAGAGTAGGAAAATAATCGATTAGAGAGATTATACCACCCTTGGACCACTATAAATACTTGTGTCATTTACATTTCTGCACTTTATATTTATGTCATTTATATTGCTATTAACTTGCTTAAATAACTCTATAAAAACACTCAGTGTTGATTGCTAAAACTCAAAAAGGTGTACGACTTTCGTTGTTATTAAAAGAAAACCAATTTTCTAAAAATTGTTATTTTTTCAGCAGAGTTATTCCATTAAAAGCTCAGTCAAGAGATTTGTTGATTGGTTTACTCTCTTGTTGAATACTGACTTATTTGTCAAAAGGACTTAATGATTTTCTTAACTCTGGTTTCGAAAAAATAAAAAAAATTGTAAAGTCTATTCAACCCTCCCATCTAGACTTTACCTTGACACCCCTAGGTACCTAAAAGTGGTATCAGAGCGGTTGATTAAAAGAACCTTCTGCATTGATTACTAAACTACCAACAAACTCAGTTTTTACATTTTCAAAGAGTTATTAAAATGGAAGCAAATCTAACTCGCATTCCTATGTTCACCATTAAGAAGTTTGATTACTAGAAAAATCAAATGCATTCGCACCTCTCTTCTCTACATGAGGAGATATGGTTTGTCATCGAAGATGGTCCCATCAAGATCAAAAAGATAAATATAGCTACTACAAGAGCTGCTGTTGCAGGAGAAGAAGCTGTTGGTGCTGGTGTGCTGTTGAGATAGGTAAACCTATGAGTGAATGGACAGATGAAGACAGGAAAATGCATAACCTGGACAACGTTGCCGAAGATATATTTTACAAGACCCAGGACAAAACTATGTTCAACAAGGTCAAATCTTGTAAGACATCTAAGGAAATCTAGGATAAGTTGAATCTCATTTGTGAAGGAACCGTGTAGATTAAAGAAACAAGCTCACAGTGGCGGTTCAGAAGTTTGAAAACTTCAAAATACGCTCTAGAGAATCACTGGATCAGTTAGATGCCAGACTTATAGAGATAACCAATGAACTATCAGCCTTAGGGAAGAAATATACATAGAAGAAAATGTGTATGAAAATACTCAGAGCATTACCTGCTACGTGGAAAACGAAGGTCATGGAATATGATACTCAATGGACGTCACAAAATATCTAACCATGAGACATTTTCAGATTTGAAAGTATATAAGTTTGAGCTCAAAAGGAAAGAGATGGATAAGGCTGCAGCATCCAAGACTGCTGAACTAATAACAGGTGAGTCAAAAACAGCAGAGTCAAAGGACATCATTAACAAAGGGGAATTTACCTGTAGGTCCCAAGAGGGTGTCAGGAAAAGTCTAGAGGGGGAGGGGATTGAATAGAATTTACTTATTTTCGATTTTGCATATCAGAGTTTGAAAAAATAGCCAAGTACTCATACATCTGGGTTGAGATTCAACAAAAGTTAACCACTCAACATGATTCTTGAAAGAGTTGTTGAGTAACTCAACTGACCCCACAAAAAAGATTCACTGGATCTCTTGGCAAAAATTCTGCACCCCTACAACTGAGGGTGGTTTAGGCCTTAGAGACACCAACACCCTTATCACTCTTTTCTCTTCTAAACCGTGGTGGAGGCTTAGATTGAAAAATCCCTTATGATCTAAATTCATGCATGAGAAGTGTGCTGGTGGTATGCCCATTATATCTGCCCCCCAAACCCCTGGTGCTAGTTTGGTTTGGAAAAGAATGTGACAAATTATAGATGTCATGCAGACTAATACTATTTGGTCTCTTGTTCAGGGTAATATTAGGTTTTAGTTTGATGTTTGGTATGCCACTCAACCTTTAATTATTATTATTATTAATTGTGATGTTAGTGGTTTTGAGAATGTCCCTGTGAATTGTTTCTGGAGCAATAACAATTGGAATTTTGAGCTTCTTAATACCATGGTAGGCTCTGAATGGGCTACCAGGCTTTGTCATACTACCATATCTCTTAATGGTTTAGATTCTATGAAGTGGAAACCCTCCTTCAATGGGAATTTTACCTTCACTTCTGCTTACTCTCTTAAATACACTCCCTACCCGACATCATTTCCATTCCATTTTCTTTGGAACAAGTTTATTACCCGATCTAATTCCATCTTCATGAGAAGGCTGGTTCTAAATAGATTGCTAACTGACTGCAAGCTTCAAGATAGAGGCATAGCCCTTGCTTCCAAATGCCAATGTTGGCTGGTTAATGTTCCCTCTTCACAACACCCCCTACCTCCCCTACCACTGAATCAATACATCATCTAATTCTTACTAATAATCAAGTTGTGAGGGTTTGGAACTATTATTCTGCATGGCTGAATTGTTGGATTGCACACACTGAGCACATACACATATTTTAATCTAGTTGGTTCAACCTTACACCTTTTTTGCACACACTCCACACATAACTACTCTTCTCCCCTACCAAATATTTTGGGATATTTGGAAATAATTAAATTTGTGCAAGGATGAGGAAATTTCAATCATCATAGAATCATTGTTAATGTTCACTCTCACATCTTCATGTTGGCTAAGTCTTTTGTTTTTCAGTACAAAAATTGGAAAGGTTCTTCTAGGGCTTACAATGCAACATGGGATTCAATTTCAAGCCCCAACTACCTTGCAAACTTTCCTAGTGTTATGGCATAAACCCCAGTCTCCTTATCTCAAGTTAAACACAGATGCAAGCTATAACCATCATACACCATTAGCTGGGATTGGAGGTGTACTAAGAGATGCACAAGGTCACATTCTTTGGGCTTTCTCTGCCTTCCTTCAACATTGTGCCAGCCCCTTGTGTGCAGAATTTATAGCTTTGGCCCAATCTCTCAACTTTCTATCACATTAGCATCTTCTACACCTTTGGACAGAATCAAATTCCTCAACATTATGCGCTACTTCTCCAGAAAAAACTGACAGGGTATTGGACCATCAAAGACAACATTGTAAAAATTCATAATTCCAACATAGATGTTAATTGTAAAATCTCCGATGTATATAGAGAAGGTGATTGGGTTGCAGATTACCTTGCCTCTTTAGGTTTATAATTTCATGCCAATAGAGAATACCATGCTACTACCCTCCTGAAATTCCTCCTTTTAGAACTAGTAGAAGGTTATAATAGTTTATTGTTAGTTGAACACACCATTTTGTATATCAATAAATTGGTTGGGGATGTGCCATTAATCCCCTATCCTCTTTTGGGGTGTTGCAAGCCAAAAAAAAAAAAAAAAAACCAGCTGAAGAATGACAAGTGCTTATGAAAATTAGTTTTGTTTTTAGTCAGTAGAAGACTTACACCCTTGTGAGTTTTATCAATCAACACTTAGTGATTTTAGAGAGCTATAATGCAGGTTTGGATAGTTAATGCAAGAAAGTAAAGACATAATATTTATAGTGAGCTAAATACTTTTTACCCTCCGAACTATGCCGCATTTTCGACTTTACCTACCAAAATTTATTTTGCTTCACTATGCCCCCTGTACTAAGTTAATTCTCACACTTCACCCTATATGGACAATTTTAACCCTAGTTTTTGCAAATTTATTTAATAGTTTGAACAATCCATTTAATCATCAATTTGATGCGTCCGACACTCAAAATTAATAAAACTATCATATAATTTAATCAATATGAATTTGACTCCTAAAATTTCTAGTTCTCGGATTTATCAAGATATGAGAACTAACTGGGTTTTTTGATTCTAATATCGGATATAGTCCATTACGACCATATCAGGCCCAACATGCTTCCGTAAAATTAATAAATCCCTTAAAATTCATACCTTCTTTGACCGAAACAGCCCGGGTGAGATGGTTAGCAACACCACCAGTTGAAAAATTACTGCCCCCAGATCCTTTGACAAACAGCTCCTCACTGTTCAACTTCAACCCTCAGGGAAGATGATCTGCAAGTTATTCAACTCCTTCAAGAATCGCCAACACAACCGGCCTTGGTTCGTTTCCTACCCAGGCGTATAAGATAATTCTCAAAAGGGATGAATTAATAGAACATTATGAACACATGTTGAAGCAGAAAGCCTCTTTTTTATTAAGAACTTAAAGAAAATTTATAACATTAGTAATCTCATTTTGGGAGGAGAATACTTGTTTAGCCTCTCATATCTGAGGCTTGCACTCGTAGATACATAAAACTTAAAACTAAAACACTCAAAATATTACAAATTTTCTCTCAGACTTTATTATAAGAAAACTAAGGGAAATGTTCGATGTCCTCAGCTTCCTTCAAATCTTGCATTTTATAGAGGTAAGTCCGGACTTCAAAGACGGACTTCAAATCTTGCTGATATTTATGATGTCACTGCTTACATCATATCCCACATTATTGCCTCGCCAGCTGTTTTTCTTTTTCTTCCGCATGACTCAGCCTATGTGAGGTTTGTCGGGGAATCTTTTAAAAATTTGATTTGCGTGGTCCCCGGGGATAACGCGTCTTGTGAGCTGGGCCCTTGTCCTTTCCAGCTGCATGGTCTTGTCGGTCGGGTTTGGGTCGCAAAACCTTTCCCAAACTCGGGTTCCTTCTGTTCTGGGCATGCTTGACAGATCCGATCGATCCAACGGCCAACATGCGCCATGTTATAGAATTTCCGGTAAGTTTCTTTGCTCGCCGGAATCTTGTTCTCCCAGAGAATTCTTCCTTTTGTCTCGAAGAGTTCCTCTGCAAATCCTGTAGTTGATCCAGTCATTGAATTCAGTAAAAAAGATCCATTTGCTGAATTCTGGAAAAACTTAAATGGGTATTTGACTTTGTCCATTTCTGTTAGAAAAACCCAAAGACCCCATGATCGTCGTGTAGAAGCTTCATCTTCAGAAATTGCTCCTACTAACACTGGTACTTCTTCCGGTGAAGCTGCCTTAATATATTTTAAAGTATTTCCATCCGGTCTTCTTAACTTGATGAAATGAAAAGCTTCATTAAAGCCTTTCTTCGCTGGTTCGGGAGCTGCACTGATGAAATACAGTTCCAAAATATCTCTTCTGGCCAAATGTGGATTATTGGCCCAAGTCTCGTAAACGGCTTCCCCAATCCATTTCGGTAATTTTGAAATTTCTGGGAATCCTGGTGATATAGTATAGATTGTAGCTCAAAAGTATACCATTCCTGTACTTCATTTGGATGACTTCCTGGTTTCATCCAAACTCTGGGATATTTGCCTTAGATATCAACCATTGTTTTTTCAGGGTTAATACCTTTTCTTGTAATCAATTTCTCCCATTGTTGTTGATATACCTGTATTAAAGAAATTTTAATCTCGTCAGTTTGAACCTTAGATTTGCCTGTCTGTGGCCTAAGATTCAACTCTCCCTCTTTTACCCCAGAGGTGTTGGGTTGACTTGAAGACTCGGGTTGTGACACCGGAGCTTCAATATTCGTTACAGTTTGTACACCCTCCGGGGATGCATCACCTGCAACACTTGTGATTATGGTACTTGAATCCATAACCTCCGGGTTAGAGCCCCGTTCTCTATTCGCCCCTTTTTGCATCGTAGGAGATATGGCCTGGAGGAGAGGCCCTTGCAGTGCTAAGAACAATTGTCCTTGAGCGAACTGGCATGCTCTTATTTGATTAGAAACGGATTTCTGGTCAGCCTATTGAAGTCGTCCATCAACTTCTGCATTGAGACATAACATCCCAAAATCTCATTCTAGACTCTACAGGTTTTCCCTGAGATGTCTTACTTGTTTAAGGACCTCGTCAGCAACGCGTCCTTCCATCTCGTGTCAAAAAATCTCCAAGAATATTTTCATGAGATTTTATAATGACAATATCATAATCATAATATTGACATTCAGCTTGCCATCTAAGTAATCTAGCCTTTTCTGGTTTTGATTCAATTTTGTTTTTCAGAAAAGTCTTGACACTTGAATTATAAATTTTTAAAGTAAACTTTTTAGCCAGTAAAAATAGAGGCCATTTTTTAAAAGCCTTTCTGACTGCAAAGAATTCTTTCTCGTTAATATGTCATTTGCTTGCTTCACTGGGTGTTAATAAACCACTGCAATATCTGCATGGCACTTCTTCGTTTGGTGTGACCTTAGTAAGAACTGCTGCCCACCAATCATCACTGGCATCTGTGTAAAGAAGCCTGGCTCAACTGCCCACCAATCATCACTGCCCACAAATTCTTTATTCCCAACGGCTGCTACTCGTCATTCTGTCCTGTTGGAAAGACATCCTTCTTGGCTCAACTCTAAGACTTCGGCTTTTGATGAAGACTGGTTGATCTTGTATTTTCATATCGATCTCCTTGATAGTTGGACACTCAATAATCTCTGGTAAAACCACCCTGGCAAAGTCCTCGAAAATCCTTGGGACTTCAATAAATTCCTTTCTCAAGAATACTTCTGAATGATGTATATTCTAGAGAGCATATGATATCTTGTATGTGATCGAGTAGGGTCTATTCTCTTCTTTCATCAAATCATCTCTTTTGAAATCTTGATGAAGGGTTAGGACTCTACTGAAATCTCGATCTCCCAGATTGTATGCAATTCTAGGATAGACATTATATGCCAATTTCCCAGCATACAAATTTCCTGTAACCGCTCCAAGGCATGAATCCTTGAGGTTTGGGATTCGCTTGTCAAAGATAGCCAGATTGAGTGACGAATCTATCACTTCTTTGAATGTTGCTTTAATAATGACTCTTATGGCTCCAATATGAATCCATGAGAGTGTATTTGCAACTTCTCTTTTAACTCTGCTTTTCATCTCCTGGATTTCTTTAATAGGGACAAACTGCATCTCGATCTGGTTACCGGTAAACTCCATCGGAATAGCAAATTCTTCGGTTGTTACCCTGTGGATAATTTGATGTTTTCTGTTACAAAACCCAATTTTATCCAATGCTTTTTCCATAGCTCCAATTGTAAATCCATCATAGACTTGAAGCTTTGGATCTTCCTTCATGATTCTCATAAGAGTTTTATGAGAAACCATCGTGTGAGAGAGGAATCTGATATATCCTCCCCGATCGTCTGTTTGAAGAATTTCTTCTTCACTCGATTAAATGAGTCACTTCCATCGTCAGAATAGATCTCTTCTTCATAGATGCTTTCATCTGAGGGTATATCCTCAAATTGATACACCTATATAAGATCTTGATAATAGACAACTTCCTCAATTTATGGTGTGGCCTCGAACTGTCTGACTCCTCATTTTTGATTGTTTGGGCAATCCGTTGAGATATGCTCTCTTGTTCCGCAAGTCCAGCAATTACAGTCTTTGAAACTTTCATTTGCTCTGGTGTGAGCACGCCTGAAAGTTCTCCTTCCTGGTGTTCTGCTGGTACTTGCTTGATTAGACCCTGATGAAGAGGCTCTACTCCTGCTTGGTGCTGGTCTTTGCCCCGTTTTGTAACTTCGGGCTTTTTGTTTTGACCAAAACCTTCTAGGTACCCATGAAGACCTGCTTCTTTTGCTGTTGCTTCCTCGACAGTATGGATGGCTTCGCTCCTTCTTCTTTCTGTGCCGCCTTGGTTGACCTCCCACAATTGTTGGGATGTCATTATCCACGCAACATAGAGGAACTGCTTTGTTAATTCCTCTTAATCTCTTGTAATTCCTGTACAGAGCTGTTTGGTAACAACATTCAGATAACTTGGCCTTTAGGAAAGACATTTTTCTGGCCACAGTTTCTACTTCCGCTCCATCCTTATATTCCCTGATAAGCATTTCTCTCTAGGGACTCGGAATCTTAGCAAGGAATAGCTGTGCAGCTTCCTTTTCTTCAATCTTGGATTTCCACCGATATTCGGTGAACTACTTGATATATTCGTCAATATGACAAATATCATATAACTCAAGGCTATAGATGGTTTGTTTATATCTCTTTCTTTTTTCATCCTCTAATCCCTCGAAATAACCTATGCCGATGAACTGGATTTTGAATAGTTTTGCCATACCATCGACAATTCCTTTAAGTGATTCTCCTGATGTGACCGAACCTTTTGTACTAGCATCGGTCATATCCCAGGAAATCTTCACTGATCCTTCAAGACTCATTTCAAGGAGTAAAATGAATGAATCCTTTGTAAGATTGAGGGTTCTGCTTTGAAATTCTCATAGTCAAGCCCATTCATCAACCCATAAAATGGATGTATTGGGTCATCAACCCATATGATCTTCCATAAGGTGCGATCTTCCATAAGGCGTCTGATAAACATTCGGTCTTCCAGTAGGTTGTCTAGTTCCCGCAAGAGGGTTTCGACCTTCTGTCCCTGAAAGTGGATCACTCCCGGTCGTGAAATCCCCAGCATGTGGCATCCTCTTGTCCCAAGCTCCATGATTCGAACCCGTACTTTCTTTGACGTTAGGATTAACTGGTGGTGGTGGTGGAATTGGTCTTCCTGCTGGATCATAGGTGATCAATGTTCCATCTCGTGTGTTCATTTTTAAATCTTCAATTCCTAATCCTGCGAAGGATTCTAAAAGGTCATGTAGATCTTTAAGATTCATCTTTTCCATATCCATCCTTTTTAATTTTTGATGGATTTTCCTTTGATTGGAGCAATGAGCTTCTCGTCATCTATCATTATTCGTATAACTTCGGTTGGTTTCCCTTTTTGGTGTAAATAGGGTACTGTCCCGAAATCTATATGCTTATTTCCTCCGAAAGAACTCGGCCTGTCCTCCAGGTTTTTGACTCGTTTCTGAATATCATGAAGGAGTTCAAGAGTTTTCTCCTGATATTTCACCATCGTCTCCATCAGTTCTCGATCCGATGAACTTGTCTTTGTAGATGAATATGGCGGTTTCCATAATTCGCACCATCTTCCGGACTTCTCTAAGATCTTCGGAGAACTTAGATTTGTCTGGGAAGTATCTCGTTCCACTCGGGTACTCCATTAGGAATCATTGTTCGATGGGAATTTTCATGAACCATTTTTGAAGGTTCATCAAGTGAACATATAGGGTCTGGTTAAGCATCCACAATTGGCTATAATATTCTGCTCGCATTTTACATTGCCTTAAGGTTTACCCGTCGGCTCCTACCTGTTCCTTTTCTTCATGTTGGTATTCCAAATATGAAACCTAGTCAAGGTGTTCTTGTGCATACATCGTCAATATTTGACGATATGTACAATTGTCCGGATCCATATACTCGGAAATAATTCTCCTCACCAATTGTTAATTACATAAATATAATAAATATAACTAAAAGTTCTTAATAAACCTAGGCTGTGATACCAATTTTAAGGATCGCAAAACCCAGTAGGAGTAAATATAAAAGATATGAAGATTTTATAAATTAAGAGGTAAGATGCAACGATTTTGAAGTTCAGGGGGTAAACTGGAAACAAACTATCAAATACAGAGGGGTATTTTGGTAAATTTAGGACAAGCGTAACAATTTACAAAGTTCAGGGGGTAAAGTAGAACAATTTAAAGTTGAGTGGGCTAAGTAGAAAAACAAGTATAGTTGGGGAGGGCAAAGTAAAGTTACCCATATTTATAGTAGTTCGAGGATAGGGTAATTCCTCTACTCCACTCTTCTCCTACTCTATATGGAATCCATTAAGTAAAAGGTGACTTTTGTTACAAAGTAAAATGGCCCTAATAGCCTTAATCATACAACCAACTACAATATGGACTCAAATCTCCACAAGACATCTGCCTAGTTACTTCAGCTCTCTAAACTTGTAGGATTTCTTCACACAACCTCCTACAACTCAGAATCTTAGTTCAATAGGAACCTCACTTCACTCTTTCAACCCAAGGCAGTGTAGACCCTATTTTTTTTCATAATTTTCCTCTTCAACTGGATGACAACTTCAATCTTTCACTAAAAATGTAGGATGAAGTGTTCTTGATGAAGCTTGAGGACCGCGTATAAGCTTGAGAGAGATTTTTTAATTCTTGCTTGTTCACAGTGTCATATCTCTTATGTGTCTTGTATTTCTTTTTGAAAAATCCCAGCTTTAATAGTGAAGATTTGAAGTTTTTCCGTTGAAGAGATAGAAAAAACTCAAATCCCACCACAGGACAGTTGGCATGCCCTTTCTTACAGCTTTGATGTTGACCTTTCCTTGTATTCTTATGTTTGTTTGTAGATTTATGGAACGACAATTTACAGGTGCGTTCTAATATCTTAATCATCATTGCCTTCATAAATGCCTTGCACATTTATTGTCTAACATTGTACTTTATTGATTTTGAAGTATATCTTCCTTGGACACAATGCAACAGACTTCTTCAGTTGACTTCGTCCATTGGCTGCTTTAGCCATTGATGATTATTGATGCTTAAGTCTTCTAAGATAGTATTTTAATGTATTATGATTTCAGTCTTCTGAGAGATTTGACTGGCATACTGTGATGAGAGTCTTGTGACAGCTTACTTAGCTGGGAACCAACTGAATTTTCACAAATCAGTTGCGAGTCTTCTGATGTCTTCTTCAGCAAGCCTTCTGCGATTCTGCTTGGCTGCTTTTGAGTCATCCTAAATCTTATCTTTTACAAGTGTAGAAATTACATGAAAATAGGGTGACAACTTTCTAATACACGGTTACCTAAGTATCATCCAAATCTATACAATAAATTTTCTAATAATTTCTCCCTTTTTGATGATGCCAAAACTATTACAAATATGTGGACTGAAAATGAATAAATTGATATGAAAGAATTTATTTTATTAAGGAAACTTTCAAGCACTTACATTTACAATGTGTATTTACAATTGAGTGTAAAATTACAACATTACAAAGCCTCAGGTTCCCCCTATCTTATACTTCCTCTGCTTCTGGCTCTCTTTAATTCTTCTTCTTCGAGACCAAGCCAGTAAGATTAGCTTGAAATCCGCTTTATCTGAATCCTCTTGCAGTAGAAGATCCTCTTCTTGATGCATTTGAGCTCTGTCTCTCCCACTGGAGGATTCAATTCTTCATCTACCTCTTGCAACATCACTGCCTCTTTCTTTGACACTTACTTGGCTGCCTCCACCACCTTGGACTTGGCTACCAAAATATATATGTTGGCTGCCGGAGGTACTCTGGTGCCCTTTGGATGGCAGTTCCTTACGCAGCGGGATGCTCTCCAAACCCTTTTCCCTATAACTGTCCCAGGCTTCTGCTAGAGTCATCCCCTTATGAATCCCTTCTGATAGAAGAGTGTCAAACACTTTGTTAGGAATTTAATTTATAGATATTGATTATGCTTTGAAAACTCTATATTAGGAAGTTGGCACCCTGTTTTCTATGTAATTTCTACTTTGTAATAAATAGGATAAAAGCTGAATTAAAAAGCATCCATGTAGAGTTGTAGAAGACTTGTTGAAGAAATCAGCAAAAGACTTATAGCTGAGTGGTGAAAAGAACCAGCTGACTCACAATTGAGTTAATATCAGAATACTCTCAGCCATGTATGACAACCAAGTCGTTTAGAAGATAAAAGTAGAGTCCATCAGAAGAATATAATCAGATGACTCAAACTTAAGTTAAAAGGGGTAAATCGGCTGAAGGACTAAGTTATCTGAAGAAGTCCGTTGCACCAAGATCAAGGAAGTTACTCATTTTAGTAACAATGACATATCTAAAACCTTAAAGCGCTCAAGCTAAAACGATGCAAATGAATGAGCAAATGGGAAGCATGCAGATGCTGACACCTTTTCATAAAACCTAAAGAAAGCTGAGAACAAAGTTGGGTCAACTTCTAAAGCAGTAAGACAAGACAAGCAACAAAAGCAAAGTAGAGTTTGAATTTTTGTTTGTCTCTTCAATGGACAAAATTCAAACTCCTACTATAAAAGTTGGTGATTTTTCATAGAGAAAAAAAACAAGAGACATATGAGACACAAAGAAAACTTAAGAGCATTCGAGCAACAAACTAAAAAATACTTTCTCTCAAGCTTAACTGCAAATCCTCAAGCTTACTCAAAGACACTTCACTCTACACACTCAATGAAAGGTTGAAGTTATTTTTTCAACAGTTGAAGAGGACACTTTTGTGAAAACCAAAAAGGGTCTGCACTACCAAGAATTTAAGGAAGTGTAGTGAGGTCCAAGTCCAAACCAGATTCTGAATCCTTGGACGGCTATGTGATCAAATCCTGAAGACTCATAGAGCTGAAGTACCTAGGCAGCTGCCTGGGAAAGAGTTGAGGCCAAGAAATAGCTAGCTTGTGTGATTAAGGCAGTTTGTACTGTACTTTTGTAACTAAAGTCACCTGTTACAATAGTGAATTCCTCCTGGAGTAGGAGAAGAATGGAGTAGAGGAATTACTCCATCCTTGAACCACTATAAAATTTGATGTGTCTTTACTTTATTATATTTACATTATGCTCTTTATATTTTACTTTATATTTACTATCCCATCAACTGCAAACTCTTTAAAACACTAATTATTGATAACTAAAACATTTAAGGGTGTAAGACTTCTGCCGACATAAGAGAACACCAAATTTGTAAAATAGTTGACTATCTTCAACTGAGTTACTTTTTCAACAGCTTTCTCAAGAAAACTTTAAAGTGGTTAACTGTCCTGCTGATCTTCAATACAGTTGTCCTAAAGGACTGAGCTATTTTCTTTAACTCAGATTTTAAAAAATCAAAAAATTTGTAAAGTCTATTCAACCGTCTCTCGTTCTAGACTTTAATTAACATCCCTTGGGACCTATAAGTGGTCCCAAAGTTGTTGGTTCAAAGAACCTTCCATACTAGTTACTGAAGTAGATATGCATTCTCAAAAACATCAACGCTTAAGTTTTCTAAAGCTTATAAAGAGTTATCATCATGGAAGCAAATCTAACTCGTATTCTCATGTTTCCTATTGAAGTAATTGGGGATTGGGAAATACGTATGTACACACGTATCTCTACATTGCATGATGAAATGTGGTTTGTCATTGAGGATGGACCCATCAAAATCACAAGAGTAAACACATCTGTTGCAAGAGCAATATGAGCATGAAATGATGCAGTAAGAGCTAATGAGGTTAAAAGCCTAGAAACAAATGGACAAATGAAGATAGAAAGAGGCACAACCTTGAAATGTGGCTAAAGACATTCTTTATAAGATGTTGGACAAAGCTATGTTCAATAAAGTCAATTGATGTAGGACAACCAAAAATATTTAGGATAAGCTAACCTTGATATGTGAGGGAACTTAACAAATAAAAGAAAAACAAGCTTACATTTGCAGTCCAAACGTTTGAGAATTTCAAGATGATGAATAGGGAGTTATTAGATCTGTTGGATGCAAGGTTCCCTGAGATAACAAATGAGTTATCTGCTCTTGGTAAGGAGTATACACAAAAGAAATATGTATGATGATCTTGAGAGTCCTCCCAGATGAGTGGGAAATGAAGGTGATGGCTCTGAGGCACTTAATGGACCTCACAACCATATGAAATCATGAGATTATTTAAGACCTAAAAGCCTACGAATTCGATCTCAAGAGAAAAGATTAAGATCAGATAGTTGCACCCAAGACTGCTGCCTTGATAGCAGTGAGTCTAAGTCAGCAGACTCAAGAGGACATCATAGATAAGGAAGAGATAGCCTTAATGGTCAAGAGATTCAATAAATTCTTCAACAAGAACTACAAGATGAACAAGGGAAAGTCCTCTAGAAGTAATTCATCTCCCTCCAAAGAAAACGAGGAGAGACCCCTAAGAGAGTTGAAAAGAAAGTAGAAGACTTGTGCTGGAATTGCAGACAACCAGGCCAATTTTTAGTTGACTGCCCATATCCTCAAGTCAACAAATACAGAAATGATGAGGAAAAGAAAGTCTTCAGAGAAAGAAGAAAGAAAATAAAGAAGGCCATGATGCCTGCTGAAACTTAGACAACCAAATGCAAGAAAGAAGAAGAGTCAGAAAGCAATGAAGTTGACTACTCTTCTGACACTAAAAAAGAAGCATTGATTTGTCTTATGGCAAAAGAATATGAAGATGAGGCAATTCTTAACTCATGTGATTCTGATTCTGATGATAGTGATTATGACACACACATATCGTCACATACTGACCTTTTTGATTCATTAGGCAAAATGATGAAAGATTTTGAACACATAAAATCCTCACACACACTCCTAAATAAGGAAAACAACCAACTCAAAGGCTAAAAAACGCAGCTGATTGAAGAGCTAAGTCTCTAAGTCACTTAGCTGATCAGAATAAAGACTTTGAAGGGTTTATTTCCTAATCTCAAAACCATTAAAATTTTGTTATTATCTTAAAATATAATATTTTAAATTTAATACAGTTCAAATTTTCAAAATTTACAGAGGTTTCTTTTTACAGTTTTTAAAATTGTAATTTAGTCCTCCAACGTTTCAAAATCTGCATACAAGGTCTAATAGCTTAATTTTTAACATATTTTACAGTTTTCTAGAATATAAAGCAAATATAAAATTAAATTCCAAGTACATAAACATGTATTAACATATCCTTCAAGGAATCATCCAAAAGTTCAAAAAGTTGTACATGCATGTACCTATTTTTGCAAAATTTGAATAACAAACATACTTTGATGAAGATTTTGGACATAGATACTTAAAATACACATGCAATACATATTAATATAATATCATACAAGTTTTAAACTGTTACATGCCAATTTTTAAAATTGATTTGAGTTTTTATGAAAGGTTTTTCCACCCACCTTTGGTAGTCTTGTTGGTGAGTCTAGAAATGCCAATTTATTTTCTACCTCTTTGAAATTCGACCACAACACCTCAAGGCAGCCACTAAGTGTCAAATATTCAAGAATTCTAAGTTAGGATTTGGAGAATTTGAGGTAAGAAAGAAGGAATTCAAACAAGGGTCATGAAATCTACACTTAACTTGTGTAGTGTTACAAGTAAAACCTAGAATGGAGTATTTCCTTTGAACCTTTAAGCTCTTAGTTCTAACTTCCAAAGTCAGCCCCATTGCAACACTAACACCATATTTTTGTTAAAATTTGGAAATCAAAAGATGAAAGAAATAGGTAGTACTAAACGACAATTCTTACCTTGACTTCTTGTTTTCTAGAGTTGTCTTGAAGTCCTTGTTCACCTCTAAAATCAAGTTTTGTTCTTCCTCAATTCTTTAAGAAATGAACCTCTAGGAGTACCTCAAAAACGAAAGGCTCACCAAGTTAGTAGATGAAGTGTATTGGAAATGAGAAGTGTTAGAGGAGTTGGGTGAATGATATATGATGACAAAATGAAATTTTATCCCTTACAAGCTCATACTGCGAAAAATATTAGGGGTGGGGAAGTAGGGTTTTTGTGTATCTTGCAAAACGTCATTTGCATGGGAGACAAGGGGCTTGGTCAAGGTATGGGTATGATTGAAGAGTGGGAGAATGTGGGGAATATGAGGGGAATGTTTGGTTTAGTGGGAAAATATGGAGAACTGATAGAAGATGTAATAAAATATGCAGAATACATAGTATATATTTGGTATAATACTTGGTATATGTATAGTATAATGTAGTGTATGTGTATAAGGATTGTGAAGTATTTCTACACCAAAGTATACTCCATGGCCGTCCACTATAGGCTTGTATAATGATATTTTTAATTGTTTTTCCAAAAATTGACGATAGTTTGTGTAAAATATCAAATCCCAAAAAATTAATAATAAATCCCACAATTACTTATGAGTCTCATAATCACTTATCCTAAATCAAATTCTTATTCCTATAGGATACATATCACTTAGTGAAATAAGTTTTCTAAATTCTAAGGTGTCTAATAACTACTCAACTAGCAATATCTCAAATCTTTTAAGGTGCTAAATAGAATAAGGTTCATAAATTACAAGTAATAACAATAATAATCAACTAGGTGATTGATAAGCATTGAATTCGAGTTAAACAAAATACTAGCAATTAGACAAGTAATTGATCACACAAATAAAATGATGAAATAGCGCTGAAATAATATTAATAATGATCTGTCAAGGATGACACATTAAAAGTAGTCCTGAATTTACATAGTCGTCCAATAACGTCAGTTACATTCTCTTACAAGATTGAAAATTGAGGGGCCTCACATCCATCCCTCCTTAAAAGAATTTGGTCCCCAAGTTCCTCTCCGAACAACTTAGGATATTGCTTCCTCAGGTCTTCATCCATTTTCCACATTGCATCTTCATCTCGACTATGATTTTGCCACACTACTTCGACCAACGAAATCTCTCTCTTCCACAATTGTCGTATTTGTCGATCAATAATCCGAATGGGCTTCTTGGTGTATGACAAGTTCTCCATCAATGGAGGAGTGTCGTGTGTAATGATATGCTTGGGATCTGGTCGATACTTCTTTAATCTCGAGACGTGAAATACGTCGTGCATTCCCGCAAATTGTAATGGTAGCTCGATTCGGTAGGTGATGTGTGTAAAATATACGTGCATTTTGGGGCTTAAATTGATATATAATTGATGTATTTGCACGCATATTTACTATGTTCTTACTTGGTTTCCTTTAAAGCAAGTCACACGCCCAGACCGTGTAGACTCACACGGCCGTGTGGGCTGGTGGTGTGAAGATCACATGGTTGTGTGAAGAAAGGAAGAAAACAGAGGACGGAGCAGGTCCACACGGCCGGACCGTGTGCACTCACACGACCATGTGGATAAGGTCATCAGCCGCACCACCTACTCGTGCGACCACCTGCCCATGCGACAAAGGGCTAAGCCCAAGGCCACACGCCCGTGTGGACCAACACGGCCTGACTTTGTGTTTGCTTGCCGTTCCAACTCTACAAGTGATCTCTCCAAGCATCTATAAAAGGGGACCAAGTCTTGCACGAAAATACATCACTTCATACAACAAAAACACATCAAATAACACAGGAACCGAAGAATCGAAGAGCTTCTGAGAGCAAAAGGCTAGGTCGCGAAGAACACCACAAGGCTTTCACATCTAGGGAGCACAAGAGATTCGAGGGCTTGGAAGGGGAATCCATACTGACAAGAAGGGGTTTTCTTTTTATGTCTAAGAACTCTTGTATGTGCTTATATGATGTCATAATATTGATTCAGATTTTTCTATGAGTTTGTAATCAATGTTTGGCATATTTTTCGGATCTTATGGGCATAATCGAAACTGTGGATTTGTATTAAATATGATTACTTATTTTCTTAATTAATTCATGCGTTCTATTTTATGAATTCGAGTGCTTATTTATAATTGCTTTTTACCTGGTCAATAATTTGCATGTCATACTTCTAGTCCAAAATCCGACCAAGTGAGTTCTAGTAAGACGAAAATCGAATCCAGACATGAAACATGTGTGACATGCGTGTTTGTGGGGAGTCACTCAATTCACAAATCGTTTTGGAGTTAATAAGAATTGTAACGATCTGACCAGACTACAAATGTTATTAATCAACTGTTTACGCACCACCTAACCAGGGGATAAATGATATTAGGAAATTGAACCCATAGAATTGCATGAATTGGTTTTTAAAATTTTATTCGCATTTAATATTGAAGAAGCATGTTGAGATTATGTGCCTAAGGTTGCTCCGAATGATCTTAAAAATACTTGTGGGGTTCACAAATTTATTTTATTTCTTTTTTGTTTTTCTTAGAATACAATACCTTGATTTTTGGTCGCTTCAATAAAATTGGAATACGATGTTATTATAGCCTAAGTGTTTCGAGCTTCAATCCCTGAGGAATACGACCTTGCTTGCCATTATTCTATAAACTACACTGTACACTTGCAGTTGTATGAACCAAAACAAATTTTTTGGCGAACAAGTTTTTGGCGCTGTTGTCGAGGATTGATTAGATTCTACTTAGATATAGTAATAAGTAGTTCGATCTTAATTAAAGCATTTTTGTAAATATTGTTTCTTTTGTTTTCGGTTTTTATTATTTTTTCTTTTTGGTTCTATTTTAACATTGTTTTAGTTTAATGCAGATAGTGCATGATCACGCGTTCAAGATCCACCCAGCCAATTTCCATTGATTTGGAAATCGAAAAGACAACCAAGCAACTAAGAAAAAGAGCCAAAACAATGGCGGATAGGACTAATCCGAACATAGTGGAAAACAAAAATAATGAGAAGCGCCCACCAGGGGCCGGTGTCTAGGAAGGAATTGTGGAAAGGCCCGCGAGAAGGGCAGTTAGAGACTACTTTCTGCCGGAGGTAAGCCAAACTTATGGGGGTGTGGCCCGTCTGCCGATCAATGCAAATAATTTTGAACTAAAACCAACATTGATCCAGATGATGTCACAAAACCAGTTTGGGGGTAGAGCCGTTGAGGATCCAAACGCGCATCTGGCGCACTTTTAGAAATTTGCGATACTATTAAGATGAATGAAGTTTCTGAGGATATCATTCGATGCCGCCTTTTGTTCGCCTTATTTTTAGCTTCACCGCAAGTGTACGGTGCAGTTTATTGAATACGGTTTGCAAGGTCGAATCCACAGGGACTAATAAATTATTGTACTAAGTACTGAGATTGTAATAGCCTTATTTTTATCCAGACGATCGAAATTTGATGGATTGGTTTTATTAATGCAAAAACAAGAATTTATCCTAAAAAGACAAAGTAAAGAATAATTGAAAGATCAAGGCGATGAATGGATTCCTGGGTTATGGTTTCAGTTAATATCCCCTTTTATTATCAGATTAATCAAACCAAAGTTATATGTATTCTTCCCTATAGAACAATCACAAAAGTAATTTACCCTCTCTCTCGGGATGCATGTAAAAACATTAATTGGAATATCTATGCTAGCATCTCTACTCAAAATGAGATATCCAACTCCCAAAAGCACAAAAGATTAAATATCCTCACAAATATTCACAGACTTCTCAATCTTGCAAATATTCATGTCGAGTACTCACAAATCTAGTATTGAAACTCATCTTTTCGAATTATGAATCAATACATCAAACAAGCTAAACCAATAGCTTTTTGATAAAACAAGAATTAAAACAAAGTACTCAAATAGGGTTGGAAAACAATAACTTTAATTGCAATTAATCATCAAATAAAAGTATCCATTAACCTACTCCCAAACCCGGAATCACAAGATGTTTAGCCAGACATAGAAAACAAATAATTCATAGACAAATTATCCTTGTTCATGTATAACTAATTGAAAATAAAGATACTATGGAATGCAAAGACTCGGGAACGTCGATGATCTCTCGATGTATCTTCAATCCTCAAGCGTGTTGTTGTGCCTTGATCGATTTCTCCAATTCTCGGTGGAAAATTGCTATTTTCTCTGTATTCTAGGGCAAAAGTCAGTGTGTTCTTGTTTGTGGCCGCCCCGTCTCTATTTGTACTTTGTTCGGGTCCAAACTTAGTTCAAAATCTGCCAATCTTTGTTTTTCCCGCACAGACGCACGGGCCGTGCGCCTAGCGCATGCCCAGCCCGTGCTAGGTGCCGCATAAAATCATCTTTTGCTGAAGGACGCACGGGTCGTGCGCTCCACGCATGACCAGCCCGTGCGTGGTGCCGAAGCTCGAGTCTCAGTCCTGGATGGCGCACGGGTCATGCTAGGGACGCACGCCCTTCCAGTGCGCACTTGCTGGAACTTATACTTGTTCGTTCTCTTCTGTTTCTTGCCCAGTTCGTCCGACTTCTCCCCGATTCTACTCCAAACTTCGTATATTACATCAAGTATCGGCGGTTCTTTATCGCAATGCTCCGAATTGTTGCCAAAATGCTACAATTATCAACAAATTCCTACAAAACAAGCAAAGCGTAATACCTTTTCCACAAAACAGAAATAAAGCCCTTTTCACTTAAGTAATGCATGCATAACAACTAATTCTAACTACAATTAAGCCCAAAATACATGCAAAACATATTGCAATCAAACCCCCAAACTTAAACTATTGACAGTCCGGGTCAACGCTTTATAAACAAGACAAAACACAAATGGGGTAATGATGAGCAACTCAAGAACAACGCATCACAATTCATGTCGTTTATCCCTAGACACAAAGCAACCAATCAACCAAGCTTCGAATATCTAACATAGAGGACAAGTCAATTAAAACCATGGCAAATACTTCAAATCATGCCTCTCATGGATAAAGTGTATACTCTCCACTCTAGAATAATAAGGGACGTGTATTCTCTCAAATCATATCAATGTTGAAGAATTACCATATGCCTGCAAATCGTCTCACATCTTCGTCACTCGATTGTATGCAATTCATAAATCAAAAAGGACTTTGCTTTTGGCTGTAATGAAGGCTCTTTGGTTAAGGTAGGAAATATGGAGAAAGTGACTCAAACTCAAGCGTATAGATTGGTAAGCACATCTTTTTCTCAATCAACTATTCTCATTCAAATCAAACATGCACCCCCAATTACCTCTTCTTCCAATCACATCTCTTTTCTCCCCTTTTTTCATACAATCACTCTCTTTCGCCTTACATCATAATCCTCTGCCTATAAATGCAATTAAGGCCAACTCACTTATGCAGTCGTTTTTTTTTTGAAATTTTCTCTCAGTCGATTTTTTTTTCCGACCCTTTTGTAAGTATATCCTCCATTTTCCTTCTTTGTTCTTATATTCCCAACATCCAATATGCACACCATTATCTAACTTCTTGATATCCTCCTATTCAACCTTATTCAATCCCTTACCCAATGTTATACACTCAAGCTTAGGATAACAGATATATCAAGTTACGGCTTGAATTGTGGCTATCAAAAAAATCAGGCAATATGCTCAAATTGGCTAACTATGGAAATTAAATTCGAATTAGGTAGGCAAAAGGCTTAACAAAAATGGCCTTAAATCATTTTCATAAATCGCATACAATATGTGGCATTGACAGAGATACCAGAGCAAGTTCTAGAATTCAAATCAACATGAATGACACACACGATCAACAAACAAGACTGCATAATTCAAAGCATAACAACCATGATTTCAATATTCAAATGCTCCATATCATCTATTATCAACACGATCAATTCACACTCAACACCCAATTCAAAATAACACAAACTGTTCCAAAGAATGCTCCCAAGATCACAACAAGCATCAAAAATAGTGGTCAACTCACTCCCTAAAAACCTAATAAAGCAATAAATGTGCTAAACCAATAAACGTGCTAAAATCGAAAACAAGCATCTAATGCAATGCAACCCATATGCTCTAAATGCAACTATATGAATGCAAATATATTTTTTTTCGCCACACCCTTCAAATCAAAATTACTATATCTCCCCCCAAACTTGAATGAAATTATATCGCAGACAAGGAAAGATAGAATTTCAATAAAGAAAAGTGTGGATTGGAAATGCATACCTGAATTCGTGACCTAATAATGCTTCAGCGAACTGCGCACGGGCCGTTTTTTAGTTTTTTTTTTGAAAAACAAATAACTCCTAACTAATAAGGGAAAAACGAAAATTAAACAACAAATCATTGGGTTGCCTCCCAACAAGCGCTAAATTTAACGTCTATAGCTTGACGCCTATTAATCACCCATAAATTTGTGCCTCCTTTGAATGCGTATATTAGTTGCTTTGGGTCATGGTCAAGCGCCAAATTTGCATTGTTTGCACCTAATATTGCATACTTGGGATTTCCAAGTAAGGATTGGAGTCCTGGTGTTGGAACTTTTTGATTTGAGTTACGCGCATGTTGTCCGTGCGCGTACGTTTAGTCTGTGCTCGTCTCATTCTGGAATAGTTTTCTTATGGCATCTCCACGCGCTGCCCGGGCGTACATGCATGGTTCGTGTGTTCCTTGTCCTATTTTTGCTCCTTTCTAGTACCACACACGAGTTGAAAGTGCATAGACACACAAGCCGTGTTTGGTCCCGAATTTTCTTGCTTTTCAAGGATCTTTGACTCCTCATGTTCGGTACCACTTTTTAGATGAATGGCACTACATTGTTCATTCGAGTTGACTTCAGTAGTACTCGGAAACTGGCTTTTGTCCACCAATGATCGTAGCTAATAGGCCAATCTGGGTTTCAAGATTTTTCATTTGTGTACCCATGGTGTTAGCCAATTATGTGACATGTGCTTCAATTTTGTCCAACTTAGCCTCATGTGTATTGAACCGGTTCCTTGTTTCATTCATAAATGCTGTGAGGATGTCCTCCATAGATGGCTTTGCCATCGGATAATAGTACGTAGGAGTAGGATTATTCTAGTAATATAGAAAGAGGAAAAATTAATGAACCCCCCAAACTATACGCGATTTTCTACATTTCCCCCTAAATTAATTTTTTTTATACGTAACCCCCTCAACTACATGAAAATTTCTACGGTCCCATCCGATCCTCCCCGCCGGCGGATCTGATAGGAATATTTCGTTGGCGGGGAGGAGAATAGGGCACTGTAGAAAATTTTATGTAGTTTAGGGGGTTAAATAGAAGAAAGTAGTTTAGGGGTTGGTTTCAAAAATTGTTCATAGTTCGGGGGGTACATTAAAATTTTCATAGATTTTTATATTTATACTTATTGTGCATTTGTATACAAATAAAGTATTAAATTAAATCATAGTTTTGTAATTTCACAAGTTATTATGCATGATTTCCAAACGAATTACTCTGATTCTGAAAAATATTTAGACACTAAAATAAACATTTCTTAAAAGCAAAATAAATAATACAAGCTTTGAAAACCTAATCAATTATAGAAATGACATTCATCTCCACTATATGACTGTTTTTATTCGATGCATAAGCAATAAAAGTTATGCATATTTTTGAAAAGAATATTTTATAAGTATATTAAAAATAAAAAAATTATTCATTTTTTCTATTTAAATTTATTTAATGTGGGGTAGGAGGGGCGACCTGACTCGCTCGTGCCTAGCGGCGGTTCGGGCCATCCATAATCAAGAACCCAACAAACTGAAACACCAGTTTGATGAAATCAATGAAATTATAACATATTATATAAGCATGCATACATATTTATGGGCAAACATAATTTACAATTTGATGTGCATACGGGGAAAAGTCGAACCTGATAAGCTAGTAAATCTAAAATTGAGGAAGAATTAAATGAAATTTTAAAGTTGATTTAACTACTAGAGTAAATTTTAATATACTCCCTAACTATGCATGATTTTCACATTACCCCTTAAACTATTTTTTTTTCTACATAACCCCCTGAACTACACGAAAAATTCTACGGTCCCATCTCTTCCACCCGTCGGCGAATCTGACCGGAATATTCCGCCGGCGGGGAGGAGAGATGGGACCGTAGAAATTTTCATGTAGTTGTGGGGGTTAAGTAGAAGAAAAATTAGTTTATGAGGCAATGTAGAAAATCGCGTATAGTTTGGGGGTTTATTAATTTTTCCTCTTATAGAAATTCCAGTTATTGAAATAATTGGCTTCCTCCATCAGAGCGGGTGTTCGTACACTACCTGAACCAACTCAAAGAAACAAATCAAATAATGTAGGAGTGGAATTAAATAAAATGAAAAGAAAAGAAAAATTGTCAAAATTAAAAATAATTCTATTTATCGCAATATTAGTACTAAAAATTTAATTAGTCCCCGGCAACGGCGCCAAAAACTTGTTCGCTTTATTTTTAGCTTCACCGCAAGTGTACGGTGCAGTTTATAGAATAGGGTTAGCAAGGTCGAATCCACAGGGACTTGTTAAACCTTTTAACCATCAGTGCGATCTCCTCTTGGTCAATGACTTCTTTGACCTCAGCTCTTTTGCCATCCTTAACAATTAGAGCAGCTGTTTTGGGCACAACTGTTTCCTCTTGGTCTTTTCTTCTCAGCTCAAATTCGTAGGCTTTGAGATCTGAGAATAGCTCATGGTTGGATGTCTTTGATAGGTCCATGGAATGTCTCATGGCCATGACTTTAATATCCCACTCAGTTGGGAGACTTCTTAGAATCTTCATACACATTTCCTTTTGTATATATTCTTTTCCAAGTGCAGATAGCTCATTGGTAATTTCTGTGGACCGAGCATCCAGTTGATCCAAGGTTTCTCCTGCAAACATCTTAGAATTTTCAAATTTTTGTACAACAACAGATAATTTATTTTCCTTGATTTGCTCTGAGCCTTCACAAATCAAGGTTAGCTTGTCCCAGATTTCTTTTGCCGTTTTGCATGATTTGACTTTGTTGAACATGGCTTTGTCTGAAGTTTTGTAAAGAATGTCCTTGGCCACATTGTCCAAGTTATATCTTTTCCTGTCATCATTTGTCCATTCACTCTTGGTTTTTCAACCATCGCCGTCCGGGAGCAACATCCTCTTCTCCTTCACCGCAACTCTCCTTGCAAAAATGTGTTCACTTTTAAGATTTGGAGTGGCCCATCTTCTATTACTATCCACATTTCATCGTGTAATCTTTGATAGATGAGCCTCGCATACGAATTTTCCAATCATCAAATTCTTCAATTGTGAACATAGGGATGCGTGTCAAATTTGCTTCCATGATAATAACTTTGCTGAATAAAAGAGTTTTGAAAGATCAAGTGCTAAATCAACCTTTGAAAAAGAATCCCGTGAACCATTGAGTCTTTGAACGCAAGTTGCGCCCGAAGCCTTTAGGTCGAGGGCACGTCTGTCTGGGCGTCACGCATCGCGTAAAAAAAAAAAAGCAACCTTTGAAAAATTTGGAGATCTAGTTCAGTGACCAGTGCGGAAGGCTCAATGAACCAACCGCTCTGATACCACTTGTAGGTCCCAAGGGGTGTGAGTGTGAGGTTTAGAAGGGGGGGTTGAATAAACCTTACCAACTTTTCGATTTAGTCCTTTTAAAACGTTCAGAGTTAATACTTCACAGCTGAGTCCTTGATGGACAGCTAAGTTAGTTAATCAGCAGAGTTAGTCACTCAACAGACTCAACTGAGCTGTTGATAGAATAACTCAGCTTTTTTGACTAAAGACTTAACTCGACTGTGATATATTTTCAGCGAAAGACTTAACACCCTTGAATTTGGTTAAGTTTGTTTTAATACTTGGTTTTAGCACTTTGTTGATTATCAATTGGATAGCAAATTTATCACCGGATATTAAAGTAATATGCGAGAAATTAAAGTCTTTGAAATGTAAATGACACAATAAGTTTTTATAGAGGTTCGAAGATGGGGTAATTCTTCTACTCCTCTCTTCTCCAACTCCTGGAGGAATCCACTAAGTATTGATCAATATACAAAATGGTTAACAGTCCAGATTCAAGTCTTGATCACACAGCTGACTTAATCCTTTGGGACTCGGTCCCCGAGATGCCTTGGTCACATAGGCCGCTTCTCGCGACTCGACTCGGCTTCACAGGCGCGTGCCTTGCTTTGCTACTACAGCCCACTTGCTCAAGCTTCTTGGATTTGATCACGAAGCCCTCCAAAAACTTGAGACTGGTTCGTCCTTGAACCTTCCTACAATACTCCGTGGAATGTAGTCCCCTTGATTCTTGAAATGTTTCCTCTTCAACTGATTGAAGTTGTCTTTCCTTCACAGGTGAGTGTTGGATTGATTTCCTTCGTAGTGTAGGCTTGAGGATTGAATTTGAATGACTTGAGAGTAATTTTTGGTTACAGTTCGAATGTTAGCTTGAATGTTCGTGGTTCAGGTTTTTTCTCTCAGAGTGATTCCTCAGCCTTTTATAGTGATCTTTCAAAAATCTGCCCGTGGAAGAGATATGCTTATTTTTAAAAGACACTTGTGGTCATTGGCTTGTCTTGTTGCAGTCCTTGGAATTGACATTTCCTCGTATGAATGATTCTTCAGCTTTTTAGAGTTCTGACAAAGGTGTAGTGCTTCCCATTGGTTTATTCCTTTTGCACGCTTCTGGGACTGAGCACTTTAAGAAAGGCAGTATGGAGGTATTACTTGTTTAAGTAATTTTCTTAACTTCTGTGCAACGGATCTCTTTCAGTTATCTCGACTTGACTGCATTTCCTTGACTTCCCCAGGTGACTTTGAGTCAGCCTTCAATCATTGGATTGGTTCTTCTGTCACTTCAACTTGAGACTTGGCTGTCTTGAGTTGACTTGACTGATACTTCACTCATTTGTATCTCAGCTGCACCTTTAGTCGAGTTCCTGTCTTCTCTTCTTTGCCACACTCAGCTGCCTCACAACGGAGTCTTCCTTCTAGACTTCAGTTGTCTTCTTGCATGTTCAGGCATAGCTGACTTGACTCAGCTCGACCAGCCCTATCTATTACAATACAATTTACAACAAAAATGGGGTGCCAACTTTCTATTCTAAGTTTTACATGGCATTCATCAAAATCTAAAAATAATTTCCTAACAGACATCATCAACAAGATGATTTTCCAAGAGAAAAACACTTTAAAAAATGGGAAAGCCACAATGATTGGAAATGGAGCAATTGGAGAAACCATCATCAACAAGAAGATTTTCAAAAGGGAAGATACCGTCAACAATGGGAACGACACAACCTATGGAAATAGCGAAATTGGTAAACCGTATCTCCCTATTTAAATATGCATTTTATCTTCTTTGCATGTTTTTATTTGTGTCTTTATTGCAATATGAGTTTTTATATTTTTAAAATTTAGGTCTTTAATATATTTGTGAGTTTCAAAATATTTTTTAAAAGAGACCTTGCATGATGTTTCTAAAACTCTTGTGCATTTAATTAAACTTATGTGGTTTATTATCTCCTATGTAGTTATATAGCACAAGCATGCTTACGATATCTCTTATTGCTTATCCTACACATGTATTATTGTGTTTGTGCAAAATTTGGTTGAAGATTGTGTAGGATTTACATATGGTTATCTACTCGTAATATATCAAGAGAAACATGAACTATCGAGGTACGCTCATTATTGTTATTCATCTCATAGACTCGATACATGTTGTGCCATATGCCTATGTGCTTATTTTATACAAGTGCCATTAAGAGGATGTTTTGATTTTTGAGAAGGCATTATTTAACATAGCTTGTTTTATCCAAGATTTTTAAAAGATTATATTTTGTTTCGATAAAAAAAAATTGATCTTTTACTTATGCATTTTATTGCACATATAAATACCACTATTCTTGGATGCTTATATCAAAGCTCTTGTTCATATGATTCTTGTGATTGAGGTCTCAACTATGTGCTCTCGTATTTTCATATTTCAAAAGAGACCTTATATAACTTTCTATAAGCTTATTTGAACTTACATGGTGTAGTATATTCTTGATGATTTTCTTTAAGCATAGTATGTGTTACTTGCTATAGTGTCTCTATCATTCGATATTACTATGCTCTTGTGCAAGATTCTTTGTTGAGATTTTGCAGAAATTTTTGGTATTTCGGAACAAGTTTAAGGAACAAGGCATGGTTAGTAGCCTAAGGGTATTGTCAAGAAGAAGGTAATGATTTTGATGTAATATTTGCACTCATAGCACATTTAGAAGTTATTTGCACTTTACTTGCCCATTCTTCTTTTGAGAAAATTTCAAGCTTTATCAAATGGATGTTAAATCCAATTTTCTAAATGGTTTTATTCAAATAGAAGTCTATCGGAGTTTAAAAATTTTAGGCCAAATGATTTTTATAAATGGCCTTGTATGGTTGATACAAGTACCCTGAATATGGTTTGATGGACTTAGCTATTTTTGCAAAATTATTTTCCAAAAGGGTAAAGTTGATACTACACTCCTTGTTTTGAAAAAGGGCAAGGTTGTTTACTTGTGCAAATTTATGTTGATAATATTTTTTGGTGCTACTAATGAATATTTGTGCAAGATATTTTTCCAAGTCAATGCAAGGTGAACTCAAGGTGATCATGATGAGGGGAGCTCAAATTTGATCATTGGAATTCAAGTTCAACAATGCTAAGAAAGTGATTATACTCCACACTCAAAAGAAGAAGTGAGACATTGAAGAAGAAAGAACCATTTCAACCTATATGGTCACAAATGCGAAAATTGACAAAATGGTTGAAGTAGGCATTGAAAAACGAATTTGAGGTATGTTCATTCATTTATTACTCCTTAGACTCGATATTCTATATGCCTTATGTCTATATGCTCGACTTCAAAAACTATCCCAACGAATCTCATTAAAGTGCCGTTAAAAGAAATTTTCAAATATTTGTAAGGCACTTCTTCGTATGACTTGTTGTATCCCATATCTTTAAATGTTCTTATTTTTGGGATAACAAGGCCGGTGATAATAATTTTCTTTCAAAATACGGTTCGTCATAATCGGACTAAACATATTGAGATCGATATTTTTTTGGGATTGCATGTTTTAACAAAAACTTGAGATGTGTTTAATTCCATCTCAAGGATAACTCGTAGACTTTTTAATCGTACACCGCCGAGTATTTTAATCCATTTCGATCGTGATTATGACATAATGTATATTGAATGATGTCTACGTTTGCATTTTGCACATTTTCAAAACTTAGGGGCGAAAAATCAGATTTTTGGTTCAAAACTCGAATTTTCACAAAACAGAAAGAACCACTGGGCTAATTGGAGGAAGGCCGACCGGTCGCCCATGATGTCGACCGGTCGCCCACCCCCCGAAACTGTCGCCGATGCCCAAAATTTGGATAAAATCGTTTCTGTTCTCAGCATTTGTCATTTTGGTTTGTTTTGTGTTCATTTTTCATCCCCTTCGCACTTTGCACACAAATTTCCCTTCAAATTTGTTTTATTGCATACATTTTATATTTTGGACTTAATGAGGCTCGATTATCATCATCATTGCTCATCTTTACCGATTAAATGGTAAGAATTTCTCTTTTTAATCTCAATTGGGTTGAACCCTTGAGAATGTGCTTATATCTTGCTATTTTGATGAAATTCTTGTATTAGTATGTTGTATATGATGATTGTTGACGAATGAATATTGTTGTATTGCAATTGGTGATGAAATGTTTTGGCTTAAACGAATCACAAAGGCTTTATATTTCTCTTGTTTTATTCAACACACGCCAAGTGTTCGACAAAACGTTTCAATGAAAAATTCATCACCTACATGATTCTCTCGATTTGAAAAGTCTTCTAAGTTTATAGAAATCATGTTTTATCAATCAAATGAGCTTTTGCAAGTCAAATGATCAATTTTCCCTTTTATTTGGAATTTAAGCTTCTTTTTTCAAAACGCTCGATAAATCGATTAAATTGCGCACTTTGATATAATTGTATGATGTTTTTATCTTGCTAACATTCTTTTTGATGATTCCAAAGGGGGAAAAACAGAAAAAACGCTCATATGCTTAAAGAAGTTAAAATAAGCTCGCAAGAAAAGCTATAAGCTAGGGCTCTTAAAAGCCAAAAGTTGTGAACAATACTTAGTCCATGTGATGTATTATGGACTTTTATGCTTGACTAATGATGTTTTGTGACAGGGGGAGCTTATAAGCTCATGATAATTCAAGCTTAAGTTGTAAAAGCTAAGCTTTTAGCTTTTAGTTGGTTTCTTTTGTACTTGTTCTTGATATGCATATTGATAGGGGGAGCTTGTGCAAAAATGATTTTGAAAAATCTTTGCTCCTATCCTTGTGTGTTTGTACTTATAATGAATCTTGCTTATAATGGATTGATGTTTTAGACCGGAAAATTTGTTTTGTTTTAAAATCAACTTCCTAAAATTGTTTTGGTTTGTAATCATCAAAAAGGGGGAGTTTGTTAGATAAATGTTTTTATCAAGATTTTGATGATTATGTTTAAATGAGTTTTTATACCAAAACAATGTTTATAAATGTTGTCCAAATACTCCTAAATGATTTAAAATGCTTTTACTAATTTTTGGAGTATTTCTTAGAGTTTATTACTCGATAAAATTGGACAACACTTTTGATGATTTTGTGTTAATTTGTTTTTACACCAAAACAATGTTGTCCAAATACTCCTAAAAGATTTGAAATGTTTTTACTAATTTCATGGAGTATTTCTTAGATTTTATTATTCGATAAAAATGGACAACACTTTTGATTGTTTTGTTTAAATGAGTTTACTATGTTTATAAATGTTGTCCAAACACTCCCAAGTGATTTAAAATGTTTTTACTTATTTTTTGGAGTATTTCTTGAAGTTTATTTTTGATAAAAATCGGACAACATTTTAATTTGGAGGTCGACCGGTCGAACAGAAGGTCGAACGGTACGTGAAGAACGCACAAAATGAAACAGAAACCAATTTTGTGAAAAAAAGGGGGAGGGTGACCGGTCAAGGGTGAGGGCGACCGGTCGCACCCCCCTGCAACCCCTACCTGGATCGCACTATTTTCATTTAAACGTTCGAAATCTTATACAGAGCGACCGGTCGCGCTGTGTAATCTTTTGACAGCAAAATTTGTACCGTTGAACTCCTTGACAACAAGATTTGCTTTTCCATTTTGCACAATATTTCTACATCTTGTGATCCTCTTTTTGTAGACAAAAGTGAAGAAGAAGGAGCCTATGTTGGGAGCCTATGTTGGTGAAGACTCTCCTATAAATAGAGGATAAATTGAAGACACAAGAGATAACAACACAAGCAAATACACAACAAGAAATCTGCAAATTTCCAAGCTTTCATATTCAACACTCTTGTTGTATTTATAGCCTAAGTATTTCACTTTCACATCTTGAGGTCTAGGCTTTATTTCTTAATTACACTTGCACTCAAATTGTAATATTCATTATTGAGTTGTAATCTTGATTCTTGTCATCATTCAACACAAGACATCCTTGTGAGTATTCTTGTGGAAAGAATACACTTGGGTGATCTAGGTGATAGGTGTTTCAAGAGTGTGGTGCTCTTGAGGTATTGAAGAATTTGGTGTTCTTCAAGGTTGAAGATTGTGGTACTCTTCACAAGGTGCCGTTGGAGATTGTGGTAATCTTCAAGAGAGATTGTGGTAATCTCAAAGGTGGTGTTGTAGAAGAGTGTGGTGCTCTTCAAGGTGATGTTGTAAGGTGTTGTATTAATTTTGGAAATTAATGAAATCTTTTTTCTTTTTGAAATCCATCCCGGAGATACTGGGGTGGTAGAGGATTAGGCCCTAGGCGGGTTGAACCTCTATAAATCGACGCGTGTTGTTTACATTCCGCACCTTTATTATTGTCTTGGCGTAATTGATTCGAAAAAGAGGGAGAAATCGAAAAGATGGAGATAATCTATTCACCCCTCCTTCTAGATTATCGTAGCCGCTTGGACTTACACTAGGTGCCGCAGAAAATCATCTTTTGCTCAAGGACGCACGGGTCGTGCGCTTCACGCACGACCAGCCCGTGCGTGGTGCCGAAGCTTGAGTCTCAGTCCTGGATGGCGCACGGGTCGAGCTAGGGACGCACGCCCTGCTCGTGCACACCTGCTGGAACTTATACTTGTTCGTTTTCTCCCGTTTATCGCCTAGTTTTTCCGATTTCTCCCCGATTCTACCTCAAACTTCGTACGTTACATCAAGTATCGGTGGTTCTTTATCGCAATGCTCCGAATTGTTGCCAAAATGCTACAATTATCAACAAATTCCTACAAAACAAGCAAAGCGTAATACCTTTTCCACAAAACATAAATAAAGCCCTTTTCACTTAAGTAATGCATGCATAACAACTAATTCTAACCACAATTAAGCCCAAAATACATGCAAAACACATACCAATCACCTTTTCGCATTCTCTCTGCGTGATAAGGCTAAGGCATGGTTATGCTCTTTAACACTACCAGCCGCAAATTGGGCAGAACTAAGTTAGCGGTTTCTAGCAAAATACTTTCCCCTAGTAAGACGCTGCAGTTAAAATCTGAAGTCGCCCAGTTTAGGCAATTAGATGCTGAGCCGCTATATGAAGCATGGGATAGATTCCGGGAATTGCTAAGGAAGTGCCCTCAACATGGATATCCTGACTACCAACATGTTCAGTACTTCTATAATAGTTTGAGTGGTAACACAAGAACAAATATAGATGTTGCATCTGGAGGTGCACTACTAGGGAAATATCCTGAGGAGGCACTAGAGTTACTAGAGGAGATGGCGAACAACAGTTAGCAATGGCCATCCGAAAGGTCAACTATCCGACGAGTGGCAGAAGTTTAGGATGAGAAAGTCGCCATGCTCACAAAATAGGTATCCGTGCTAAATATGAAACTGGAAGCGATGCACCAAGTGACTCCAAGAGATCCTGCTGTTGTTGAAGAGGAAGCAAACTTTGTGGGCCAACAAAGAAACTTCAACAACAATTAAAGAAATAATCAGATACCCAACTACTATCATCCATGGTTGCGAAACCATGAAAATTTCTCTTATGCTAATAATAAAAATATTTTGTAGCCACCACAGGGATATAACGTGGGTAATCAAGGCAGAGTGGAGTCCAATGAAAATAAAGCGTCTGTTGAAGAAATGTTATCCTCGTTTATCGGAGAAACAATGGAAAGATTGAACAAAGATGAAACCAAGATAGACAGGATAGAAGAACAAGTCACTCAGCCAAACAAAAACGTAAATGGAAGACTGAAATCTATGGAAACATAAGTAGCCTAGATCGCAAATGTTGTGGGAGGCCAACACCAGAAAGGCAAATTTCCAAGCGATACTGAGCTAAATCCACGAGAGCAATACAACGCCATTCGTCTGAGTTGTTGTGTATTAACTTAATTTTTATGTATTAACTTAATTTTTAGTTTTGTTTAGTTTTCTTGAGTTGTTGTGTAGGAGGCATCACGGAAAACTCCCGATAAAAAAAAGGTACAAAACCAACTCAACACAGGCGTGTGATATTACACAACCTGGCCGTGCGATAGGGCAAATTACCCAGCACCACACGGCCGGACAGTGTGAACATCACACGACCGTGTGCTCAAGGGTTAGCAAAACAGACGCAGCAGACAACACATGCAGGGCCACACGGTCCGACCGTGTCATCCCACACGGCCGTGTATCCCTAGAAACAGAAAACGGGCAGCCTACGAATTCCCCTATTTTTACCCCAAAATTCCACTTTTTTCTCACATTTTCTTCTACACAAACCCTACCCACGAAAAATCTCTTCCCAAAGACTCAAACCACTCTTCAAATCTCTATAAATACACCTCCAACCTCAAACCAAAAACACAAATCCTTCACATTCTCAAGAAACCCATCACGAAATACCTTCAAATTCTCAAACTTCTCCAAGTTCTACATCAAGTTTGGGGGTACTTCAAGATTTCCCAAATTTCAGATTTTTACTCTTCAACCATTGAATTCATGGCTTCTAGGAATGCATGAGGAACTAGGTTCAATGGGAGAAGAAGGAGGGAGCCGACTGAGCCCAAACCTGAGCCTCAACCAATTTTCGACCCCGAGGAGCCCGAAGCTTCCAACGTCAACTTGCCAAACGAAACCCACCGAGCTAGATGGATGATACTCTACTTTCATCCATGGATTAATACGAGATATCCCGATGAACCTACTCTGACGAATTTGGGTTTATTGGAAGATTTTAGGGCTTTATGTGGGAGAATTTATTGGCATGATTTTCTTAATGGGCATTGGGCTACTTACTCTGTTATTACTCTTGAATTCTTAAGTAGCTTTGAATTGATTGTGCGAAAAAGAAATCTGATGGGGGTTAGATTTCGGTTGTGGAATGAGCAAAGGGAACTATCAATTGAGGATTTAAATGAAATTTATAGAACATCGGCGTATGGAGTGGAAAAGCATGAGGAATTTGATAAGGATAGGTTTTGGAAAAAGATAACGGGGAAGAAAATTTATACGCCAGGCACTTCTAAGGCGTCTTGTATTCACAACTCGATATTTAGATATGTTCAGCAAGTCTTGGCTGAAGCCATCTTTGCAAGGGAGGATAGTAAATGGGCTTTGAGGGTTGATGAATTGTTTATAATTTGGTGTATGGCATTGGGGAATGAAGTGGTGCCAAGCGCCGGGGCTATGATGGCCCGGCAATTTAATAGAATTAGAAAGAGTGAGAGGGGTGGAATTTGCATAAAAGAGGATGATTACCCCTATTTCTGAACATTTTAATATTAATTTGGAGGGGTATGCGGAGGCAGCTGGACCTAAGTTAATTGATTTAAATGTTCTAACTGCGATGAAAATGATATAATTCAATGGGCGTGATTACTGGCTCATTCAGGCAGATTGAACAACAATTATGCTCCCGAACCCCGATGCAATTTCAACCAGAAATAGGGGTAACTGGCTACTTAGATATGTAGGGGTAGAAGGGGTTGTTGCTCAAGAAGAGCAGGATGAGCAAATGAGGGATATGTCGGGAACCTCTCACCAAGGAGGTAACCGACCATTGACTATGAGTGAGAGGCTAGAAAGGGTATCAACTGATGTGGGGAAATTGATAGATGACACATATGAGTTGACAGCCACCACCGATGAGTATCACCAGGAGTATCTACAGCGTTTTTGACGCCATCACCATATAACAGCAGTAGATGCACGAGATGATGTCTCGTATGGATCAGTGGCACATCTCACAAGGTCACTAATATCCGCCTCCACCACCTCAGTGATATTTGTAAGTACTTATTATGCATTCCTCTTTTCTTTTGATAATTGCCTCATATGTTCGGGACGAAGCATATTTTAAGTTTTGGGAGGGGTTGTCAAGAATGTGTAATTTAAGTACTGTTGCATTTTGCATTGCATTTAGGACTTGCATGTAGGAGCACTTGCATTTTGCATTGCTAACTTCCCAATCCTCTATAGTATCTTGTAGGGTCCAACATATCTCGGACTCAACTTACCTCCTTTCTTTGGGTTGATCAACCCCTTTCGTGGTGCGAGTCTAAGAAATACTTCGTCTCTGACTTTGAAGTCCAAATCTTTTCTTATCTTGTCGGCATAACTCTTCTGAAGACTCTGCGTTGTACAGATTCTCTCCTTGATCATTCTGACATTCTCCATGGTGCCTTGTCAACATTTGAAATTATTCCGATTGTGGCTTCTCTTCGATCCATTGTTGTTGTTGTAGAGCAAATCTACACTTTTGTCCAATGGTAAGTTATTCCGAACTTGTTTTGGAAATCCAATGTTAAGCTTATAACATGTCTTCGAGAAATTAGGATTGTAACATGTCTTCGAGATTGTTGTCCTTGTCCTCGATGGGGTGTGTTGCCGTACTAAAACTTAGTGAGGTTCCCAATCCCTCGTGTAAGCATTTCCAAAATCTCGAGACAAATCTTGGGTCCCTGTCAGAAACAATGTCAACTGGCACTCCATGCAGCCGAATTATGTCTTTGATATAATTTTGTGCGAGCCTCTAAGAAATACTTCATCTCTGACTTTGAAGTCCTAAACTTTTCTTCTCTTGTCCGCACAAATCTTCCGACGACTCCGAGCAGTACGGAATCTCTCCTTGATCATTCTGACATTCTCCAAGGCCTCATGAACTAAGTCCAGATATGGAATTGTTAGTGACTTTCGCTTCTCTTCCGGGGTCCATTGGTCATCAATCTCGTAGTAGTGGAAATCTACACTTTCGTCCATATGGTGCATTGTAAGGTGTTATTCCGATTGTGGCCTGATAGTTGTTGCTATAGGCAAACTCAGCCAATGGTAAGTGAGAGTCCGAACTTCCTTGGAAATCCAGTGTACAAGCTCATAACATGTCTTCGAGAGTTTGGATTGTTAGCTCAGATTGTCCTCAGTCTGTAGTAATCCAGATGGTCGTTGGTGTTCTACCTTAACTTGTTGGCAAGTCAAACATCTAGCAACAAACTCTGCTACATGGTTCTTCATGTTCACCCACCAATGTCGGTCCCAAAGGGTGTGGTGTAAGGTTTAGAATGGGGGGGTGAGTAAACCTTACCAACTTTTCACTTTTGAGTCCTTTGAAAAATTTCAACAGAGTTGACTCAAATCAGCTAAGTCCTTGGGGGACAGCTAGGTTGGCTTACTTCAGCAAAGTTACCCACTCATCAGACTCGACTAAGCTGTTGATAGTATAACTTAGTTACGTTAGCTAATACTTAACTTGTTAGATGATTTGGTTTTATACAAAGGAAAACTTAACACCATTGTTAATTTTAAGCATGTTTTTAACACTTGTTTTCAATAATGTTATTATCAGTTGGGTTTGCAATTTAACTTAACATCAAATATAAATGTATGCAAGAAAGTAAAGTGCTGAAAGTAAATGACACAAGTAAATTTTTATAGTGGTTCGAGGATGGGGTAATTCCTCTAATCCACTTTTCTCCAACTCCTGGAGGAATCCACTAAGTAATAGTTCAGGTTATAAAGTAGTTCTTCAATCTAGAGACAACAACCTTGATCACACAACTGGTTTTCCTGCGACTCAACTTCTTCACAAGATAGTTGCCTTGCTACTTCAACTCTATCACACAGCCTTCTAATGAGCTTTAAACTTCTAGTTCGATCTTGAACCTTACTACAACTCCTTCATACTTGGAGAGTAGACCCCTTTTATTCTTAAAACCTTTTCCTCTTCAACTGGTTGAGATATTCTTTCCTTCACATTGTGTGTTGGATCGAGTTCCTTCGAGTTTTAGGCTTGAGGAATTTCTTGATAAGATTGAGAGAATATTTGCAGATATTGCTTGCTTTCATTTGCTTAGAATGTTTGATCTCTCGTGTGTCATTTGTACTTCTCTCTCTTGCTTCCTCAGGCCTTTTATATTGCTCATTTGAAAATTTTCCCGTAGAAGAGATAGGCTATTTTCAAATGACACTTTCTTGTTCATTGGCTTGTCTTTTCTTGATCTGCAACATTGTGATGTTGACCCTTCCTCGTATTAAATTACTCTGCAGCTTTTTAGGGCCTGACACAAGCTTCAGTGCTTCCCATTAGTTTATTCCTTTTGCACGTTATTGGGCAAAACACTGTAAGACAGGGCAGCTTGGGCTTATTACTATATCGAGTAATATCCTTGGCTTCTATCCAACGGAATTATATCAGTTGACTTGACAACTGCCTTTACCCCTTTGACTTGAGTCTGCTCCAACCTTTTAGGAAAGACTCAACTGTCAGTTCAACTTGTAGGCTTGGATCTTTACTGACTTGACTGACACTTTGCCAACCTTTACTCTATTGTTCCTCATCTAGATCTCCTTCAGTCGATTCTGTGCCTTCCATCTTGACAACACTCAGCTAACACACAGTTGGGTCTTCACTTCAGTCCTCAATTAACTTCTTGCATTCTTCAACATAGCCAACTTCACTCAGCTCATGCAATCCTATCTATTATAAAATAGTAATGCAAGGAAAATAGGGTGTCAACTTTCTATTCTAAGTTTTACATGGTATCATCAAGATCTAATAATAAATCTCCTAACAATTTCCCCATTTTTAATGATGCCAAAAACTTGAGTATAAATAACAGCAAACACAAGCAGTGCAATAACAAATAATGTATGCTTTGAATAAGTCAATTTCATTGATCATAGCATCATTGTCCTTTACAAAGCTGTTTACAAAAAGTACTATACATTATATCAGAGTCTATATAACATTTGAACTACGACATGTATCAGAGCAAAGTTACAAAATTTTCAACAAGTATCAGAGCTTTATGAGATTACAAAATAGGTACAACTGTGTATTTACAGTTAAGTAAAATGAAGGGGTTACAACCGTCTTCCACGCCTTGGCTGCTTCCTTCTTCTCTCTTCAACTTCAGCTCTCCTTATGTCTTCCTATGTTCTTCTCCTTTTCTTCTCTTCTTCCTCCTTCTTCTTCTTCTCATAGGCACGCCTAGCAGCATGGTCATCCCTACGCTGCCTTTCCTCCCATTTACGTGTTACCCTTTCATTCTCAGCTTCTTGCCTCCTCACAGCTTCTTCATTCTTGTGATTTACCTCAAGGTTGGCAAGATGATCATACCTAGCCCAGTAATTTAATCCATATTTCTGTGGATTGATATATTTTATGTCATGTGGTTTTGGTTGTGGTGGAGTGTCTTTGCCTCTTCCACTACTTCCAAACCTTCCCCTCATTCTCATTGACTCAGCTCCACCTCTGAGAGTGTACTGTACTAGTGCATTTCTAGCTGAGTGACTGTTGGAACTCTACTGCTTATCAGCTGTTTTGCACAAATTGAGACACTTCTCCCAGTACAAGTCCCACGCCTGCGGTAGAGTCAAGTTCTTGAAGTAGCCTTCTGCGTCTAGAGTTTGAAATTCCTCTAGTGATCTGGGCTCAGATCCAGCATCGGGCATTGCCATTTCTCTTGGAGGTTTAATTGCTGGGGAATATTTTAATAATTCTGTTGGGTGACCATCATACCTTGTTCTTATATCTTTAATGCGCTCGGAATGCTTCTTAGCTACCTTCTCGAATTCAGCTTGCATGGCTTTTCTATTCAACTGTCAGTTCTTTAGGTAGTCTGCTAAGGATTGAAGCCGTTACATGTCCTTGAAGTGGGGTCTTAGCAAGCATTATTTTCAATGGGGTTTCTTCACAGAGCTTCATTCCCCCTTACTTGCTTCCCTTTTCTCCTTCTCCTTATAACTCCATTTCCATTCCTTTAGTTCCATCATGGATTCCTCTTCCCCCTTTTTGGCATCATCACCAAAAGATAGAGGTAGGCCAGGGAACATTCCATTGAGGATGAAATCTAGTCGGCTGTTGGTTGGATCATGCTTATCATGTGATTTGGAGTCGGTTGTTCGGAACTCAGACCACATAGCCTTTGACTCAGCTGCCATCAGATTCATTTCTGTTTGGAGAACCTGAATCTGCTGACTCATGTTGGTCTCCAGCCTGGCAATTTTATTCTTATGCTGCATCTTGAGTAACTCCATGTCCGACTTATGAGATTCCTCAATCCTCACAATGTGATCCCTTTGCCTCTACTGGAACTTGAGATTATCCGAGCTCCAGACCACTAACTCTGCGAATAGGGACTTAAAGTAGAGGACATGTTCTCGTCTTATAGCCAATGTTTGTCCAACCCATTCTCAAATTCTTAAAACAACACTGCGAATGTCTCCAGTGATGTTGGGATCACGATTATCTAGCCTTTGGTCTAATGATGCAGACCCATGCTCCATTTTCTTGATTTAAGCACAAATGGCTTTAAAGGCTTTCCAGAAGCCGGCTGTTGAAGCGGACTCATCCACTGGCCATACTACATCAAAGTCAAAACCTATAGGTACCATTGTTGCATAAGCTAGAGTTTCACATTCTTCTGGTGGGACGTGGACGATGTACTTGCCTTGTTCCGCAAAAAAATCATCTTCTAAGGGTACTTGGGCTTCAAACGGAAATATATTTTCAAATAAATCATCAGGGTAAATAGGTATTCCCACTCATCCAGCTTATGGGGCCTTTCCCTTATCTTTCCGAACTTCTTCAGCTCGACTTGCCTCAGCTGATCCAGCTTCATCGGCATCTGGAGAAGATGTGTTAGCCTGCTGAGCTGATTGAGTTTTAGCTTGAGCAGCTTTGTAAGGCTGCTCAGCAGACTAACCCTCAATTGTCTTAACAGCTTCCTCAACATTAGTTAGGGCTTCCTTATGAGTAGTCTAGCCCTAAGCTGACTTATCAGCATCATCAGAGTGTGATGGTGCCATTTGGGGTGGCCCATCAACCAATACGAATTTCATCGGAGCAGCTTTATCACTAGCTTTACTCCGAGAGGCTTGAGCTTCCTCAGCTGTGTCCATATTTGATTTATCAACGAGGGTGGATTCAACTTCATTTTTGGATTCCAGGAATTCAATATCAACATGTTCCTGCAAATCACGAAGGGCGCTGATTTCCTCTTCTTCATCAGTTGCCTCCACTTGAGGAATTCGCTCATTTATGGCTTCTTTACCCAAGGAAGTCTCAACCTCCTTTGGGCCTTCTACACCCTCAGCAGTCTCAACCTCCTTTGGGCTTTCTACACCCTCAGTTGGCGCACCAACTAAGTTAAGAGTAGTGGGGTTGCTCTGCACATGAGACTCGGTTGTTGTTCCCTTTGAGTGATCAGTCATGGGGGAAGGTGTCTCAACACCTTCTGCAGGGAGTTGGCTTGGCTAGGTGCCCGCTTCATCACCTTCCCTAGCTTCATCGCCAATCTTCTGCGTGCTATTTTCCGAGTGCACGGGGGATGTGGTGGCATCAATATTGACAGTTGTGTTTTGTTCCACATCCATAGGGTTAGAGTTGTGAGAGATTTGAGAAGACTCTCCTGGACCCTCTTGCATTTGTTGCTTGTGCATGGCTTTAGATTCTTTGATGGCCTGCTTGAATTCAGCTTTCTCTGCTGCTATAGCATGGTCGATCTCCTCTATGTCACTATCACTATTGTCAGCTGATTCCATAGCATTTTCAGGTCCACTAGTAAATATCCATCATCACTGGTGTGTTCATAGAAATATTCACAGATGACTTCTCTTTCATGTTAAATTTCTTCATTAAATCTCTAGTATATTTGGTTTGACTTATGAAAGTTCCATCCTTCATTTGCTTGACTTGAAGTCCTAAGAAGAAAGTCAGCTCTCCCATCATTCTCATTTCAAACTTGCCTTGCATGAGGTTTGAGAACTTATCACACAACTCTTTGTTTGTGGATCCAAGGATGATATCATCCACATAAATTTGAACAAGCAATATACTCTTTCCATCTTGAATTCTGAAGAGTGTTCTGTCAACTTTGCCTTTGGTGAATCCATTGTCAAATAGAAATTGTGAATGTGCCATAACATGCTCTTGGTGCTTGTTTCAATTCATTTAATGCCTTCTTGAGCTTGTAGACTTTATCTCCAATAGTTTTCTGCTCAAAACATGGAGGTTGTTCAACATAGTCTTCTTCTTCTAAAAGTCCATTTAGAAATGCATTTTTCAAATCCATTTGATATACTATGAAGATCCTCTTCTGGTTTTTCCTTGGGATTCGCTTATGTTCTTCCTCGGGTTGAGTTTGTACCAGAGCATTCCGCGTGTTGGAAATTTCGAGGGCCCAGTCTCGTTGAAGTACAACTTATATGAGGTTCTAGATGGTATCTGTTCGCCTTATTTTTTAGCTTCACCGCAAGTGAACGGCGTAGTTATTTGACAGGGTAAGCAAGGTGGATACCACAGAGACTAATAATTTAATATACTAAGTATTGGGATTAGAATACCACTATTTTTATTTAGACGATAGAATTGTGATGGTTGTTTTGTAAAACTAAGAAATTATTTTGTCATAAAAAGAACAAATGAAAGAGTTACGATTGGAAATATCAAGTAGATGGATGGATTCAATGGTTATGGTTTCAGTTAATCACCATGTTGTTATCAGATTAATCAAGCCAAAGTTATTATCTATCTTCCCTATAAGACGATCACAAAAGTAATTTATCCTCTCTCTCGAGAAACAATAAATATGTTGATTGAATTATCTATGCTAGCATCTCTACTCAACATAAGATAAACAACTCCCAAAAGTATGAAATATCAGTTATCCTCACAAACACTCACAGACTTCTCAATCATGCAAAATATTCATGTCAAGTACTCAAGATCCAGTATTGAAACTCATCTCTCAAATTATGAATCAACACATCAAGCATGTTAAACCATTGGCCATATGATAAAACAAGTAATAAAGCAAAGTACTCGAATAGAGTTCAAAATAATAACTTCAATTAAAATTAAACATCAAACAAGAGTCAATTAACCTAATCCCTAACCCCGGAATCACAATGTGTTTAGCCGAACATGGGAAACGAAGAATTCATAGACAAATTGTTCATATCCATATCAAACTAGATGAAAAATAAGAATACAATGGAGTAATGTAGGTCCCAAGGGGTATGAGTAAGGTTTAGAAGGAGGAGGGGTTGAATAAACCTTACCAATTTTTTTGAATAAGTTCAGAGTTAATTTCACAGCTACGTCCTTGATGGACAACTAAGTTAGTTAACCAGCAGAGTTAGCCACTCAACGACTCGACTGAGCTGTTGATAGAATAACTCAGCTATTTAGTCAAATACTTAACTCGGTTGTGATGAGATTTTCAGCGGAAGACTTAACACCCTTGAATTTGGTTTAGGTTGTTTTAGCACTTGGTTTTAGCACTTCGTTAAATATCAATTGGATAGCAAATTATCAGCAGATATTAAATAATATGCAGTAAGTAAATGCTGAAATGTAAATGACACAATAAATTTTATAGAGGTTCGAAGATGGGGTAATTATTCTAATCCTCTCTTCTCCAACTCCTGGAGGAATCCACTAAGTATTGATCAGAGTACAAAGTGGTTATCAGTCTAGATGCAAGTCTTGATCACACAGCTGACTTGATCCTTTAGGACTCAGTCTGGAGATGCCTTGGTCACACAGGTGGCTTCTCGTCCGACTCAGCTTCTTCACAGGCGGTGCCGCTTTGCTACTCTGACTCACTTGCTCTAGCTTCTTGGATTTGATCACGTAGCCCTCCAATGACTTGAGATTGGTTCGACCTTGAACCTTTCTACAATCCTCCTTGGAATGTAGACCCCTTTTGATTCTTCAAAAGTTTTATCTTCAACAGTTTGAAGTTGTCTTTCCTTCACAGCTTGGTGTTGGATCGATTTCCTTTGATGTTTAGGCTTGAGGATTTGCTTGAATAACTTGAGAATATTTTTGTATGTTATAGCTTGAATAATAGCTTGAATGTTCGTGGTTCAGGTCACCTTCTCTCAAAGTGATTCCTCAGCCTTTTATAGTGCTCTTTCAAAAATCTGCCCGTTGAAGAGATAGGCTGGTTTTCAAAAGACACTAGTAGTCGTTGGCTTATCTTGTTGCAGTCCTTGAAATTGACATTACCTCGTATTAAATGAACCTTCAGCTTTTCAGAGCTTGACACAGGTGCAGTGCTTCCCATTGGTTTATTTTTTTTGCACGCTTTTGGGACTGAGCACTTTAGAATATTGCAGCATGGAAGTATTACTTATTTAAGTAACTTTCTTGACTTTTGTGCAACGAACACTTTTCAGTTATCTTCACTTGACTGCAGTTCCTTAACTTCCCCAGATGACTTCGAGTCAGCTCCCAATCATTGGATGACTCATCTGTCACTTCAACTTGAGACTTGGCTATCTTGAGTTGACTTGACTGACACTTCACACAACTGTAACCAGCTGATACTCCTTCAGTCGAGTTCTTGTCTTCTCCTCCTTGCCATACTCAGCTGCTTCACAGCGGAGTCTTCATTCTAGCCTCCAGTTGACTTCTTGCGTATCCAGGCATAGCTGACTTGACTTAGCTCGTACAACCCTATCTATTACAATGCAAATTACAAAGAAAATGGGGTGCCAACTTTCTAGTCTAAGTTTTACATGGCATTAATCAAAATCTATACAATAAATTTCCCTTTGGGCCAAACCTAAGTTAATACGACTTAAATTATCAAAACCCGCACAGACGCATGGGCCGTGAGCTTACGCATGACCAGCCCGTGCGTCACGTCGAAACTTTGATTTTTGCTTGAGAAGACGCACGGGTATTGCGTATAGGCACGACCAGCCCGTGTGTCAATGCGGAGATTAATTCCAGCTACCAGGACCACGCACAGGCCGTGCCTATGCGCACGGGCAGGTTGTGCGTGTCCCATTTTTGCTCGGCTCCTCTGATTTCCTCTTGGTTCAGCTCCATACTTCGCGTGATCGCTCGATTCTTGATGGTCTTTTACTGCAATGCTCCGATTTGCCACAAAATGGGGTGCCAACTTTCTAGTCTAAGTTATATATGGCATTCATCAAAATCTAAACAATAAATTTCCCAACAATTTCCCCCTTTTTGATGATGCCAAAACTTAAAGCATACATACAAAATGTAAATATCAAAGATACATACAGATCGTGCAGTAATATAGAATGTATGCGTAGAATCAATCTTTTTATTGATCATAACATTCTTGTCCTTTACACAGCTGTTTACAAAGTGTATCAGAGCAAACATCTATGTCTACGCAAAAATAGAGAAATTACAGAAATATACAGAAGACTTACATACTTATGTATTTACAATAGTAAATTACATGAAGGGGTGGACAACAACACTTCATCTCCTTATTACCTCACTTCTTTCTTTATCATCTTTGTCGTCTTTCTTCCATCGGTCGGGTTCTTTGTTTCGGGTTATGCTCAAAATACATCAAAACATAAGTAAAAAAATAAAACAAGCTGACCTTTTTCTTTTATTCTCTTCTTCACCGTTCTTTTTTTTCTCATAAGCTCTTCTCGTGTCGGGTCGGGGATTGACTTCATCTTTTCTTTTCCTTTCTCATAAGCTCTTCTCTTCTTTTCTTTTCCTTTCTTGTCTCTTCCCACAAATTCAGTTTGTCTTTTATTTTCTTCTTTGATTCTCTTTACATATTCATCATTGTTCTTGGCCACTTGCATGTTGGCTACTTCGTCAAACCCAGCCCAATAGATCCCTCCTTTCTTATCTGGATCTATATATTCGATGTTTTTGGGTAGAGGTCTAGGTTTGAAACCTCTTACTCCACTTCTTCTACCTCTTCCTCTGGGTGTGTATTGTATTGGGGCCTTCTTCTTTAGAGTGACTAGTAGAGTGACTAGTAGAGTGACTGCTCGGAGTATGCTGTCTATCAGCTTCTTCGGATAGCTTGAGCCCTTTTTCCCAATACAAGTCCCAGGCTTGGGCCATGGTCATGCCTTCGAAGTATCCCTCGGATGCGAGCGTCTTGAATTGATCAATATATCTAGGCTCGGTTCTGACGTCTGAAATGGCATCAGTGTCTCTTCCTGCCGGAATGCCTCCGTATTGTTTCAGTATGTCCATCGCACGGGCATCCATCTTTCTTTCCACCTCCTTCATCTATGCTTCTACTATTTTCCTCTTATCAGACATGGACACATCAGAGTGTTGGAGCGGCAGAGTCACTGGGAGTTTGCTGATGATGTCAGTTGGGACAAGTCCTTGTTGAGGAGTTCTAGCAACCATTAATGTCATGTCTTTCGAGCCTTCCCCCTCAACTGATTTTCCCTTTTCTTTCTTCTGCTCTTCAGCTGTCTTCTCCTTCACAGCTGCGTCTTACTTCTCAGCTGCGGATCCTTTCAACATCTTTAGGTATTCCTCTTCCCCCTTTTTGGCATCATCAAAGGAGAGAAGAACCCCTGGAAACATGCCAGCAAGCATGAAATCTAGACGGTTGATAGATGAGTTCTTTGGATTCTCTTTGCGGAGTATCTTTGCTTGAAATTCGAGCGAGTGGCATTTGATTCGGCTGTCACCAGTTTTATTTCAGCCAAAAGAAGGCTGAATTTTTCATTCAAGTTTTCTTCCACGCGCAGAAGTTCTTTTCCATGAAATTCACGCGGCAGTTCCATTTCTGTGGTATGAGAGGTATGCATTCTATCATGTCAGCGTTATCAGCGCTCTAGATTAGCATCTTATTGTACAATGCTTTGAAGTATCGAACCTTGTTCTACACGCATTGTTTGTCGCTGCTTTGTGCCACCATTCCCGGATCCTGACTATGATTCCAAGCAGATCGGTGTTAGGAATTTTATTGTTTAGATTTTGATGAATGCCATGTAAAACTTAGAATAGAAAGTTGGCTCCCAATTCTTGCTTTGAAATGTATTGAAACAATTAGAGGCGGCCAAGCCGAGTTAAGTCGCCTACGCTCCAACTTGCAAGAAGACAAATCAAGGCTTGAAGGAAAACTATCTTTGTGAGACACAATGAGTACAACAAAGAAAAGGCAGAACTCGATCAAGAAGCGGTGAGATGCAAACAGAGTGGAACATCGGTCAAGTCAACTCAAAGAAAAGCCAAGTCTCAAGTCAAGTGACGAAGAGTCATCCAATGATTGGAAGGCGACTCTAAGTCACTGGGAAAGCGAGGAAATGCGGTCAAGTCGAGATAATCAAAAAGAACCGTTGCCGTAAATCAAGAGATTTACTTAAACAAGTAATATCTCCATACTACCTTTCTTGGAGTGCTCGATCCCGAGAGCGTGCAAAGAAATGAACCAATGGGAAGCACTACACCGTGTCGAACTCCGAAAAGGTGATAAAACATTTCATACGAGGAAATGGCAATTCCAAGAAGTGCAAACCAACGATCGCAAAAGTGATTTTAAAAAATGAGCCTATCTCTTCAACGGGCAAATTTTTGAAAGTTCACTATAAAAGGCCGAGGAGTTTGATTGAGAAGAAGAGATGATGCGTAGATGACACACACGTGAGATATACAAGCTTATCAAAATTGAAATATTCTCAATCCTCAAGCCTACATCTCAAGAACATCAATCCAACACTTACCCGTGAAGGAAAGAGAACTTCAATCGCTTGAAGAGGAAACTACAAAACAAGGGGTCTACATTCCAAGAAGGATTGTAGAAAGGTTCAAAACCTTAAGCGTTTGGAGGGCTTCGTGATCAAATCCAAAGTGCTTGAGCAAGTGAGTCAGTAGTAGCAAGGCAAAATTTGCCTGTGGAAGAAGGCGAGTCGTACAAGAAGCCACCGAGTGATCAAGGCGTCTCGGAGATCGAGTCCCAAAGGATCAAGTCGGGCGTTGTGATCAAGACTTGTATCCGGATCAAGCAATACCACTTTGTAAACGATCATTACTTAGTGGATTCCTCCGGGAGTTGGAGAAGAGAGGAGTAGAAGAATTACCCCATCTTCGAACCTCTATAAAAACTTTCTTTCATGTCATTTACTTTACTGACATTTAAATATCTGCACTTTTAATTGCTTATATCTCGATAAATTTGCTATCCATCGATAATCTATAAGTACTAAATCAAGTAAAAACTTGCTTAAACAAACTTAAGGGTGTTAAGTCTTCCCACAAAACAAAACCACAAATCAAATTATAGCCAACAAACCTGAGTTACTCTACTAATGCTCAATTTGAATGTTGAGAGATTAACTCTCTTGAGTGACTAATTCGATTGTCCATCAAGACACAAACTGTGTGTAGAACTCAATAGATTTAAAAGGCCTAAATCGAAAATTTGGTAAGGTTTATTCAACCCCCCTTCTAAACCTTACACTTACACCCCTTGGGACCTACAAGTGGTATCGGAGCGGTTGGTTCATTGAACCCTCCGCACCGGTTCTTGAACTAGATCTCCAAACTTTTCAAAAGTCTCGCTTTAGTACTTAAACTTTCAAAACTCTTTTCTATCATTAAAAGTTATCATCATGGAAGCAAATCTAACACGCATTCCTATGTTCACTATTGAAGAATTTGATGATTGGAAAATTCGTATGCGAGCTCATCTATCAAAGATTACATGATGAGATGTGGATAGTGATAGAAGATGGGCCTCTGCAAATATTAAAGGTGAACACAAATATGCGAAGAGTTGCAAATTGAAGGGGAAGAAGATGCAAGAAAGACTAAGACCCGTCATGGTTGAAAAACCAAGAACTGAGTGGACAAATGATGACAGAAAAAGATACAACCTGGACAATATAGCCAAGGATATTCTCTACAAAACCTTGACAAAGCCATGTTCAACAAGGTGAAATCTTGCAAAACGGCTAAGGAAATGCTGGGACAAACCGACATTGATTTGTGAAGGCTCGAGAGCAAATCAAAGAAAACAAACTTTCGTGGCTGTACAAAAATTTGAGAACTTTAAAATGATCTCGGGAGAAAACCTGGATCAATGGATGCTCGATTCGAAAATCACAAATGAGTCATCTACACTTGGAAAGGAATATACACGAAAGGAAATGTGTGTGAAGATCCTGAAAAGTCTTCCAAATGAATGGGAGATGAAGGTCATGGCACCGAGACATTCCATGGACCTATCAAAGACATCCAACCATGAGTTATTCTCGGACCTCAAAGCCTATGAGTTTGAGTGAGAAGGAAAGACCAGGAAGAGACAATTTGTACCCAAAAAATTTGCTTAGTTGTCAAAGATGGAAGGAGAGTCAAGTCAAAGAGGCAATTGACCCGGAAGAAATAGCCCTAATGGTTAAAAGATTTAACAAGTTCTTTAACAAGAACTACAAGAGAGGAAAGGGTGAATCCTCCGAAAGACACTACTCCCTCCAAATCAAGGGATGATAGGCCAACCAAGAGGATGATCATCAACAAGTTGAGTATCAAAGTGACAACTCAAGAATAGAAACAATGAGCAAAAGGCTGAATATCTATGTTGGAATTGTAGACAACCAGGTCACTATGCCATTGATGCTCATATCCTGTAGTCAACAAGTACGAAACGAAGAAGAAAGAAAGGTCTTGAGAGAAAGAAGACAAGAGAAGAAAAAGGCAATGATGGGCTGCAGAGATGGCCGAGACAAAAAGTCAAGAGAGACAATGACTCGGAGAGAGATGAAGTGACTACTCAAGTGACTCGAAGAAGAAGCCTTGATCCGCTTAATGGCCAAAGAACAAGATCAAGAAGATGAGGTACAATCTAACTCAACAAGCTCGATTCTAGTGATAGTGATATGACACACACACACTTCATCACCCACTGATCTTTATGATTCATTAGGCAAAATGATGAAAGATTTTGAGCACATTAAAACCTCACACACACTATTGAATGAGGAAAACAGCCTACTCAAAAGTCAAAACTCAAAGTGACTAAGGAGCCGAGTACTCTAAGTCAAATAGGCGATGAGAATAAGAGTTTAAAGGTGAAAATGCTAAATTAATAGCGTAAATTGCTCGCTATAGAAAAGAGGAGAATGACCTCAAAATGTTATTGCCTCATTCACTAAGGCATCTAAATCATTGGATGATCTTATTATGAGTCAAAGAGAATGTGGAGACAAGACAGCTTAGGATTTAATTCCTTTGTGCCATGTCACACCTCAAGAGTAATTTTGGAAAAAGGATCTTCAAGTCATGAAGAGTCCGAAAATCCAAAACTCTAAATGATGCACACACTTTCAATCAAAGCACAATACTAAGCGAATCGGCCTTGGTTACAAAGGAAAAGGAAAACAAACCCGTTGAGAGTCTTTGAAAGGACAAAGAAGAGATTCAACTGTCCCACAAAGGACTCCAAACGAAAATACTCAAAGAAGAAGCGAGCTACCAAAAATCCCAGAAAACTCATAAAAGAAATACATATGATGGGAATGGTAGAAAATATCCAAGCCAAGTTCGAATAATGTGAACTATCGGCCTAGACTTATGGAATACAAGCCCAAATGGCAAAGGCCTAAACTCAACAAAGGCCATTCCAAAAGCATAAGAGCTTTCATCAAAGACACACATATGCACCTAGGCACTACACTCAAAGACACCACAATTACCCAAGAAAGGCAATTGCTAAAACACATATGCGGGGCATACGAAAAAGAGACAATTTGTATGAACTCTTCCCCAAGCAATTTGCCAGGATTGATTATGATTATGGCAATCGATAGATGGCAACCTCTTAGAGTCAAATCATTTGGCTATAGGTTGGTTGGATCATCTTATAATTCTAACCCCTCGGGACCCGGACAAGAATGGGTACCTAAAACTTAATTTCCTTGATTGCGGGTTCAAGGAACAATGAGTGCCAAGGAACCTGGTACATGGATAGCGTTCCCCGGACATATGACAGAAAATAAGAGAAATCTGTCAAAATTCAAGGAAGTCAAAGGAGCCAAAGTCATATTTGGAGGAAATGAAGCTCCTGGTGAAATAAGAGGCATTGGATCCATCCGGAGGAATGGTTTAGAAATCACGGATGTTGCATATGTTGAAGGACTAAACTTCAATTTACTAAGCATCGATCAACTCTGCGACAAGGGCTACAATGTTGGATTCAACATGGGAATATGCCAAATCAAAAATGTTGAATCTAATGAAGTTGTCTTTGCAAGGATGCGAGACATTAAAAAATATGTATGTAGTGGATCAGTCAATCGCAACACCCAAAGACTGTCTACTAGCAAAGAGAGCAATTTGAATCAAGTTGTTTGTGGCACAAAAAGTGAGTCATCCAATTTCAAAACGATTAATAAGCTAGCAAGAAGTCATCTTGTGGAAGGACTTCCGGACTCGATATACAAGAAGGAGAGTATATGTGATGCATGTCGAGAAGGAAAACAAATCAAGTCGTCGTTCCAAGAAAAGACTTGCCCATCTCAACAAGAATATTGCATCCGCTTCATATGGATCTATTTGGCCCATGGAACCAAAAAGCATAAGTGGAAAGAAATACACCTTGGTGGTAGTAGATGACTACTCAAGATATACATGGACAATATTCATGTGCAAGAAGAAAGAAACTCTACAAAAGCTACCACAAATGATGAAGAGGATACAAAATGAGAAGAGTCAAACCATTATCAAAATAAGATCGATAGAGGAACCGAGTTTGTCGGTGGAATAATAACTCAAGATCTTGTTGAGAATGGTATTGGTCATGAACTATCACCGCAAGGACTCCACAGCAGAATGGAGTTGCGAGAAAGAAGAAAACAGAATCCTCAAAGAAGCGACAAGGACCATGTTAGGCTAAGCGGGGTTACCAAAAAGGTTTTGGGTCAAGCAAATCAACACAACACTGCTACACCCAAAACAGATGTATGATAAATAGGCGGTGACAAAGACTCCTATGAGATCCGGATGAAGAAAACCAAATGTTGCATATTTCGAGATATTTGGATGTAAATGCTTCATCCACAATAATGGCAAAGATAACCTAAAGGCTTTTGATGCTAAAGGCGATGAGGGTATCTTCTTAGATACTCAAAGCAAAGCAAAGCTCTGAGAATACTCAACAAAAGAACTATGGTTACTGAAGAATCCATTCATGTAGTATTCGATGAGCCAAACATAAATGGAGAAGACATTGAAGAGTCGGTGATAAGTCAAACATCCAACTTACGGAAGAGTCCTATCTTTTCCACGGGGATTATCAATTCGAAGATGAGATAGCTGAATCTCAAAAGCGGTGGAAAATCTGCGTGAATGATCACGAGAGAGAGTCGACCCGAAAGAATTTTACCGCAAGTCGATCAATCCAAATAACTTACTTCAACCTGACGTAAGATGGCCGAGAGTCCATCCACCGAACTTGTCATTGGAGACATGAGAGAAGGTGTCAAGACAAGATCCGAACTCAACAAGAAGCAATGTTCACATGCTTCATCTCGCAGATAGAGCCCAAAGATGTGTCACAAGCATTGGATGACACACATTGGATTCAAGCTATGCAAGAAGAGTCAATCGGTTTGAGAGAAATAAAGTATGGGAATTAGTACAAAGACCCATACATCAAAATGTTATTGGAACCAAATGGGTATTCGAAATAAGATGAACGAGGAAGGCTCGTGGTAAGAAACAAAGCAAGATTGGTAGCCAAAGGATATTGCCAAGAAGAAGGAATAGATTTTGATGAAACATTTGCTCTGTAGCAAGATTGGAAGCTATAAGGATGTTTCTTGCCTATGCACTCACAAAAATTTCATTGTATATCAAATGGATGTAAAAAGTGCATTCTGAATGGTTTATTGGAAGAAGAAGTGTATGTTGAACAACCTCCAGGATTTGAGCGAGAGACTCTTGGAGACAAAGTGTACAAACTCAAGAAAGCCCGTATGGATTGAAACAGGCACCCAAAGCATGGTATGATACCGTCACAATTCCTAACTCGAAAATGGATTCACTAAAGGAAAAGTGGATAGAACACTTTTAAGAATTCAAGACAAGAAGAGTATCTTTGCTTGTTCAAATATATGTGGATGACATCATTTTGGATCCACTAACAAAGAGTCATGTGAAAAATTCTCAAACCTCATGCAAAGTAAATTTGAAATGAGCATGATGGGAGAGCCGACATTTTTCCTTGGACTTCAAGTGAAACAACCGAAGGATGGAACTTTCATAAGTCAAACAAAATACACCAGATTTAATGAAGAAATTTGGTATGGAGGAGAAGTCTTCAAAAATACCAATGAACACATCACCAAAATGGACATGGGCCTTGCAGATGGCAAGCACCGTAGATCAAACAAGATACGAGCACTTATTGGATCACTACTCTATCTCACAAAAGCAGGCGGACATCACCTTTCTTTGTAGGTGTATGTGCAAGATTTCAATCTGCTCCAAAAGAGAGCCATATGACTGCAGCTAAGAGAATATTGAGATACTTAAAAGGAAACCAAGAAGTAGGGCTATGGTATCCAAAGGAAGGTGGATTCAAGCTAATTGGCTATTCGGACTGACTATGCTAGATGCAGAGTGGACAGAAAAGTACTTCGGCACATGTCAAATGCTTGGAAACAGACTAATTTCCTGGTTTAGCAAGAAGCAAAACTCAATAGCCACCTCTACAAAATTTAGGCGAATACATAGGCTGGCAAAAATCAAGTCCTATGGATGAGACAAAGAACAGAGATTATGAAATTGAAGAAAAAGAAATTCCAATCATGTGTGATAACACAAGTGCCATTGCAATCACTCAAAATCTGTGTTGCACTCAAGAACAAAACATATAGATGTCGAGATATCATTTCATAAGAGATCATGTTGAAAAGAAGGACATTATCTTGGAATATATCTCAACCGATAAGCAACTAGTGACATCTTCACAAAACCATTATGTGAGTCAAGATTTGAAGAACTCAAACATGAGTTGGGGCTAATTGAGCTAAGCCGAGACACGAGAAGAATCAAAGAAAAGAAATGAAACAGGAAAGAAGGTGAAAAAGAGTTAAAACAAAAACTAGCTCGAAATCACCAGATCGTCGGAAAAGTCGGCTATACCAAGTCACCGATAAATTGAGTCACTAAGAGAAATGTGAGAAGCGAGTTAAATCGGCTAAGAGATAAGTTTGAATAACTTATGAGCAAAGTGACAAAAACGCAATCGTTTTTGACTTAGCGGAATGTTCTCGAGACACGTCATAATGATGATGTGTACGGACATAAAGTCGCACACCAAGCCTATGATTGGATATAAATGCTTTGCGCATTAAATACGAGACATGAATCGCTCAATATGCGTCGAAATCCAAGCCGTTGATTTCGATCACGATTCAAAAACCGCCTGCACGCCCTTTCATAAACCATATTTAAACCATTTTTCGTCCGTTTCTCTCTCACACTTCTAAAAACTGTTCAATCTCTCTCTCAAAAGCAAAGGCAAACACTCTCAAACCCTATCAAACTTCAAATCTATTTCAACTTTTCTTGAAATTATTCTCGAGAAATGGCACCAACATATGACTTTACCAAGTTGGGAAAACAAATCCACACCGGTTCGACCGTGGATTTCGACGGAATGGTGAAGCGAGGTCCGACGACACCCTGGTGAAGAAAATCGTGAAGCTAGAAACGGCAGGATCAAACCGTTTCTAACACCGAGTATCCTATGACCTATGTGGAGGAGGTCGCACAATTCTACGTGAATGCCGAGATTCACGACGAAGGAATCAAGTCATCTTCACGGGAAGCGGTGACTATCACAAACCAAGGATTTGGCTGAATATTGCTCACTACCAGAGAGGGAGCATCCGAGATCAAAGAGGCCGATGTAAACTTGGGTACGCATGGAAAGAAATAGCCAAGTCCGACGCGTTCTTTGACAAAATAATATACACAAAACAAACAAGAGATCTGCTGAAGGAAGATTATCACAAATTGTTGGACATTGTTGCCAAGTGTATCGACATCAAATTTGGCAACTTTGACCAATCACAAAGGCAAAATTGACTGTGATGGCCGCAATAATCGAAGAAAAGAAGATAAACCGGCTGAGTTTATCTACAAAGATCTCTGCCAAAACGTGGGAAACAAGTCCTTCAAAGAAGATGGGTCATTTGGAGGATCCCGGGATATGGCCTAGTGATTGGCCGGCTATTGGAGGTGAAAGGAGTACCTCTTAGACATGGGAAAGCTTTCCATGTTAACAAGAGGATGTTCGAGCTAATCTCTCGGTGCTCGAGCGTGCATACGCCAAGAGAGTCGACACCGGTGAGGGGAATCACCACCCCCAAGACCAAATCTTCCTCTCCAACCAAGAAGAAAGCGCCTGCACTACCAAAAGTCTCTGCCCTGCGCAAAGAAAGAAAACCAAACATGCACTGCCCCTGCAAAAAAGTCACTGCCCTGCCTGGTAGTGTCACCCGCCCTGCGGCGGTCGAGAAGGACTCACAAATTCCTTCTCGATCGTCAAAAAGAGGAGGTCGACAAACCTAGACCGGCTCCTCGTAAACAAACACAAGCACTGCCCCGGCCGCCCAAGACTCGAGAGGACACCGTCTCCTAAATCCCTGGTACAAACCAAGAGACGAAGAAGACTTGTAAAGCAATCCGAACAGAGAAACCAAACAGTCGGCTACTCGGCCTAGCACAAATCTGGAGACTCTCGGAGAAGTAGAGTCTCCGGATGTAATTGATGAAATGTGAAAGTCTGCTTCAACAGAGGCAACTCAAGACACACCAGTAGCTCACACAAATTAAACTCAAGAACCATTGAATCCAAATGCGGATAGTGATGTAATGATCCTATCTCCACCTTACCCGGACATCCAAAATCGTCTGCGTGAGTGGAGAAAATGGAAGTTGAGCAAGTCAAGGGAACAGTTCCTACGGCCCAATTCATAGAAGAAGAAGAAGGAACTGCTAAATTTGCTTGATTATCTCAGACTCGGCTCCGGATGAAGACAAGCGCATGGATATTCTCGCAGATCTACAAGGACAAGGAGAGAAAAAGCAAGGTGAAGAAGCAAGAAGCAAGCGAGAAAAGGCAAGTATCGCCTATCTCCCGGCACTACGTAACACTTCCATCCTCTCCTTGATGTCTTCTCTCAAAGTGACGAGGAACTGAGAGAATGTCGCCGCCACGAAAGAATTGCAGATGCAAAAGCATTGCGTGAATCAAGAATCCTTCACGAGCAAAGACTGGATGGAGGGACCAGGAGAGTCCTCCGAACACACCGAAATCGATCCAATGGGAGTGGTTCAAATAGCCACCGATGTTCTTGCTACCACTTCCCAACTAACTCGGAAGAAGGCAATAAGGCAGATGGCGATGAAATCTGGGCTAGTGGGGACCCCGGTCAGCCAACCCCTATTGAAGGTGTGCCACCACCTTTGCCCAACTGAACCATCAATCGCAATTCGAGTGACCCCACTCCAAGTCACTCACCGGTGCTGCTCGGTGGGGAAACTCCTCCACCGCAAGAAGGTCGGAGGATGCCGAGATGACTCCACAAGGAATGTAGGAGGCGAAGCAAAGAAAACTCAAACACAAGAAGAAACAACAAGTTGCCATCAACGAAGCTCGACGATTGAGACTCTCGGTGAGGTGCCAACACTCTGAAAGGCTAATGACGCCTGCTTGCGATGCGATCGAGCACGAGGAAGGAATGTAGCCGGGAGTTAACACTGGGCGATGAAAGCGCAATCCATGGGGTTGAGACTCCAATGGATGCCATTTAGAAAGACCCTAAGACAAATGACATCGAAAAGGGAAGACCAGAGCCTCGCAGCTTGAGAGACTGCTGGAGGAAATGAAGGCCCACGGGAGGTTGAGACTTCCCCGGGTAACACAACCAAGAGAGAACATCCCTCCCAAACCATCGATCCATCCGAGAAGGAGATCGACTTCATGATTCCCGGACAACCACGATGTCACCTTTCTCGGGATCGAAGGCGAAGAGGAAGCCGAGTCAACTCCCATGACAAATCCAAAAGACTTCACCGGATGTTCCAGGCACGAGCAAGTCTCCCAAGACTACTCCGGACCTTTAATTTTGATGATGAGCCACCAATGGAAATCTCATCATCGTCCGATGACGCTCGATGGGCCGAGGACCGCTACTCGAGAAATCACTGAGACCAACGGTTTTAAGATTTCCGAGGCTCGCCAAGCCAAGTCCATCGCACCACAAAACCCAACAACCAGAGACCACCGCTCCGGCTCCTCAAGCTCTGGTGGATCGATTCCCGAAGAAGAACTTCACGTCCACCGCTTATCATCGAACAAATCCCGGATGGCGGTGATGAATCCTTTGTGGAATCTTTCCCATTCTCACTTTGGAGATACGAGAACTCCACGAAGAGTCGAAAAATGAGCAAGCACGCTACCACGCACCACTCTGTTTTTTCACTCGGCACCATTGTTCCAGTGACTTCGATTTCGACAATTTGTATGGCCATCACCGCAATGAAGAATCACCAAGACGAAAGTGTTCAAGGCACTCTTTCTTTGAAGTTGAAAAGATGGAGAGGCATCGAGCCTCCTTGGATATGCTGGACAACAGAGATGCCAACCTTACGGTGACTTGAGAGGCATCACAATCGGATAAGGGAATGGTGGCAACAAAGAAGAATCAATGCGTGTGGAGAACAGTGAGATACTTCGCACAATTATTCAACAAGTCTGTGGTGTGGAGAGATGAAAATGTTGACGCGAAAAACGGCTGCGGGAACACATTGAACATATGCACGAAGCTCACACCGCCGAGATCAAGGCTCGTGAAGCGAGCGTAATGCAAATGATATACAGCGTTTGGAAGAACACATGACAAGAAAATTCAGCCTTCTCATGGCCGAGATGAAGCGATTTCGAGAATCCAACGCTACTCGATCAATTCCGTGCGAAGATACAACGCAGCGACTTGAAGCAAAATTCAACCATCGAAGAAGACTTCGACTTCATGCTTGCCAAGATGTTCCTGGGGTTCCTCTATCCTTTGATGATGCCAAAAAGGGGAAGAGGAATACCTTAAAGCAACAAAATCTCGGTTTGGAGCAAATGACAATGGAACAAATTGAGAAGGGAAAATCACCAGGAAATTTTGAAATCAAGAAAGGAAAATCTCTGAGGGGAAGGATCAAAGAATATGACCTTGATGATTGCACAAACCCCAACAGTCCTGTCACAAATGACATTATAAGCGAAGAACTCCCCCGTGACTCTGCCACTCCAACACTCTGATCTTGTATCTATGGTTTGAAGAGAAAAGAAATTGAAGCGGGGATGAAGGAGGTGGAAGGAAGAATGGATGCCAGGGTGATGAACATTTTGAAAGAACACGGAGGCATTCCGGTTGTGAGACACGTATGCCATTTCGGATGTCGGAGACAGAGCCAAGATCGGTTGACGAATTCAAAACGCTCGAATCAAGGTTATTTTGCAAATTTGTCCTTGGCTCAAGCTTGGGATCTCAGATCGGAAAAGGGTCTCACACTATGTGAAGAAGGCGACAGCACAGCAGACAACCGGATTGGTCACTCCGCTGGCACTCACCGGAAAGAAGAAGGCCCCAGGTCAAAGATATCGCCCGGTAGAGGAAGAAGCGGCGATGGAGGAAGAAGCTTTAGACCCAGGCCTCGCCCAAGAATATTGAATACGTAGATCCGGGAAAGAAAGGAGGGATCTCTTTGGGGGGCTTGACCATGTGGCGAACTTGCAAGTGGCCAAAACCAACGCCGAGTATGCAAGAAGGATAGAAGAAGAAAACAAGAGACAAACTCAGCTATGGCGGGAGAGACGAGGAAAGAATAAGGAGAGATGAAGTCGCCAGGAAGGCATATGAGAAGAAAAAGAAGGGTGATGACGAGAAGAAGAGAAGAAGAGAAAGAAGATGCGATCAAGATGAAAGAAGGAGAGACAAAGGGAGATGAAGTGTTCTTTGTCCAACCCTTCGTGTATTTTATATGTAAATACATACAATGTAAGTCTTACGTAATAATGCCATAAATTTTTTTTTTTTTTGAGACAATTACATACTCGATACACCTTGTAAACAAATTGTGTTAAGTACAAGGATGATATGATCAATAAAAAGATTGATTATGCGCATACATTCTATGTCAATACACTATCTCGTATGTATCTTTGTTATTTGCATCTTTGTATGATTTAAGTTTTGGCATCATCAAAAAGGGGAAATTGTTAGGAATTTTATTGTTTAGATTTTGATGAATGCCATGTAAAACTTAGAATAGAAAGTTGGCTCCCAATTCTTGCTTTGAAATGTATTGAAACAATTAGAGCGCCAAGGCGAGTTAAGTCGGCCTACGCTCCAACTTGCAAGAAGACAACCGGGCAAGGCTTGAAGGAAAACTCACTGTGAGAGACAATTGAGTACAACAAAGAAAAGCAGACAGAACTCGATCAAGAAGCGGTGAGATGCTGGTGAGTGGAACATCACAAGTCAACTCAAAGAAAAGCCAAGTCTCAAGTCAAGTGACAAGAGTCATCCATGATTGGAAGTGACTCTAAGTCACCTGGGAAAGCGAGGAAATGCGGTCAAGTCGAGATAATCAAAAAGAACCGTTGCACGAGAAATCAAGAGATTTACTTAAACAAGTAATATCTCCATACTACCTTTCTTGGAGTGCTCGGTCCCGAGCGTGCAAAGAAATGAACCAATGGGAAGCACTACACCGTGTCGAAACTCGAAAAGGTGATAAAACATTTCATACGAGGAAATGGCAATTCCAAGAAGTGCAAACCAACGATCGCAAAGTGATTTTCAAAAATGAGCCTATCTCTTCAACGGGCAAATTTTTGAAAGTTCACTATAAAAGGCCGAGGAGTTTGATTGAGAAGAAGAGATGATGCGTAGATGACACACACGTGAGATATACAAGCTTATCAAAATTGAAATATTCTCAATCCTCAAGCCTACATCTCGAAGAACATCAATCCAACACTTACATGTGAAGGAAAGAGAACTTCAATCAGTTGAAGAGGAAACTTCAAGGGGTCTACATTCCAAGAAGGATTGTAGAAAGGTTCAAGGTCAACCAAGTCTTAAGCGTTTGGAGGGCTTCGTGATCAAATCCAAAGTGCTTGAGCAAGTGAGTCATTTGTAGTAGCAAAGGCAAACCACCAGAAGAAGGCTGAGTCGTCGAGAAGCTTGGTGAGTGATCAAGGCGTCTCGGATCAATCCCAAAGGAGCAAGTCGGCTTGTTGTGATCAAGACTTGTATTCGGACTGTTACCACTTTGTAAACCGATCATTACTTAGTGGATTCCTCCGAGGAGTTGGAGAAGAGAGGAGTAGAAGAATTACCCCATCTTCAACCTCTATAAAAACTTTATCTTGTGTCATTTACTTTCTGACATTTAAATATCTCGCACTTTTAATTGCTTATATCTGTTGATAAATTTGCTATCCATCGATAATCTATAAGTACTAAATCAAGTCAGAAAAACTTGCTTAAACAAACTTAAGGGTGTTAAGTCTTCCATTGAAAACAAAACCACAAATGAGTCAAATTATAGCCAACAAATGAGTTACTCTACTAACACTCACCAGTCTGTTGAGAGATTAACTCTCTTGAGTGACTAATTCGATCCGGTATCCATCAAGGACACAAATTGTGTAGAACTCAGAGATTTAAAAGGCCTAAATCGAAAATTTGGTAAGGTTTATTCAACCCCCCCTTCTAAACCTTACACTTACACCCCTTGGGACCTACAATCGGCCGTAAGTTTAGCATCTCTGTTATGCAGCCGCATATCCAACGAGGCCTGGTGACTTTCCATCTTCTCTATCTCCGCAAATATTGCCTTGAAGACTTCTCAAACCTTAGATGTCACCTCTGTCTCAGCTGGCGGCCAAGCAACATCAAAATCAAAATCTACTGGGACGATGGTATCTGTGGGAATGACTGAATCAGGTTTATTGAAACGTTGTTGATCTCTAGCTGATTCTTCATCAAGATCAAGCAGCTCTAGTGAGAAAGGGAAAGTTTGTTCAAACGCATCATCACGAACATAGGGAATTTGTTCAACTGTGACTTGTGTCCGTGATGTGCCTGGTTGAGTTGATTCTGCTGCAGCGTTGGGAGCCTGCGCAGTAGACTGTTATTCAACTGGGGTCTATTGTGGTATGGACCCAGCTGGCTGAGCCTCAGTTGTCTCAACAGCTTCGTCGGTCTCAGCTGGTTTTTCCATATGAGTTGTCTGGTCCTCGACTATATCAGTGGCGTCATCTGATGATGATGAGACTTGTAGAGGTGGCTCATCATCAAAATTGAACTTTTGACGAGCAACCTTGAATTCTGGCTTACTCGTGCTGGGAAGAACATCCTCAGCTGAGTCGTTTGGACTTGCAACAGGGGATGACTTAACCTCATCTTCACCTTCAAATCCCAGAAATGTTACATCAGGATTGTCTTGGGAATCGTGAAGGGCACTTATCTCTTTCTCAGATGCATCGATGATAACTGGAGGGATGTTCTGTGCTTCTGCTTCTTTACCCCGAGAAGTCTCAACTTCCCGTAGGCCTTAAGTACCTCCTGTAGTCTCAACTGCAGCAAGGCCTTGGACATTCCCTTCGATAGACTTAGCTGTCCTGGGGTCTTCTACAGTGGCATCCACAGGAGTCTCAACTCCGTGGATTGCACTTTCATTGCCTGCAGTGTTAACTCCCGGCGATCCATCCCGTGCCTCGACCGCATCGGCGGCGTCCTCGCTGCGCGAGAGCTTGGCACCTCAGCTGAGACAGTCTCAACTGTCCGAGCTTCTTCAGTGACAACTTGTTGTGTTCCGTCTTCGCCTCCTAGATTTGTTGTGGAGTCATCTGCAGCAACCTCCGACCAAGCTGCATTGGAGAGAGTTTCCCCCTCAGCTGGCACACCAGCTGAGTGACTTGGATTGGGGTAACTTTTCTCCAAACTCCCGGCTGTTTCCTGTGATTTTTCAGCCGTTGGGGCAGGTGGTAAGACACCTTCTATAGGGGTTGGCTCGACCTGGGTCCTCAAGTTCCCAGTTTCATCGCCATTTCCCTTAGAACCTTCCTTAGAGTGAGCTGGGGAAGTGGTCGCAGCAACAATAGTTGCAATCTGCTGCACCACTCCCATAGGGTCAATTTCCAGTTGTGATTTGGAAGACTCTCCAGGTCCTTCCATTAGCTGTTGCTCATGCATCACTCTGGATTCCCGCATGGCTTGCTGCATTTCCAATTTTTCTGTTGCAGCAGCAGGGTCCAAATCTTCATCACTTTCGGAGAGAACATCTAGGTGGGGATGAGTATGCTCAGTGGTTCCAGTGAAGGGACAGATGTTGGCCTTCTCACGAGCGTCGGCCTTTTCTGCCAACCTTTCCTTCTCCTTTTCTTTGAAATTGTTCAATATATCGATGCAGTTCTCTTCATCCAATGCTTGAACCACTGTTTTCAAACCCAGGAAATTCATCAGTTCTTCTTCTTCTTCAATAAACTCAGGTCTTTGGAACTGTTCCCTTGATCGACTCAGCTTCCACTTTCTCCATTCACGCAGACGATTTTGGATGTCTGGATAAGGTGGAGACAACATGATTGCATCATCATCATCATCTTCGTGTTGTCCTTTAGTCTCAGGAATGGAGGGTAGCATAGCTTGCTGCTCTTCACCCTCGGCGAGATCTCGTGTGGACGGAGACACAACCCGGTCTCGAGACTTAGCCGTCTCGACCAATTACATGCTCCTCACCGTTCTATCCACAAAACTGGGTCTTGACTTGCCTCTGCTGATCGGCCTCAATGCAGACTTGGCGGTTTCATCAATAATCTCTCGAGACTCTACTTCTCCAAATTTGTTTCAACGATCTCTTCCAACCGAGTGGCACTCACTGTTGTTTTCTCAAGCTCAACGCTTGAGGAGTCTTCTTCTTTTAGTCCTCACTAGAGGAATTTCTGTTCGGATACGTTTCCTCGAGTCCTGGGCGGGGTGGTGCTACTTTCTTTTTTCTCGAGGAGCTTTTTCTTGGCTTGTCGATCCTCTTTTTCTTGACAAGCTGAGAAGGTATTTGAGGTTCCCTCTCAACCGCCAACAGAGGGCGGAGACACGGCTGCAGGGGCAGGTGACTTGGCTTCAGGGGCAGGTGCAGTTGTTTTCTTTTTCGCTGCAGGCGCAACAATCTTCTTTCCAGCTGCAAGGGCAACTTTCTTCTTGGGAGGGGAGACAACGTTGTTTTTTTCTCAGGGTCACCTCATTCCCCCCTCACCGTATCCGCTCTCTTGGCATAAGTTCTTCTTGAGCTCCGAAAAGATTTGATCGGAACATTTTCTTGTTGACATAGAACGCCTTTCCATGTCGGAGTGGAACTCCCTTCACCTCCATCAACCGGCCAATAACAAGGCCATATCCCAAGGATCCTCTGAACGACCCATCTTCCTTGAAAGACTTATTTCCAACATTTTGGCGTCGTCTGCTTCGTATACAAACTCAAAGTTTTTCTTTCTTCTCCTCCATGATCGCAGCCATCACGATCAGCTTAGTTTTGGACAGCTGATTAAAGCTTCCAAATTTGATGTCTACACACTTGGCAACAATATCCAGCAACTTGTGGTAATCTTCCTTCAAATAGCCTTCTTCTTGTCACCGTGTAGAGAACCTTCGCAACACAAGATCGGGTTTGGCCACTTCCTTCCATGCAGCAGCCAAGTTTACATCGGCCTCCAATATCTCTGGCACTCCTTCCGACGGCAGCAAACAATGCTCCGCTAGATCCTCAGCAGTGATCGTAAACTTCTTTCCGTGAACAGATGACTTGATGCCCTCGTCAACTTCAGCATTCACGTAGAACTGAGTGACTTCTTCAACATAAGTCATCTGAAACTCCATAGTGAGAAAGGGTTTCAGCCCAGACTTCTCCACTTTCTCAGCTATCTTCTTTACAAGGGTTTCATTGGACCCCTGTTTGATCATCCCTTCGAAATCCACAGTAGAGCCAGTGTGGATTTGTTTTCCCAACTTAGTGAATTCTTAAGTAGTTGCCATTTCAGTGATTTTTACCGAACGATTTTTGAGAAACTTGCTTTGGGGATTGATAGGGTTTTGAGAGAAAAGTTGCTTTCTTTGCTTTTGAGAGAGATAAACAGTTTGTGTAAAGTGAGAGAGAAATAGACGAAAGGGTATATATGTGGGTTATGAAAGGACGTGCATACGGTTTTAAAATTTGATCGAGATCCACGGCTCAGATTTAGCACGCCGATTAGCATTTAATTGCTCGCATTTAATGCGGCAGCATTTATATCCAATCATATGCTTTGTCGTGTAGCTTTTGACTGTACCTGTCATTATTACGTTGACGTCATCCTTAAAACATTCCTGCTTATTAAAAATGACTGCGTTTTTGTCACTTAGCTCATAAATGACTCAGCTCACTCCTTAGCTGATTCAATTTTTCTTCTCTCTTTTCACATAGGTACTCAGCTATCAGCTAACTCGATGCAGCTGATTTTCCGATACGGCTGATTTACTTAGCTGAGTTACGAACTTAGCTTCATTTTCATCTTTTCTCGTTTCATTTCTTCTCCTTGAATCTTCTGAGTGTTAACTCAGCTCAATTAACCCTAGCTCATGCTTGAGTTCTCCAAATCTTGATTCACATAATGGCTTTGTGAATATGTCAGCCAAGTGTTTATCAGTTGAGATATATTGCAAGGTGATGTCCTTCTTTTCAACATGATCTCTTATAAAATGATATCTGACATCAATGTGCTTTGTTCTTGAGTGCAACACATGATTTTGAGTGATTGCAATAGCACTTGTGTTATCACACATAATTGGAATCTCTTTTTCTTCAACATCATAATCTCTCAGCTGTTTTCTCATCCAAAAGACTTGGGCACAACAGCTGCCCGTAGCTATGTACTCAACTTCAGCTGTGGATGTGGCTATTGAGTTTTTCTTCTTCTAAACCAGGAAACCAGTCTGTTTCCAAGCATTTGACATGTGCTTGAAGTTCTCTTCCTGTCCACTCTGCATACATCATAGTCAGAGTCTGAGTAACCAATAAGCTTGAATCCTCCTTCCTTTGGATACCATAAGCCAACTTCCTGGCATCCCTTCAAATATCTTAGGATTCTCGTAGCTGCAGTCATATGTCTTTCTTTTGGTGCAGATTGAAATCTTTGCACATACACCTACCGCAAAGGTGATGTCCGCCTACTTGCCGTGAGATAGAGCAAAGGTGATCCAATGAGTGCTCAGATCTTGTTTGATCCACAGCTTGCCATCTGCATCCATATCCATCTTGATGATGTATTCATTGGTATTTTTACGAGAAGACTTCTCTTCCATACCAAATTTCTTCATTAAATCTCTGGTATACTTTGTTTGACTTATGAAGGTTCCATCCTTCAGTTGTTTAATTTGAAGTCCTAGAAAGAATGTCAGCTCTCCCATCATGCTCATCTCAAATTTGCCTTGCATGAGGTTTGAGAATTTATCACACAGCTCTTTGTTTGTGGATCTAAAAATAATGTCGTCCACATATATTTGAACAAGCAAAGATACTCTCTCCATCTTGAATTCTCAAGAGTGTTCTCATCCACTTTGCCTTTGGTGAATCCATTATCTGTTAGGAATTGAGATAATGTATCATACCATGCTCTTGGTGTCTGTTTCAATCCATATAGAGATTTCTTGAGCTTGTACACTTTATCTCTAAGAGTCTTCTGCTCAAATCCTGGAGGTTGTTCAACATAGACTTCTTCTTCCAATAATCCATTCAAGAATGCACTTTTTGCATCCATTTGGTATACAATGAAGTTCTTGTGTGCAGTAGAGGTAAGAAACATCCTTATTGCCTCTAATCTTGCAACAGGGTCAAAGGTTTCATCAAAATCTATTCCTTACTCTTGGCAATACCCTTTGGCTACCAATCTTGCTTTGTTTCTTACCACAGAACCTTCTTCATTCATTTTGTTTCTGAAAACCCTTTTTGTGCCAATAACATTTTGATGAGTTGGTCTTTGAACCAATTCCCATACTTTGTTTCTTTCAAACTGATTCAGAGCTCTTCTTGCATGGCCTGAATCCAATGTACATCATCGAAATGCTTGGGACACATCGTTTGGCTCTATTTGGGAAATAAAACAAGTGAACATTGCCCCTTGTTGAGCTCTGGATCTGTTTCATACACCATCTCTTACATCTCCAATGACTACTTCTGGTGGATGGTCTCTTAGCCATCTCACATCAGGTTGGAGTAAGTTGGATGGGTTCAGTCTTCTTGTCGTTGTGTTGTCTTGAGCAGCTCTCTCATCATCACTTAGTTGCAGATTGTCCAGCTGTCTTTGAGATTCAGCTATCTCATCTTCATCTCTGTTAATTGCTCCAGCTTCAGCTTCAACATAGGGACTCTTCTGCACAGTTGGTTGATTCAGCTTATCAGCTAACTCTTCATCAAAATCCACATGGATAGACTCTTTTGTGATCATAGTCCTTTTGTTCAACACTCTATAGGCTTTGCTTTCAGCTGAGTATCCCAAGAAGATACCTTCATCAGCTTTGGCATCAAAAGCCTTTAGATTATCTTTCCCATTGTTGTGGATGAAGCATTTACATCCAAATATCTTAAAGTATGCAACATTTGGCTTTCTCCCCGTCCGATTTCATAGGAGTCTTTGTCACCGTCTATTTATCATGCATCTATTTTGAGTATAGCATGCGGTGTTTATGGCTTCAAATTTCAAAATCTTTTTGGCAATCCAAATTGAAATAACATGGTTCTTGCGGCTTCCTTGAGAGTTCTGTTCCTTCTTTCTGCAACTCCATTCTGTTGTGGAGTCCTTTCTGCAGATAATTCGTGAGCAATACCATTTTTAAAATAATACTGAGTTATTATTCCATTGACAAACTCAGTTCCTCTATTAGATCTTATCTTTATAATGGTTTGACTCTTCTCATTTTGAACCCTTTTCATCAGCTGAGGTAACTTCTGCAAAGTTTCCTTCTTTTTACACATAAAGATTGTCCATGTATATCTTGAATAATCATCCACCACTACTAGAGTGTATTTCTTTCCACTTATGCTGGCTGGCTCAACTGGACCAAACAGATCCATATGCAACACATGCAATATCCTGGTTGAAGATGGACTTGACTTTTCTTTGAATGATGATTTAATTTGCTTACCTATCTGGTATGCATCACAAACACTTTCCTTCTTATATACTGAATCTGGCAGTCCTTCTACAAGATTACTCCTTGTGAGCTTGTTAATTGTCTTGAAATTCAGGTGACTCAGCTTCTTGTGCCACAGCCAACTTGATTTGGTTGTACACTTTGCTAGCAGACAAGTGCTTGGTGTGGCAGTCGACCAATCTACCACATACATGTTCTTTTGTCTGGATCCTTGCAACGCCACTTCATTTGATTTAGTGTCTTTGATTTGGCACACTCCCATATTGAATCCAACATTGTAGCCCTTGTCACAGAGTTGACTGATACTTAGTAAGTTGAAATTGAGGCCTTCAACATATGCAACATCTATGATTTCTAATCCATTTTTCTTGATAGATCCAATGCCTCTTATTTCCCCTGGAGCTTCATTTCCTCCAAATATGACTTTTGCACCTCTAATCTCCTTGAACTTTGACAGATTTTTCTTGTTTCCTGTCATGTGTCTGGAATAGCCACTATGCATGTACCAGGTTCCTTGGCACTCAGCTATTACTTGAACCTACAATCAAGTAAATTAGTTTTTAGGTACCCATACTTGTTTGGGTCCTGAGGGGTTAGTGCTGTAAGATGATCCAACCAACCTATAGCCAAATGATTTGACTCTAAGGGGTTTCCATCTATCTGTGCCATAATCATAATTCACTTTGGCAAATTGCTTGGGGGCTTTAGGTTCATACAATTGTCTCTTTTGTTTGTATGCCTGTGTGTGTGTGTTTTAGCAATTACCTTCTTTGTATAATTGTGATATCTCTGAGTATAGTGCTTGGGTGCATATGTGTGTTGATAAAAGCTTTGTTGCCTTTGGAATGGCCTTTGCTGAGTTTTAGGCCTTTGCCATTTAGGCTTGTATTCCATAGGTCTTTGCTGATATTTCACATTATTCCAATCAGCTTGACTTGGGTAGTTTCTACCATTCCCATCATATTTGTTCCTTTTATAGAACTTCTAGGGATTTTGGTAGCTCTCTTTCTTCTTCACAGAGTACTTCATGTTTGGAGTTTGCTGAGGAACTCTGCTGGATTTCTTCTCAGCTGTCCTCTCAGCATACTCAACTGGATGTTTTCCTTTTCCTTTATAACCAAGGCCAGTTTGGTTGTGATTGTGATTTGGAATGAATGTGTGTGCAACATTTGGTGTCTTGGATTTTTGAGATGCTTTATTGCTTGAAGATCCTTTTTCCAAGATCAGTCTGGGAGTTTGACCATGCACAAAGGAATTGAATCCTATGTCTGTCTTGTCTCCACATTCTTTTTGGCTCATGATTAAGTCATCCAATGATTTAGATGCCTTTGTGAATGAAGCAATCACATTTTTGAGATCATTTTCTCTCTTTTCTGTAGCAGCTATTTCTGCTATCAATTTAGCATTTTTAGCCTTCAGCTCCTTGTTCTCATCCGCTATTTGACTTAGAGAACTAAGCTCCTTAGTCAGTTGTGAGTATTGGCTTTTGAGCTGGCTGTTTTCCTCATTTAATAGTGAGTGTGAGGATTTAATGTGCTCAAAATCTTTCATCATTTTGCCTAATGAATCATAAAGATCAGTGGGTGATGAAGTGTGTGTGTCACAATCACTATCACTAAAATCTGAATGAGATGAGTTAGAATGTACCTCATCTTCTTGGTCAGGTTGATCTTGTTCTTTAGCCATTAGATAGATTAAGGCTTCTTCTTCAGAGTCACTTGAGTAGTCAACTTCACTACTCTCTGAGTTTGCTGCTTCTTTTGACTTGACTGTATCAACAGTCTCAGCAGCCAACATTGTTGTTTTCTTTTCTTGTCTTCTTTCTCTGAAGACTTTTCTTTCTTCTTCATTCCTGTATTTATTGACTACAGGATATGGACAGTCAATAGCAAAGTGTCCTGGTTGTCTGCAATTCCAACACAGGTTTTCAACTTTTTGATCATCTCTCTCATTTCTTGGATTGCCATCTCTTTGATATTCGACTTTTTGATACTCAACTCTCTTTGGTGGCCTATCTTCCCTTGACTTGGAGGGAGCTGAATGTCTTCTAGAAGGTTCACCTTTGTTTCTTTTGTTGTTTTTGTTGAAGAACTTGTTGAATCTTTTAACCATCAAGGCAATCTCCTCCTGGTCAATGACTTCTTTGGTCTCAGCTCTCTTCCCTTCCTTGACAATGAGTGCAGCTGTTTTGGGCACAACTATCTCCTCTTGATCTTTTGTTCTTAGCTCAAACTCATAGGCTTTGAGGTCTGAGAATAGTTCATGATTGGATGTTTTTGATAGGTCCATCGAGTGCCTTAGAGCCATGGCCTTCATTTCCCACTCACCTGGGAGGCTCCTCAGTATCTTCATACATATCTCCTTCAGTGTGTATTCTTTCCCAAGTGCTGAGAGCTCATTTGTAATTTCAGTGAATCTAGCATCCAGCTGATCCATTGTTTCACCTACAACCATTTTAACATTTTCAAATTTTTGAACAAGAACAGATAATTTGTTTTCCTTGATTTGCTCAGATCCTTCACAAATTAAGGTTAATTTATCCCAGATTTCTTTGGCTGTTTTGCAATATTTGACTTTGTTGAACATGGCTTTGTCCAAAGCCTTGTAAAGTATATCATTGGCCACGTTTTCAAGGTTATATCTTTTTCTATCATCATTTGCCCATTCAGCTCTTGGCTTTTCAACCATAGCTGGTCTGGGAGGAGCATCCTCCTCTTCTTCAGCTGCAGCAACTTTCCTTGCAGCTGTGTTTACCTTTATTATTTTCAGTGGCCCATCCTCTATCACTATCCACATCTCATCATGTAAAGCTGATAGATGAGCTTGCATACGTATTTTCCAGTCATCAAATTCTTCAATGGTAAACATAGGAATGCGTGTCAAATTTGCTTCCATGATAATAACTTTGTTGTTTTAAAAATGGCTTTTGAAAAAAAACAAGTGTTAACAACTTCTTTGAAAGATTGGAGATGTAGTTCAGTAACCAGTGCGGAAGGCTCAATGAACCAACCGCTCTGATACCACTTGTAGGTCCCAAGGGGTGTGAGTAAGGTTTAGATGGGGGGGTTGAATAAACCTTACCAACTTTTTTAAATAAGTTCAGAGTTAATTTCACAGCTATGTCCTTGATGGACAGCTAAGTTAATTAACCAGCAGAGTTAGCCACTCAACAGACTCGACCGAGTTGTTGATAAAATAACTCAGCTGTTTAGTCTAATACTTAACTCGACTGTGATGAGATTTTTAGCGGAAGACTTAACACCCTTGAATTCGGTTTAAGTTGTTTTAGCACTTGGTTTTAGCACTTTGTTAAATATCAATTGGATAGCAAATTATCAGCAGATATTAAATAATATGCAGTAAGTAAATGCTAAAATGTAAATGACACAATAAATTTTATAGAGGTTCAAAGATGGGGTAATTCTTGTAATCCTCTCTTCTCCAACTCCTGGAAGGATTCCACTAAGTATTGATCAGAGTACAAAGTGGTTATCAGTCCAGATGCAAGTCTTGATCACACAGCTGAATTGATCTTTTAGGACTCAGTCTGGAGATGCCTTGGTCACACAGGTGGCTTCTCGTCCAACTCAGCTTCTTCACAGGGCAACTGCCTTGCTACTACAGCTCACTTGCTCAAGCTTCTTGGATTTTATCACGAAGCCCTCCAATGACTTGAGACTGGTTCGACCTTGAACCTTTCTACAATCCTCCTTGGAATGTAGACCCCTTTTGATTCTTCAAAAGTTTCCTCTTCAACAGTTTGAAGTTGTCTTTCCTTCACAGCTTGGTGTTGGATCGATTTCCTTCGATGTTTATGCTTGAGGATTTGCTTGAATAACTTGAGAATATTTTTGTTGAATAATAGCTTGAATGTTCGTGGTTCAGGTCACCTTCTCTCAAAGTGATTCGTTAGCCTTTTATAGTGCTCTTCCAAAAATCTGCCCGTTGAAGAGATAGGCTGATTTTCAAAAGACACTAGTGGTCGTTGGCTTGTCTTGTTGCAGTCGTTGAAATTGACATTACCTCGTATTAAATGAACCTTCAGCTTTTCAGAGCCTGACACAGGTGCAGTGCTTCCCATTGGTTTATTCCTTTTGCACGCTTCTGGGACTGAGCACTTTAGAATATTGCAACATGGAACTATTACTTATTTAAGTAACTTTCTTGACTTATGTGCAACGGACTCTTTTCAGTTGTCTTGACTTGACTGTAGTTCCTTAACTTCCCCAGATGACTTCGAGTCAGCTCCCAATCATTGAATGACTCATCTGTCACTTCAACTTGAGACTTGGCTATCTTGAGTTGACTTGACTGACACTTCACACAGCTGATACTCCTTCAGTCGAGTTCTTGTCTTCTCCTCCTTGCCATACTCAGCTGCTTCATAGCGGAGTCTTCATTCTAGCCTCCAGTTGACTTCTTGCATATCCAGGCATAGCTGACTTGACTCACTCATAAACCCTATCTATTACAATGCAAATTACAAAGAAAATGGGGTGCCAACTTTCTAGTCTAAGTTTTACATTGCATTCATCAAAATCTAAACAATAAATTTCCCTTCGGGCCAAACCTAAGTTAATACGACTTAAATTATCAGAACCCGCACAGGCGCATGGGTCGTGCGCTTACGCATCACCAGCCCGTGCATCATATCGAAACTTTGAGTTTTGCTTGAGAAGATGCACGGGTATTGCGTATAGGCACGACCAGCCCGTGCGTCAATGCGCAGATTAATTCCAGCTACCAGGACCACGCACAGGCCGTGCCTATGCGCACGGGCAGGTCGTGCGTGTCCTTTTTTTGCTCGGCTCCTCTGATTTCCTCTTGGTTCAGCTCCATACTTCGCATGATTGCTCGATTCTTGATGGTCTTTTACTGAAATGCTCCGATTTGCCACAAAAGTACTATAAATATCGTTATTTTCCTGCAAAACGAGCAAAGCGTAATCTCTTTTCCACGATATGAGAATATGACCCATTTTACTAAGTTAATGCATGTTTATCAACCTATTATATCCATAATCATACCCAAAAAACATGCAAAACTCACACTAAACAATATCGAGTTGTTGGATTATGACTTGTTCATTGTGATCGACCTTATTCCATAGCAGGTAGGCCTCCGTCTCCCAAACATAAATTATTGATTTCCCAGTCAACGCTTTCTAAACCAAACAAAACACAAGTGGGACTAATGAAAACCATAATCAAGAACAAGACAAAAATAAACTCATGCTGCTTATCCATAGGTATTAAGTAATTAATCAACCAAGCTTCAAATATCTAACATAGAACATGTTTTAATATAACCATGGCAAATGCTTTGAATTATGACTCTCACTAATCAAGTGTATGCTCTCCTCTCAAGTGTATAAGGGACATGTTTACGCTCAAATCATATCAATGATGAAGAACTTAACATAAGCTTGCAAATCGTCTCAAATCTATGCCACTAAAATGTATGCGATTCATGAATCAAAAAGGACTTTGTCATTTGATTGTTATGAAGGCTCTTTGGTTACGGTAGGAAAATATAGATAAAGTGACTCAAACTCGAGCATATGGATTGGTAAGCATATTTTTCAATCGAATCAACAACCTTCATAAAAAAACCACTATGCTTTTCAAACCACCCCTTGTTTTCATCAATTCTTCATATCCCCTCTTTTTTTTTTTCTTATCTTTTATAAAACTTAACTTTTTCACGTCATATTACAACCTCAGACTACAAGTTTATTCATAGCAAACCGACTCATAAAGACTATTTGTTTTTCGACTCTTTCATGAGTATTCATCATTATTTTTTTTCTTTTCTTTTCTTTTATTCCCATAAACCAACTCTCACCCAATTCATAAATCTTATTGATCTCATCCGGCTCAACCTTATTCAACCCACTTCAATATAATTTTTAGGGCAATAGGACAAAAGGTTGAAGATGTTTAACAAAAAAGGGCTCAAATTGTCTAATCATTTTCACAAATGGCATACAACAAAAATGTGTCTTTCATTTTCACAAATGGCATACAACATGTGTCTTTGACAGAGATACCAAAAGTTCTAGAGTACTAAAGCAGTAAACGTGCTAAAACTATAAACGTGCTTCTAATGCATGCAACCTAAATGCTCTACATGTTGTTAGATAAATGTTTTTATCATAATTTTGATGATTTTGTTTTACTGAGTTTTTAAACCAAAATAATGTCCCCAATTGTTGTCCAAATACTCCTAATCATTTTAAATTATTTTTTTGGAGTATTTTCTCGATGTTTATTTTTCGAATATTAAAAACAATTCATTTCGGGCGATATAAAATGTGATTTTTATGTTTTAAAGTATTTTTAACATTTACCAAATACCATCAAGGTAAAACGGAGCCCGAAAAACAAAGTCGGATTTTTTTCACAGACCAAAACCCCCTGGAATCGGTCAACCGGTCAACAAAGTGGTCGACCGGTGCCATGAGGTTAACCGGTCGATCCCCAGGTCGACGGTCGGCCCCACCGGTTGACCCAGGTGGTTTTCTCCCCTGCCTCTCTGCCTTTATTCTGCAAGTCTTGAAAATCTTGCAGGGACAGGTCGACAAGCTCAAAATCACGATTTTGAGCTTGTGGGAGATAACTTTTCCTGATTTTGTGGAGTTGATTTGTAACAACTATAATCTTAATTTAATCTGCATTTTCTTTACAAATATTTCACTCTCCAAGAGGAGCCTATCAATGTCCAAGACCTCTCCAATAAATAGAGGAGATTTGAAGCAACAAGATACAACACAACTACACAAGTAATACAATACAAGCAAACTTTGGTCTTCATTTTCATACTTTTGTTGTATTTCTAGCCTATGTCTTTCACTTGGACATCTTGAGTACTAGGCTTTATTTTTCATTACACTTGAATTTGTTTCTATCATCCAAAGCAAGATAACCTTGCTAGTGTTCTTTTGGTAAGAGCACACTTAGGTGATTTTAGGTGTTGAAGAGTGTGGTACTCTTCATAGGTGAAGGAAGATTGTGGTAATCTCTTTGGTGGTGTTAGAAGAGTGTGGTACTCTTCAAGGTGAAGGTGTAATAATTTAGGTAATTGTTAATAAAATTTTTTTTCTTTTCTTAAATCCACTTTGATATACTGGGGTGGTAGAGCACGTAGTCCTTAGGTGGGGTGAATCTCTATAAATCATCGTGTGTTATTTATTTTCCCGCACTTACATTCTTGTTATCATCTTCACATTTGAAAAAGAGGGCAAAACTCGAAAAATCGGCATAATCTATTCACCCCTCCCTCTAGATTATCGTAGCCACTTGTACTAACAAGTGGTATCAAAGCCAAACTCTTTGGCAAACTTGTTTAATCTTTGCGAGTAAAGAGGAGATCCATGGCTATGAACGAAAGCTGCCTGACCACCGGCGCCTCCACTAAGAAGCCACCACTATTCGACGCCAACAACTACGCATTTTGGAAAGACCAAATGGAGTGCTTTCTACAAGGGTGCGGGTTTGATATTTGGAATGCGGTCATTGAAGTGAGGGATCAACCAACCAATAAATTGGAAGATGGTACCATGGCCCTAAAGACCTTCAAGGAATTTGACGACAACGACAAGAAGTCATTCTCTCTAAATGGTAAGGCCTTAAATATTTTACATTGTTCACTAACCGCCACCGAGTACAACCATATTAGAGGAATAAGGTCCGCAGATTAAGTATGAGAAAAATTGGAAACCATATATGAGAGCACAAAGAAAGTAAAGAAGGCAAGAAAAACTATGCTTGTTAAAGACTTTGAAAATTTCAATATGCATGATGGTGCAAACATATCAAAAATAGTGGAAAGGCTTGACAACATTGTCAATCCTCTTATAGCACTCGGGAAAGCCATATCTGAAGAAGATAAGGTCACCAAGGTACTAAATGATCTTCCCGGCTCATGGTCCAAAAAAGTGACGGCAATCACAAAAGTACAAAATCTCGAAACACTCAAGTTCAATGAGCTCATTGGGAACCTCCTTATTTATAAAGTCTATCTTAAGGAGAGAAAAATTATCAACCATCCACATCTAAATTGGGTATGCAAATCCTTCCTAGAGGCTTAACATCTTCTTCTAATATTTCTTATTATGCTAGTGATGAGGATGATGAGGAGACGACCACTCTTGTCTGAACATTTGCCAAATTTGTGAATAAAAATGAGGCAAGAAAATTGAGAGACAACTCGTGTTTTAAATGCGGGAAACCCGGACGAGGAGCAAAAGAAGAAAAATAATTTTCTCAAGAAGAAAGCTCTAAATGCCGAAGCTAAAACATGGTATGAGCTCCTTTCCACATCCGACGAGGAAGAAGAAGCGGAACATGGTCTCTTGGCCATAGATGATGAAAACAACGAGGTACGCTCTAATATTTCATCGTCTTCCTTAGTTGATGAATTACAATGTGATTATGATGAATTGCAAAATGAGTTTCAAAATATGATTGCTAAATACAAGAATTTGAAAAAGGAGTATAAAGAGCTCAAATTGGAGAAAGAAAAATTATTCACTTCTTATGAATCTCTTGATCGTGCTCATGCTATTACTATTACTAAAATGTATGCTCTTGATTCCGTAAAACAAATGCTCACAAAAGAAATTGAGAATTTGAAAAACGATGTGCATCGTTTTAATTTAAGCACGGATAAGGTTACCAAAATTCTTGATGCACAAAGGAGTGAGCATTCTAATTTAGGACTTGGTTATAAACCCTTTCAAAATGCTTCTAAGAAAATGACCAAGGTCCGACTTTCATACGTGCTAGTAGTTCCAATAATCTCATTTATTTTTATTGTGGTAAAATTGGACACTATACTAATAATTGTAAATTGAAAAATACCTTTAGCTATTTTTGTTGACCCAAAGGTCTCAAAACTAACCCTCATGGACCCCAAAATTATAGGGTACCTAAAAATAATTCATTTGTAGGTAATAGGGGCTATAACAACAATGGAGGATTCAAAATGGCTCATGGACAACGGGTGTTCACGACATATGACAGGAAGGAGAGAACTTTTTACCAACATCAAGCTCCAAGAAGAGGGCATGGTCATGTTCGGGAATGGCAAAGGAAAAATTCTTGTAAATGGATAAATTGGTAACTCTTCTTTCTCTATTTGTAATGTTTTATTAGTTGAAGGGCTTAAGTTGTGAAGCCCCGATTTTTCCGAAGCTATTAATTGATCCTTATTATTGTTTATACATTTGATCGACTATTTTACCGCGTCATTTTGACGGGTAATTAATAATAATATATACATTTTGTATTTTATTTCATTTTATTTAATTATTTATGATCATGATCTTATTTAATTCTATCCCTCATTTATGATCACCTGATTGATCATATTTACTATTTTTGTATTTATTAGTCACCTTAGAATATTAAGAGACTATTTATTTTGGATACTTTAACCTTATAGAATTAAGATTTTGATTTAGATTAAGTGATCATGAGACTTACAAGTGATCAAGGAAATCACTAAATATTTTGGAGATTGATATATTTCATCTATTATCATCAAATTTGGGACAAAAAAAAATATGGAATTACCATATTGCCCTCATAGTGGACGGCCAACATGGTATTTTTGGGATAAAAATATCATCCAACTCTTGTACACCTACACCATATATTAGTCATCTTGTGTATAATTATATCATTAATTCAAACATTATACACATCATCTTATACACCAATTCTTTATTACTATTTTTCCCAACTTATTGCATTCTTCCCAACATTCTCCTTATACCTCTCAAATTCCAATTTGACCCACACTTTGACTTGCATTTTGTCTCCATGCAAGAGACAAATTACAAGACACAATTTGATCAAAATTTTCTCTCCCTCTCTCTCATACTACACGGCCATATGGCCTATTACACACAAAAAATTCATCTCATTTCATCTAACACATTTATCCTCTAACAAAAATCCTCCTCCTTCTCTCTAAAAACTCCCAACTTCTCTTTATTCTTCCTTTCACCTTCTTCTTCTATACTTAGAAAAATTTTCAACATTTCCTCCCTATTCTTCATAAAAATCGAACCATCATCATACAAGGTAAGAAATTTTAGCTTCAATCCATTTTTTGATATCACATTGTTCATCTCTTCCACCTTTTTAACTTAAGTTTGAATTTGGTTTGGAGGTACATTTAGAAGAACTTGAAGGTTTGAAATTGACAACATTTTGAAGAAGGACCTCTAGCTTGAAGAAGAAAATAGTAGAGAAAATTAGACTATAAGGTAAGAATTGTGTACTAGACCCCTTCTTTCCTACTCTTCCTATTTTTTTTCAAATTTTAACACCCCTTTTTCATTTTTGAGAAATAGGGGCTGACCTTAGGAGATTTTGGAGTTGAGCCAAAATTTCCAATTTTTGAGCTTCAACTAGTCTCCAAACATCTACTACACAAGGTAAAGTGTAGTCCTTTTCATTTCCTTATTTCCTTCTTTTTCTCCTTAATTTTTCTCTCATTTTTCTAACTCCAAATTTTGATATTTTCTTGACTTAGGGGCTGACCTAAGAAGCCTCATCCAAAAATTGTGAAAATATCCTTTTATTTCACAATTTCCAAATTTAAGGTGGGTGGAAAATTATTTTTCCAACTTTTAGGTGTTTTGATTAAATGCATGTAGAAACTTTAATAATGAGCCTTGAGATATATATAATTATGTATTGCATGTCAATTTCATATATCAAATCATGAAAATTCTAAAGAGTTGCTCAAAATTATTATTTATTGAATTTTAGGTGCATGCATGTACACTTTAATGCTTTAATTGATGAATTCTTGTATGTATTGGACATGCATGTGTATGATCTTTAAAATATATGTTTTTGGATGACTTATAACCTGGAAAAGTCGAGCATAATTGATTAAATTTCAATTTTGGACTTAAAAATGCAAAAACGGAAAGTTGGTGGACTAAATTGCAAGAAAATAAAAGTTAAAGGACCCCTCTGTAAATTTCGAAATTTGGGACTGTACTCAGGTTCAAAAATGATTTTTGGACATTTTAATAAAGTTTTAAGAGTTTTAAGATAAATAAAATCAACCTTTAAAAGCCCAAGGACTAGATTGTAAAATTTTGAAAGTTTAAGGGCTACTTTGCAATTTTTAAAACTGTACCAGACCTTCACCTTAAAAATTAAAATTTTTACTCTTAGGGTACTGGGAATTACATCTTTTAAAAGTATTCCAAAACTCCAAGTGGTTAGGGCTTGGAAAGTAATTTTACTAAAATTGAGGGACTATTGTGTAAAATATTAAACTTGAGGACCCAAACGAAATTTCCAGGACTTATGCAGCCCATGCACCTGGAAATACTAAATTAACTATAACTTAATTATATTTTGGACCCAAGGTTCAAATTACATAACAATTGGACCCCTAAAAGCCTTAAAGGCAATTATTTTAAAATGGGGCAAAAATGATATTTTCAAACGTTGAAAGACCTACACATATTGCTTTTTAAAACTTCTTTTGTCCCAATATCCTACTAACCTTAGTGATATTTTCCAACTGGAATCACATTAAAAGCCCTTCCGGTTTGTGAGTTCCGAATTTTTAAAACTTAAGGTCCGAATTGGCAATTTTTACAAATTTGGGGCCAATGTGAGATTTTTATAAAAACTCGACCTCAAAACTTTAAAAACCTGAATCTATGGACAATTTAGAAGAACTTGAAGGTTTGAACTTGACAACATTTTGAAGAAGGACCTCAAGCTTGAAGAAGAAAATAGTAGAGAAAATTAGACTACAAGGTAAGAATTGTGTACTAGACCCCTTCTTTCCTACTCTTCCTATTTTTTTCAAATTTTAACACCCCTTTTTCATTTTTGAGAAATAGGGGCTGACCTTAGGAGATTTTGGAGTTGAGCCAAAATTTCCAATTTTTGAGCTTCAACTAGTCTCCAAACATCTATTACACAAGGTAAAGTGTAGTCCTTTTCATTTCCTTATTTCCATCTTTTTCTCCTTAATTTTTCTCTCATTTTTCTAACTCCAAATTTTGATATTTTCTTGACTTAGGGGCTGACCTAAGAAGCCTCATCCAAAAATTGTGAAAATATCCTTTTATTTCACAATTTCCAAATTTAAGGTGGGTGGAAAATTATTTTTTCAACTTTTAGGTGTTTTGATTAAATGCATGTACAAACTTTAATCATGAGCCTTGAGATATATATAATTATGTATTGCATGTCAATTTTATATATCAAATCATGAAAATTCTCAAGAGTTGCTCAAAATTATTATTTATTGAATTTTAGGTGCATGCATGTACACTTTAATGCTTTAATTGATGAATTCTTGTATGTATTGGACATGCATGTGTATGATCTTTAAAATATATGTTTTTGGATGACTTATAACCTGGAAAAGTCGAGCATAATTGATTAAATTTCAATTTTGGACTTAAAAATGCAAAAACGGAAAGTTGGTGGACTAAATTGCAAGAAAATAAAAGTTAAAGGACCCCTCTGCAAATTTCGAAATTTGGGACTGTACTCAGATTCAAAAATGATTTTTGGACATTTTAATAAAGTTTTAAGAGTTTTAAGATAAATAAAATCAACCTTTAAAAGCCCAAGGACTAGATTGTAAAATTTTGAAAGTTTAAGGGCTACTTTGCAATTTTTAAAACTGTACCAGACCTTCACCTTAAAAATTAAAATTTTTACTATTAGGGTACTGGGAATTACATCTTTTAAAAGTATTCCAAAAATCCAAGTGGTTAGGGCTTGGAAAGTAATTTTACTAAAATTGAGGGACTAATGTGTAAAATATTAAACTTGAGGTCCCAAACGAAATTTCCAGGACTTATGCAATCCATGCACCTGTAAATACTAACTTAACTATAACTTAATTATATTTTGGACACAAGGTTCAAATTACATAACAATTGGACCCCTAAAAGCCTTAAAGACAATTATTTTAAAATGGGGCAAAAATGATATTTTCAAAAGTTGAAAGACCTACACATATTGCTTTTTAAAACTGCTTTTGTCCCAATATCCTACTAACCTTAGTGACATTTTCCAACTGGAATCACATTAAAAGCCCTTCCGGTTTGTGTGTTCCGGATTTTTAAAACTTAAGATCCGAATTGGCAATTTTTACAAATTTGGGGCCAATGTGAGATTTTTATAAAAACCCGACCTCAAACCTTTAAAAACCTGAATCTCTGGACAATTTGGAGAATTTAGGAACTGACCTCATAATTTTTCAAGGTCGGGATATTTAATTATTCAATTTTTAACCCCAAAAGTGTTATTTTTTACATAACGGGACTAAATTACAATTTTCCTTTTATAAAGGACCTAACTCAAATTATTTTCTCTTTTACTAAAATAGCCCTGGACTCTCTGACTTGGAGATTTAATTTAAGTATTTTACTTTCCCAAAAACCCCTGACTTATCAGATCAATTTGACCGATTAATACCCGATCGCGGAGCGACTTCCCTCGCCTTGCGAATCGACCTATAACGGGACTTATGTCCCACCTAACCTTTCAAGATATCGAAGGTTGCTTATCCTTCCGATAATCATCTTCATCCAAAAAACTCCACCAACGCCATAATTGCCACTCGCATTTTTCAAAAATTTTCCAAACTGCTTCCCTGAATCAATAATACTCATTGCCGGTTGATCTGCTGTAATTGTAATTAATTTCTGCCTGAGTCAACTTGGTGTGTCGAGCTCACAATGAATGGATACGTCGGGGATGGAACCGGGAAGCTCGGCTGCTATTCCACTCTTCCGGCCCCATCGTCCTAATCCCGCAACTGAGGGACGAAGTTTGTCCAAGGGAAGCGGGTCGTAGTACTGAGGTAAAATCATGATTATGATAGATCCGAGCCTCGCCCGACTCCACTGTGGATTTTGTCTTTGCCTACGGAGTGATAAGGTGCCGGTCTTGGACCATCTTGACCGGGAGTTATAAGGAAGAACGAATGAATCGCTTGTCGATCCACACGATTCGGAGTTATCATCCCGTTTTGGTTGGCATTACATTTCCGTAAAATGCGCAACCGCTTACACATGTTTTGCATTGGTTGGCGCTATAAATCCGTACACAACCATTATTTGCCTTGCATAGGATTGGCGTTACACTTCCGTACGCAATCCTACCTGTCTTGACTGATTCACATAGTGCCTGTGTGACCATGAACTATTTTCTTGAACTGTATAAATATACTATTGTATTATTTTATCACGACGCTTGTGAATCGTGTGTGAAATCATGCATTATCTCACTCGTTTTCATATAATCAAGTTTTCTCACATTAACTATATTGCGCCACACTCGCATTACGATCACCCCATCCATCGAGATTTTTGTCTCATCCCCACCTGTTTTCTAACCTTAGATGAGGATTTCGTTGGAGATCTTTGAACCGCTCGGATTGAGACCTTGTACTACGCTTGTTGGATTTACTGCTTCTTGTTGTTGATTGGACTCTTTTCTTATGTTGTTGTCGGACTTTTGTATTTCATTCCATTCGGGTTTGTAATTGAGGGGCGTATGACCCTTTGACTTTAAGTTGCTACTTTGTTGATTTTTGGGTTGTAATTTGGATGACGGATTGTAGACTTTAATTGGTAACTTGTATCTCATTATTTATTTCATTTTATTTAGACTCTGTCTTATTGGGTTCTCATTGATATTTGTCCGGACTCGTTGGTTCATTTGTATTTAAGTTGTGGATCGTCATCGTGTCCGTTTGGGGCGTGAAAGAAGAGTGGTATCGAGCTCGGCTAGTAAGATGGAAACTTACACCGAAATGACCCGAGATAGGACCTCGATCTGTGTTTTGGTTAGTACCGCGACTTGACTAATTAAGTTTGAAATCGATTTCAAATTGGCATAGAACCGTCTTATTGATATTTGAACTATGTTAGAACGCATACTTTGAGATTTCATAATCATACTTGTCTTGACTTAGTTGATTCTTGACTGATTTCTCTTATTCATTCTTCCTTATTCTCTTCTTATCTTTCCTCTACCTTTGACTGATCCGCCTTAGTTTTGTTTGATTAGGATGGAGCCGACGCCGCCTACATGGTGGGATGTATTCCATGCCCGTGCTGAGCGGGAATATTACCGGGCACTGATGATTCATTGGCACCGGGAAAGTGAACGCGCGACCACAGAGATAGCCTAGAGCGCCAACGCACATAGGGACTGACTCAGCGCTTGGCGATGAGCCAAGATGAGAAGAACGAACTGACCACTGTCATCAAGGACCGCGATAACACCATAAGAGCGCGGGAGGACCAAATACAGAGTATCCAGGAGCGCCTGGATAACATGCGGGAGAAGATGAAGAGGACAAGCGACGGTCACCAGAAATGGGAGATTGACGCCCGCCTATCCTGTAGCACCGTCGATCGCTTGGAGGAGACCCTCATTAAGCAGATGACAGTCATAGAGGACCTTACACAGGCCCTAGCTCAGAGAGACGCCGCACTAGAGGCTGCTTTAGCAGCTAATGCTCAGCCGTTGCCACCGCCCGAGGCGGAGCTTGTACCTAATCCCGAGGAGGATCCCGAGGAGGATCCAGTCAACATTGGAGAGCCCGAGGCTGCTCCACTCGATGAGGCTTAGGGATTCGAGCAGTGGTTGGACTTCGTGGATTGGCCTGAGGTTGAGGCGCCACCTCAGCCCGACCCAGCCCCGATTATAGACATATGGCGAGCGACGATGATGGCGATCTCACTGATTAGCTAGCAGATTGTCAGTTTGTACTTTTGTTGTTGTAGCCGTGTATTCCAGTGTTGTACCTTACCTTATTGTACTAGATACGGATGTATTTCCACAAGAACTCACCACTGTCCCTCCCGATAGGGAAGTCGAGTTCACCATCGAGGTGTTACCAGGAACTGCCCCGATTGCCAGAACACCGTATATAATGGCTCCTCTTGAATTACAAGAGTTGAAAACGCAATTACAAAAACTGATGGATGTGGGATTTATCCGACCGAGTACGTCTCCGTAGGGAGCACTGTCTTTGTTCGTCAAAAGAAGGATGGCACATTAAGACTATGCATAGATTATCGTGGACTTAATAGTGTTACCATCAAGAACAAATATCCCCTCCCGAGGATAGATGAACTATTTGATCAACTTCAAGGAGCAACGGTGTACTCGAAGTTTGATTTACAACAAAGATATTACCATCTGAAAATCCGCGAAGGAGACATTTCCAAAACTGCATTTCAAACCCGATATGGACACTACGAGTTTGTAGTAATACCTTTTCGGTCCGACGAATGCACCAAAGAAAGATTTATGGACCGATGCATCGAGTCTTCCAACCTTATTTGGATCAATTCATAGTGATATTCATTGATGACATACTAGTATACTCTAAGTCTAGAGAAGAGCACGAACGTCATCTGAAAATCGTTTTAGAGACACTACGAGAGCATAAGTTGTATGCCAAATTCAGCAAGTGCGAATTTTGGCTTAGTTAAGTCGCGTTCTTGGGACATATAGTATCCGACACTGGGATTGCGGTAGATCCTTCGAAGGTACAGGGGCGGTGGTTGAGTGGAAACAACCCGAGTCAGAATTAAATCGTGGAGTTTCCTAGGACTAGCTGGATATTATCGAAGGTTTATCCAGGACTTCTCAAGATAGCCGGACCACTCACTCGACTAACCCGGAAAGCAAGTCAAGTTTGAGTGGAATGACAAATGCGAGGCGAGTTTCAAGAGTGAAGAAACGACTGACTATAGCTCGTCTTAGCCCTTCCAAAGGGAACCGAAAACTTTGTCGCTCTGGTGATGCATCAAAAGAAGGACTAGGAGCAAAGTGCTCATGCGGGAAGGAAAGGTTATCGCTTATGCATCACGAAAACTCAAGCCGTATGAGGTAAATTATCCAACGATGACTTGGAATTGGTAGCAATAGTGTTTGCATTGAAAAATGGAGACACTATCTCTACGGAGCAACATTCACGGTTTTCACGGACCATAAGAGCTTGAAGTACCTATTCTCTCGTAAAGACCTCAACTGAGGCAACGGAGATGGATGGAGTTGATTGAGGACTATCACTTTGATATTCAATACCATCCCGGAAAGCTAACGTCGCAGCAGACGCTCTCTAGTAGAAAGGCGAGCTTAGCCAACTTATGATTCGAGAGTGGGAATCATTAAAAGAGCTGAGCAATTGGAATCGACGAGAACCAATACTCGATTTCATGTGCTAACATTTCGATTACACCCAATCTCTTTTGAATGAGATCAAAGAAGCACAAGACAAAGATACACATCTTCAAAAACGAAGGAGAAGATACTTAAAGGAGAAAAATCAAATTCTCGGTACCTAAAGATGGAGTTATCGGGTTCCGAATCGAGTGTGTGTACTTAGAATGACGAGCGATTAGGAATAGAATCTAGCAGAGGCACACCGCTCGAAATACACTATACATCCTGGAGAAACAAGATGTAAATGATTTGAAACGGAGTTATTGGTGGGTAAACATGAAGAACCAGGTAGCGAGTTCGTTGTGAGATGTTTGACTTGTCAACGAGTAAAAGCGAGAACACCAACGACCATCCGGTTTACTACAACCATTGAGAATTCCCAGTGGAAATGGGAACATATAACGATGGACTTCATGACGGATCTACCAAGGACCAGAGGAGGCCATGATGCTATCTGGGTAGTTGTAGACCGACTCACGAAATCTGCACACTTTTTACCCATCAAGAAAACGATAGCTTGCGAAACTTGCATGCACTTATATCCGGGAAATCATTCGACTGCATGGAGTACCAGTCGATATCGTATCCGACAGAGACCCGAGGTTTGTCTCCAGATTTTGGAAGTGCTTGCACGAGGAATTGGGTACCTCGCTAAGTTTCAGCACAGCAGCACGTCCACAAACCGATGGACAGTCCGAGCGAACAATTCAAACTCTTGAAGATATGTTGCGAGCCTGCATCTTGGATTTTCAAGGAAGTTGGGATTCGCACTTACCATTAGCCGAGTTTGCCTACAATAACAGTTATCAGGCCACGATTGGGATGGCACCCTACGAGGCATTGTATGGGCGAAAATGTAGATCCCCACTACACTGGGAGATTGATGACCAATGGACTCCGAAAGAGAAACGAAAGTCGCCTTTGATTCCAAAGGTCGACTTAGTTCATGAGGCCATGGAGAAGGTCAAGCTGATCAAGGAGCAAATTCGCACGACTCAGAGCCGCCAAAAGAGTTATGCGGACAAGAGAAGAAAGGATTTGGAATTTGAAGTCGGTGATGAAGTATTTCTCAGACTCTCACCACGGAAAGGATTGATCAATCCAAAGAAAGGAGGCAAGTTGAGTCCGAGATATGTTGGACCTTACAAGATTTTACGAGGATCGGGAAGTTAGCCTACGGACTCGAGTTACCAAAGACCATATACGGGAATGCACGATGTATTCCACGTGTCGAGATCAAGAAGTATCAACCGATCCCGAGCATATCATCACTCGAGATACTCCTCCTCTAATGGAAAATCTATCCTACATCGAGAGGCCAATCCGGATCATTGATCAGCAGATACGACAGTTGCGTAAGAGAGAAATCCCGATGGTTAAAGTGGTGTGGCATAACCACAACCGAGACGAATACGCAACATGGGATATGGAAGAAGACATAATGAATCAATATCAAGAACTATTCTGAAAAGAATTTGGGGACCAAATTCTTTTAAGGAGGGGAGGATGTGAAGCCCCGATTTTTCCGAAGCTATTAATTGATCCTTATTGTTGTTTATACATTTGATCGACTATTTTACCGCGTCATTTTGATGGGTAATTAATAATAATATATACATTTTGTATTTTATTTCATTTTATTTAATTATTTGTGATCATGATCTTATTTAATTCTATCCTTCATTTATGATCACTAGATTGATCATATTTACTATTTTTGTATTTATTAGTCACCTTAGAACATTAAGAGACTATTTATTTTGGAGACTTTTACCTTATAGAATTAAGATTTTGATTTAGATTAAATGATCATGAGACTTACAAGTGATCAAGGAAGTCACTAAATATTTTGGAGATTGATATATTTTATCTATTATCATCAAATTTGGGACAAAAAAAAATATATGGAATTACCATATTGCCCTTATAGTGGACGGCCAACATGGTATTTTTGGGATAAAAATATCATCCAACTCTTGTACACCTACACCATATATTAGTCATCTTGTGTATAATTATATCATTAATTCAAACATTATACACATCATCTTATACACCAATTCTTTATTATTATTTTTCCCAACTTATTGCATTCTTCCCAACATTCTCCTTATTCCTCTCAAATTCCAATTTGACCCACACTTTGACTTGCATTTTGTCTCCATGCAAGAGACAAATTACAAGACACAATTTGATCAAAATTTTCTCTCCCTCACTCTCATACTACACGGCCATATGGCCTATTACACACAAAAAATTCATCTCATTTCATCTAACACATTTATCCTCTAACAAAAATCCTCCTCCTTCTCTCTAAAAACTCCCAACTTCTCTCTATTCTTCCTTTCACCTTCTTCTTCTATACTTAGAAAATTTTTCAACATTTCCTCCCTATTCTTCATAAAAATCGAACCATCATCATACAAGGTAAGAAATTTTAGCTTCAATCCATTTTTTGATATCACATTGTTCATCTCTTCCACCTTCTTAACTTAAGTTTGAATTTGGTTTGGAGGTACATTTAGAAGAACTTGAAGGTTTGAACTTGACAACATTTTGAAGAAGGACCTCAAGCTTGAAGAAGAAAATAGTAGAGAAAATTAGACTACAAGGTAAGAATCGTGTACTAGACCCCTTCTTTCCTACTCTTCCTATTTTTTTTTCAAATTTTAACACCCCTTTTTCATTTATGAGAAATAGGGGCTGACCTTAGGAAATTTTGTAGTTGAGCCAAAATTTCCAATTTTTGAGCTTCAACTAGTCTCCAAACATCTACTACACAAGGTAAAGTGTAGTCCTTTTCATTTCCTTATTTCCTTCTTTTTCTCCTTAATTTTTCTCTCATTTTTCTAACTCCAAATTTTGATATTTTCTTGACTTAGGGGCTGACCTAAGAAGCCTCATCCAAAAATTGTGAAAATATCCTTTTATTTCACAATTTCCAAATTTAAGGTGGGTGGAAAATTATTTTTCCAACTTTTAGGTGTTTTGATTAAATGCATGTAGAAACTTTAATCATGAGCCTTGAGATATATATAATTATGTATTGCATGTCAATTTCATATATCAAATCATGAAAATTCTCAAGAGTTGCTCAAAATTATTATGTATTGAATTTTAGGTGCATGCATGTACACTTTAATGCTTTAATTGATGAATTCTTGTATGTATTGGACATGCATGTGTATGATCTTTAAAATATATGTTTTTGTATGACTTATAACCTGGAAAAGTCGAGCATAATTGATTAAATTTCAATTTTGGACTTAAAAATACAAAAACGGAAAGTTGGTGGACTAAATTGCAAGAAAATAAAAGTTAAAGGACCCCTCTGCAAATTTCGAAATTTGGGACTGTACTCAGGTTCAAAAATGATTTTTGGACATTTTAATAAAGTTTTAAGAGTTTTAAGATAAATAAAATCAACCTTGAAAAGCCCAAGGACTAGATTGTAAAATTTTGAAAGTTTAAGGGCTACTTTGCAATTTTTCAAACTGTACCAGACCTTCACCTTAAAAATTAAAATTTTTACTCTTAGGGTACTGGGAATTACATCTTTTAAAAGTATTCCAAAAATCCAAGTGGTTAGGGCTTGGAAAGTAATTTTACTAAAATTGAGGGACTAATGTGTAAAATATTAAACTTGAGGACCCAAACGAAATTTTCAGACTTATGCAGCCCATGCACCTGGAAATACTAACTTAACTATAACTTAATTATATTTTGGACCCAAGGTTCAAATTACATAACAATTGGACCCCTAAAAGTCTTAAAGGCAATTATTTTAAAATGGGGTAAAAATGATATTTTCAAAAGTTGAAAGACCTACACATATTGCTTTTTAAAACTGCTTTTGTCCCAATATCCTACTAACCTTAGTGACATTTTCCAACTGGAATCACATTAAAAGCCCTTCCGGTTTGTGAGTTCCGAATTTTTAAAACTTAAGGTCCGAATTGGCAATTTTTACAAATTTGGGGCCAATGTGAGATTTTTATAAAAACTCCACCTCAAAACTTTAAAAACCTGAATCTATGGACAATTTGGAGAATTTAGGAACTGACCTCATAATTTTTCAAGGTCGGGATATTGAATTATTCAATTTTTAACCCCAAAAGTGTTAGTTTTTACATAACGGGGCTAAATTACAATTTTCCTTTTATAAAGGACCTAACTCAAATTATTTCTCTTTTACTAAAATAGCCCTGGACTATCTGACTTGGATATTTAATTTAAGTATTTTACTTTCCCAAAAACCCCTGACTTATCGGATCAATTTGACCGATTAATACCCGATCGCGGAGCGAATTTCTCGCCTTGCGAATTGAATCTATAACGGGACTTATGTCCCACCTAACCTTTCAAGATATCGAAGGTTGCTTATCCTTCCGATAATCATCTTCATCCAAAAAACTCCACCAACGCCATAATTGCCACTCGCGTTTTTCAAAAATTTTCCTAAATCGCTTCCCCTGAATCAATAATACTCATTGCTGGTTGATCGCTGTAATTGTAATTACTTTCTGCTTAGTCAACTTGGTGTGTCGAGCTCACGTGGAATGGATACGTCGGGGATGGAACCGCAGCTCGCCGCTATTCCACTCTTCCCCCATCGCCCTAATCCCGCAAATCGAGGGACGAAGTTTGTCCAAGGAAAGCGGGTCGTAGTATCGAGGTATAATCATGATTATGATAGATCCGAGCCTCGCCACTCCACCGTGGATTTTGTCTTTGCCTACGGAGCGATAAGGTGCCGGTCTTGGACCATCTTGACCGGGAGTTACAAGGAAGAACGAAGGAATCGATGTCCGATCCACACGATTCCGGAGTTATCGTCCCATTTTGGTTGGCGTTACATTTTCGTGCACGCAACCGCTACCTATTTTGCATTGGTTGGCGCTACAAATCCGTTTTGCCATTATTTGCCTTGCATAGGATTGGCGTTACACTTCCGCACGCAATCTACCTGTCTTGATTGATTCACATAGTGCTGTGTGACCATGAATTTTTCTTGAATCGTATAAATATACTATTGTATTATTTTATCACGACGCTTGTGAATCGCGTGTGTGAAATCATGCATCATACTCACGCGCGTTTTCATATAATCTGTTTTCTCACATTAACTATATTGCGCCACACTCGCATTACCCATCACCCCATCCATCGAGATTTTTGTCTCATCCCCACCGTTTTCTAACCTTAGATGAGGATTTCGTTGGAGATCTTTGAACTCTCGATTGAGACCTTGTACTACGCTTGTTGGATTTAATGCTTCTTGTTGTTGATTGGACTCTTTTCTTATGTTGTTGTCGGACTTTTGTATTTCATTCCATTGGGGTTTGAGGGCGTATGACCCTTTGACTTTATTGATTTTCGGGGCGTAATTTGGATGACCCTTTAAGAACTTGTATCTTTATTTAGTTGCTACTTTGATTTTGATTTTTCATTTGTATTTAATTGTGGATGACGGATTGGGGGCGCGACTTTCAATTTGATAAGTGTTAAACTTTATGATTCAAACTACAATGTTATTTCAATAAAGAAAAATGTCTTATTCTTAAAAATGATAAAATTATTTGTGAAGCAAATAGAAAAGTCAATCTTTACAAAATTGCACAAAGTGATTTGGTTAGTCAAAATGTTTCTTGTCTTGTCGCCAATAATGATTTAATTAGTTTATGGGATATGCGACTTGGACATGTTGGATACAAGAATTTGAAAAATATTTACAAAAACCAACATGTAAAAGGACTACCCAAATTGAATTTTGAAAACATTGGCTTATGTGACACTTGTCAAAAGAAAAAAATAGTTAAAAGTAGTTTTAAGCCCAAAAATGAAATTTCCACAACCAAGCCTCTACAATTACTTCATTTGATTTATATGGGGATATTGGTGTGACTAGTTTAAGTGGAAAATATTATACTTTTGTTATAGTCGATGATTTTTCTAATATACTTGGGCAATTTTTCTTGCAAATAAAAGTGATGCCGTTAATGAGTTTGCTAAGTTGTGTAGACTTATTGAAAATGAAAAGAAAGATACTATTAAGTCTATTCGAGGTGATCGAAGTAGTGAATTTGATGGTGATCGAAGTAGTAGATACCAAAGGATATGCTCACAATTTTTTCTGCTCTGGGGACACCACAACAAAATGGAGTAGCCAAAAGGAAAAATCGGACTCTTCAAGAAATGTCGGTCCATGCTAAAAAAGTTTTCACTTCCAAAATACTTTTGGGCCGAAGTTGAAGTACCATATGTTATGTTATTAATCGTGTTTACCTTCGTCCTAAGTTGAATAAAACACCGTATGAGCTTTGGAAAATGAAGAACTCCAAATATTAGTTATTTCAAAATTTTTGGATGTAAGTGTTTTATTTTAAATACTAAGGATCAATTGGACAAACTTGATCCTAACACCGATGAAGGAATTTTTATGGGTACTCAACCAAGACCAATGCATATCGGGTTTACAATAAGACTAGCATGGTTGTTGAAGAATCTATCCATGTCAAATTCAATGAAGCCTCAGGTGTTGAAAGGATACTCAATGATGAAAGTGATGAAGAGGATGTTATTGAACCAATTGTTCAAGATGATGCTCAAAATGATAAACCTTCTACTTCAAATAATCAACCATCAAACTCAAATGTTCCTCAAGAACACAAAGGTGATAATTCAGATCTTTCCGTGGCATTGAAATTTAACGGAGATCACCCAAAAGATCTCATTATTGGTGATCCCCTTGATAAAGTGATGACTAGAAGAAACTTTACCTAGAAAGCTCTTATTTCTAAAAAAGAGCCTAAAAATGATAAGGAAGAAATTGAAGATGAGGATTGGTTTTTAGAAATGCAAGAGGAGATGAATCAATTTGAATGGAATGATGTTTGGGAATTTGTACCTTGTCATCCATCACAAACAATTATTGGTATAAAATGGGTATTCCGGAACAAACTCGATGACCAAGGCAATATTGTTCGAAATAAAGGAACGTTAGTAGCTCAAGGGTATTGTCAAGAAAAAGGTATTGATTATGATGAAACTTTTGCACCCGTATCACGTTTAGAAGGTATTCATATTTTATTTGCCTATTCTTGTTTCAAAAATTTCAAGCTTTACCAAATGGATGTTAAATCCTCTTTTCAAAATGGTTTTATTCAAAAGGAGGTCTATGTAAAACAATCTCCGTGGTTTGAAAATGTTTCTAGGCCAAATGATGTTTACAAACTTAAAAAGGCCATATATGATTTAAAGCAAGCACCCCGTGCATGGTATGATAGACTTAGCTCATTTCTTTTACAAAATGGATTTACAAGAGGTAAAATTGATATTACTCTCTTTGTTTTTGAAAAAGGGCAATATTGCTTACTAGTTCAAATTTATGTTGATGATATTATATTTGATGCTACTAATGAATCTTTGTGCAAGAAATTTTCTAAGTTAATGCAAGGTCAATTCGAGATGAGCATGATGGGGGAGCTCAATTTCTTCCTTGGACTTCAAATTAAGCAATGCCAAGACGGTATTTATATTTCACAATCAATGTATACAAAAGAACGTTTAAAGAAGTTCGGCATTGAAGAAGGAAGAACCGTCACTACTCCAATAGCAACCAATATCAAGCTAGACAAGGATGAAAAAGGCAAGTCGGTTGATGAATTTAAGTATTGAGGTATGATTGGTAGTATACTTTATTTAACCGCGAGTAGACCGGATATTCTTCACGTCGTATGCCTTTGTGCTTGTTTTCAAAGCAATCCAAAAGAATCTCATATGAGTGTCGTTAAAAGGATTTTTCGATATTTGAAAGACACTATTCAATATGGCTTGTTTTATTCAAAGAACGAAAATTTTTCTGTTAAAGGATATAGTGATTCGGACTATGCGAGAAATATTGATGATCGTAAAAGCACATCTAGATCATGTCAATTTTTAGGCGATTTCCTTGTTTCTTGGTTTTCAAAAAAGCAAAATTGTGTTTCATTATCAATTGTGTGTCAATTTTTAGGCGATTTTTAGGCAATTTTTCCGCGGCTTTTTGTTGTACTCAATTGCTTTGGATGAAACAAACCTTAGCGGATTACAAATGTTCTTTTGAAAATGTTCCAATTTTTTTGTGATAACACATCCGCTATAAATATTACGCAAAACCCGGTTCATTATAATCGTAATAAACATATTGAGGTTCGTCATCATTTTCTAAGAGATTGCGTTTCCAAACGAAAAATTGAGATGTCTTCTGTTCCGTCTCAAGATCAACTCGCTGATATTTTTACATAACCGCTTTCCGCCGAGTCTTTTGCTTGAATTCAAGCTCGTTTAGGCATAATGCATATTGAATAAGGTATATGATTGTATTTTGTACGTTTTTAAAACTTAGGGGTGAAAAATCGGATTTTTGAATCAAAAATCGGACATAACCTAAAAATGGCTCAAGGGACCGGTTGACCTAGGGGTCGACCGTCGACCAGGTGCCTGGACTGTTCGAACCCCCCATGACCGGTCGACCAGAGCTTTTTGCAGAGTTAAAATTGCTTATGTCCAAAACTGTGTCATTTTTTGCTCTTTTTCTTTAAACTCGAACCCTTTTGCAAATTTCACACACAATTCACTCAAAATATTTTCTTTTTTGTATATTCTATATTTTTTGAGTTCATACTACGAGTATATTATCCATAATACTCGACTTCTCCGATTGATTGGTATGTTTAACTCCCTATTTATCTCAATTGGGTTGAACCCTTGAGAAAGTGGTTGCATTTTAGTATTTTGATGCAATCCTTGTATATTTGTGATTGGGAATTATTTATGATGATGAACTATGCTAGTATAATTATGATTGGTGATGGTTTTTTGGGCATGATTGCGCTTACAAGAGTTATATACATCTTTGTTTTTTATTCTACGCACACCAAGTGCTCGATAAAATGTTTCGATGATAATTTCATCGCCTACATGACTCTCTCGGTTTTAAAAGTCTTATACGTTTATAGAGATCATGTTTTGTCACTCAAATGAGCTTTTACAAATCATCTTATCAAATTTTCCCTTAATTTTTGGAATTTTAAGCTTCCTGTCCAAAAGCTAGATATATCGGTTCAATTGCGCACTTTGATATGAATATATAATGTTTTTATCGTGCCAACATTCGTTTTAATGATTCCAAAGAGGGAGAAACATGAATTAACTCAATAACTCAAAGAAGCTAGAAAAAGCTCGCAGAAAAAGCTATAAGCTGATATTGAAAAAGCCTAAAGTTGTGGATGAAACTTAGTCCATTGAATGCACTATGGACTTTTATACTTGTCTAATGATTTCTTTGTGACAGGGGGAGCTTCTAAGCTCAGAAAATTCAAGCTCAAATTGTAAAAGCTGAGCTTTTAGCTTTTAATTGTTTGCTTCTACTTACTCTTGTTGTGCATGTTGATAGGTGGAGATTTTATAAAATATTTTTGAAAAATCTTTGCTCCTATCCTTGTGTTTCTATTCTTGTTAATTGTTTCGTAAAATGAATAGTTGATTTTTTGTCCGGTAAAATGTGTTTTGTTTTAAAAATCGATCTCCTAAAATTGTTTTGGTTTGTAATCATCAAAAGCGGTGTTTGTTAGATAAATATTTTTATCATGATTTTGAAGATTTTGTTTTACTGAGTTTTTACACCAAAACAATGTCCCCAATTATTGTCCAAATACTTCTAATCGTTTTAAATTATTTTTTGGGAGTATTTTCTCGATGTTTATTTTTTTATTATTAAAAACAATTTGTTTCGGCGATATAAAAATTGATTTTTATGTGTTAAAGTGTTTTGAACATTTAGCAAATACCATCAACGTAAAACTGAGCCCGAAAGACAAAGTTGGATTTTTTTCACAGACAAAAACCCCCTGGAACAGGTCGACCGGTCGACCTCACCGGTTGACCCAGGTGGTTTGCTCCCCTGCCTCTCTGCCCTTCATTCTGCTCGTCTTGAAAATATTGCAGGGAAAGGTCGACCCCTGGTCGACCTGTGTGGGTTTCAGCTTCAACGGACTTAATTTCAAATCTTTGTACTGATGGACCGGTCGACCCACAGGTCGACCAGCTCAAAATCTGATGATTTTGAGCTTGTGGGAGACAACTTTTCCTGATTTTCTGGAGTTGATTTGTAACAGCTATAATCTTGATTTAATCTGCATTTTCTTTACAGATTTCACTCTCCAAGAGGAGCCTATCAATGTTCAAGACCTCTTCTATAAATAGAGGAAGATTTGAAGCAACAAAATACAACACAACTACATAAGCAATACAATACAAGCAAACCTTGGTCTTCATTTTCATACTCTTGTTGCATTTCTAGCCTAAATCTTTCACTTGCACATCTTGAGTACTAGGCTTTATTCTTGATTACACAATCACTTCAAAGTTGTATACTTCATTATCGAGTTGTAATATGAAATTTTTTCTATCATCCAAAGCAAGATAACCTTGTTAGTGTTCTTGTGGTAAGAGCACACTTGAGTGATTTTAGGTGTTTAAGAGTGTGGTACTCTTCATAGGTGAAGGAAGATTGTGGTAATCTCCTTGGTGGTGTTAGAAGAGTGTGGTACTCTTCAAGTGGAAGGTGTCATAATTTTGGTAATTATTAATAAAATTCTTTTTCTTTTTCAAAATCCACTTCGGATATACCGGGGTGGTAGAGCCTTAGTCCTTAGGTGGGGTGAAGCTCTATAAATCATCGTGTGTTGTTTATTTTCTCGCACTTACATTTTTGCTATCATCTTCACATTCGAAAAAGAGGGTGAAACTCGAAAAATTGGCATAATCTATTCACCCCCTCTAGATTATCGTAGCCACTTGGACTAACACATGCAACTACATGAAATGCAAAAAATTGCCTCTCCACTTCCCTTTAGATCAAAATTACTCTCTCTCCCCCAAACTTGAATGAAATTATATCGTGCACAAGAGAAAAGATAGAATTTCAATGCAAAACAAATGTAGAGGCAACTTGTTAACTCACTAGGAAGGCGGTGGTGGGTAGTGAGCCCGACGTGTATCTGACATTGCGGTCCACTGATGAGATCTCTCTCTAGATTCCTTATACATTTCTCCCCGCCATTTCAACTCTTGTAAACTATTACCCCCTTTAAATGCATCCATTGATTTTTTCACGCATAGGTCATGTGCCATATTTGCATTTTTTCACCTAGGAATGCATACTTGAGGTTTTCAGGCAATAATTTGAGTTATGTGGTCAGAATATACTGATCTGGGTCACGCACGGGCTGCCCGTGTGCGTACGCACGTCCATCCATCTTTTAGCTTTTGCTTTTTCACGGCATCATGCATGGGCTGTCGTGCGTACACGCACAGTATGTGCGTGATTCTGAAATGCCGTCCTTTCCTATTTCCTTCGTCATGTCCTCTCCTTTCTCAACATAAGGTAATTCCTGCACATGATTTGAAGCACAAACATAATCACTCAAGTCTTGAGCATTGGCACGTGAATCAACGACTGAAAATGAACGTCCTCGCCTTTCTCAACATAAGGTAATTCCTCGCCAAAAATTTGTTCGCCTAATTTTTTAGCTTCACCGCAAGTGAACGGCGTAGTTAAAAGATAGTGTAAGTAAGGTCGATCCCATAGAGACTAATAATTTAATATACTAAGTATTGGCATTAGAATAACACTATTTTTATTTAGACGGTCGAATTGTGATGGTTGTTTTGTAAAACTAAAAAAACCTTTTATCATAAAAATAATAAAGCAAAGAGTTGCGATTGAAAAGATCAAGTAGATGGATGGTTTCTAGGGTAATGGTTTCAGTTAATCACCCTCTTGTTATCAGATTAATCAAGCCAAACTTATTATCTATCTTCCCTACAAGAAGATCACAAAAGTAATTTATCCTCTCTCTCGAGACACAATAAATATGTTGATTGAATTATCTATGCTAGCATCTCTACTCAACATAAGATAAACAACTCCCAAAAGTATTAAAGATCAGTTATCCTCACAAATACTCACAGACTTCTCAATCATGCAAAATATTCATGTCAAATACTCAAAATCTAGTATTGAAACCCATCTCTCGAATTATGAATCAACACATCAAGCATGTTAAACCATTGGCCATATGATAAAACAAGTAATAAAGCAAAGTACTCGAATAGGGTTTAAAATAATAACTTCCATTAAAATTAAACATCAAACAAGAGTCAATTAACCTAATCCCAAGCCCTGGAATCACAAGGTGTTTAGCCGAAATGGGAAACACATAATTCATAGACAAATTGTTCATATCCATATCAAACTAGATGAATAATAAGAATACAATGGAGTAAGAAAACTCAGGGATATCGATGATCTCTCAATTAATCTTCAATCTGCAAGCGTGGATGCGATCTCGACCTTTCTCTCGATTCCTCCGGTAGAAGGATGCTCTTTTTTATGCTTTCTAAGGTAAAAGTACGTGTCTCCTCTTCTGGGTCCGTCTCCTCCTTATTAATTATCCCTTTGGGCCAAACCTAAGTAAATACAACTTAAAATTGTCAAAATCTGCACAGACGCATGGGCTGTGCACTTACGCACGACCATCCCGTGCGTCAAGTTGAAACTTTGATTTTTGCTTGAGAAGATGCACGGGCCGTGTATATAGGCACAACCAGCCCGTGCATCAATGCAAAGGTTCATTCCAGCGGTCAGGACCACGCACAAGCTGTGACTATGCGCACAAGCAGGTCATGCGTGTCCCTTTTTCGCTCGGCTCCTCTAATTTCCTCTCGGTTCAGCTCCATACTTCGCGTGATCGCTCGATTCTTGATGCTCCTTTATTGCAATGCTATGATTTGCCACAAAAGTACTACAAACATCGTTATTTTCCTGCAAAATGAGCAAAGCGTAATATCTTTTCCACAATATGAGAAGACGACCCATTTTACTGAGTTAATGCATGTTTATCAACCTATTATATCCAAAATCATGCACAAAATACATGCAAAACTCACACTAAACAGTATCGAGTTGTTGGATTATGACTAGTTCATTTTGATCGAGATCACTGGCGCATGTTGTCAATGCGTTCTAGGAGTACCCGAATTTGATCTTCCCATGCTTGAATGGTCCTTTCTTGATCTCCAACCTCATAAACTAAGGCACTCTTTTCTTCTTGTCATTGGGCCAATATATTATCTAGGCCGCGTGCATGGTTGCTTTCCATTTGTAGCTGGGAGTTAACATTCACGAACTCATTATGCCAATATGTTGCCATATCCTCGTAGTGGTCTCTCTCGGCGTGAATCTCCCAAACCGTGGGCCACGTCGGTATCTCGGGTTCCATTCCTGGACAAAACACATCTAGTGTTTGTCAAAACAAGTATAAGTGGACAAAATGACAATGAAGAAGAGTATAACTAATCAGAAATCGACTAAGTATAGATAAAAATTAATTCTTAACTTAATATAAACATTAGTGATGCAATTCTCATAATCCATTATCGAACCTAATGTCGAGGGTCTATGGTCCTTTTTAGATTGGATTGTTATCTTAGATTATCAATAGCGGTAGTTCCTAACACAGGCAGAGGGTCCTATCCTGGGTTAGCTCGGAGTAAGTTTTCATTTTACTGGCCGAGCTCTGATACCACTAAAACTGTCACACCCCAAATAGGACCATGATGTGATCGATAACTTAAACCAGTTATTAAGTCAAATAAATCAAATGAACAAAGGATTTAAACAACATTAATACCTAAATAGTCAATCATTCATTAAAAGCATCCCAAAACAGAGTCTAACAATGCAGTGGAAATCTTAAGTTATAGTCCGATAAAGCTTCGAAATAATTCTTAAGTTACAACCCACATAAAGCTTAACATTCGTTCAAGTTTCCTATGCCCTTAGATTATATATTGAAATAAAATAAAGTCCAACAACAAGCAAAAAAGGGAAATCTTTCAAGTAGTCGAAATGGGCACGAACATGGTTTACTTTGTAGTTTGATTCTCTTCGTCCATATCCTCAATGTGTGAATAATCACCATCTGGTCGTTGAAAAGACAGGGTGAGATAAAAATTCTTAATGGATGGGTGTTCGTGTGCATGTGTGGCTTATATCAAGTGTCCTTTTTAATTAGACTGAGGATTCATTTAATTTGGGCCTTATAATAAGTAATTCCACTTTTAATTAGTTTTGAGTATTAAATCAAGTCCATCTTGTTAGTAAGTTAATTATAAGCCCATGGACTCTAAACCTAGACCAATTATAAGTAGGTTAAAACACATATATAAGACACATAAAACACACACAGAACACAAAAAATACACGATAGAGAGGCGGAGAGAGTAGAGAGATCGACCAGAGAGAGAGAGAAAGAAAAGAGAAGAAAGAAAAGAGAAAAGAGAAGAAAGAAAAGAGAAAAGATAAGAAAAAAATGTGATTTTCCCAACGCAGTTGATTCAAAAGAGGATTTTATTATCCATAAGTTAGTCAGGCAAGTAATCTCCTTAGTTTTCACGTAGATTTATGTTTGGATTATTGTTATGCATGTAATTTTCATTATGATGATCTTAATGTTTATCCCGTTACCATGTTTGACTATGTTGTGTATGTGATTTTCATTATGATGATCTCAAGGCTTGTTTCATGTTTGACCATAAGGCTTGTCGACTTAAATGTTATAGAATTTCATGTATTGGGATTGCCACCAACTGTGTATGATTTGAGTGTATACTTTTCTTTGAATGTATGTATTTTCCTAATTAACTGAATGTTGGGTTAATCTAATTAGATATATGTTTTTGCCCTAACTAACTGAATGTAGAGTTTTTCATAACTAATTGGATATTAGGTTTTCCTATTAACTAACTGAATGCAAAGCTTTCTCCTCAATAGTTTTGAATCATTAAATGTAGGGTTTTTCCCCAAAGAGGTGTGAGTAATTCAATATAGGATTTTCCCTTAATTAAATGAATGTTGGGTATTCCCCTAACTAATTGAACGTATGACTTTTTCCCAAGTATATTTGAATCTAGAGTTCGCTAATGAATTGAACATAAAGTTTCCGTAATTAGATGAGCATATGGTCTATCCCTGATTAATTGAATGTAGGATTTTCAATGATTAGTTGAACATAAGATTCATCGCTAATAAACTAAATGAACTTTACCCTTAACTAATTGAATATAAGGCTTTCCCTAATTGGTTGAGCACGGAGTTTATCCCTAATTAATTGAAAGTATGATATTCAATAATTAGTTGGGACATAGGGCTTATCCCTAATTAATTTAATGTAAGGTTATTCCTAATTGATTGAACGTAAGAGTTTCCCTAATCAGTTGAATGGATAGTGTGTTCTCAAATTGTCTCAGCTAATGTGATTTAATAATTATGATATGCACTTATGTTTATTCACATATTTAATGATATGTTGCATCACTTATGTTGACGTGCTTCTTGGGTCAACAAAGGAAAATATGGTAATTTTATGACGTGGGAAATAAACAAGCATTCAATCAGAATGTATCTGGTCAGTTTCTTTACACATTTTGCCTTTCAAGTTATCTATTTCTTTCTCTTTTTTTCCTCTAACTTGCCTTGGCCCTTTGCTAAGAAATGAGGACCTTTTATATCGGTACTAATGATGGATTAATCATTATTGTATTAGACTGGTAGTGGGACACTTGTCCTTTCCTTGATTATCCGTAGGGTGTATCTTGTAGGGTGTATCCACCAGACTGATTGGTCATTATATTAAAATAATGGTGCTATTTCGACGCGCGTGGAAATAGCCATGCGTTGAAAGAATCTTGTTAAATTTGAGGGAATATTGCTGCTTTTGAGAAAATATTATATTGTTGGTTTATTCCTTTGACTTGTTGACTGATAATTCTCCAATCTGTTTTTGTTAAGTTCATCATGCTCGGATGGGAGACTTGTCAAACACTTGCTTGATCTGTTCTGGTGAGCCAAGCTTGGCTCGTGCAATGTCATCAGCTCGGCTGCTTACGTCATTCAGGTCGGTCCAGGTCATCCTGGGCGGCTTACGTCATCATCAGCTGGATGGCCACGTGGACCAATATTTGTTCAGCTCAGCTCAGGTATCATCAATGGCCCCAAAGTTCAAATCCGGAGAAATGATTCTTTGAAAATAGTTTTGAACTTTAATCAATGAGAGAGAGAAAATAAGTCAAACAGTCGTGGAAAAGCATGACAGCTGTCGCCTATCAATCCATGTTTAAAACGGCGCATTAATGGTGTCTCATGATGACAGACACATGGCATCCGTCTGTTGGACCATCATGGTGCGGGAAACGTGGTGACGTGACAGTTTTCTCCAGCTTTTTGAATTGGAAAAGATGCGCCGTCTCCAACTGGTACGAAGATTACGAGGGAGATTAACCTATAAATACCTCTTTCATTTTTCACCTTTTGCATCCATTTCCTTCAGAGCCGCACTTGCAGAGACCGAGCAGGAGTTTTCAGGTCGGCAGAAGTTCAAGAACACTTAGGTAAGTTTTTGGAAATTATTCTCTTCTTATTCTCTTTCTTTCTCCCCTTCGAGGCATGTCCGGTTCTGCTAATGATAGCTAAAACTATTCTTTATCCGTTACAGAAAATACACTAGAGTATCCTCATACCATTGAGATTTCCAGTTCAAGCCATACTCCGGAACCTATTTTAGAATCGAAAGTTCCTTTAGAAGAGACGTACGTGATCTTTTATCCGACTCCAGTAACAATTTTCCGGGAGGGCCAAGTATACAAGCCAGGTCTGCATAGAGAGGAGTTAGGTGAAGAGGTAGAAAGTTCAAACCATCATACAGACATATCCGCAGAGACCATGGAGCCTCGGGGTGATGACCGTGAGGTGGTGAGGGTGTCGGAGGATGCTAATGCAGAGGTCCCCATGGCGGGTGGGGTGGATCGAGGTGGTCCGGGCTTGGTCAGACACCGGCATAGGGATCCGAGGCAGGGAGATGGGCCCACTATGCATGTGGTTGACGGTTGGACTCGGACTATCCAGAATGATCAGCCGAGCATGATAATGCAGCAGGAGTTGGATGCCCTGCATGCGAAGCACATCATACCTTCGACGATACACTTTTGGTAGCCTGATCCTGCCGAGGTGCTCGAGCATCCACCCCGGTGCATCGTTATGTATTCCTACAACTTGTTATATTGGTGAGAGGTGCCCGAATCACATCCACTTGCCCCTATCCCATGGCATCGCCTTGGATAATTGGAACCGTTGAACTTGGTGCTCGTTTCTCTCGATACCCGCGCCCACATTTTGATGAGCTCAACTAGCTCTTTGTTTGGAAGATGACTCCGGGCTGGTCACGTGCCTTCCACAATCTTTAAAAGAGTGGAAGGACAAGTGGTTCCGAAGTGGGGCAAGTGGGGGGTTGAATAAACATTACTTTTTCGATTTTAGTCCTTTTAAAATATTGATCTTTTATTCCTTTTAATTGGTAACCGTCTTTAGTCCTTGGGGGACAGGGCTTTTGTGAACCGATTGGAGAACATCCAGGCAATTAGTCGAACCATAGAGGAGAGTTGGCAACTTCATGGACGACTGAGGTCGAAGCCAAGGAGGCCGAGGATCCACAAGATAGAATAACGAGTCTTAGTTAAACCTTTAAAGTGGGGCCCATTGTGAGTGCCACAAGTGGTTAGGGGATCTAAAGTCATATCACCTTACTGTAAGTGGGGATGTTCCCTAAGTGTTGGTTGTGATGAGATTGGGTAAACATTACCAGACCCGGGTTAGTGTACTTTCACCTTTTAATTAATTTACCCTTATTTTTAAAACACTTGTTTTTACCACTTAGTTACTTATCGCTTGGATAGCAAATAATCAACGCCCAACCACGGATTAGAATATGTATGCGGAAATAAAATGGAGTTGTAAATATAAATGGCACAATAATTTTTATTATAGAATGGGGTGCTCATTAGGACATGAGGCCCATTTCATCCCTCCTTCTCCAACTGTTTAACATATAGAAAGATGTCCACTTAAAATATTCGCATTGATTAGAGGATGGCTATGAAGGTATGCGGTCTGCGGCCCGGTGGTTTATAGAATTTGCTAAGTGCAGTAGGTGTCATTTTTGACTGGGGTAGATTTTCTAGATGCTTTGGTCACACAATTGCTTAACAACTCCGATCGTGGGGTAGGAGGATCATCGGCATTGATTGATAGTTTATTTAGAGAAAACAGGCCCACAAAGATTTAAGCAAGTCTTTGATCTTGACTAATGAGGTTGTGGTGGAGGCCAATTTGGGAGGAATCTTGGAGGCAAATGAATCGAAGGCACAACCTTTCTACATCCTCTAAATGTAGACCCGGATTGGAAAGGATGGAGGTTGAATTTTTCAAGGAGGCTTTCATAACATGGCACATGTTAACTTGTCGGCATGCGACCGATTTGATATCCTCGAGGACCTTAAGGGAAAGATTGAATAATGAACTCAACGCTGTTTGGCCGCCCTTCGTCTCGATTCTCCCAAGGGGTGTGAGTAAGGTTTAGGAATAAACATTACCAACTTTTCGAAGTCCATTTAAAATATTGAGTTAATACAAAGTTGTTAACCAAATAAAGTTAGCCACTCAACAGGATCTCGATTGAGTTGTTGATAGAATAACTTGATCTAAACCTTAACTTGGTTGTGATGACTTGTTTTAACCCAAATTTGATTTACTTTATTTAAAACTTGAGAATTATACTTAGTTACTTATCGTGGATAGCAATAATCAAGCATATATAGAATATGTATGCAAATAAAATCTACAATAATTTTTATAGAGGTTCGAAGATGGGGTAATTCTACTCCTCTCTTCTCCAACTCCTGGAGGAATCCACTAAGCATTGATTAGAGTACAAAGTTGTTATCGTTGCTCTTTTGGGACTCGATCTGAGATGCCTTGACAAGATCCCCTCCGACTATTTCTTCAATGTCAAAAGGCGTACCTTGTTACTTGAACTTGCTCAAGCTTCTTGGATTTGATCACGAAGCCCTCCAATAACTTGAGACTGCTCGACCTTGAACCTTTCTGACAATCCTCCTTGAAATGTAGACCCCTTTTGATTTTTCAAAAGTTTCCTCTTCAACATTTGAAGTTGTCTTTCTTTCACGAGTGTTGGATCGATTTCCTTGAGATTTAGGCTTGAGGATTTACTTGAATAACTTGAGAATAATTGCATAGTGTGAATAAAGCTTTTATCTCGGGTATGCAAGATAACCAAGGTAACATGTTCCCAAAGTGATTCCTCAACCTTTTATAGTAAACTTTCAAAAATCATTATCGTTGAAAAGATAGGCTGATTTTCAAAAGTTACTTGTGTTCGTTGGCTTGTCTTGTTGCGAGTCCTTGATGTTGACATTTCCTTGTATTTAATGTCTTGCGGCATTGCGGCGTTTCGACATTGGTGCAGTGATTGGTTCGTTCCTTTTGCACACAACTAGAACATATGCTTTATCTCGACAACTTTTAGCTATTCAACATTCTTGACTTTTATCAACGGATCTCATTCATTTCTTGACTCACTTTTGAGTTAGCCACTCAATAGATGACTCATTTGTCACTTCAACTTGAGACTTGGCTTCTTGAGTTGACTTGACTGACTCTTCATACAACTGTATCCCAGCTGATACTCCTTCAGTCGAGTCCTTTGACATCTCTTCCTTACCATACTCAGCTGCTTTACAACGGAGTCTTCATCCTAGTCTTCAGTTGACTTCTTGTATATTCAGGCATAGCTGACTTGACTCAGCTCGTACAGCCCTATCTATTACAATACAAATTACAAGGAAAATGGGGTGCCAACTTTCTAGTCTAAGTTTTACATGGCATTCATAAAAATCTAAACAATAAATTTCCCAACAACTTCCCCCTTTTTGATGATGCTAAAACTTAAAACATACATACAAAATGTAAATAGCAAAGATACATACAGTCAATGCAGTAACAAGGAATGTATGCATAGAATCAATCTTTTTATTGATCATAACATTCTTGTCCTTTACACATCATTTTACAATGTGTATCATAGCCATCAGAGCATACTTATCTACGCAAAATATAGATTTTTCATTAAATGTACAGAAGACTTACATACATATGTATTTACAAAAGTAAAATACATGAAGGGGTTGACAACAACACTTCATCGCCTTCGCTGCCTCCTTCTTTCTTCTTCAGCTCTTTCTTCGTCAGCTCTCTTTCTTTTCTTTTCTTTTTCAGCTGTTTTCTTCTTCTCGTAAGCTCTCTTCGCAGCTTCATCTCTTCTTTTTCTTTCTTGTCTTTCTTGCCATAGCTGATCTTGCCTTATGTTTTCCTCTTCAATCCTCTTTACATATTCAACATTTTTCCTCTCTACTTCCAGATTGGCTATAGCATCATATCCAGCCCAGTAGATCCTTCCTTTCTTGCCTGGATCTACATATTCAATATTTTTGGGTAGAGGTCTAAGTTTAAAGCCTCTACCTCCGCCACTTCTTCCTCCTTCTCTGGGCGTATATTGTACTGGAGTTTTCTTCTTACCTCTGCCACTTCTTCCTCCTCCTTGAAAGACTTGTTGCCAAATATTTTGGCAAAGTATGCTGTAAATGAATTCAGCCCAATTGATCTTCTTCTCTTCCATGATCGAAGCCATGACGATCAACTTGGTTTTGGAAAGCTGATTGAAACTGCCAAACTTCATGTCTACACACTTCGCGACGATATGCATTAGTTTATGATAATCCTCCTTCAGCAACTTCTTCTCATCTGTGTAGACAACTTTTGCAGCACATTTAGGTTTGGCTACTTCCTTCCATGCAACAACCAAGTTGATGTCGGCTTCATATATTTCCGGCATGCCATCCGACGGCAAAGAAACAAACAAAGCGATGCTCGCAAGGTCCTTTGCAGTGATTAGAATGTCCTTGCGGTGGACAGAAGACTTAATCCCTTCGTCCTGCACCTCGGCATTAATGTAAAATTGGGCGACCTCCTCAACGTACGTCATTTGATATTCCATCATGAGGAATGGGTTCAGTCCGAATTTCTCAATCTTATCCGCTATCTTCTTCACAAGGGTTTCATCGAAACCCTGTTTTATCATTCCTCAAAATCCACAGTTGATCCGATGTGGATTTGCTTTGCGAGCTTAGTGAAATCATGTGCTGGTGTCGATTTTAGTGAGTTTTACGGAATGAGATTTAGTAAATCGACTTGAAACTGGTAGGGTTTTTGAGAGAAAAATTTGCTTTCTTTTACTCAGACAGATGAACAGTTTTCGGAAAAAGTGAGAGCGAAAACTGAACGGTTGGGTATATAAGGGTTATGAAAGGACGTGTTTTTGGTTTTTGAATTTTGATCAAGATCAACGGCTCAGATTTAGCACGCCACTTTGCATTTAATTGCTCGCATTTAATGCGGCAACATTTATATCCAATCATATGCTTGCTTTGCAGCTTTTGACTGTACCCGTCATTATTATGCTGACGTCATCCTTAAAAACATTCTCGCTCATTAAAAACGACTGTTTTTTTGTCACTTAGCTCATAATTGACTCAGCTTACTCCTTAACTGACTCAACTCTTTTTCTCTCCATTCGTATAGTGACTCAACTGTCAGCTAACTCGACACAACTGACTTTCCGATACGGATGATTCACTTGGGTGATTTATAAGATCTGCTCTATTTTCATCTTTTCATGTTTCATCTCTTCTCATTGAGTCTTCTGAGTGTCAACTCAGCTCAATTAACCATAGCTCATGCTTAAGCTCTTCAAATCTTGATTCACATAGGGGTTTGGTGAATATATCAGCTAACTGTTTATCAGTTGAGATGTATTCCAAGGTGATGTCTTTCTTTTCAACATGATCTCTTATGAAATGATATCTGACATCAATATGCTTTGTTCTTGAATGTAACACTGGATTATGAGTGATTGCAATAGCACTTGTGTTATCACACATAATTGGAATCTCTTTTTCTTCAATTTCATAATCTCTAAGTTGTTGTCTCATCCATAAGACTTGGGCACAATAGCTGCCCGCATCTATGTACTGCTCACCATGTGGATGTGTCTATTGAGTTTTGCTTCTTGCTAAACCAGGAAACCAATCTGTTTCCAAGCAATTGACAAGTGCCTGAAGTACTCTTCCTGTCAACTCTACATCCAGCATAGTCAAAGTCTGAATAACCAATAAGCTTGAATCCACCTTCCTTTGGATACCATAAGCCAACTTCTTGGCATCCCTATCTTAGGATTCTCTTAGCTACAGTCATGTGACGTTCCTTTGGTGCAGATTGAAATCTTGCACATACACTTACTGTAAAGGTGATGTCTGGCCTGCTTGCTGTAAGATAGGGCAGTGACCCAATAAGTGCTCTGTATCTTGTTTGATCCACAGGCTTGCCATCTGCATCCATGTCCATCTTGACTGATGTATTCATTGGTATTTTCACAGAGGACTTCTCTTCCATACCAAATTTCTTCATTAAATCCCTGGTGTACTTTGTTTGACATATGAAGGTTCCATCCTTCAGCTGTTTAACTTGAAGTCCTAAGAAGAATTTCAGCTCTCCCATCATGCTCATTTCAAATTTGCCTTGCATGAGGTTTGAGAACTTATGACACAGCTCTTTGTTTGTGGATCCAAAAATGATGTCATCCACATATATTTGAACAAACAGTATACTCTCCCCATCTTGAATTCTGAAGAGTGTTCTGTCCACTTTGCCTTTGGTGAATCCATTATCTGTCAAAAATTATAATGTATCATACCATGCTCTAGGTGCCTGTTTCAATCCATATAGAGCTTTCTTGAGCTTGTACACCTTATCTCTAATGGTTTTCTGCTCAAAACCTGGAGGTTGCTCAACATAGACTTCTTCTTGCAACAATCCATTTAAAAATGCACTTTTCACATCCATTTGATATACAAAGAAGTTCTTGTGTGCAGCATAGGCAAGTAACATCCTTATTGTTTCTAATCTTACAACAGGAGCAAATATTTCATCAAAATCTATTCCTTCTTCTTGGCAATACCCTTTTGGCTACCAATCTTGCTTTGTTTCTTACCACAGAACCTTCTTCATTCATCTTGTTTATGAGTATCCCAAAAAGATACCTTCATCAGCTTTAGCATCAAAAGCATTTAATTTATCTTTGCCATTGTTGTGGATGAAACATTTACATACAAATATCCTGAAATATCCAACATTTGGCTTTCTCTCTGTCCAAATCTCATAGGGAGTCTTGGTCGGGTTGCCTCACAGAAACAAGTTCTAATGTGCAACATAAGAAAAACATCTTAAACAAAAGGTTTCTTCTATGTGCAACCCCTTTGGCTTATTCATCTTGTTTCTGAAAACCCATTTTGTGCCAATAACATTTTGATGGGTTGGTCTTTGCACCAATTCCCACGCTTTGTTCATCTCAAACTGATTCAGCTTTTCTTGCATAGTTTGAATCCAATGTGTGTCTTCCAAAGCTTGGGACACATCTTTTGGCTCTATTTGGGAAATAAAACAAGTGAACATAGCTTCTTGTTGAGTCCTGGATCTGGTTCTCACACCATCTCTCACATATCCAATGACTAGCTCTTGTGGATGGTCTCTCAGCCATCTCACATCAGGTAGAAGTAAATCAGCTGGTTTCAATCGTCTTGCAGTTGTGTTGTCTTGATCAGCACTCTCATCATCATTCAACTGCAGATTTTTCAGCTGTCTTTGAGACTCAGCAGTATTTTCTACATTTTGATTGGTTGCTCCAGCTTCAGCTTCGACATAAGGACTCTTCTGCATATTTGGCTGATTCAGCTTATCAACTAACTCTTCAATATCTTCTCCATTTACATTAGGTTCATCAAAAACCACATGGATGGACTCTTCTGTGACCATAGTCCTCTTGTTCAACACTCTGTAAGCTTTGCTTTCAGCTGAGTATCCCAAAAAGATACCTTCATCAGCTTTAGCATCAAAAGCCTTTAGTTTATCCTTGCCATTGTTGTGGATGAAGCATTTACATCCAAATATTCTAAAATATCCAACATTTGGCTTTCTCCCTATCCATATTTCATAGGGAGTCTTTGTCAGTTGTCTATTGATCATGCATCTATTTTGAGTATAGCATGCAGTATTGATGGCTTCAGCCCAAAATCATTTTGGAAATCCAGCTTCAGCTAACATGGTTCTTGCAGCTTCCTTGAGAGTTTTGTTTCTTCTTTCTGCTACTCCATTCTGCTGTGGAGTTCTTGCTGCAGATAATTCATGAGCAATACCATTTTCAACACAATACTGAGTTATTATCCCATTGACAAACTCAATTCCTCTATCAGACCTTATATTTATAATGGGTTGACTCTTCTCATTTTGAACTCTTTTCATCAGTTGAGGTAACTTCTGCAAAGTTTTCTTCTTTTTACACATGAAGATTGTCCATGTATATCTTGAATAATCATCCACCACTACTAAAGTGTATTTCTTTTCACTTATGCTAGCTGGCTCAACTGGACAAAATAAATCCATATGCAACAGATGCAATATCCTTGTTGAATATGGACTAGATTTCTCTTTGAATGATGATTTGATCTGCTTTCCCATTTGGCATGCATCACAAACACTTTCCTTCTTGTACAATGAGTCTGGCAATCCTTCCACAAGTTGACTCCTTGCAAGCTTGTTGATTGTCTTGAAGTTCAAATGACTCAGCTTCTTGTGCCATAGCCAACTTGATACGGTTGTACTCTTTGCTAACAGACAAGTGCTTACAACACTACTTCATTTGATTCAGTGTCTTTGATTTGTCACACTCCCATATTGAATCCAACATTATAGACCTTGCCACAGAGTTGGTTGATGCTTAACAAATTGAAGTTGAGGCCTTCAACGTATGCAACATCTGTGATTTCAAAACTATTTTTCTTGATGGATCAAGTGCCTCTTATTTCCCATGGAGCTTCATTTCTTCCAAATATGACTTTTGCGCCTCCAATCTCCTTGAATTTTGATAGATTTTTCTTGTGTCCTGTCATGTGTCTGGAACAGCCACTATCCATGTACCAGGTTCCTTGGCACTCGGCCTATTCCTTGAACTCCGCAATCAAAGAAATTAGTTTTTAGGTACCCATTCTTGTCTGGGTCCTAAGGGGTTAATGTTGTAAGATGATCCAACCAACCTATAGCCAAATGATCTGACTCTAAGAGGTTTCCATCTATCTGTGCCATAATCATAACTCACTTCGCAAATTGCTTGGGGGCTTTAGGTTCATACAGCTGTCTCTTTTGATTGTATGCCTGTGTGTGTGTTTTAGCAATTGCCTTCTTTGGGTAGTTGTGATATTTATGAGTGTAGTGTCTGGGAGCATATGTGTGCTGATGATAGATCTTTTGCCTTTGGAATGACCTTTGTTGAGTTCTAGGCCTTTGCCATTTAGGCTTGTATTACTTTTGGGGTTTCGATAGCTCTGTTTCTTCTTTTACAGTACTTCATATTTGGAGTTTGCTTTGAGGAACTCTCCGGATTTCTTCTCGCTTGTCCTCTCATCATACTCAATCGGCTATTTTCCTTTTCCTTTATATCCAAGACCAGTTTGTTTGTGATTGTGCTTTGGAATGAATGATTTGCAACATTTGGTGTCTTGGGTTTTTGAGATGCTTCATTACTTGAAGATCCTTTTTCCAAGATCACTCTGGGAGTTTGACTGTGCACAAAGGAGTTGAATCCTATGCCTGTCTTATCACCACACTCTTTTTAGCTCATAATAAGGTCATCCAATGATTTAGATGCCTTTGTGAATGAAGCAATCATATTTTTGAGATCATTTTCCCTTTTTTCTATAGCACCTATCTCTGCTATTAGTTTAGCATTCTCAACCTTCAGCTCTTTGTTCTCATTAGCTATGTGACTTAGAGTACTCAGCTCCTTAGTCAGTTGTGAGTTTTGGCTTTTGAGTTGGCTGTTTTCCTCATTTAATAGTGTGTGTGAGGATTTAATGTGCTCAAAATCTTTCATCCTTTTGCTTAATGAATCATAAAGATCAGTGGGTGATGAAGTGTGTGTGTCACAATCACTATCACTAGAATCTGAGTGAGATGAGTTTGAGTGTACCTCACCTTCTTTGTCGGGTTGATCTTGTTCTTTAGCCATTAGACAGATCATTGCTTCTTCTTCGAATCACTTGAGTAGTCGCTTCACTACTCTCTCGAAATCACGCCGCTTCTTTTGACTTAGCTGTCTCAAAGAACCAACATTGCCTTTTTCTTTTCCCCTTTTTTTTTCTCTCAAGACTCTTCTTTCTTCTTCATTCCCGTATTTATTGACTACTACGAGTTGTGGACAAATCAATAGCAAAATGTCCTGGTTGTCTACAGTTCAAACACAGGTTTTCAGCTCTTTGATCAGCTCTTTCCGTTCTTGGGTTATTAGCTCTCTGATATTCAACCTTTTGATGCTCAGCTCTCTTGGGTGGCCTATCTTCCCTTGACTTGGAGGGAGCTGAATGTCTTCTGGAGGATTCACCATTGTTTCTCTTGTAGTTCTTGTTGAAGAACTTGTTGAATCTTTTAACCATCAGGGCAATCTCTTCGTGTTCAATGATTTATTTGGCCTCAGCTCTCTTCCCATCCTTGACTATAAGTGCAGTTGTTTTGGGTACAACTGTCTCCTCTTGATCTTTTCTTCTCAGCTCAAACTCGTAGGCTTTGAGGTCTGAGAATAGCTCATGATTGGATGTTGTTGTGAGGTTTATTGAATGTCTCAGGGCCATGACCTTCATTTCCCATTCAGCTGGGAGGCTTCTCAGAATCTTCATACACATTTCCTTCTGTGTATATTCTTTCCGAAGTGCGGTAATTTCAGTAAATCGAGCATCCAGATGATCCAAGGTTTCACCTGCAAGCATTTTAAAATTTTCAAATTTTTGTACATCAACGGACAATTTGTTTTCTTTAATTTGCTCAGATCCTTCACAAATTAAAGTTAATTTATCCCAGATTTGTTTTGCAGTTTGACATGATATAACTTTGTTGAACATTGCTTTGTCCAAGGTTTTGTAAAGTATGTCCTTGGCCACATTGTCCAAGTTGTATCTTCTTAAGTCCTCGTTTGTCCATTCAGTCCTTGGTTTCTCAACCAGGGCGCTGGTCTTGCTTCAACAGCAGCTTCCTCTCCTTTAGCTGCGGTTGCTCTCTGTACAACTGTGTTCACTTTCAGTATTTGCAGTGGCCCATCCTCTATCACTATCCATATTTCATCATGTAAAGCAAATAGATGAGCCTGCATACGAATTTTCCAGTCATCAAATTCCTCAATAGTGAACATAGGAATGCGTGTCAAATTTGCTTCCATGATAATAACTTTGTTGAATAAAAACAGCTTTTGAAAGAGCAAGTGTTAAAAACTTCTTTGAAAGATTGGAGATCTAGTTCAGTAACCAGTGCGGAAGGCTCAATGAACCAACCGCTCTGATACCACTTGTAGGTCCCAAGGGGTGTGAGTAAGGTTTAGAAGGGGGTGGTTGAATAATCCTTACCAACTTTTCGATTTTAGTCCTTTTAAAATATTACAGAGTTAAATACACAGCTAAGTGCTTGGGGGACAACTAAGTTAGTTAACCAGCAGAGTTAGCCACTCAACAGACTTCGATTGAGTCGTTGATAGAATAACTCGCTTGTTTAGTCTAAACCTTAACTTGAGATGAGATTTTCAGCGAAGACTTTACACCCTTTAATTTGATTTACTTCATTTAAAACACTTGATTTTAGCACTTAGTTACTTATCAGTTGGATAGCAAATTATCAGCAGATATAGAATATGTATGCAGAAATAAAATGCTGAAATGTAAATGACACGATAATTTTTATAGTGGTTCAAGATGGGGTAATTCTTCTACTCCTCTCTTCTCCAACTCCCGGAGGAATCCACTAAGTATTGATCGTAGTACAAAGTGGTTATCACCCGGATACAAGTCTTCATCACACACCGACTTGCTCCTTTTGGGACTCGATCTGTAGATGCCTTGGTCACACAACTGGCTTCTCGTCCGACTCAGTTTCTTCACAGGGCGGCTGCCTTGTTACTTCAGCTTACTTGCTCAAGCTTCTTGGATTTGATCACGAAGCCCTCCAATAACTTGAGACTTGTTCGATCTTGAAGTTGTCTTTCCTTCATAGCTTAGTGTTGGATCGATTTCCTTCGAGATTTAGGCTTGAGGATTTGCACGGTAACCAAGGTAACCTTTTCTCAAAGTGATTCCTCAGCCTTTTATAGTGAACTTTCAAAAATCTGCCCGTTGAATAGATAGGCTGATTTTCAAAAGTCACTTGTGTTTGGTGGCTTGTCTTGTTGCAGTCCTTGATGTTGACATTTCCTCGTATTTAATGTCTTGCAGCATTGCAGCGTTTCTGACATTGGTGAAGTGCTTCTCATTGGTTCGTTCCTTTTGCACACAACTGGAACATATGCTTTATCTCTGACAATTTTTAATAGGTTACTATTCTGAGTAACATTCTTGACTTTCATCAACAGATCTCGTTCAGTTGTCTTGACTTGACTGCAGTCATTTATTCCCCAGGTGACTTTGAGTTAGCCACTCAATGGATGACTCATCTGTCACATCAACTTGAGACTTGGCTTCTTGAGTTGACTTGACTGACTCTTCATACAGCTGTATCCCAGCTAATACTCCTTCAGTCGAGTCCTTGACATCTCTTCTTTGCCATACTCAGCTGCTTCACAGCGGAGTCTTCATCCTAGTCTTCATTTGACTTCTTGTATATTCAGCCATAGCTGACATGACTCAGCCCGTACAACCCTATCTATTACAATACAAATTACAAGGAAAATGGGGTGCCAACTTTCTAGTCTATGTTTTACATGGCATTCATCAAAATCTAAACAATAAATTTCCCAACAAGCCAGTCTTTGTGTCGGAGCAGTGTTCCTCCAAAGAAATGGAAATGGGGAGGAAGTGTCTTCGAGTGGCCTAGTCCAGACCCCTGCTCCCGGTGGGACTCATCCGTCTGCTCCATAGGGTTATTCTTCCTTTTTTTTTTGTTTGTATGTAAATGGCCTCGGGCCCCCCTTTGTACATAACTTTGTCATTAATGGAATTTTAGTCATTTTACTTTCCTATCATTATTTCTGAATTTCACTAAGTGTTGGGCTCAGTTTTCTTATATAAATGTATGGATGTAGAAACAGATACTTTGAATGAAAATTTTTCTGAGTATTGTGCTCGGTCTAGGTCGAGTCTTTCGAGGGGAAGTTTGTCCAAGTATTGTGCTTTAGTTTAGCTCGAGTCTTTTGAGTGGAATATTTTCCAATATTTTCCAAGTATTATGCTCGATTTAGATCTTTTGAGTGGAATCTTTTTCCATGTATTGTGCTCGGTTTTGACAGAGTCTTTTGAGTGGAATCCTTTCCAAGTATTGTGCTTGGTTTTGACCGAGTCTTTTGAGTGGAATCTTTTCCAAGTATTGTGATCGGTTTTGACCGAGTTTTTCTTGCAAAATAAGATAATTTGCTCAGAAAATCTAGATTTTCATTGATAATACTTTTTCAAATAAGATATATTCCACGTATGTTTGGAGTTTTCCCCGTTTAAATTTTCGAGCTCGTAGGCACCATTTGACAAAACCTTACTAATCCTGTATGGGTCTTCCCAGGTTGGTTTTAGTGGGGTGGGTTCGGTCCCTGTGATCGTTTTCAAGATTAAGTCACCAACCAGAAATTTTATTTCCTTTACTTTTGAGTTGTAATACCTTTCACTTCTCTGTTTGTATATATCATTTTTCATTTCGGCATTGCACCTCTTTTGAGTATTTGCAGTGGCCCATCTTCTATCACAAGCTACATTTCATCATGTAATGCAGATAGATGAGTCTGCATGCGAATTTTCCAATCATCAAATTCTTCAACAGTGAACGTAGGAATGCATGTCAGATTTGCTTCCATGATAATAATTGTGCTTAAAAATGAAAGACTTTGTAGCACGAATGTTTAAAACGTTTTTGAAAAGATACAGATCTAGTTCAGTAGCCATTACGGAAAGCTGAATGAACCAACAGCTTTGATACCACTTGTAGGTCCCAATGGGTGTGAAGTAAGGTTTAGAAAGAGGGTCGAATAAACCTTACAAATTTTTTGATTTAGTCCTTTTTAATAAATCCAACAGAGTTGACTCAAGCAGTTGTGTCCTTGATGGATAACTAAGTTGCCTTTTCAGCTAAGTTACCCACTCAACAGACTCAATAGAGCTGTTGATAGTATAACTTGACTCCTCAAGCCGAATACTTAACTTGGCTGATTGGTTTTTAACAGCGGAAGATTTAACACCCTTAGATTAGATTTTAGCTTATTTTAAAACACTTGATTTTAACACTTAGTTATTTATCAGTTGGATTGCAAATATGATCAGCAGATATAAAATGATTATGCAGGGAAGTAAATTTGCTGAAAGTACATGACACAAATATTTTATAGAGGTTCAAAGATGGGGTAATTCTTCTAATCCTCTCTTCTCCAACTCCTAGAGGAATCCACTATTTAACATATCAGTTTACAAAACGGTGAACAGTTTGTAGACAGCCTTGATCACACACCTGGCTTATCTTGCGACTCATCTTCTTCATAGGGCAGCTGCCTTGCTACTTTAGCTCACTTCTCAAGTTCTTGGATTTGATCACCAAGCCCTCCAACAAACTTGATAACGGTTCAACCTGGAACCTCTCTACAATCCTATCTTGGACAGTAGACCCCTTTGATTTCTTCCAAAGGTTCCTCTTCAACAGATTTGAAGTTGTCTTTCCTTCACAACTTGTGTTGGATCGAATTTCTTCGAGTTTCAGGATTGAGGAATTGCTTGAATGTGTCTGAGAATATTGCAGGTTAAGTGCTTGAATATTGCTTGCTTGTTCGTGGTTCAGGTCACCTCTTCTCAATAACTTCCTCAGCCTTTTATAGTGTACATTTGAAATTTTGTCCGTTGAAGAGATAGGCTAATTTCAAATATCACTTGTGTTCGTTGGCTTATCTTGGTCTGCAGTCCTTGATGTTGACCATTCCTCGTATTAAATGTCTTCGCAGCATTGCAGGTGCCTGACATAAGGTGCAGTGTTTCCCATTGGTTCATTCCTTTTGCATATTTCTAGGACTAACACTTTAGACCTGACAGCTTTGACATATTACTATATTGAGTAATATTCTTGACTTTAATCAATGGATCTAAGTTAGTTGTCTTGACTAGACTGTTGTTTTTAGCCCAGGTGACTTGAGTCAGCTCCACTCATTGCATAACTCAACTGTAACTTCAATGTTGAGACTCGGCTTCTAGAGATGACTTGACTGACACTTCTTACAATTGTTCCTCAGCTGACACTCCTTAAGTCGAGTCCTTGACTTCCTTCTTGGCATTACTCAGCTGACACACAACAAAGTCTTCATATAGTCCACAGTTGACTTCTTGTAATCCTTGGCATCGCTGACTTGACTCAGCTTTTCCATCCCTATATATTACAATACAAATTACAAGGAAAATGGGTGCCAACTTCCAAATTTAAGTTTTACATGGTATCATCAAAATCTACTCAATAAATTTCCTAATAATTTCCCCTTTTTTGATGATGCCAAAACTTAAAAACATTCAAAGAAAGTAAACAACAAAGATACATACAGACAAGCAGTAACAAAGAATGTATGCTTAAAGTAGATCTTTTATTGATCATAGCATTCTTGTCCTTTACACAGCTGTTTACATTCGGTATCAAAGCAATATAAATGCATACATGTTACAACATAGTATATCTAAGCTAAGATACATAAAGAGTGAAATTTACAGGGAAATTAACTGAGCTTATTACAGAAGACTCGCATAGATGTATTTACAACAAAAATACACGAAGGGGTTTGCATCAACACTTCAACGCCTTTGCTGCTTCCTTCCTCTTTCTTCTTCAGCCCTTCTTCTGTCAGGATCATCTTTTTTCCTCTTTCTTTCCTCTTCTTCTCTATTCTTCTTTTCATAGGACCATTTGGCAGCAGGGTTATCCCTTTGCTTCCTCTCGAGCCATTCTCGTGTTTGTCTTTGAGTTTCTTCTTCTTGCCTCATTGTAGCTTCAACGTTCTTTCTTTCAACCTCTCGGTTGGCAAGGTGATCATATCCCCAAAGATAATGCCTTTCTTCTCGGATCCACATACGATACATCCTTTGGTTTTGGCCGAGGTTGGGAGCCTCTTCCTCCACCACATCTTCATCTTCCTGCCTCAGCTCTTCGACCTCTGGGCGTGTACTGTACTGAAGTCTTCTGCTGTCCAGCCGAGTGACTGTTGGAAGTCTGTTGCTTATCAGCTTCTTTGCACAAGGCTAATCCTTTCTCCCAGTACAAATCCCAGGCTTGAGACAGAGCCATTCCTTGGAAGTAGCCTTCTGATTCAAGAGTTTTAAACTATTCAATTGTTCTAGGCTCAGATCCATCATCAGGTATCGCATCCTGGTCTTTTCCGGCTGGTAGACCACCAAATTGTTTCATGATTTCTTGAACGCGAGCATCCTGCTTTTCAGCTAATTTCTCAAATCCTGCTTCAATGATTTTTCTTTTGTCTGCAATTGACACAACAACTTTCTCATTTGGTAAGGTCACAGGAAGTTTGCTGAGGATAGAGGTAGTGACTTGACCTTGCTGAGGGGTTTCAGCGTACATCAATTCTAATTTCTTTAAACTTCCTTGCTCCTCAGCTGCATCACTTTTCTTCAACTTTTCGTCTTTCGAACCCTTGAGGAGCTCCTCTTCCCCCTTTTTGGCATCATCAAAGGAGAGAGGTTCCCCAGGGAACATTCCTCCGAGGATAAAATCCAGTCTGTTGATAGTTGAGTTGTGCTTGGAGTCTTCTGCATCATACGTGGTTTGGAATTCTGAGCGTGTTGCCTTAGACTCAGCTGATACTATCTTCATTTCAGCCATCAAAAGGCTGAATTTGTCATTCATGGCATTCTCGAGTCTAGCAATTTCATTCTTGTGGAAATGTTGTAGTAGCTCTATTTTTGTTTTGTGAGACAGGTTTATCCTCTCAATGTACTCTTTCATCCGTTGTTGGTAGCTTGAATTATCCGCACTCCACAACAGCATTTTCGCAAATAATGCCTTAAAGTAGCGGACTTGCTCAGATCTCAAAGTTGTCTGCTGCGTAGCCCATTCCCTGATACGCACTATAATCACTCTTGAGTCAGTTGTGAGGGTGGCATCACGATTGTCCAGGCGGAGGTCCAAAGATGCTTGATGGCGTTCCAGTTTCTCAATCTCATCACAGATATTCTTGAAAGCTTTCTGGAACTCAAATGCGGAGATTAACTCGGCTGCTGGCCATTTTGCATCAAAATCAAATTTCATTGGAACAATCGTATCCATGGGGATGACTGGCTCTTCGCGCACTGTATATTTCTTTAATTCTCTGGCAGATTCAGCTTCTTAGTCTTGCAATTCAACGGTGAAAGGAAATTCCTTCTCAAAAACATCATCGCGAACAAATGGGATCTCCAAGTCTCTTGCGTGAGGTGCCTTCCCTTGTTCTGGATGAATAGATTCAACTTGCTTTGCCTCAGCTGTGGCAGCTTCATCGACAGTGGTCACAACAGTGGGAGCCTGTGATGGAGCTGAAGAAATCGTTACTGTTGCAGCTGTGAGAGCCTGCGCAGATGACTCGGTTCCAGCTGGGGCATTTGAGATGTTTTGCCCAGTTGACTGAGCCTCAGCTGTCTTAATAGCTTTCTCGGTCTCAATAGGTTTGTCCAATTGAGTTATCTTGTCCTCAGCTGTATCCCAGCTTCATCGGAGAATGATGAGATCTGTGGAGTTGGCTCATCTTCAAAATTGAATCTCATGGGAGCCATCTTTTCACTGACATGGCTCTGAGATTTGTGAACATCCTCAGTTGTGTCCTTCGTAGGTTCATCATGTTGAACGGAGTCAGCTTCATCTTCCGATCCCAATAACTTCTTCTGCGGCAGCACCTTCAAGTTGAGGAATGTTCCCAGTTTCAACAACTTCACCAAGGGAAGTCTCAGCCTCCCATTGGCCTTCAATACCCTGCGCGTCTCCATCATTTGTAGGGCCTAGCAATCCCTTCGATAGTCTCGGCTATCTTAGGGTCTTCTATTCTCCCTTCGACAGACTCTGCTGTCTTAGGGTCTTGAACATTGGCATCCAAAGAAGTCTCAACCCTTTGGATTGCACTTTTGGAGCCCTGCATGTTAACTCCCGGGGCTTTACCATCCTTTGCCTTAACCGTGATAACAGCGTCGTCATCGGCCTTCAAAGCGGTTGATATTTCAAATGAGACAGACTCAATCGTCCGAAGCCACAATGTCGGCTTGCATTGTTCAATTTCTTTCTCACCTTCGCCTCCTTCCTTCATTGATGTGTCTCCCACAACAACCTCCAACCTGATTGTGGTGGAGAGTTTCCCCTTCAATCGGCGCACCACCGAGTGATCGATAAAGGGTCACTCGCTCCCGAGACGCGACTTTGTCCTTTGATCGCTCACCCATTTGGCAAAGGTGTGTGAGAATACCTTCTCCAAGGGTAGGCTTATCTTGGGTGCCCAAATTCCCAACTTCATCGCCAATTCCCTGGGATCCATGTTCTGTTTGCACGGGGGACATGGCTGCAACAATGTCCATCGCAATTTGTTGTGCCACTCCCAAATGATCAGTTAGCAGAAGAGTTTGGGAAGACTCTCATGGACCTTCTAGTAAGCTTTTCTCTTGCATGGCTTTGGATTCCAGCATGGCTTGCTGTATTTCCAACTTCTCAGCTGCAGCAGCAGGATCCATGTCCTCATTGCTATCCGAGAGCATTTAAAGATGCGTGTGTGTATGCTCTAGAGATCCTGTAAATGAGCACATCTTGGATTTCTACAACGCTCAGGCTTGCTCGGCAGCTCTCTCATTTCTTCATTTAGGGAAGATCAGACATCATTCATGCAAAGGAATCAGAGAAGCTCTTATTTTTCTTCAATGAACTCGGGGCGAGTGAACTGTACCCTTGAGTGATCCAACTTCCATGCTCTCCACTCTCTTAAGCATCGTTGAATATCAGGATAAACTGGAGAATACACGATCATATCATCATCATCATCATTTTCAGCTTCACCTCTATTTTCATCATTTTCATCTTCCTCAAATGCAGCAGCATCAGTTATAGGAGGGGAGACAACTCTTTCAACTTCAAGTTCCGTTGACTCAGCTGCTTCACTTTCCTCAGCTATTTTCCTTACAACTGGGTCTTCGACAGATATCTGTTGATCATCATCACCAGACTGCATCAACTCATCAACAATTTCCGAGACTGCTGTTCTTGATCACCAGCAGTCTCAGTTGTTTTCTCCGGCTGAGTACCAGATTTAGCTGTCTTTTCAAGCTCAGATCGCCTGAAAAACCTTCTCTTCCTAGATGGGAGCAGAGGAACTTCTGGCTCAACATCCTCCGGTTCCTCAAAACTGAAAACTTTTGGACTTTTCTTAGAGGCACCGGCCTTTCTTGACTTGGCAGTCCTCTTCTTCTTTATGATAGGGGAGGGAATATGGTGTTCCTCCTGTGTCTCGGCTGCAGGGGTAGGAGTCTTGGCTGCTTGGGCAGGTGACTCGGCTGCATGAGCAGGTGCTTTGGACTTTGCTGCAGGAGCATGTTCTTTCTTTGGCTTGGCTGCATGGGCAGGAGCAGGCTTGGATACCGCAGCTTTCTTCTTTGGGTGGACGAGTATCAGCTGCATCTTCAGGATAAGCTGATTCCCCCTTAATGGTATCGGCCTTTCTGGCATAGGCCTTCTTCTGGGCACCAGAGAGGTTTGCCCTGAACATCTTCTTGTTCACATGGAAGGGTTTCCAATGACGAAGAGCAATGCCCTTTACCTCCATAAGATGGCCAATTACAAGGCCATAACCCATCGAGCATCCAAAGGATCCGTCTTTCTTAAAGGTCTTGTTTAGCACATTCTGGCAGAGTCTGCTATAAACAAACTCAGCTCAGTGAATCTCATTTCCTTGCATGATCGCAGCCATCACGATCAGCTTAGTTTTGGACAGCTGAATGAAACTGCCAAATTTCATGTCAACACATTTCGAGACGATGTCCATCAGCTTGTGATAGATGTCCTTCAATGATTCCTTCTTGGATGTGTAGACCACTTTCGCTGCATACTCAGGCTTGGCAACTTCATTCCAAGCCGTAGCAAAGTCGACATCAGCTTCATAAATGACCTTCAAACCCTCCACGGGCAACAAACAGTCCTCAGTAAGGTCTTTGGTATTCAGTTTGATGACCTTGTTGTGGACGGAAGATTTGATTTCGTCGTCCTGCACTTCTGCGTTCACGTAGAACATAGCTACCTCCTCGAGGTATGTGTGAGAGTATTCTATTGTCAAAAAGTCCTTCAGGCCAGACTTCTCCAACATTTCTGCTATCTTCTGAACCAGGGTTTCATTGACACCCTGTTTGATCATCCCATCAAAATCCACTGAGGCACCAGTGTGGATTTGCTTCGAGAGCTTCACAAAATCGTATTTTAGGGCCATTTTTAGACGTTTCTAACTATCGAAAATATGAAAATCTTGCTTGAGAAAGGCTAGGGTTTGCACAAGGTTCCAGAGAGAAAATGTTTCCTTTGCTTGAAGATGAACAATTTGCGTGAGGAGAGAGAAATGCAACATTCAGTATATAAAAGTCGTGAAAAGACATATTTCGGATTTTTGAAATTTTGATCAAAATCAGCGGCTGAGATTAGAACGTCAAAACTACATTTAAGTCCCCGCATTAAATGCAGCAGCATTTATATCTAATCATATAGCTTACTGTGCAGCTTTTACTGTGACTGTCATTATTACGCTGACGTCATCCTTAAAAATATTCCCGCTTAATTAAAACGACTGCGTTTTGTCACTTAGCTCATAAATGATTCAACTTATATCAAAGGTGACTTAACTCTACTTCTCTCTTCTCATTAAGTAACTCAGTTGTCAGCTAACTCGATATAGATGACTTCCCGATTATGTGAACATAAGCAAGAAACATCCTTATTGCTTCAAATCTTGCAACAGGAGCAAAGGTTTCATCAAAATTTATACACTCTTCTTGGCAATACCCTTTGGCTACCAATCTTACTTTGTTTCTTACAACCAACCTGCCTTATTCATCTTGTTTCTGAAAACCCATTTTGTGCCAATAACATTTTGATGGGTTGGCCTCTGCACTAATTCCCATACTTTGTTTCTTTCGAATCGATTCTTCTTGCATGGCTTGAATCCAATGTGTGTCATCCAATGCTTGAGACACATCTTTAGGCTCTATCTGGGAAATAAAACAAGTGAACATAGCTTCATGATGTGCTCTGGATCTGGTTCTTATGCCATCTCTAACATTTCCAATAACTAACTCTGGTGGATGGTCTCTCAGCCATCTTACATCAGGTTGGAGTAAGTCTGCTGGATTCCGCCGTCTCGCAGCTAAGTTGTTTTGAATAGCTCTTTCATTTTCATTCAGCTGAAGGCTTTCCAGCTATCTGTCTTTGAGATTCAGCTATCTCATCTTCATCTCGGTTGAGTGCTCTTACTTCAGCTTCAACATAAGGACTCTTCTGCATAGTTGGTTGATTCAGCTTATCAGCTAACTCTTCAATGTTTTCTCCATTTACATTAGGTTCATCAAAGACCACATGGATAGACTCTTCTATAACCATAGTCCTCTTGTTCAGCACTCTATAGGCTTTGCTCTCAGCTGAGTATCCCAAAAAGATACATTCATCAGCTTTAGCATCAAAAGCCTTTAATTTATCTTTGCCATTGTTGTGGATGAAACATTTACATACAAATATCCTGAAATATCCAACATTTGGCTTTATCTCTGGCCAAATCTCATAGGGAGTCTTGGTCAGTTGCCTACAGGAAACACAGTGAAGTTCTTATGTGCAACATAAGCAAGAAACATCCTTATTGCTTCAAATCTTGCAACAGGAGCAAAGGTTTCATCAAAATCTATACCCTCTTCTTGGCAATACCCTTTGGCTACCAATCTTGCTTTGTTTCTTACAACCAACCTGCCTTATTCATCTTGTTTCTGAAAACCCATTTTGTGCCAATAACATTTTGATAGGTTGGCCTCTGCACTAATTCCCATACTTTGTTTCTTTCGAACTGATTTAGCTCTTCTTGCATGGCTTGAATCCAATGTGTGTCATCCAATGCTTGAGACACATCTTTAGGCTCTATCTGGGAAATAAAACAAGTGAACATAGCTTCATGATGTGCTCTGGATCTGATTCTTATGCCATCTCTAACATTTCCAATAACTAACTCTGGTGGATGGTCTCTCAGCCATCTTACATCAGGTTGGAGTAAGTCTGCTGGATTCCGCCATCTCGCAGCTAAGTTGTTTTGAATAGCTCTTTCATTTTCATTCAGCTGAAGGCTTTCCAGCTATCTGTCTTTGAGATTCAGCTATCTCATCTTCATCTCGGTTGAGTGCTCTTACTTCAGCTTCAACATAAGGACTCTTCTGCATAGTTGGTTGATTCAGCTTATCAGCTAACTCTTCAATGTTTTCTCCATTTACATTAGGTTCATCAAATTCCACATGGATAGACTCTTCTATAACCATAGTCCTCTTGTTCAGCATTCTATAGGCTTTGCTCTCAGCTGAGTATCCCAAAAAGATACCTTCACCAGCTTTAGCATCAAAAGCCTTTAATTTATCTTTGCCATTGTTGTGGATGAAACATTTACATACAAATATCCTGAAATATCCAATAGTTGGCTTTCTCTCTCGTCCAAATCTCATAGGAGTCTTGGTCGGGTTGCCTCAGAAACACAAGTTCTTATGTGCAACATAAGCAAGAAATATCCTTATTGCTTCAAATCTTGCAACAGGAGCAAAGGTTTCATCAAAATCTATACCCTCTTCTTGGCAATACCCTTTGGCTACCAATCTTGCTTTGTTTCTTACAACCAACCTGCTTTATTCATCTTGTTTCTGAAAACCCATTTTGTGCCAATAACATTTTGATGGATTGGCCTCTGCACTAATTCCCATACTTTGTTTCTTTCAAACTGATTCAGCTCTTTTTGCATGGATTGAATCCAATGTGTGTCATCCAATGCTTGAGACACATCTTTTGGCTCTATCGGGGAAATTAAACAAGTGTCATAGCTTCATGTTGTGCTCAGGATCAGGTTCTTATGCCATCTCTAACATTTCCAATAACTAACTCTGGTGGATGGTCTCTCAGCTATCTTACATCAGGTTGGAGTAAGTCTGCTGGATTCCGCCGTCTCGCAGCTAAGTTGTTTTGAATAGCTCTTTCATTTTCATTCAGCTGAAGGCTTTCCAGCTATCTGTCTTTGAGATTCAGCTATCTCATCTTCATCTCGGTTGAGTGCTCTTACTTGACTTCACCATAAGGACTCTTGAAAGATAGTTGGTTGATTCAAATATCGCCTAACTCTTCAATGTTTTCTCCATTTACATTAGGTTCATCAAAGACCACATGGATAGACTCTTCTATAACCATAGTCCTCTTGTTCAACACTCTATAGGCTTTGCTCTCAGCTGAGTATCCCAAAAAGATACCTTCATCAGCTTTAGCATCAAAAGCCTTTAATTTATCTTTGCCATTGTTGTGGATGAAACATTTACATACAAATATCCTGAAATATCCAACAGTTGGCTTTCTCTCTGTCCAAATCTCATAGGGAGTCTTGGTCAGTTGCCTATAGGAAACACAGTGATGTTCTTATGTGCAACATAAGCAAGAAACATCCTTATTGCTTCAAATCTTGCAACAGGAGCAAATATTTCATCAAAATCTATACCCTCTTCTTGGCAATACCCTTTGGCTACCAATCTTGCTTTGTTTCTTAAAACCAACCTGCCTTATTCATCTTGTTTCTGAAAACCCATTTTGTGCCAATAACATTTTGATGGGTTGGCCTCTGCACTAATTCCCATACTTTGTTTCTTTCAAACTGATTTAGCTCTTCTTGCATGTCTTGAATCCAATGTGTGTCATCCAATGCTTGAGACACATCTTTAGGCTCTATCTGGGAAATAAAACAAGTGAACATAGCTTCATTATGTGCTCTGGATCTGGTTCTTATGCCATCTCTAACATTTCCAATAACTAACTCTGGTGGATGGTCTCTCAGCCATCTTACATCAGGTTGGAGTAAGTCTGCTGGATTCCGCCGTCTCGCACCTATGTTGTTTTGAATAGCTCTTTCATTTTCATTCAGGTGAAGGCTTTCCAACTATCTGTCTTTGAGATTCAGCTATCTCATCTTCATCTCGGTTGAGTGCTCTTACTTCAGCTTCAACATAAGGACTCTTCTGCATAGTTGGTTGATTCAGCTTATCAGCTAACTCTTCAATGTTTTCTCCATTTACATTAGGTTCATCAAAGACCACATGGATAGACTCTTCTATAACCATAGTCCTCTTGTTCAACACTCTATAGGCTTTGCTCTCAGCTGAGTATCCCAAAAAGATACCTTCATCAGCTTTAGCATCAAAAGCCTTTAATTTATCTTTGCCATTGTTGTTGATGAAACATTTACATACAAATATCCTGAAATATCCAACAGTTGGCTTTCTCTCTGTCCAAATCTCATAGGGAGTCTTGGTCAGTTGCCTACAGGAAACACAGTGAAGTTCTTATGTGCAACATAAGCAAGAAACATCCTTATTGCTTCAAATCTTGCAATAGGAGCAAAGGTTTCATCAAAATCTATACCCTCTTCTTGGCAATACCCTTTGGCTACCAATCTTGCTTTGTTTCTTACAACCAACCTGCTTTATTCATCTTGTTTCTGAAAACCCATTTTATGCCAATAACATTTTGACGGATTGGCCTCTGCACTAATTCCCATACTTTGTTTCTTTCAAACTGATTCAGCTCTTTTTGCATGGATTGAATACAATGTGTGTCATCCAATGCTTGAGACACATCTTTTGGCTCTATCTGGGAAATTAAACAAGTGAACATAGCTTCATGTTGTGCTCTGGATCAGGTTCTTATGCCATCTCTAACATTTCCAATAACTAACTCTGGTGGATGGTCTCTCAGCCATCTTACATCAGGTTGGAGTAAGTCTGCTGGATTCCGCCGCCTCGCAGCTGAGTTGTTTTGAATAGCTCTTTCATTTTCATTCAGCTGAAGGCTTTCCAGCTATCTGTCTTTGAGATTCAGCTATCTCATCTTCATCTCGGTTGAGTGCTCTTACTTCAGCTTCAACATAAGGACTCTTCTGCATAATTGGTTGATTCAGCTTATAAGCTAACTCTTCAATGTTTTCTCCATTTACATTAGGTTCATCAAAGACCACATGGATAGACTCTTCTATAACCATAGTCCTCTTGTTCAGCATTTTATAGGCTTTGCTCTCAGCTGAGTATCCCAAAAAGATACCTTCATCAACTTTAGCATCAAAAGCCTTTAATTTATCTTTGCCATTGTTGTGGATGAAACATTTACATACAAATATCCTGAAATATCCAACAGTTGGCTTTCTCTCTGTCCAAATCTCATAGGGAGTCTTGGTCAGTTGCCTACAGGAAACACAGTGAAGTTCTTATGTGCAACATAAGCAAGAAACATCCTTATTGCTTCAAATCTTGCAACAGGAGCAAATATTTCATCAAAATCTATACCCTCTTCTTGGCAATACCCTTTGGCTACCAATCTTGCTTTGTTTCTTTAAACCAACCTGCCTTATTCATCTTGTTTCTGAAAACCCATTTTATGCCAATAACATTTTGATGGGTTGGCCTCTGCACTAATTCCCATACTTTGTTTCTTTCAAACTGATTTAGCTCTTCTTGCATGTCTTGATTCCAATGTGTGTCATCCAATGCTTGAGACACATCTTTAGGCTCTATCTGGGAAATAAAACAAGTGAACATAGCTTCATTATGTGCTCTGGATCTGGTTCTTATGCCATCTCTAACATTTCCAATAACTAACTCTGGTGGATGGTCTCTCAGCCATCTTACATCAGGTTGGAGTAAGTCTGCTGGATTCCGCCATCTCGCAGCTAAGTTGTTTTGAATAGCTCTTTCATTTTCATTCAGCTGAAGGCTTTCCAGCTATCTGTCTTTGAGATTCAGCTATCTCATCTTCATCTCGGTTGAGTGCTCTTACTTCAGCTTCAACATAAGGACTCTTCTGCATAGTTGGTTGATTCAGCTTATGAGCTAACTCTTCAATGTTTTCTCCATTTACATTAGGTTCATCAAAGACCACATGGATAGACTCTTCTATAACCATAGTCCTCTTGTTCAGCATTCTATAGGCTTTGCTCTCAGCTGAGTATCCCAAAAAGATACCTTCATCAGCTTTAGCATCAAATGCCTTTAATTTATCTTTGCCATTGTTGTGGATGAAACATTTAGATACAAATATCCTGAAATATCCAACATTGGCTTTCTCTCTTCCCAAATCTCATAGGAGTCTTGGTCAGTTGCCTACAGGAAACACAGTGAAGTTCTTATGTGCAACATAAGCAAGAAACATCCTTATTGCTTCAAATCTTGCAACAGGAGCAAAGGTTTCATCAAAATCTATACCCTCTTCTTGGCAATACCCTTTGGCTACCAATCTTGCTTTGTTTCTTACAACCAACCTGCTTTATTCATCTTGTTTATGAAAACCCATTTTGTGCCAATAACATTTTGATGGATTGGCCTCTGCACTAATTCCCATACTTTGTTTCTTTCAAACTGATTCAGCTCTTCTTGCATGGCTTGAATCCAATTTGTGTCATCCAATGCTTGAGACACATCTTTTGGCTCTATCTGGGAAATTAAACAAGTGAACATAGCTTCATGTTGTGCTCTGGATCAGGTTCTTATGCCATCTCTAACATTTCCAATAACTAACTCTGGTGGATGGTCTCTCAGCCATCTTACATCAGGTTGGAGTAAGTCTGCTGGATTCCGCCTCGTCTCGACTAAGTTGTTTTGAATAGCTCTTTCATTTTCATTCACCGAAGGCTTTCCAAATATCTGTCTTTGAGATTCAAATATCTCATCTTCATCTCGGTTGAGTGCTCTTACTTGACTTCAACATAAGGACTCTTCGCATAGTTGGTTGATTCACTTATCGCCTAACTCTTCAATGTTTTCTCCATTTACATTAGGTTCATCAAAGACCACATGGATAGACTCTTCTATAACCATAGTCCTCTTGTTCAGCATTTTATATGCTTTGCTCTCAGCTGAGTATCCCAAAAAGATACCTTCATCAGCTTTAGCATCAAAAGCCTTTAATTTATCTTTGCCATTGTTGTGGATGAAACATTTACATACAAATATCCTGAAATATCCAACAGTTGGCTTTCTCTCTGTCCAAATCTCATAGGGAGTCTTGGTCAGTTGCCTACAGGAAACACAGTGAAGTTCTTATGTGCAACATAAGCAAGAAACATCCTTATTGCTTCAAATCTTGCAACAGGAGCAAATATTTCATCAAAATCTATACCCTCTTCTTGGCAATACCCTTTGGCTACCAATCTTGCTTTGTTTCTTTAAACCAACCTGCCTTATTCATCTTGTTTCTGAAAACCCATTTTGTGCCAATAACATTTTGATGGGTTGGCCTCTGCACTAATTCCCATACTTTGTTTCTTTCAAACTGATTTAGCTCTTCTTGCATGTCTTGAATCCAATGTGTGTCATCCAATGCTTGAGACACATCTTTAGGCTCTATCGGGAAATAAAACAAGTGAACATAGCTTCATTATGTGCTCGATCTGGTTCTTATGCCATCTCTAACATTTCCAATAACTAACTCACGGTGGATGGTCTCTCGGCCATCTTACATCAGTTGGAGTAAGTCTCTTTGGATTCCGCCATCTCGCAGACTAAGTTGTTTTGAATAGCTCTTTCATTTTCATTCACCAAGGCTTTCCAAATATCTGTCTTTGAGATTCAAATTATCTCATCTTCATCTCGGTTGAGTGCTCTTACTTGACTTCAACATAAGGACTCTTCTCGCATAGTTGGTTGATTCAAAACATGAGCTAACTCTTCAATGTTTTCTCCATTTACATTAGGTTCATCAAAGACCACATGGATAGACTCTTCTATAACCATAGTCCTCTTGTTCAAGATTCTATAGGCTTTGCTCTCACCGAGTATCCCAAAAAGATACCTTCATCGCTTTAGCATCAAAAGCCTTTAATTTATCTTTGCCATTGTTGTGGATGAAACATTTACATACAAATATCCTGAAATATCCAACAGTTGGCTTTCTCTCTGTCCAAATCTCATAGGGAGTCTTGGTCAGTTGCCTACAGGAAACACAGTGAAGTTCTTATGTGCAACATAAGCAAGAAACATCCTTATTGCTTCAAATCTTGCAACAGGAGCAAAGGTTTCATCAAAATCTATACCCTCTTCTTGGCAATACCCTTTGGCTACCAATCTTGCTTTGTTTCTTACAACCAACCAGCTTTATTCATCTTGTTTCTGAAAACCCATTTTGTGCCAATAACATTTTGATGGATTGGCCTCTGCATTAATTCCCATACTTTGTTTCTTTCAAACTGATTCAGCTCTTTTTGCATGGATTGAATCCAATGTGTGTCATCCAATGCTTGAGACACATCTTTTGGCTCTATCTGGGAAATTAAACAAGTGAACATAGCTTCATGTTGTGCTCTGGATCAGGTTCTTATGCCATCTCTAACATTTCCAATAACTAACTCTGGTGGATGGTCTCTAAGCCATCTTACATCAGGTTGGAGTAAGTCTGCTGGATTCCGCCGTCTCGCAGCTAAGTTGTTTTGAATAGCTCTTTCATTTTCATTCAGCTGAAGGCTTTCCAGCTATCTGTCTTTGAGATTCAAATTATCTCATCTTCATCTCGGTTGAGTGCTCTTACTTGACTTCAACATAAGGACTCTTCGCATAGTTGGTTGATTCAAACTTATCGCCTAACTCTTCAATGTTTTCTCCATTTACATTAGGTTCATCAAAGACCATATGGATAGACTCTTCTATAACCATAGTCCTCTTGTTCAAGACTCTATAGGCTTTGCTCTCACCGAGTATCCCAAAAAGATACCTTCATCGACTTTAGCATCAAAAGCCTTTAATTTATCTTTGCCATTGTTGTGGATGAAGCATTTACATACAAATATCCTGAAATATCCAACATTTGACTTTATCTCTGGCCAAATCTCATAGGGAGTCTTGGTCAGTTGCCTACAGGAAACACAATGAAGTTCTTATGTGCAACATAAGCAAGAAACATCCTTATTGCTTCAAATCTTGCAACAGGAGCAAAGGTTTCATCAAAATCTATACCCTCTTCTTGGCAATACCCTTTGGCTACCAATCTTGCTTTGTTTCTTACAACCAACCTGCTTTATTCATCTTGTTTCTGAAAACCCATTTTGTGCCAATAACATTTTGATGGATTGGCCTCCGCACTAATTCCCATACTTTGTTTCTTTCAAACTGATTCAGCTCTTTTTGCATGGATTGAATCCAATGTGTGTCATCCAATGCTTGAGACACATCTTTTGGCTCTATCTGGGAAATTAAACAAGTGAACATAGCTTCATGTTGTGCTCTGGATCATGTTCTTATGACATCTCTAACATTTCCAATAACTAACTCTGGTGGATGGTCTCTCAGCCATCTTACATCAGGTTGGAGTAAGTCTGCTGGATTCCGCCGTCTCGCAGCTAAGTTGTTTTGAATAGCTCTTTCATTTTCATTCAGCTGAAGGCTTTCCAGCTATCTGTCTTTGAGATTCAGCTATCTCATCTTCATCTCGGTTGAGTGCTCTTACTTCAGCTTCAACATAAGGACTCTTCTGCATAGTTGGTTGATTCAAATTTTATCGCCTAACTCTTCAATGTTTTCTCCATTTACATTAGGTTCATCAAAGACCATATGGATAGACTCTTCTATAACCATAGTCCTCTTGTTCAAGACTCTATAGGTTTTGCTCTCAGCTGAGTATCCCAAAAAGATACCTTCATCAGCTTTAGCATCAAAAGCCTTTAATTTATCTTTGCCATTGTTGTGGATGAAGCATTTACATACAAATATCCTGAAATATCCAACATTTGACTTTATCTCTGGCCAAATCTCATAGGGAGTCTTGGTCAGTTGCCTACAGAAAAACACAAAAAGTTCTTATGTGCAACATAAGCAAGAAACATCCTTATTGCTTCAAATCTTGCAACACGAGCAAAGATTTCATCAAAATCTATACCCTCTTCTTGGCAATACCCTTTGGCTACCAATCTTGCTTTGTTTCTTACAACCAACCTGTCTTATTCATCTTGTTTCTGAAAACCCATTTTGTGCCAATAACATTTTGATGGGTTGGCCTCTGCACTAATTCCCATACTTTGTTTCTTTCAAACTGATTTAGCTCTTCTTGCATGTCTTGAATCCATTGTGTGTCATCCAATGCTTGAGACACATCTTTAGGCTCTATCTAGGAAATAAAACAAGTAAACATAGCTTCATTATGGGCTCTGGATCTGGTTCTTATGCCATCTCTAACATTTCCAATAACTAACTCTGGTGGATGGTCTCTCAGCCATCTTACATCAGGTTGGAGTAAGTCCGCTGGATTCCGCCGTCTCGCAGCTATGTTGTTTTGAATAGCTCTTTCATTTTCATTCAGCTGAAGGCTTTCCAGCTATCTGTCTTTGAGATTCAGCTATCTCATCTTCATCTCGGTTGAGTGCTCTTACTTCAGCTTCAACATAAGGACTCTACTGCATAGTTGGTTGATTCAGCTTATCAGCTAACTCTTCAATGTTTTCTCCATTTACATTAGGTTCATCAAAGACCACATGGATAGACTCTTCTATAACCATAGTCCTCTTGTTCAAGACTCTATAGGCTTTGCTCTCACCGAGTATCCCAAAAGATACCTTCATCGGCTTTAGCATCAAAAGCCTTTAATTTATCTTTGCCATTGTTGTGGATGAAGCATTTACATACAAATATCCTGAAATATCCAACATTTGACTTTATCTCTGGCCAAATCTCATAGGGAGTCTTGGTCGGGTTGCCTCTGAGAAACACAAGAAAGTTCTTATGTGCAACATAAGCAAGAAACATCCTTATTGCTTCAAATCTTGCAACACGAGCAAAGATTTCATCAAAATCTATACCCTCTTCTTGGCAATACCCTTTGGCTACCAATCTTGCTTTGTTTCTTACAACCAACCTGTCTTATTCATCTTGTTTCTGAAAACCCATTTTGTGCCAATAACATTTTGATGGGTTGGCCTCTGCACTAATTCCCATACTTTGTTTCTTTCAAACTGATTTAGCTCTTCTTGCATGTCTTGAATCCATTGTGTGTCATCCAATGCTTGAGACACATCTTTAGGCTCTATCTAGGAAATAAAACAAGTGAACATAGCTTCATTATGTGCTCTGGATCTGGTTCTTATGCCATCTCTAACATTTCCAATAACTAACTCTGGTGGATGGTCTCTCAGCCATCTTACATCAGGTTGGAGTAAGTCTGCTGGATTTCGCCGTCTCGTAGCTATGTTGTTTTGAATAGCTCTTTCATTTTCATTCAGCTGAAGGCTTTCCAGCTATCTGTCTTTGAGATTCAGCTATCTCATCTTCATCTCGGTTGAGTGCTCTTACTTCAGCTTCAACATAAGGACTCTACTGCATAGTTGGTTGATTCATTTTATCTTATCCTAACTCTTCAATGTTTTCTCCATTTACATTAGGTTCATCAAAGACCACATGGATAGACTCTTCTATAACCATAGTCCTCTTGTTCAGCATTCTATAGGCTTTGCTCTCAGCTGAGTATCCCAAAAAGATACCTTCATCAGCTTTAGCATCAAAAGCCTTTAATTTATCTTTGCCATTGTTGTGGATGAAACATTTACATACAAATATCCTGAAATATCCAACAGTTGGCTTTCTCTCTGTCCAAATCTCATAGGGAGTCTTGGTCAGTTGCCTACAGGAAACACAGTGAAGTTCTTATGTGCAACATAAGCAAGAAACATCATTATTGCTTCAAATCTTGCAACAGGAGCAAAGGTTTCATCAAAATCTATACCCTTTTCTTGGCAATACCCTTTGGCTACCAATCTTGCTTTGTTTCTTACAACCAACCTGCTTTATTCATCTTGTTTCTGAAAACCCATTTTGTGCCAATAACATTTTGATGGATTGGCCTCTGCACTAATTCCCATACTTTGTTTCTTTCAAACTGATTCAGCTCTTCTTGCATGGCTTGAATTCAATGTGTGTCATCCAATGCTTGAGACACATCTTTTGGCTCTATCTGGGAAATTAAACAAGTTAACATAGCTTCATGTTGAGCTCTGGATCAGGTTCTTATGCCATCTCTAACATTTCCAATAACTAACTCTAGTGGATGGTCTCTCAGCCATCTTACATCAGGTTGGAGTAAGTCTACTGGATTCCGCCGTCTCGCAGCTAAGTTGTTTTGAACAGCTGTTTCATTTTCATTCAGCTGTAGGCTTTCAAGCTATCTTTCTTTGAGATTCAGCTATCTCATCTTCATCTCGGTTGAGTGCTCTTACTTCAGCTTCAACATAAGGACTCTTCTGCATAGTTGGTTGATTCAGCTTATCAGCTAACTCTTCAATGTTTTCTCCATTTACATTAGGTTCATCAAAGACCACATGGATAGACTCTTCTATAACCATAGTCCTCTTGTTCAGCACTCTATAGGCTTTGCTCTCAGCTGAGTATCCCAAAAAGATACCTTCATCAGCTTTAGCATCAAAAGCCTTTAATTTATCTTTGCCATTGTTGTGGATGAAACATTTACATACAAATATCCTGAAATATCCAACATTTGGCTTTATCTCTGGCCAAATCTCATAGGGAGTCTTGGTCAGTTGCCTAAAGGAAACACAGTAAAGTTCTTATGTGCAACATAAGCAAGAAACATCCTTATTGCTTCAAATCTTGCAACAGGAGCAAAGGTTTCATCAAAATCTATACCCTCTTCTTGGCAATACCCTTTGGCTACCAATCTTGCTTTGTTTCTTACAACCAACCTGCTTTATTCATCTTGTTTCTGAAAACCCATTTTGTGCCAATAACATTTTGATGGATTGGCCTCTCGCACTAATTCCCATACTTTGTTTCTTTCAAACTCGATTCACTCTTCTTGCATGGCTTGAATCCAATGTGTGTCATCCAATGCTTGAGACACATCTTTAGGCTCTATCTCGGGAAATAAAACAAGTGAACATAGCTTCATGATGTGCTCGATCTGGTTCTTATGCCATCTCTAACATTTCCAATAACTAACTCGGTGGATGGTCTCTCGGCCATCTTACATCGTTGGAGTAAGTCTCATTGGATTCACTGCCTCGCATCTAAGTTGTTTTGAGCAATTTGTTTCATTTTCATTCACCAGAAGGCTTTCAAGCTATCTTTCTTTGAGATTTAGCTATCTCATCTTCATGTCGGTTGAGTGCTCTTACTTGACTTCAACATAAGGACTATTCTCGCATAGTTGGTTGATTCAAACATGAGCTAACTCTTCAATGTTTTCTCCATTTACATTAGGTTCATCAAAGACCACATGGATAGACTCTTCTATAACCATAGTCCTCTTGTTCAAGACTCTATAGGCTTTGCTCTCACCGAGTATCCCAAAAGATACCTTCATCAGCTTTAGCATCAAAAGCCTTTAATTTATCTTTGCCATTGTTGTGGATGAAACATTTACATACAAATATCCTGAAATATCCAACATTTGGCTTTATCTCTGGACAAATCTCATAGGGAGTCTTGGTCAGTTGCCTACAGGAAACACAGTAAAGTTCTTATGTGCAACATATGCAAGAAACATCCTTATTGCTTCAAATCTTGCAACAGGAGCAAAGGTTTCATCAAAATCTATACCCTCTTCTTGGCAATACCCTTTGGCTACCAATCTTGCTTTGTTTCTTACAACCAACCTGCCTTATTCATCTTGTTTCTGAAAACCCATTTTGTGCCAATAACATTTTGATGGGTTGGCCTCTGCACTAATTCCCATACTTTGTTTCTTTCAAACTGATTTAGCTCTTCTTGCATGGCTTGAATCCAATGTGTGTCATCTAATGCTTGAGACACATCTTTAGGCTCTATCTGGGAAATAAAACAAGTGAAAATAGCTTCATGATGTGCTCTGGATCTGGTTCTTATGCCATCTCTAACATTTCCAATAACTAACTCTGGTGGATGGTCTCTCAGCCATCTTACATCAGGTTGGAGTAAGACTGCTGGATTCAGCCGTCTCGCATCTAAGTTGTTTTGAACAGCTGTTTCATTTTCATTCAGCTGTAGGCTTTCAAGCTATCTTTCTTTGAGATTTAGCTATCTCATCTTCACGTCGGTTGAGTGCTCTTACTTCAGCTTCAACATAAGGACTATTCTGCATAGTTGGTTGATTCAGCTTATGAGCTAACTCTTCAATGTTTTCTCCATTTACATTAGGTTCATCAAAGACCACATGGATAGACTCTTCTATAACCATAGTCCTCTTGTTCAGCACTCTATAGGCTTTGCTCTCACCGAGTATCCCAAAAGATACCTTCATCAGCTTTAGCATCAAAAGCCTTTAATTTATCTTTGCCATTGTTGTGGATGAAACATTTACATACAAATATCCTGAAATATCCAACATTTGGCTTTATCTCTGGACAAATCTCATAGGGAGTCTTGGTCAGTTGCCTACAGGAAACACAGTAAAGTTCTTATGTGCAACATAAGCAAGAAACATCCTTATTGCTTCAAATCTTGCAACAGGAGCAAAGGTTTCATCAAAATCTATACCATCTTCTTGGCAATACCCTTTGGCTACCAATCTTGCTTTGTTTCTTACAACCAACCTGCCTTATTCATCTTGTTTCTGAAAACCCATTTTGTGCCAATAACATTTTGATGGGTTGGCCTCTGCACTAATTCCCATACTTTGTTTCTTTCAAACTGATTTAGCTCTTCTTGCATGGCTTGAATCCAATGTGTGTCATCTAATGCTTGAGACACATCTTTAGGCTCTATCTGGGAAATAAAACAAGTGAAAATAGCTTCATGATGTGCTCTGGATCTGGTTCTTATGCCATCTCTAACATTTCCAATAACTAACTCTGGTGGATGGTCTCTCAGCCATCTTACATCAGGTTGGAGTAAGACTGCTGGATTCAGCCGTCTCGCAGCTAAGTTGTTTTGAACAGCTGTTTCATTTTCATTCAGCTGTAGGCTTTCAAGCTATCTTTCTTTGAGATTCAGCTATCTCATCTTCATGTCGGTTGAGTGCTCTTACTTCAGCTTCAACATAAGGACTATTCTGCATAGTTGGTTGATTCAGCTTATGAGCTAACTCTTCAATGTTTTCTCCATTTACATTAGGTTCATCAAAGACCACATGGATAGACTCTTCTATAACCATAGTCCTCTTGTTCAGCACTCTATAGGCTTTGCTCTCAGCTGAGTATCCCAAAAAGATACCTTCATCAGCTTTAGCATCAAAAGCCTTTAATTTATCTTTGCCATTGTTGTGGATGAAACATTTACATACAAATATCCTGAAATATCCAACATTTGGCTTTATCTCTGGCCAAATCTCATAGGGAGTCTTGGTCAGTTGCCTACAGGAAACACAGTAAAGTTCTTATGTGCAACATAAGCAAGAAACATCCTTATTGCTTCAAATCTTGCAACAGGAGCAAATGTTTCATCAAAATCTATACCCTCTTCTTGGCAATACCCTTTGGCTACCAATCTTGCTTTGTTTCTTACAACAAACCTGCCTTATTCATCTTGTTTCTGAAAACCCATTTTGTGCCAATAACATTTTGATGGGTTGGCCTCTGCACTAATTCCCATACTTTGTTTCTTTCAAACTGATTTAGCTCTTCTTGCATGGCTTGAATCCAATGTGTGTCATCCAATGCTTGAGACACATCTTTTGGCTCTATCTGGGAAATAAAACAAGTGAACATAACTTCATGATGTGCTCTGGATCTGGTTCTTATGCCATCTCTAACATTTCCAATAACTAACTCTGGTGGATGGTCTCTCAGCCATCTTACATCAGGTTGGAGTAAGTCTGCTGGATTCAGCCGTCTCGCAGCTAAGTTGTTTTGAACAGCTGTTTCATTTTCATTCAGCTGTAGGCTTTCAATCTATCTTTCTTTGAGATTCACTATCTCATCTTCATGTCGGTTGAGTGCTCTTACTTGACTTCAACATAAGGACTCTTCTCGCATAGTTGGTTGATTCAAACATGAGCTAACTCTTCAATGTTTTCTCCATTTACATTAGGTTCATCAAAGACCACATGGATAGACTCTTCTATAACCATAGTCCTCTTGTTCAAGACTCTATAGGCTTTGCTCTCACCGAGTATCCCAAAAGATACCTTCATCATCGCTTTAGCATCAAAAGCCTTTAATTTATCTTTGCCATTGTTGTGGATGAAACATTTACATACAAATATCCTGAAATATCCAACATTTGGCTTTATCTCCGGCCAAATCTCATAGGAGTCTTGGTCGATTGCCTACAGAAAACACAAGAAAGTTCTTATGTGCAACATAAGCAAGAAACATCCTTATTGCTTCAAATCTTGCAACAGGAGCAAAGGTTTCATCAAAATCTATACCCTCTTCTTGGCAATACCCTTTGGCTACCAATCTTGCTTTGTTTCTTACAACCAACCTGCCTTATTCATCTTGTTTCTGAAAACCCATTTTGTGCCAATAACATTTTGATGGGTTGGCCTCTGCACTAATTCCCATACTTTGTTTCTTTCAAACTGATTTAGCTCTTCTTGAATGGCTTGAATCCAATGTGTGTCATCCAATGCTTGAGACACATCTTTAGGCTCTATCTGGGAAATAAAACAAGTGAACATAGCTTCATGATGTGCTCTGGATCTGGTTCTTATGCCATCTCTAACATTTCCAATAACTAACTCTGGTGGATGGTCTCTCAGCCATCTTACATCAGGTTGGAGTAAGTCTGCTGGATTCAGCCGTCTCGCAGCTAAGTTGTTTTGAACAGCTCGTTTCATTTTCATTCAGCTGTAGGCTTTCAAGCTATCTTTCTTTGAGATTCAGCTATCTCATCTTCATCTCGGTTGAGTGCTCTTACTTCAGCTTCAACATAAGGACTCTTCTGCATAGTTTTTTGATTCAGCTTATCAGCTAACTCTTCAATGTTTTCTCCATTTACATTAAGTTCATCAAAGACCACATGGATAGACTCTTCTATAACCATAGTCCTCTTGTTCAAAGACTCTATAGGCTTTGCTCTCACCGAGTATCCCAAAAGATACCTTCATCGACTTTAGCATCAAAAGCCTTTAATTTATCTTTGCCATTGTTGTGGATGAAACATTTACATACAAATATCCTGAAATACCCAACATTTGGCTTTATCTCTTGCCAAATCTCATAGGGAGTCTTGGTCAGTTGCCTACAGGAAACACAGTAAAGTTCTTATGTGCAACATAAGCAAGAAACATCCTTATTGCTTCAAATCTTGCAACAGGAGCAAAGGTTTCATCAAAATCTATACCCTCTTCTTAGCAATACCCTTTGGCTACCAATCTTGCTTTGTTTCTTACAACCAACCTGCCTTATTCATCTTGTTTCTGAAAACCCATTTTGTGCCAATAACATTTTGATGGGTTGGCCTCTGCACTAATTCCCATACTTTGTTTCTTTCAAACTGATTTAGCTCTTCTTGTATGGCTTGAATCCAATGTGTGTCATCCAATGCTTGAGACACATCTTTAGGCTCTATCTGGGAAATAAAACAAGTGAACATAGCTTCATGATGTGCTCTGGATCTGGTTCTTATGCCATCCCTAACATTTCCAATAACTAACTCTGGTGGATGGTCTCTCAGCCATCTTACATCAGGTTGGAGTAAGTCTGCTGGATTCAGCCGTCTCGCAGCTAAGTTGTTTTGAACAGCTGTTTCATTTTCATTCAGCTGTAGGCTTTCAAGCTATCTTTCTTTGAGATTCAGCTATCTCATCTTCATGTCGGTTGAGTGCTCTTACTTCAGCTTCAACATAAGGACTATTCTGCATAGTTGGTTGATTCAGCTTATGAGCTAACTCTTCAATGTCTTCTCCATTTACATTAGGTTCATCAAAGACCACATGGATAGACTCTTCTATAACCATAGTCCTCTTGTTCAGCATTCTATAGGATTTGCTCTCAGCTGAGTATCCCAAAAAGATACCTTCATCAGCTTTAGCATCAAAAGCCTTTAATTTATCTTTGCCATTGTTGTGGATGAAACATTTACATACAAATATTCTGAAATATCCAACAGTTGGCTTTCTCTCTGTCCAGATCTCATAGGGAGTCTTGGTCATTTGCCTACATGAAACACAGTGAAGTTCTTATGTGCAACATAAGCAAGAAACATCCTTATTGCTTCAAATCTGGCAACAGGAGCAAAGGTTTCATCAAAATCTATACCCTCTTTTTGGCAATACCCTTTGGCTACCAATCTTGCTTTGTTTCTTACAACCAACCTGCCTTATTCATCTTGTTTCTGAAAACCCATTATGTGCCAATAACATTTTGATGGATTGGCCTCTGCACTAATTCCCATACTTTGTTTCTTTCAAACTGATTCAGCTCTTTTTTGCATGGCTTGAATCCAATGTGTGTCATCCAATGCTTGAGACACATCTTTTGGCTCTATCTGGGAAATTAAACAAGTGAACATAGCTTCATGCTGTGCTCTGGATCAGGTTCTTATGCCATCTCTAACATTTCCAATAACTAACTCTGGTGGATGGTCTCTCGGCCATCTTACATCGAGGTTGAGTAAGTCTGGGATTCCGCCGTCTCTCAAGCTAAGTTGTTTTGAATAGCTCTTTCATTTTCATTCACCAAGGCTTTCCAAATATCTGTCTTGAGATTCAGCTATCTCATCTTCATCTCGGTTGAGTGCTCTTACTTCAGCTTCAACATAAGGACTATTCTGCATAGTTGGTTGATTCAGCTTATGAGCTAACTCTTCAATGTCTTCTCCATTTACATTAGGTTCATCAAAGACCACATGGATAGACTCTTCTATAACCATAGTCCTCTTGTTCAGCATTCTATAGGATTTGCTCTCAGCTGAGTATCCCAAAAAGATACTTTCATCAGCTTTAGCATCAAAAGCCTTTAATTTATCATTGCCATTGTTGTGGATGAAACATTTACATACAAATATCCTGAAATATCCAACAGTTGGCTTTCTCTCTGTCCAAATCTCATAGGGAGTCTTGGTCAGTTGCCTACAGGAAATACAGTGAAGTTCTTATGTGCAACATAAGCAAGAAACATCCTTATTGCTTCAAATCTGGCAACAGGAGCAAAGGTTTCATCAAAATCTATACCCTCTTTTTGGCAATACCCTTTGGCTACCAATCTTGCTTTGTTTTCTTACAACCAACCTCCGCCTTATTCATCTTGTTTAAAAACCCATTATGTGCCAATAACATTTTGATGGATTGGCCTCTCGCACTAATTCCCATACTTTGTTTCTTTCAAACTGATTCAGCTCTTTTTGCATGGCTTGAATCGAATGTGTGTCATCCAATGGTTGAGACACATCTTTTGGCTCTATCTGGGAAATTAAACAAGTGAACATAGCTTCAGCCTGCTGGATTCCGCCGTCTCGCAGCTTAGTTGTTTTGAATAGCTCTTTCATTTTCATTCAGCTGAAGGCTTTCCAGCTATCTGTCTTTGAGATTCAGCTATCTCATCTTCATCTCGGTTGAGTGCTCTTACTTCAGCTTCAACATAAGGACTATTCTGCATAGTTGGTTGATTCAACTTATGAGCTAACTCTTCAATCTCTTCTCCATTTACATTAGGTTCATCAAAGACCACATGGATAGACTCTTCTATAACCATAGTCCTCTTGTTCAGCATTCTATAGGATTTGCTCTCAGCTGAGTATCCCAAAAGATACTTTCATCGCTTTAGCATCAAAAGCCTTTAATTTATCTTTGCCATTGTTGTGGATGAAACATTTACATACAAATATCCCAAATATCCAACAGCTTGGCTTTCTCTCTGTCCAAATCTCATAGGAGTCTTGGTCGCTTGCCTACAGAAACACAAGTTCTTATGTGCAACATAAGCAAGAAACATCCTTATTGCTTCAAATCGCAACAGAGCAAAGGTTTCATCAAAATCTATACCCTCTTTTTGGCAATACCCTTTGGCTACCAATCTTGCTTTGTTTCTTACAACCAACCTGCCTTATTCATCTTGTTTCTGAAAACCCATTATGTGCCAATAACATTTTGATGGATTGGCCTCTGCACTAATTCCCATACTTTGTTTCTTTCAAACTGATTCAGCTCTTTTTGCATGGCTTGAATCCAATGTGTGTCATCCAATGCTTGAGACACATCTGTTGGCTCTATCTGGGAAATTAAACAAGTGAACATAGCTTCAGGCTGTGCTCTGGATCAGGTTCTTATGCCATCTCTAACATTTCCAATAACTAACTCTGGTGGATGGTCTCTCAGCCATCTTCCATCAGGTTTGAGTAAGTCTGTTGGATTCCGCCGTCTTGCAGCTAAGTTGTTTTGAATAGCTCTTTCATTTTCATTCAGCTGAAGCTTTCCAGCTATCTGTCTTTGAGATTCAGCTATCTCATCTTCATCTCGGTTGAGTGCTCTTACTTCAGCTTCAACATAAGGACTCTTCTGCATAGTTGGTTGATTCAGCTTATCAGCTAACTCTTCAATGTTTTCTCCATTTACATTAGGTTAATCAAAGACCACATGGATAGACTCTTCTATAACCATAGTCTTCTTTTTCAGCACTCTATAGGCTTTGCTCTCAGCTGCGTATCCCAAAAAAATACCTTCATCAGCTTTAGCATCAAAAGCCTTTAATTTATATTTGCCATTGTTGTGGATGAAACATTACATACAAATATCCTGAAATATCCAACATTTGGCTTTATCTCTGGCCAAATCTCATAGGGAGTCTTGGTCAGTTGCCTACAGGAAACACAGTGAAGTTCTTATGTGCAACATAAACAAGAAACATCCTTATTGCTTCAAATCTTGCAACAGGACCAAAGGTTTCATCAAAATCTATACCCCCTTCTTGGCAATAACCTTTGGCTACCAATCTTGCTTTGTTTCTTACAACCAACCTGCCTTATTCATCTTGTTTCTGAAAACCCATTTTGTGCCAATAACATTTTGATGGGTTGGCCTCTGCACTAATTCCCATACTTTTTTTTTCAAACAAATTCGGCTCTTCTTGCATGGCTTGAATACAATGTTTGTCATCCACTGCTTGAGACACATCTTTAGGGTCTTTCTGGGAAATAAAACAAGTGAACATAGCTTCATGATGTGCTTTGGATCTGGTTCTTATGCCATCTCTAACATTTCCAATAACTAACTCTGGTGGATGGTCTCTCAGCCATCTTACATCAGGTTGGAGTAAGTCTGCTGGATTCAGCCGTCTCGCAGCTAAGTTGTTTTGAACAGCTCTTTCATTTTCATTCAGCTATAGGCTTTCGAGCTATCTGTCTTTGAGATTCAACTATCTCATGTTCATCTCGGTTGAGTGCTCTTACTTCAGCTTCAACATAAGGACTCTTATGCATAGTTGGTTGATTCAACTTATCAGCTAACTCCTCAATGCCTTCTCCATTTACATTAGGTTCATGAAAGACCACTTGGATAGACTCTTCTATAACCATAGTCCTCTTGTTCAACACTTTATAGTCTTTTCTCTTAGCTAAGTATCCCAAAAAGATACTTTCATCAGTTTTAGCATCAAAAGCCTTTAATTTATCTTTTCCATTGTTATGGATGAAACATTTACATACAAATATCTTGAAATATCCAACATTTGGCTTTCTCTCTGTCCAAATCTCATAGGGAGTCTTGGTCAGTTGCCTACAGGAAACACAGTGAAGTTCTTATGTGCAACATAAGCAAGAAACATCCTTAATTCTCCAAATCTTGCAACAGGAGCAAAGGTTTCATCAAAATCTATTCACTCTTCTTGGCAATACCCTTTGGCTACCAATCTTGCTTTGTTTCTTACAACTAACCTGCCTTATTCATCTTGTTTCTGAAAATCTATTTTGTGCCAATAACATTTTGATGGATTGGCCTCTGCACTAATTCCCATACTTTGTTTCATTCAAACTGATTCAGCTCTTCTTGCATGGCTTGAATTCAATGTGTGTCATCCAATTCTTGAGACATATCTTTTGGCTCTATCTGGGAAATAAAACAAGTGAACATAGCTTCATGCTGTGCTCTGGATCTGGTTCTTATGCCATCTCTAACATTTCAAATAACTAACTCTAGTGGATGGTCTCTCAGCCATCTTACATCAGGTTGGAGTAAGTCTGCTGGATTCAGCCATCTCGCAGCTAAGTTGTTTTGAACAACTCTTTCATTTTCATTAAGCTGTAGGCTTTCCAGCTATCTGTCTTTGAGATTCAGCTATCTCATCTTCATCTCGGTTGAGTGCTGTTAATTCAGCTTCAACATAAGGACTCTTCTGCATAGTTGGTTGATTCAGCTTATCAACTAACTCTTCAATGTCTTCTCCATTTACATTAGGTTCATCAAAGACCACATGGATAGACTCTTCTATAACCATAGTCTTCTTGTTCAAAGACTCAGAGGCTTTGCTCTCACCGTGAGTATCCCAAAAGATACCTTCATCAGCTTTAGCATCAAAAGCCTTTAATTTATCTTTGCCATTGTTGTGGATGAAACATTTACATACAAATACCCTGAAATATCCAACATTTGGCTTTCTCTCTGTCCAAATCTCATAGGGAGTCTTGGTCAGTTGCCTACAGGAAACACAGTGAAGTTCTTATGTGCAACATAAGCAAGAAACATCTTTATTGCTTCAAATCTTGCAACAGGAGCAAATGTTTCATCAAAATCTATACCCTCTTCTTGGCAATACCCTTTGAAGCGGAGCACATGTTCTCAGTCCTTGGTAGGTTCAACATCTTCAACAAAGTCCTCATCTAAAGGGTAGAAAACAGGAGGGGATGAGACAGAAATCTCAGTGGATGTGGTGATCGTGTGTAGGTGTGACGATATATAGTTAATGCGAGAATCAGTTGTATGAAAACGCATGAGATATGATGCATGAATTCACACACAGTCCACAAGCGTCGTGATAAAATATTTAAGTAATATACTTATACAGTTTAAGAAAACAGTTCGTGGTCATGCAAACACTATGTGATTCAGGCAATACAGGTAGGATTGCGTACGGAATGTAATGCCAATCCTATGCAAGACAATTAATGGTTGCGTACGGATTTGTAGCGCCAACCAATGCAATACAAGTAGCGGTTGCGTACGGATTTGTAGCGCCAACCAAATGGGTTCAGTTAACTCCAGAATCGTGTGGATCCAGACAGCGATTCCTTCGTTCTTCCTTGTAACTCCTCGAGCAAGATGGTCCAAGACCTGTCACCTTATCGCTCCATAGGCAAAGACAAAATCCACAGTGGAGCTAGTAAGGCTCGGATTTGTCATAATCATGATTATACCTCAACTACTACGACCCGCTTCCCTTGGGCAAACTCCGTCCCTCAGTTGCGGGATTAGGACGATGGGGCCAGAGAGTGGAATAGCAGCCGAGCTGCCCGGTTCCATCCTCGACGTATCCATTCCGACTGTGAGCTCGACAACCAAGTTGACTCAAACAGGAAAATAAATACAAGTTCAGGTAGTCAACCAAGCAGTCGAGTATTATTGATTCAGGGAAGCAGTTCAGGAAAATTTTTGAAAATCGCGAGTGGTAATTATGGCGTTGGTGGAGTTATTTAGATGAAGATGATTATCGGAAGGAATAAGCAATCTTCGATATCTTGAAAGATTAGGTGGAACATAAGTCCCGTTATAGATTCAAAATCGCAAGACGAGGAAGTCGCCCCGCGATTGGGTATTAATCGGTCAAGACGATCCGATAAGTCAAGGAATTTTTGAGAAAATAAAATACTTTAATTAATAATTAAAGTCGATGGGTTCCAGTCTGTTTTAGTAAAAGGAAAATAATTTGAGTTAGGTCCTTGATAAAAAGGAAATTTGCAATTAGCCCCATTTTGTAAAAACCAATACTTTTGGGGTTAAAAATTAAATAAATAAATATCCCGACCTTGAAAAATTATGAGGTCAGTTACTAAATTCTCTAAATTGTTCAGAGATTCAGGTTTCTAAAGTTTTGTTAAAATTGTCATTTCGGGCCCTAAGTTTAAAATAATTGGAACTCACAAACCGGAAGGGCTTTTAATGTGATTCCAGTTGAAAAATGTCATTAAAGTTAGTGGGATATTGGGACAAAAGCAGTTTTAAAAAGAAATAAGTGTAGGTCCTTTAACTTTTGAAAATCTCATTTTTATCCCATTTTGAAATAATTGTCTTTAAGGCTTTTAGGGGTCCAATTGTTATGAAATTTGAACCTTGGGTCCAAAATATAATTAAGTTTTAGTTAAATTAGTATTTCCAGGTACATGGGCTGTATAAATCCTGGAATTTTTATTTGGGTCCTCAAGTTTAATCTTTTACAATTCGGTCCCTCAATTTTAGTAAAATTACTTTCCAAGCCCTAAACACTTGAATTTTTGGAATACATTTAAAATATATCATTTACAGTCCCTTAAGAGTTAAATTTTAAATTTTAAAATTAAGGTCCGGAACAGTTTCGAAAATTACAAAGTAGCCCTTAAACTTCTCAAATTTTACAATCTAGTCCTTGGGCTTTTAAAGGTTGATTTTAATTATCTTAAAACTCTTAAAACTTTATTAAAATGTCCAAAAGTCATTTTTGAACCTGAGTACAGTCCCAAAATTTGAAATTGGCAGAGGGGTCCCGTAAGTTTTATTTTCTTGCAATTAAGTCCACCAACTTTCCATTTTTGCATTTTAAGTCCAAAAATTGAAATTTAATCAATTATGCTCGACTTGTCCAGGTTATAAGTCATACAAAACATGGATTTCAAAGATCAAACACATGCATGTTCATTTCATACAAGAATTCATCAAATAGAACATTAAATTGTACATGCATGCACCTAAATTTCAATAAATAGCATTTTTGAGCAACACTTGAGAAATTTCATAACTTGATACATAAAATTAACATGCAATACAAAAAATATACATATCTCAAGTGCTCATGATCAAAACACTACATGCATTTAACAAAATCCCTAGAAGTTGAAAGGATTTTTCCACCCACCTTAAATTTGGAGAGTTGTGAAATAAAAAGAATAAATTTCACAACTTGGTATGAGGTCACTTAGGTCAGCCCCTAAGTCAAGAAATATAAAAAATTTAGAGTTAGGAAAAATGAGTGAAAAATTAAGAAGAAAAAGAAGAAGATAAGAAAATTGGAAATACTACACTTTACCTTGTGTTGTAAGTGATTTGAAACTAGTTTAAGCTTCAAATTTGGGATTTTTGATTCACCATCAAAATCACCTAAGGTCAGCCCCTATTTCTCAAAAATGAAAAATGGGTGTTAAAATTTGAAGAAAATAGGAAGAAGAAGGGAAAAGGGCTCTAGTGTCCAAATTTTACCTTGTAGTCCAATTTCTTTAACAATTATTCTTCAAGTCTTCTAAATTGACCACCATGTATGCATGTCTTCAAGTAGTCTTCTAAGTACCTCATAATCAAAATTTCAAACTTAAATTAAGAAGAGAATGTGATGAGTAGTAAGATATCAAATTGAATTGAGCAATGAAATTTCTTACCTTTGAGATATGGGGATTCGAATTTTTTTGATTTGAGTAGGAAGAATGTTTGTTTTTGTTTAGATGTTTGAGGAAAGAAGGAGTGTTTGATGATATTAAGAATATGTTATTGAAGGTATGAATGTATGCTTGAAGATGTGAAGGACTTGTGTTTGAAGATTTGAAGATGTGAAGAAATGGTTCTTGAAGGTTTGAAGATATGAAGAATTGGTGTTTGAAGATTTGAAGATATGAAGAATTGGTGTTTGAAGATTTGAAGATAAGAAGGAATGGTGTTTGAAGATTTTAAGATAAGAAGGATTCTTAGAGAGAGAAGGAGGAGAATTAGTTAGAAGATTAAAATGTGTTGGATGAAATGAACAAAGTTTGCTCATTTTTGGCCATATTGGCCGTCCACTTTGAGAGGGAGGGGGAGAAATTTTTTGTTTAATTTGCGTCTTGAATTTTGCTTCTTGCATGGGAGACAAAATGCAAGTCAAAGTATGGGCTTGAATGGTGTTGGAGAATATTGAGAAGAATGCTGGTTAAGTGGAAAAATGTTGGGAAAAATAGTAATAAAGAATTGGTGTATAAGATGATGTGTATAATGTTTGAATTAACGGTGTAATTATACACAAGATGACTAATATAAGGTGTAAGTGTACAAGAGTTGGGAGATATTTCTACACAAAAAACTCCATCATTGCCGTCCACCTAGGGGTATTGTGGTAATTCCATTTTTTTTCTTTGTCCCAAATTTGATGATAATAGATGAATAATATCAATCTCCAAATTAATTAGTGATTTCCTTGATCACTTGTAAGTCTCATGATCACTTATTCTAAATCAAATTCTTACTTCTATAAGGTAAAAGTCTCTGAAATAAATAGTCTCTTAAAATTCTAAGGTGACTAATAAATACAAAAATAGTAATAATGATCAATCAAGTGCTCATAAATGCGAAATAGAATTAGTAAATAATCATGATCACAAGTAATAATTAAAATGAAATAGATTGCAAAATATATATATATATATATATATATATCATTAATATTTACCCGTCAAAGCGACGCGGTAAAATAGTCGATCAAATACATAGACGACAAAAGGATCAATTACATGCTCGGAAAAATCGGGGCTTCACATCGTCCCCTCCTTAAAGGAATTTGGTCCCCAAATTCTCTTCAGAATAGTTCTGGATATTGATTCTTCATGTCTTCTTCCATCTCCCATGTTGCGTCTTCGTCTCGGTTGTGGTTCTGCCACACCACTTTAACCATCGGAATCTCCCTCTTACGCAACTGACGTATCTGCTGATCAATGATCCGAATCGGCCTCTCGGTGTAGGATAAATTTTCCATTAGAGGAGGAGTATCACGAGTGATGATATGTTCGGGATCTGGTTGATACTTCTTCAATCTCGATACGTGGAATACATCGTGCATTCCCGCATATGGTGCTGGTAATTCAAGTCGGTAGGCTAACTTCCTGATCCTCTGTAAAATCTTGTAAGGTCCAACATATCTCGGACTCAATTTGCCTCTTTTCTTCGGATTGATCAACCCTTTACATGGTGAGAGTCTGAGAAATACTTCATCTCCGACTTCAAATTCCAAATCCTTTCTTCTTTTGTCCGCGTAACTCTTATGGCGGATCTGAGCTGCGCGAATCCGCTCCTTGATCAGCTTGACCTTCTCCATGGCTTCCTGAACTAAGTCAACCTTTGGAATCGAGGGTGACTTTCGTTTCTCTTTCGGAGTCCATTGGTCATCAATCTCCCAGTGTAATGGGGATCTACATTTTCGCCCATATAATGCCTCACAGGGTGCCATCCTAATCGTGGCCTGATAGCTATTATTGTAGGTGAACTCGGCTAATGGTAAGTGTGAATCCCAACTTCCTTGGAAATCCAATGTGCAGGCTCGCAACATATCTTCTAGGGTTTGAATCATTCGCCGATCGTCCCATCGCTTTGTGGATGTCTTCTTTGTGCTAAAACTTAGCGAGGTACCCAACTCCTCATGCAAGCACTTCCAGAATCTGGAGACAAACCTCGGGTCTCTGTTTGATACTATGTCAACTGGTACTCCATGCAGTCGAATGATCTCTCGTATATAAATCTGCGCAAGTTTCTGCAAGCTATCAGTTTTCTTGATGGGTAAGAAGTGTGCAGATTTCGTGAGTTGGTCTATAACTATCCAAATAGCATCATGGCCTCCTATGGTCCTTGGTAGATCCGTCACGAAGTCCATCATTATGTGTTCCCATTTCCACTCGGGAATTCTCAGCAGTTGTAGTAAACCAAATGGTCATTGGTGTTCTGCTTTTACTCGTTGACAAGTCAAACATCTCGCAACGAACTCCGCTACCTGGTTCTTCATGTTTACCCACCAATAACTCCGTTTCAAATCCGTATACATCTTGTTTCCTCCAGGATGTATAGTGTATTTCGAACGGTGTGCCTCTGCTAGGATTTTATTCCTAATCTGCTCGTCACTCGGTACGCAAACTCAGATTCCAATTGCTCAGCTCTTCTAATGATTCCTACTCTCGAATTATAAGTCTGGCTAAGCTCGCCTTTCTGCTCAAAGCGTCAGCTAATACGTTAGCTTTCCCGGGATGGTATTGAATATCAAAGTGATAATCCTCAATCAACTCCATCCATCTCTGTTGTCTCGGATTGAGATCTTTCTGGGAGAATAGATACTTCAAGCTCTTATGATCTGTGAAAACCGTGAATGTTGCTCCGTAGAGATAGTATCTCCATTTCTTTAACGTGAACACTATCGCTGCCAATTCCAAGTCATGCGTTGGATAATTGGCTTCATACGGCTTGAGCTTTCGTGATGCATAAGCGATGACCTTTCCTTCCTGCATGAGCATTGCTCCTAGTCCTTCCTTTGATGCATCACTGTAGACGACAAAGTTTTCTGTTCCCTTTGGAAGAGCTAAGACGAGTCCGTAGTAAGTCGTTTCTTGACTCTTGAAACTAGCCTCGCAGCTTGTCATTCCACTCAAACTTGACTTGCATCTGGGTTAGTCGAGTGAGTGGTCCGGCTATCTTGGAGAAGTCATGGATAAATCTTCGATAATATCCAGCTAGTCCTAGGAAACTCCTAATCTCCGTTATAGACTTGGGTTGTTTCCATTCAACCACTGTTTGTACCTTCGAAGGATCTACGGCAATCCCGGTGCCGGATACTAAGTGTCCCAAGAACGCGACTTCACTAAGCTAAAATTCGCACTTGCTGAATTTGGCATACAGCTTATGCTCTCGTAGTGTCTCCAAAACGACTTTCAGATGACGTTCATGCTCTTCTCTAGACTTAGAGTATACGAGTATGTCATCAATGAATATCACTACGAATTGATCCAAATAAGGTTGAAAGACTCGATGCATCAGGTCCATAAATGATGTTGGTGCATTCGTCAGACCGAAAGGCATCACTACAAACTCGTAGTGTCCATATCGGGTTTGAAATGCAGTTTTGGAAATGTCTTCTTCGCGGATCTTCAGTTGGTAATATCCTTGCTGTAAATCAAAATTTGAGTACACTGTCGTTCCTTGAAATTGATCAAACAGTTCATCTGTCCTTGGGAGGGGACATTTGTTCTTGATGGTCACGCTATTAAGACCACGATAATCTATACATAGTCTTAATGTGCCATCTTTCTTTTTGACAAACAGTACAGGTGTTCCCCATGGAGACGTACTCGGTCGGATAAATCCCACCTCCATCAGCTTCTGTAATTGCGTTTTCAACTCTTGCAACTCAAGAGGAGCCATTCTATACGGTGTTCTAGCAATCGGGGCGGTTCCCGGTAATACCTCAATGGTGAACTCGACTTCCCTATCTGGAGGGACAGTGGTGAGTTCTTGTGGAAATACATCCGTGTATTCTGATACTATAGGTACTTGGTTAATTTGTGTCTCAACCTTGGGTTTGTTAATTACAAACGCCAAATACCCTTGTGCCCCTCTAGTGATCGCCTTCCTCGCTTGCATTGCTGAAATGATTGGGGCAATCTTAACTCATGCCCTTCCCGAAATTTCCACTTCGGGCTTTCCGGGTTCACATAGCTTAATGGACTTGTTATGGCAGTCCATTTGTGCATGGTGTGCAGACAACCAGTTCATTCCAAATATCACGTCGTATTCGGATATAGGTAATAAGATCAAATCGGCAGGAAAATTTATCTCATCAATCTTAACTTCGCATGCGTTATAGATAATATCTGTTATCTGGCTCGCGCCCATAGGAGTTGACACTTCTAGACATATGGGCATATGTTCCATGCATGCATGCAGTTTGTGTACAAAATGCGGTGCGACAAATGAATGCGTTGATCCAGGGTCAAATAGTATTTTAGCGTAGTGGTTAGATACTAGAAGCGTACCTTCTACCACGTCTATTGCCTCCGGAACCTCATGTCCGGCGAGTGCAAATGCTCAAGCGGGCATCCTTGCCTCGATTACCCTGGCCATTGCCCGGCTTCTGCGGTTGCACCTGTTTGGTTCGGTCTTCGTATTTCGGGCAATCTTTCAGCTTGTGCTGATTACTACCACAGCGCAAACACTTTCCTTGTTTACGCCAACAAACATCGTGGCGGTATGTCCCGATTTTACGCAATGTGCACACACTTGACCCGGGTTTCCTTGTATCGATCCCTTCCCTTTTTGTCTTATTAATCGTCCTTCAAAACTTAGCAGTCGTTTAGATGGCATCCCACTCTTTGTCCTCTTGAGACTATTTGATGGCCTACTCTCTTTGAATCTATCCAATACGGTTCAGTCCCGACTCGATGCGAGAGCTATCTTTACCGCGGCTGAGTAGGTTGTCAGTTCAATAGTCAACATTTGTTTTTGAAGTTCCAGCTTCAATCCTCGTGTGAACTTGTAAAGTTTGTCCTCTTCTGTACTGATTGTCCCCAGAGCATACTTGGACAATCGATGAAATTCGGACTCATACTGAGCTACAGACATGTTTCCCTGCCTCAACCTATGGAATTCATCCCGGTGCGCCTCTTTCACAACCTGTGGAATGTACTGTTCATTGAACTCGGCCAAGAAATTTCCCCATGTTCTGGCTACTCGGTCTTGTTCCCACCTTCTCTCAACTGCCCTCCACCGCCTCTCTAGCAAAATGATTCTAGACGAAATACGGCGAGTGTGACTTTCTGCTCATCTGAATATTGGAGAGCATTGAAGATATTTTCCAGCTTCTCTATCCATTCTTCTGCCTTTAAGTCGTCTGGCTCTCCTAAGAAAGCCGGTGGGTTGAACCGTAGGAAATGCTCCAATGTGCGATCATTTGCCTCTCTGGTGGGTTCGGGAGCACGGTGTTGAGGCTCTGCTTGTTGCCTCATGAAAACCAATATTTGTTGTAGAGCCTGTGCAGTCAAGTTGTCTCCTGCAGCAGGTGGATGAGGCGGTGGTAATTCAGGGGAGGGTACCCGGTCCCTGGGTACGTCGTCATTCCCTTGGGGAACTCGACGAGGTCTCCCACGTCCACGATGTTCAGCCATTCTATATCTTGAAGTGTTAGTTGCGATCCACGAGTACATGAATACAATAATTATTCGCGTAAAGCAAGTTATATCGTAAGGAAAGTAACAACAAACACAAGACACTGAATAAATAGCAAAGGCATATCCATTAATGTAAAACTTGAATACACCCATGAAGTACAACAATAGTAATATCGAGTCAAAGATACATCAGAATCAAAATACAACTGAATCTAATACAACAGAAAGCAAGGTACAACATGGAGGAATAAGTGTCTAAAACAACGAGAGCACAATCTAGCAATCAAGCTAACTTCTCAGTGAGGTCGCCATCATCGTCACTAGCAGCTACATCCATAATCGGGGCCTGGTCAGGCTGAGGTGGCGCCTCGACCTCAGGCCAATCGACGAAATCTAGTCACTGCTCGAATCCCTGTGCATCATCAAGCGGAGCAGCCTCAAGTGCCTCAGGCTCTCTGACCTCGACTGGATCCTCCTCGGGGTCCTCCTCAGGGTCCTCCTCAGCGTCGGCATCGGCTCCACCTCGGGTGGTGGCAATGGCTGTGCATTAGCTGCCAAAGCAGCGTCTCGCTGGGCTAGGGCCTGTGTAAGGTCCACTATCACGGTCATCTACTTGATAAGGGTCTCCTCCAAGCGCTCAATGGTGTCTCGAGACATGTGGGAGTCCATCTCCCACTTCTGGCGGCCGTCACTCGCTCTCTTCATTTTCTCTCGCACATTATCCAGGCGCTTCTGGAGAATCTGTATCTGATCCTCCCGCGCCCGTATAGTGTTGTCGCGGTCCTTAATAATGATGGTCAACTCATTCTTTTCGTCTTGACTCTTTGCCAAGCGCTGTGTCAAGTCCCTGTTATGCTGGTGCTCCTCGAACAGCTCTGAGGTCGCTCAAATACTCTCCCAATGCCAGTGAGTCGTAAGTGTCCAGAAGTACTCCCGTTCGGCACGGGCCTGAAAAACGTCCCACCAAGTAGGTGGCGCCGGCTTCATCCTGATCAAACAAAACTAAGGCGGATCAGTCAAAGGTAAAGGAAATATAAGGAGGGAATAAAGAAAGAATAAACAAAGAAAGTCAGTCAAGAGTCAACTAAGTCAAGACAAGTATGACTATGGAACCTCCAAATATGCATTCTAACTTAGTTTCAATCTCAATAATATGGTTCTATGCTAAATTGAAATCGATTTCACACTAATTAGTCAAGTCGCGGTACTACCCAAAACACAGACCGAGGGTCCTATCCTGGGTCAGCACGGTGTAAGTTTCCATCTTATTAGCCGAGCTCTGATACCACTCTAATTGTCACGCCCCAGACGGGACGCGACAATGATCCACAACTTAATTACAAGTAAACCAAACAGTCTAGACAATTATCAACGAAACCCCAATGGAACAGAGTCAAATAGCAGCGGAAATAAAGAACAAGTACGAGTTACAACTTACAGTCCCACAAATATCCAAATTACATCCCCAAGAACAACTAAAGATAACAACTTAATAGTCAAAGGGTCCTACACCCTTAAGTTACAGACCATAATGAAATAGAATAAAAGAGTCCAACAGCAAATACAAGAAACAAGTCCAGTAACATCAACAACAATAGATAATAAGTCCAACAAGCGGAGCACAGGAGCTCAGTCCGTGGTAGGTTCAACATCTTCAACAAAGTCCTCATCTAAAGGTTAGAAAACAGGAGGGGATGAGACAGAAATATCAGTGGATGGGGTGATCATGTGTAAGTGTGGCGATATATAGTTAATGCGAGAATCAGTTGTATAAAAGTGCGTGAGATATGATGCATGAATTCACACACAGTCCACAAGCGTCATGATAAAATGTTTAAGTAATATACTTATACGATTTAAGAAAACGATTCGTAGTCACGCAAACACTATGTGATTCAGTAAACACAGTAGGATTGCGTGCGGAATGTAACGCCAATCCTATGCAAGACAATTAATGGTTGCGTGCGGATTTGTAGCGCCAACCAATGCAATACAAGTAGCGGTTGCGTGCGGATTTGTAGCACCAACCAAACAGTCCGATTAACTCCCGAAATCGTGTGGATCGGGCAAATGATTCCTTTGTTCTTCCTTGTAACTCCCGAGCAAGATGGTCAAGACATGTCACCTTATCGCTCCATAGGCAAAGATAAAATCCACAGTGGAGCTAGCAAGGCTCGAATTTGTCATAATCATGATTATACCTAAAGTACTACGACCCGCTTCCCTTGGACAAACTTCGTCCCTCAGTTGCGGAATAGCAGTCGAGCTTCCCGGTTCCATCCCCGACGTATCCATTCCGACTATGAGCTCGACACACCAAGTTGACTCAAACAGGAAAGTAAATACAAGTTCAGGTAGTCAACCAGGCAGTCAAATATTATTGATTCAGGGAAGCAGTTCAGGAAAATTTTCGAAAATCGCGAGTGGCAATTATGGTGTTGGTGGAGTTATTTGGATGAAGATGATTATCGGAAGGATAAACAATCTTCGATATCTTGAAAGATTAGGTGGAACATAAGTCCCGTTATAGATTCAAAATCGCAAGACGAGGAAGTCGCCCCGCGATCGGGTATTAATCGGTCAAGACGATCCGATAAGTCAAGGAATTTTTGAGAAAATAAAATAATTTAACTAATAATTAAAGTCAGAGGATCCAGGGCTATTTTAGTAAAAGGAAAATAATTTGAGTTAGGTCCTTGATAAAAAGGAAATTTGCAATTACCCCCGTTTTGTAAAAACCAATACTTTTGGGATTAAAAATTGAATAAATAAATATCCCGACCTTAAACAATTATGAGGTCGGTTCCTAAATTCTCTAAATTGTTCAGAGATTCAGGTTTTTAAAGTTTTGAGGTCGAGGTTTTATAGAATTCTCACATTGGCCCCAAAGTTGTTAAAATTATTATTTCGGGCCCTAAGTTTAAAATAATTGGAACTCACAAACCGGAAGGGCTTTTAATGTGATTCCAGTTAAAAACTGTCACTTAAGGTTAGTGGGATATTGGGACAAAAGCAGTTTTAAAAAGAATTAAGTGTAGGTCTTTTAACGTTTGAAAATCTCATTTTTGTCCCATTTTAAAATAATTGCCTTTAAGGCTTTTAGGGGTCCAATTGTTATGAAATTTGAACCTTGGGTCCAAAATATAATTAAGTTATAGTTAAATTAGTATTTCCAGGTACATGGGCTGTATAAATCCTGGAATTTGCATTTGGGTCCTCAAGTTTAATCTTTTACAATTCGGTCCCTCAATTTTAGTAAAATTACTTTCAAGCTCTAAACACTTGGATTTTTGGAATACATTTAAAATATGTCATTTCCAGTCACTTAAGAGTTAAAATTTCAAATTTTAAAATTAAGGTCTGGTACAGTTTCGAAAATTACAAAGTAGCCCCTAAACTTCTCAAATTTTACAATCTAGTCCTTGGGCTTTTAAAGGTTGATTTTAATTATCTTAAAACTCTTAAAACTTTATTAAAATGTCCAAAAGTCATTTTTGAACCTGAGTACAGTCCCAAAATATCAAATTTGCAGAGAGATCCCTTAAGTTTTGTTTTCTTGCAATTAAGTCCACCAACTTTCTATTTTTGCATTTTAAGTCCAAAAATTAAAATTTAATCAATTATGCTCGACTTTTCCAGGTTATAAGTCATACAAAATATGGATTTCAAAGATCATACACATGCATGTTCATTTCATACAAGAATTCATCAAATAGAACATTAAATTGTACATGCATGCACCTAAATTTCAATAAATAGCATTTTTGAGCAACACTTGAGAAATTTCATAACTTGATACATAAAATTAACATGCAATACATAAATATACATATCTCAAGTGCTCATGATCAAAACACTACATGCATTTAACAAAATCCCTAGAAGTTGAAAGGATTTTTCCACCCACCTTAAATTTGGAGAGTTGTGAAATAAAAAGGATAAATTTCACAACTTGGTATGAGGTCACTTAGGTCAGCCCCTAAGTCAAGAAATATCAAAAATTTAGAGTTAGGAAAAATGAGTGAAAAATTAAGAAGAAAATTGGAAATACTAAACTTTACCTTGTGTAGTAAGTGATTTGAAACTAGTTGAAGCTTCAAAATAGAGACTTTAAAATCTTTCAACATTCCCAAATTATTTCCCGTAAAAATGAGATCATCGACATAAAGGCTTACAACCATAAAACCTTCGTTAGTGTTCCTTTTGATATAAAGTGTGTGCTCAAAAGGACACTTTTCAAAACCAAAATTAATGAAATAATCATTAATTCGGCCATACCATGCTCGAGGCGACTGTTTTAACCCGTAAAGGGCCTTTTTGAGTTTGTACACTTTATCTTCCTCGCCTTTTTAAAAAATCCGGTGGTTGCTCAAGATAAATTTATTCTTGCAAATAACCATTTAAAAACGCTGATTTCACGTCCATTTGGAATAATTTCCAACCATTTTGAGCAGCAAGAGAGCAAGAGAGATAACAAATGGTATCAAGTCTAGAAACAGGAGCAAATACCTCATTGAAGTCTTCACCCTCCTTTTGTTTGTACCCCTTTGTAACCAATCGTGTTTTGTATTTATTGATTGAGCCATCTGGATTGGTCTTCGTTTTGAACAGCCATTTAACACCAATCGGGGATTTATGCGGAGGCAAAACAGTGAGTTCCCATGTACCATTCTTTTCAATGGAATTAATTTCGTCATTCATTGCTCGAATCCACTTTTCTTATTTTGAAGCTTCTTCATAAGAGACTGGATGTTCACCCGCAAAGAATGAAAAAAATACTTGATCTGGAGCATCAATCACTTCAGTTTCATCATAAATTTCTCTCAAGATTCTTGTGTAGTCATCAACAAATAACAAGAAATACCGGTTACCTCCAAAAGATGGAACTTGAATCGGTTCAAAAATATCCGTATGAACAAGCTCCATAGGTGAATGTGATTTCCAACTTGATTTTGTTGGGGATGGATCTCGGTGTTGTTTTCCCAACTGGCATTCTTCGCAAACTTCACTTATTGCATCAATTTGAGGCAACCCTTGAAAAATATTTTTGCTTGATAATTCCTTCAAACTTTGAAAATTGAGGTGACCGAATCTGTCCTGCCATAACTTGGAAATCTCTTCATCAGAAGAAAGATAACAATTGGCATTTAGCACATCAAGCTTGACAGGAAATAAATTGTTCGAGCCCAAACCAATCTTTGCAACAAGTTGATTTTTCTTCTTCATGGTGCAAAGATTATTCACAAAGTGAATATCAAAACCTTTCTTCATCAAGTGGCCAACACTTAGCAAATTACTTTGCAATCTAGGTACATAAAATACCTCCGGCATTTTTTGAACTTTTCCATTTTTTGTTTTAAAAGCAGTTTCTCCAATACCTTGAATTTTATATGACTTGGCATCTCCAATTGTAACCTGCCCATGGTTATCTTTGACAAAAGATGTAAATAAATTTTTGTTTCCAGTCATATGTAGACTTTCCCCACTATCCAAATACCAAATATTTCCATCAGAAGCTATCAACAAAGTTTCAGAATTTTCTGTTTCATTTTCATGCACCAAGCCAGCTTCTTTCTTTTTTTTTTCAGGATATTTAATCCAAAAATCACTTATTTTATGGCCTGGTTTATGACAATGATAACATTCAATATAGGCTTTGTTACCTTTATAGGTACCTCGTCCTCTTCCTCTTTGAAAATTCTGAAAATATCGTCTATTTTCTCCTTCTTTTTGTTCTTCCTATTCTTTAGGTTGTCTTTCGCCTCTTCCTTGTCCACGACCTCGTCCGCGTCCACGACGAGAACCATGGCCTCCCGTGAATGTGAACTGGGATTTTAAAGCTTGATCAAGAGAAGAAGTAAGTTGAGGATTTCTTTGAAGGATCCTCGCTTCGTGAGCTTCCAATATTCCTTGTAGACTCTCCATCGGCATTGATGAAAGATCTTGCGATTCTTCAATAGCCACAACCACATGATCAAATTTATTGGGTAGGCTTCGAAGAACTTTTTCGACAACCCTTTAGGTCTCCATAATTTCTCCATTTGATGCCATTTGATTTACAAGAGAAGTAACTCTTGTAAAATATTCCGAGATTTTTTCATTGTCTCTCATCTCTAATTTCTCAAATTCAGCCCGTAGAGATTGTAGGTCGACTTTCTTCACTTGATCTTGACCGGAATACGTCGTCTCAAGAATTTTCCATGCTTCTTGAGCACTGTTCCCTTTGGAGATCCTTTCACAAATCGGAATTTCGATTGCTTCATAAATTTGAAAAAGTGCTTTTCTATCATTTTTCTTCTTGTTCTTCAAAATATTTTTTTGTGCGTCAGTCAATTGAGTTTCATCCTCGGGTGGATTTACACCTTCTTCAACAACACTCCATATGTCTTGAGATTCAAGACATAACTTCATTATATTGCTCCAATAATCAAACTTTTCTCCTTTGAAACGAGGCACAAGTGTAGCAAGATTGTTGCTAGCCATTTCTCTCCCTCTCTCTCTCTCTTTTTAATATGGCTCTGATACCAAATTGAAGATAATTGTTTTTTTATAATTTGAAAATTTCATTCAACTTGATTGTCTTACAAATTCCCCCAACATAGTATCCTATTTATACACATGAATTGGCCATAGGAATCACCAACTATTAAATTGACACTACAAAAAACAAGATTACTCTTTGAACAACTTAGACTCTTCAAACTACTTATTCAAACTTAGGAAATATAATTCAAACTTTGAAACACTAAAATACTCTTGAAAATGTTAAAGGACACTTGACCAAAATAATTATTCTCCAAATTTAATTTATACTTCCAACAGGCAGAACCAAAACTTATATATATTAAAGGAGGCTAATAATCAAAAAAAGGAAAAGAAAACAATCACATGCATATATATATAAGATAATAAAATTTAAATATATTTCATTTGCAACAAAAAAAATATTAATATTCATTAGTAAATATTTATGAAATACATCATTAAATCTTAGAATTTCTCTTGTGTATCACAATATTATCTACAATTGAATCTATAATAAAATGATTTACAATTTATTTTTCAATATACACTAGCAAACAATAATTAATAAATTCAGTTTCCCTTTTATTTATTTTATTTGATGAATAGTAAAAGAGGAAAATTAATTTTTATTATATTAACTAGAATACATATGACCCACAAAGTTAGGGATGACAATTGGCAATGGGGCAGGTTTTTAACCTATCCCAGCATCAAACTCGCTCCGTCGGGCGGGTCTAGACCCGGTTAAATAGGTCCGGTAGTGGGTTTTGGGTCCAATAGGATCCAAACCGATCCGCCCCGCTATATTAATTTTTTTACATTTTTTGTATGTGATATTTGTGCATTATTTACTTTTAGATTTGAGTGTTATATTGATATTAATTTACTAGTACACCATCACATAATATTGTACTTTGAATATTTATTTTGAGTATTAGTTGAGTACTATTGCAAGATACTAATAGTAATTTTTTTTTAAAAAAATCCTAATAGTAGCTAAATAGTTGTAAAACATAGTTTCAATAAGTTGAATAAATACATTTAATTTTTATGACCTATTGGAATTTGGTTGCTTTTGAAAATTTGGCCACAAATACAAAAAAACAATATTATTATTGCAATTAAAAAAATACATTGGCGGGTCTAACCGGCCTCCGGCAGGTTTTGGCCCAGAGCAAGATGGGTCTTGAGGCGGGGCGAGGCGGGTCCCAAGTCTTATTTTTTCTTGGTGGGGCGGGTCCCCGATTTTGCCAAACCCGCCCTATTCCCATCCCTACACAAAGTCTCTAATTTACTTAGTAAAATTCATGGGCCATGTGGTCCACAATAAATTTTACAAACAAATTTTACGGGGACGAGGACTGTATATTGTATGTATATATATACATTTAAGCCAATACATATATATAGGTTAGTACATCAGAAAAATAAGAAAGTTGGGAGGAGGAGCAGGGCCCCCCTGGGCATGCAGGTGGATCCGCCCCTGGCTATAGGGGATGGAGAGAGCGTGATGGATCGAAGAGGTGGTCCGACGTCGGTGTGGTTGAATATTTGGGGAGGGTGAGAGAGGGAAGGAGTTATCGAGGAGGAAAAAGAAAGTAGATAGCACCTCGTCAACTTTTCCCTTTCTTTTTGGATTAGTTATGGATTCAGGTTTGGGCTTTGGGGATCCATCTTACGTGTTCAAATTCGTGAGATGGTCTGACAGGAGACCTTCTCTATAAGAAATTGTTAATGAAAATATTTTAAAATTTGTGAAATTAACGTGTCAATTAGATTTTGGCAAATAAAATTCAAATATTGATCTAAATAATAATTTGAATTGCCCAAAACAATAATGGTAGGCTACAATATTTGCTAATTATTAGTATATGAGCTTGGGCTTTATTGTTTTGGCCAATCAAAATTAATATTGGGATCAATATTATTCATCATAAATCTCGTACTCTCGATCTCTCCTATCTAGGGATGCCAAAATTCTTACGGAGAATCATTCCTATTGGTACTCAAATAAAAGACAAAAACTCTGGTCAGACCGTCTAATGGGACTGGCTTGTTAGACGGATCTGACCCGCGACCCGGTGGTATTTTTTTATGCGGTGTTAAGTTGTTAGCCCTGTTTTTATGTTGGTAGTTTTTTGTATTTTGTATTACTTGTTATTCTCAATTGTATTAGTTGTTACACTGAAATGTATTAGTCCAAAATATGTTTTACCACGAAGTTGTCCCTTTTAATTATAAAACAGAGAACTAATACGAAACTGTAAAGACTAATACATGCTTTTAATACATCTAATACATTATAACACAACATGTAATATTTTTCTACATAGTTGTCCCTTTTAATTATAAAACAGAGACTTTCTACGGAGTTATAAAGTCTAATACATTTATTTGATACATCTAATACATTGGAATGCAATGTGTAATACTTTTCTACAAAGTTATGCCATTTAATAATAAAACAGAGAATTACTAAGAAGCTGTAAAGTCTAATACATGTTTTTAATACATCTAATACATTATAACACAATGTGTAATATGTTTCTACAAAGTTGTCCCTTTTAATTAAAAAATAGTGACTTTATACAGAGTAGTAAAGTCTAATACATTTATTTGATACATCTAATACATTGGAATGCAATGTGTAATACGTTTGTGAGAAGCCCCGATTTTTCCGAGCTTATAATTGATCCTTATTGTCGTTTATACATTTGATCGACTATTTTACCGCGTCATTTTGACGGGTAATTATTAATAATATATACATTTTGTACTTTATTTCATTTTATTTAATTACTTGTGATCATGATCATCATTAATTCTATTTTACATTTATGATCACTTGATTGATCATTATTACTATTTTTGTATTTATTAGCCACCTTAGAATTTTAAGAGACTATTTATTTTAGAGACTTTTACCTTATAGAATTAAGATTTTGTTTAGATTTATTGATCATGAGACTTATAAGTGATCAATGAAATCACTAATTATTTTGGAGATTGACATATTTCATATATTATCATCAAATTTGGGACAAAAAAAAAATTATATGGAATTACCAATATGCCCTCATAGTGGATGGCCAACATGGAAATTTTGGAGAAAAAAAAATATCATCCAACTCTTGTACACCTACTCCTTTTATTAGTCATCTTGTGTATAATTATACCATTAATTCAAACATTATACACATCATCTCTTACATTACTTCTTTAATATTATTTTTGCCAACATGTTGGAAGTCTTCCAACATTCCATTCAAACCATGTCTTGCCCATACCTTTGACCTTCAAATTGTCTCCCATGCAAGAGGCAAAATGCAAGACACAAAATTGAACAAAAAAATTTCTCTCTCCCCCCTCCCCCATGGTGGACGGCCAATTTGGCCATTTTTACACAAAATTTTCATTTTTTTCATTAACACATTCATCACCTACACAAAATCCTCATCTTTCTCTCTAAACTCCCAACTTCTCTCTACTCTTCTTCTCACTTTCTTCTTCAACACTTAGAAAATTTTCAAGCCTCCTTATTCTTCAAAAAATTCGAACACACCTATACTACAAGGTAAGAAATTTTATCTTCAATCCATTTTTGATTTCACATAGTTCATCTCTTCCACCTTCTTAACTTAAGTTCGGGCCTTATCGTCCTAATCCCGCAACTGAGGGACGGAGTGTCCAAGGGAAGCGAGTCGTAGTACTCGAGGCATAATCATGATTTTGATAGATCCGAGCCTTGCAAGCTCAACTGTGGATTTTGTCTTTGCCTATGGAGCGATATGGTGACCAGCCTTGGACCATCCCGCCTGGGAGTTACAAGGAAGAATGAAGGAATCGCTGTCTGATCCACACGATTCCGGAGTTATCGTACCCGTTTGGTTGGCGCTACAAATCCGTACACAACAACTACTTGTTTTGCATTGGTTGGCACTACAAATCCGTACGCAACCATTAATTGCCTTGCATGGGATTGACGTTACATTTCCGCATTTAATCCTACCTGTCTTAATCAATCACGTAGTGCTGTGTGACCATGAATCGCTTTTTCTCGAATCGTATAAGTATATTATTTAAATATATTTATCACGACGCTTATAACTATGTGTGAATTCATGCATCATACTCACGTGTTTTCATATAACTGTTTTCTCACATTAACTATATTGCGCCACACTTGCACACGATCACCCCATCCACTGAGATTTCTGTCTCATCCCTACCTATTTTCTAACCTTAGATGAGGATTTCGTTGAAGATCTTTGAACCGCCCTGGATTGAGACCTTGTACTCCGCTTGTTGGATTTACTACTTCTTCTTGTTGTTGATTGGACTCTTTTCTTGTGTTGTTGTTGGACTTTTGTATTTCTTTCCATTCCGGTTTGTGACTGAAGGGCGTAGGACACTTTGACTTTAAGTTGTTGTATTTGGTTGATTTTCGGGTATGTAATTTGGATTATGGATTGTGGATTGTAAGTTGTATTTGTACTTGTTGTTTATTTCATTTTGCTATTTAGACTCTGTTTCATTGGGTTCTCGTTGATATTTGTCTGGACTGTTTGGTTATTGTATTTAAGTTGTGGATCGTCGTCGCGTTCCGTTTGGGGCATGACAACGTTTCTACAAAGTTATGCCATTTAATAATAAAACAGAGAATTACTAAGAAGCTGTAAAGTTTAATACATTTTTCTAATACATCCAATACATTAAAATGCAATGTGTAATACTTTTTTTCAAAGTGGTGCCTTTTAAATATAAAACAGAGACTTTCTACAGAGTTGTAAAGTCTAATACATTTATTTGATACATCTAATACATTGGAATGCAATGTGTAATACTTTTCTACAAAGTTATGCCATTTAATAATAAAACACAGAATTACTAAGAACCTGTAAAGTATAATACATTTTTTTGATACATCCAATACATTAGTGTAACGCCCCATTTTCATAAATTTAAAAATAGAATACGATTTATAAATTAATAGTGCAATTTGATATGAAAAAGCGCATTCTAAGTATTCTAAAAGAACTTTGATCAACCAAATAATAATATAAAAGAATAAATAAATGATATTTTCAAAAAGTATTATTCCATAAATTAATTTTAGCTTCAAAATGAAATAGTCTAACAAAGAAAATAGTAATTAGAATTCATTATTCTAAAATTTTACTTCGAGTAACCGCCACCACTTGTCCAGCCAACTCCATCATCAAACTGAATTGGAAGTTTTATATTTGGGGTGAGCATTCAACAGCTCAGTAAGGGCAATTTGTCCAAGCTAAATACACAACACACATCACGAAATAACATGCTTATAATTGAAAGTTTAACTGTAGCTATGGCATTGAAATATGGCTCGCACTGCCAGGATTTCACCGGAGGGAACTTTTATGCCCCGGACCTCTGCATGGTCCCACACGACTATAGACACGTAGATGGCTCGCACTGCCGAAATTTCACCAGAGGAAACTTTTATGCCCCATACCTCTTTATTGTCCCACATGACTATAGACACGTAGCACGTAGAAGCAACATTATCTAGCAACATATAATGGGCATTTAAAAAGGAGAATAAAAGCGGAATTTAGAAAAACCCCTACCTAAATAGTAGTAGTGTAGCATAGAATGTGATGAAGAATGTATGTTTCGAAAATCTTCGTTGCCTACAAATTAAATTTAAATAAGTATTAATATATTATAACTTTTATATAAAGTTAATTTATATATTTAAAATTTTAAGGGCTAGATATTAATTGGGTAGAAATTGTGCTGGATCGAAATTAGCTTGGTAAAAAAAAAATCTAAATCATGGGCAAAATCCTTTTCCTTTTTTTTTTGTCACATACTTTTTCCTTTCTCTTTCTCTTTCCATAACCCATTTCACATTATCCCATCCTCCAATCTTCATCCCCAAACCACACGTTCCATATCTCTTCCCCTATTTCCCTCTTTTTTTTTCTTTTTCTTTTTTTTCCCCTCATTTTCCTTTTCTTCTTTTTTTTTCTAGCCTCTTCTTTTCTTTCCAGACTTCTTTTTCTGCATAATCCTCTTTGGTCTCTCTTTGTGACACACATAGTCAACCCCCCTCCCCAATTTATCTCCCTCTCTCCGTCTATTTACGAGCCTTCAACACATACACTCATTAGAGCACAAGGCAGGCAAAAAGAATGGCGCGGTGGTCTTTGGGCCAACGACAGGTGGTCGATTGGCATGACCAAGTCCACCCATTTTCTTCTCCCACTAGCTTCTGTCTCGATCTCTTCTCTCTCGCTCTCTTTATTGTTAATATTATTTAAATTTTTTTTGTGTACTTGTTTTGGGTTGTTCATTGTAGGAAGAATAAGAAGATTTTGTATATTTGTAGTTTGTGAGTTATTTTTCTGTAGATTGGAAATTTGCAATATAAGTAATGTGATTGGGTTTGAAAATTTGGCAAAGGAAGATTTCTGGCCTAAATTTTATCTCTAATTGATTCACTAATCAATTAAATAATTATTAAAACTAATCAAATAGAATAATTGATATAATTAGTATTCAATTATGCTAAAAACTTAAATGTTAAAATGCTAAAGATTAGGAATTTGAAAATGTTGATTAAATGTGTAATACAAATTGATTTCCCGAAATTTTGATATTAATGAGAGATAATGATGAACTTATATATATATATATATATATATATATATATATAGGGATTGGTTCAAATGAGACCAATCCCTTTAGGTTAGTCCATAAGACCTCATATAGGCCCTTGATTTAAAACTTTTAATGGTGCAGATTAATTTCTGTTATTTTTGGAATATAAGGGTAGTATAGTATTTTTACATATAATAAGTTTGATGATTACAGACGTTAATTGCTTGTTTTTAGGAAAATATAATCTTTTCTTTTATCACTTACAGACGTTAATTGCTTGTTTTTAGGAAAATATAATCTTTCCTTCTAAATAAAACAGTTGAAATGTACATGTAGATATATATGTAATTTTTTAAGAGCGGAGTTGTTTAATTAGATAAGTTTGGTGGTTTTTTTGGCCATTGGAATTGTATATTTTATACAACGGACATGTGTAAATGGATCAGTTCATATGTATTCACTAGACATTTGTTTATTATTTGTTTAAGTAGACAAGTATAGTTGTATCTTTGGTAATTGAAATTGTATACTTAGTTAAATATCTTTTAGTTAGTTACGTCCAGTTGTTTTTTTTTTGGCCGTTGGAGTTGTATATTTTATACAATGGAACTGTATATTGTATAGTAGACGTTTGTTTAAGTAGACATGTAGAGTTGTTTATTTGGTAATTGAAATTGTATACTTAGTTAAATAGTTTTTTCGAGATAATTTTTATGCAAAATGTATTTGAGAAGAGAAAACCAATCTAAAAGATAAATTATCATGTAAGACATTGTTTTGACATAAAGGATAAACCCCAACTGACATATTGTTCACCCAACACTTTTTTCAATAAAAAAAATTATACTATGGCGTGGTGTTGCATTTTGGACACGTTCTGTTGTTATGTGTTCCAATCTTACCACATGTTCCACATCTTCTCTCGGCTTCATCTGTAGGCTCTATAGGTATGTTATTTTTTGTGTGTTTGAAGCCTTCTCTATTGCAAAGAACATAATGCAAACGAATTACTTTGTTCTTGAACTGCTTTGTCGTGCTCCTTCTGATGTCAAATCCGCTAATTGCTCCATACTCCTTGTAAAATTTTATACCAGTTTCCAACGTAGCGAAATGCATTCCCACTCGTGGTATCTTTTCTGGTTCTACCTCTGGTATCCAATATATAGTTGAGCCTGTTGAAATTTCGAGCCGTTGACGTCCATTGAAATTGTTCGCTGGTTCTATAATGTTTGACATCAAACAAGTCAGAGCATTATAAAAACCAAATGGATGTATTTTATATACAACATGAAACCATATTCATACACATTATTATTATTATTATAAGTATGTTCATATACACCTCCATACAACACTTATGACTATTATATACAAGTTAAATATGATAAATAAACACGCAAATCAGTTGCGTGCTACTACGCAATCTCCGTTAGTTGTCAATATTTAATAAATAAATCTATAAATACAGGTCTCTATACTAAATATACTAACATTTTTTTTTTTTTGCATATGCATGCAGAACTAATATGACAATCCATGCAAGTTTATATTATAAATATACAACACTCATGACTATTGTATACAAGTTAAATATGATAAATAAACACGCAAAACAGTTGCGAACAACTATTCAATCTCCAGATTAATTGTAAATATTTAAGAAATAAATCTACAAATACAAGACTTATTCACTAAATATACTAACATTATTCACTAAATGTATACAATTCTTGTACACTGAATATACACGTTATGTATACTATACAAATAAATTACCAACAAAAACATACAGTTGGTTCGGTTAGACGTCAATTGTTGTTCAGTGTTTTCTCCTAAAATTTTTAACAAGTATCTCGTAAGGAATTACCTTGGAAACTTTCATCAATCGTGTTGGACGGAAGATCTTCTGCCATTGTACAATTCATTTACTCCAATGGATGACAATCATTCGACATTTAACGAAATATAGTCCTGTTGTTTTGCATCTATAAATTGTATATTGTATAATGTTTCCAGTTTGAAGATTTTGATTTGTAAATGGCGGTAGAGGATGTCGTGGTGAAGAAGGTGTGTTAATTCGGGAAGATATCCACTGATTATGGGACGTGATCAACTCAAGATCACGTCCCTATTTTTTCGCAATCAATTACCAAATTGATTTTGACTGATTCCTATTTTACCCCCGTCTTTGTATAGTTTCTTATGTAATGTTGTATAGATTCATTTAGATCCTGACCATTGAATTATGTTTTTGATGGTATGGATTGAGTCTTATGGACTTACCTAGGACGGTGGTCTCACAGGATCCCTCCATATATATATATATATATATATATATATATATATATTTGGTTGTATTTTTTTAAAGGTATATTTAGTTGTATTGTTTGGATAGTGGACTATGAGTTTGGGATTGGGCAAGGTAATGGGCTCATGATTATTTCTAATGGGCCAGAAATAAATTAAAGTTTTTAAAAAAAAAAGTAATTTGTTAAGCCCCAATGTTATAGAATTTCCAGAAATCCCAAATTTTAAAATTCCTAATTATCAAATAATCGAGCCTAATTTTTATTTTCCCCAAATTTAAGGGTATTACAATTAGAATGCATTGTGCAATACTTTTCTTCAAAGTTGTGCCTTTTAAATATAAAACATAGAATTTCTACGGAGTTGTAAAGTCTAATACATTTTTAAATACATCTAATACATTTGAATGCGACGTGTAATACTTTTTAATAATGACCAAATGAAACTTGTATACATAGGTGTGGCGTCCGATTAGGAAAATCCTGATCGATATTGCAAGACAGGCTATACGAAAAATACCACCAATTGAAGAAGCACTCGAGCTGTGTCCGTCCTTTTTTCGTGTTCTTATCGAATTGATTGGCTCCGAAAGCGATGTTGCACGACCTAATCCCACCTGCACCCATGGCTATAAGTCCAAGTCTTGTGAACAAGAAATCTAATTATTCGCCGTTGTTGTGGTTGTTTTTGTGGGAGATGTGGCTCGCGGCGCGGTGGCTGTGGTTGAAGGAGGAAGGAGCTGGGAATTAGGGCTCCGAATCGCGATGTTCGAATGGGAAGAAGTTGCTGGGGTTTTTTCTTTTTTCTTTCTTTTTTGGCGAATCTGGGTCAGGACTGAGCGACGGGTAGGACAGGAGACTAGCTCCAAATAAAATAAGATGAAGAATTCTCAGTTAATTCGGGAAAGGGACTGGGATGGGGAATCCCTTGTTCTCTAGAATCGGGGAAGGCATTTACATCCTCGTCCTCTTTTAGATAAAATAGGGATTCCCCCTCCCCCATCCTCATTCACCGAATATACATAGGAATTATTTATTAACTATATATATAATTGTATTTTATTAATTTAAAAAACTAAACCCTTATGTCTTTGAAATTTCACTTGTTCTCAATCTTTTACAAATTAGAAATTTATTTTATTTTTATTTATTTAAATTACTAGTTATTTAAGTAATTTATTTTTTAGGTTTTCCTATAATAAATACAAAATGGGGGATCGGATCCCCTTGGGGACCCCATTCCCCCAAACATGGATTTCTCATTCCCATCCCAGATAACCAAAGTGGGAATGATACAGGGATAATATTTGGTATGTGATTCAGGAATGGGGATGGTATGTGCAATACCAACCTCGCCCCCGCTCATTGTCCTGCCTACTCTTATCAAAAAATCCGTTTAAATACAAAAGTCTATACTTGTATATGTAGTTAATACATGTCATATTAGTTTACCGAATGAAGGATTTAGCAAACTATTTGAGGATCAAACACAAAAACTATCGTGAAATTTAGCCTAATTACAAAAAAAAAATCAATTACCTTTTACAATCATGAATAGTCCCTTGACCTTTTTTTTGATAAATGCAAAATATTATAAAAAATAAAAAAGTTGAGAGTTGCTTACAAGTCAAGCAGCTAGTTTAAACGGTGGGGCCTCGTTAAAGCCTATCAAAGTAAAACCCGTGCAGGAAAAATCTTTGAAATGGAGAGTATCCCAAAAAGTAACAAAACTATACAAAAGTGGGTAAAAAACTTTGCCTGAAGAAGTCGCCTAGAGCTCTATCCAAATCGCTTCTGGAGGATTGTGACACCATGAGAAGTAGGTATCCATCTTTGAAAGTGTATCAGCCACATGATTCCCTTCCCTAAAAATATGAGAAACAACGAAATCCGTCTGAGAGATATAATGAAGAATGAGGCGCCATCTGCCATAGAACCTTTAAAGATCATGAAAAGAGAAAGCCGTAGACATATGTAGAATCTGATTCCAGCTAGAGTTTATGCCATCCTTGTTTATATGCACACTGAATGGCAATCATTTCTTCCACTAATTCAGACCGAAAAGCAAAACCAATGCCAACAGTCCAAACAAAGTATCCCGTGAAGAAACCCATACAATTGTGAAAAACTTCCCCCGCAATACGTCCCTGGGGCGTCATATGCTCAACAGTCCGTGTTAAACTTTATCCATCCAGGTAGTGGAGAATGCCATCGCACGAGATGTAACCGTGGAATAGGTTGGGCATGACTCGGGATATATGAAAACACTGAATTCGACATGCAACTTGAATCAGTTGAAGACATATTCAATAATAAGCGCACAAATCATACTAATTGTTGCCGGATTTTGTGGCAATACATCATCAAAGATCCAACCATTACACATGTGCCAAATAATCCAAACCGTTGAGAACTGAATATCTATTGAATAACGAAGGTATAGAAATAATTTAGACCCCATCTAACTTCAAAACCACCTGAAAGCATCTTGAATCCATGACCAAAGAGCTTTAGAAACTGAAGCTAGTAAAAACATGATCTATTGATTCCACTTCAGAATAGCAAAATGACAAACTGATGGTCCGCAAAATCTACGATACCGAAGATTATCAATAACCGCAAGATGATTATGTATAGACTTCCAAACTACGATATATATTCTCTTATTAATATGAGGAGACCAGATCTATTTGTCTCATCGAACCTCTGAGAATGATTCACGAACATGATGATAAGCCTCTTTCAAGGAAACACCCCCTTCATTCGAATGACACCAAATTCGATTATCGACTTAGTTTGGAGAAATTGGAAATTGTAGAATATCTATGACATTCTTAGTCTAATAGATTAAGAACCTCTCTGTAAAATGCCAAACCCTATTGAAGAAATAATGAGAAATAGGATGTGAAAACGATTCAAGCATGTTAGGAGGTATACCAACGCGATCAGCAATGGCAACTGTCCATCCAAAATCTGACCATCGACTGATCTCCAAGAATCCAACTGGATTGTGAAGTCAATTCAAGAACTAAGGGACGTTTACCTAGCCATATGGATGAACCAATGTAATGCATTCTCGGGTGCTAAAAACTATGGTAGAGTAGTTTATGAATGTCATCGCGGTGGACTTGATTTTACCAAAGAAGATGAGAACGTGAACTCCCAGCCATTTATGCATTGTTCTGGGGTATATCAAGGTTCAGTCTTCGGTTTATATTTCGTCGACCAATCCTTCCTAATTCACATCTTTGTTACGACGCTGAAGTAACTCACGCTATACTCCCAGGAAAAGCTCGAACGACCTTTAAACAAAAGGGTACTGTACTCGAAACCGACACAGGTGGGTAGGTAGATCGAATTAAACTGAAATGGATTCAGTTACTTGCACAGTAATTAGAATTTGACCTCCTGTGGATTAAAGAAAGGAGGAAGCCAATCAAAAAAAGATATCGAATAGCGCCTTTTAATGAGAGATATGAACAAGAAGCTTCCAGAAAACTAGTGTTTTCTGAATTATATGAAGCCAGTAAGCAAACAGCGAATCCGTGGGAAGATGAATCCAAAAAACATCATCGGAAAATTACAAAGACCGGAGCGTCTAAATTAATCAACTTCTAAGCCATCTTCTTTGGAAAAGCCTCATTTGCAGCAATCTATGAGCGAATGCGCCAACCTCCTTCTTCTTTAGGCGCACAACAATGGGACCAATTGACTATAACCACCATTTTCTTAGAAACATCACTGGACCAAACATATTTTTTGATGGGTTGCTCCATAGATTTGAGAAGAGTTATAGGCCAGCGATAAATAAGTATAGAAAAGACGAATGAACTTGTGATTACCAAATTCACTACAGTGATACGGCATGCCATAGATAAAGAATTTCTTTTCCATGTTTAAAATCTAGAAACAATCTTATCATACAAGGGTTGAAATATCTGAATCTTAGGAGTACCTTTAAAGAGAGGAGCTCCGTTGACATTTGTTTAATTGTTTCTAGTTTACAATTTGCACCCACAAGTTTAAATATTTGTTGGGTATATACAAACGTCAAGTTTAAATTTTGTAACACTTTGGGGATAATTTGTAATTTTGAAGAAAAACTGGATTTTTTTTATTTTTTATATTTTGTAATTAGGCTACTCACTGTTTGATGATGACAAAGCTCTAATCACTTCTCCATGAATCTTGAATTGAACCAGTTGGTGAAAAATATGTCTCCATTTTCAATAGATTGGTGCTACGAGCCTGACATTCGTTTTCAACCGTCAGATTGGAAGATTTTTTACTATAATCCGAGGAAGATGAATTCGAGGTTGTAACACTCATTTCTGAATTTGTCCATTTACTCAGCCCAATTTGTTCCAATTCTACAGCAACTTCCATCATTGATGGCCTCATGTCCATGTGAAAGCAAGGCACCTAAAAGCCAATTAAGTAACTTTATCCATTGAAGAAACCATCCAATTATCCCTATCATCTCCTAAAATACACGGATCAATAATCTCATCCAAACACCCCCCATAAATCATGTCCACATCAACATCAACCAAATTTATTTCATCTGGAGACTGGCTAAAATCCACCACATTCAAACCCGTCATGATCTCAATAAACACGACTCCAAAACTATAAACATCACTTTTGTCCGACAACTGGAAACTTTGATGAACTGAGGATTGAGATACCTCCGTCACCCCTAAGGCACGGTCGAAATGTGGGATGATTCGATCAATCCTAGTTGAGAAAGCCCAAAATCTGCAACTTTCGAATTGTAATTGTAATCTAGGAGACTGTTGTTGTATTTTATATCCCCTGTTGTCAAAACCATAGCTGAGATCATATATGAAGCTAACAAACCATTTATAGAGCTTAAAGGAAAGTTAGTTGCATGTAACAAACTAACTAACAACCTAACAAAAAACAAATGTCAACTATAATCGAATTAACTCGATTCTTCTAACTTTATTAACTCCAATGTTTCCCTCAATCTCAGGGATTCAGGATTATGAACATTGAGTTTGGTATGCAAAATACCAAATGTTGCACTTAAATTAGCTTTGGTAAATACATCAATTAACTAATCAATAGTAGGGACATAACGAATCTCAATTAAGTGTTGTTTCACCCTTTCACGAATGAATACAAATCAAGCTCAATATGCTTCGATGAGCATGCAGCCGAGGGTTGGCTGACATATGGACTGTGCTCAAATTATCACACCAAATAATGGGAGTTTTGACTGTGTGTATGTGTAACTCAACAAGCAAACCTCTCACCGAAGTTATCTCTGCAACCAAACTTGCAACACTACGATACTCTGCCTCTGTAGAAGACCTTGATATAGTATGTTATTTCTCGAATTCCCAAGAGATGAGGTTAGACCCCTGGAACAAACAATACCCAGTAGTTGACCCCCTATCATCACAATTTGATGCCCAATAGCATCATAATAACCAATCATATTGAATTGCAAAGAATGATCTTGAGTGAAATGAAGCTCAGGATTAACTATGCCACTGAGATATTGAAGTATTCTTTTAACTGCTTTCCAATTAATGTTCAGAGGTTGCTGCATGAATAGACAAACTATGTTTACAGCAAAGGAGATTTCTAGTCGGGTGATAGTTAAGTATTGTAAAGCTCCAATTGTACTCATGTACAACGGAATATTAAAGAATTTATCATTCCCATAAGCTGACAACTTTTCTCCAGATGTCATAGGAGAGTGAATAGCTCTAGCATTATGCATGTTTGTCTTGCAAAGAAGATCTCTGATATATTTAGACTGAGAGAGGAGATGACCATGTGGAGTTTTAAGAACTTGAATAGCCAAGAAATAATCAACATTGCTAAGAAATAATCAACATAAACTAGTACATAAAGAGTACTAGATGTAGTGTGTTTAAAAAAGATAGAAGATCTGACTTTGTGGAATGCAAACCATACTTAATGACAACTACATGTAACTTGTTGAACCATTCCCTAGGAGCTTGCTTTAAGCCATAAAGGGACTTTTGGAGCTTGCAAACATGATGAGTATAATTGGGATCCTCAAAACCAAGAGATTGATGCATATAGACTTCTTCATTTAAGTCACCATTAAGAAAAACATGGCAATGTCCAACTGCTTAATCTCCCATTTCCTACTGAGGGCAACAGTGAGAATAACTCTAATAGATGTGGGTTTCACAACTATACTGAAGGTTTCGGTGAAATCAAAACTAGCAACTTGATTGAAACATTTAGCAACCAGTCTTGCTTTAAACTTATTAACTGTGCCATCAGGATTTTCTTTGACCCTAAACACCCATCTGCAGCCAATGTCATACATGTTTATAAGAGGGGAGAGGAACCAATTGCCATGTATTATTTCTCATAAGAGCAAGGTATTCATCAACCATTGCTTGTCTACATCTATCATCTTGGAGAGCAAGACTAGCAGTGGCAGGTTCCTTGGGAGATAGAAGATTAAAAATTCCATTCTTTCTTCAATTAACCATAGAATGAGAATTAAGAGGCTCTATAGAACCAACACCAGAACCCTGATTAGGATCAAGTAAATTAGCACAGACAAGAGGACATGGCAAACCATCAGTAGAGTTGGTTGGAAAAGAAATAGAAGAAGAGGCAGGGGAATGAGACCACACTTCCCATAAGAGTCTAGTCACTGATAATTGTAGACCACGCTTCAAGAATCGTTATTCATGGTGTCGTTGTATCTGGCTGAAAAGTAAGATAAAAGATTTTTAGTGTTTCTTTGTCTATGCAAGCAACCACTTAAAACTTTTTATACAACGTAATATAATATGAAAATATTATACCTTCAGAAGACTTTGAATGTCAAGTGTAAGACCTCGCGATGAAAAATGGACTACTATTGGAGCTGCCTTATAATTTGGTATCACCACAGTAGGTAAAATTGTTGCCACTTGGTTGCTTCAGAAAGTTCAAACAATGGAATTAGCAACTCGTTACATATTCTAATAAAAATAAATAAATAATTGTATTATATGGGTGGTGTTGGATGGGCTACTTGGGGTTGGTGGAATGCAAAATCACATAATTTATAATTACTTTGTGATTTGATATAAGATTTTATTGCAACTCCATCATCTTTAGTGATAGCAATAATCGGATGAATCCCATATATTGGTTGCAGTTGTCCAACATTACTATCAATTAATATCATTCTAATGATCCCAACTTCAGCACTCTCTCAAACTTGTATATTATTTGCTTGGGCTCAATTTTGTTTTCACAAAGAAGAATCACCTCTCCACTTTGTCACCATCTAATGAGCCAAGATTGCAATTCTGAAACCAAAAATATTGATATTTTATGAGTTGGATACTATTTTACTTAGATAGAGTAAAACATTAGAATAGTTATTTAGAGTACCTTGCGGATTTTTCAGATTGTTTATTGGAACCTAATTTTTTCGATTCCCTACTAATAAGGGGATAAATATGAGACTTCTCAAGATTCAAAAAATTGTTCCCTCGGCCGTATGATTCCAACACAAATACAATAACATCCATTAGTTTTAATTCTTAATGGACATATATGTAAACTAGTGTTGGGGTATACATCTGTTTGATTGTAATGAATAGTAATTTAATTAATTACCTTAACCAAACCATGTCTGTTGGGAAATGTATTGTTGTGATTTTGATGAATGTCATGTAAAACTTAGAATAGAAAGTTGGCACCCCATTTTCCTTGTAATTTGTAATGAAATAGATAGGGCTGTATGAGCTGAGTCAAGTCAACTATGCCTGGATATACAAGAAGTCAACTGAAGACTAGGATGAAGACTCCGCTGTGAAGTAGCTGAGTGTGACAAGAAAGAAATGTGAAGGACTCGACTGAAGGAGTATTAGCTGAGATACAGCTGTGTGAAGAGTTAGTCAAGTCAACTCAAGAAGCCAAGTCTCAAGTTGAAGTGACAGATGAGTCTTTCAATCATTGGAGCAGACTCAAGTCACCTGGGAAAAGGCAGCTGTAAAGAGGAGTTAACTGAAAAGAATCCGTTGCACAAAAGTCAAGAATATTACTTAAACAATTAATATTTCCATGCTGCCATGCCTTAAAGTGCTCAGTCCCAGAAGCGTGCAAAAGGAATAAACCAATGGAAAGCACTGCACCTCGTGTCAGAACCTGAAAAGCTGAACATTCATTTAATACGAGGAAAGGTCTACATCTCAAGATTGAAGACCAAGAAAAGACAAGCCAACAAACACTAGTGACTTTTGAAAATCAGCCTATCTCTTCAACGGGCAGATTTTTGAAAGTTCACTATAAAAGGCTGAGGAATCACTTTGAAAAAAGGTAACCTTGCATACCTGTACCGCGAACAATCAAGAAATTATTCAAACTATAACCTGCAAAAATATTCTCAAGTTATTCAAGCAAATCCTCAAGCCTAAATCTAGAAGGAAATCGATCCAACACTAAGTCGTGAAGGAAACACAACTTCAAACTCATTTGAAGAGGAAACTTTTGAAGAAGCAAAAGGGTCTACTTTCCAAGGAGAATTGTAGAAAGGTTCAAGGTCGAACCGGTCTCAAGTTATTGGAGGGATTCGTGATCAAATCCAAGAAGCTTAGCAAGTAAGCTGAAATAACAAGGCCGCCGCCCTGTGAAGAAGCTGAGACGGACGAGAAGCCAGCTGAGTGATCAAGGCATCTCCAGACTGAGTCCCAAAGGAGCAAGTCAGCTGTGTGATCAAGACTTGTAATAGGACTGATAACCACTTTGTACTCTGATCAATACTTAGTGGATTCCTCCAGGAGTTGGAGAAGAGAGGAGTAGAAGAATTACCCCATCTTCGAACCTCTATAAAAAATTATTGTGTCATTTACATTTCAGCATTTTATTTCTCCACATCACTTTATATCTGCTGATAATTTGCTATCAAACTGATAATTAACAAGGTGCAAAAATCAAGTGTTAAAACAAACTTAAATCAAATTAAAGGGTGTTAAGTCTTCCGCTGAAAATCTCATCACAGCCAAGTTAAGGTTTAGTCTAAAAAGCTGAGTTATTCTATCAACAACTCTTTCGAGTCTGTTGAGTGGCTAACTCTGCTGATTGACTAACCTAGCTGTCCCCCAAGGACTTAGCTGTGTATTTAACTCTGTAATATTTTTTAAAAGGACTAAAATCGAAAAGTTGGTAAGGTTTATTCAACCTCCCCTTCTAAACCTTACTCACACCCCTTGGGACCTACAAGTGGTATCAGAGCGGTTGGTTCATTGAGCCTTCCGCACTGGTTACTGAACTAGATCTCCAATCTTTCAAAGAAATTTTTTTAACACTTGTTCTTTCAAAAGCTATTTTATTCAGCAAAGTTATTATCATGGAAGCAAATTTGATACACATTCCCATGTTCACTATTGAGGAGTTTGATGACTGGAAAATTCGTATCCAGGCTCATCTATCTGCTTTACATGACGAAATGTGGCTAGTGATAGATGATGGACCACTGCAAATATTGAAAGTGAACACAACACAAGGAGAGCAAAATTGCCAAGGAAGAAGAAGGCAGAGTCAAGCAAGACCAACCTTAGTTGAAAAACCAAGGACTAAATGGACCAATGATGACAGAAAGAGATACAACTTGGACAACGTGGCCAAGGATATTCTCTACAAGACTCTGGACAAAGCAATGTTCAATAAAGTCAAGTCATGCAAAACAACAAAAGAAATCTGGGATAAATTAACTTTAATTTATGAAGGATCAGAGCAAATTAAAGAAAACAAATTATCTGTTGTTGTTCAAAAATTTGAAAACATTAAATTGTTTGCAAGTGAGACAATGGATCAGCTGGATGCTAGATTCACTGAAATTACAAATGAGCTCGCAGCACTTGGAAAGGAATACACAAAGAAGGAGATGTGTATGAAGATTCTAAGGAGTCTCCCAGCTGAATGGGAAATGAAGACCATGGCTCTAAGGCACTCGATGGACCTATCGAAAACATCCAATCATGAGCTATTCTCAGACTTCAAAGCTTATGAATTTGAGCTGAGAAGAAAGGATCAAGAGGAGACAGCTGTACCCAAAACAGTTACACTTATAGTTAAGGATGGGAAGAGAGCTGAAATCAAGGAAGCCTTTGAACATGAGGAAATTGCCTTGATGGTTAAAAGATTCAACAAGTTCTTCAACAAGAAATATAAAAGAAATAAGGGTGAATCCTCCTGGAGACATTCAGCTCCCTCCAAGTCAAGGGAAGATAGGCCACCCAAGAGAGTAGAGCATCAAAAGGTTGAATACCAGAGAGCTGATAATCCAAGAACGGAAAGAGCTGATCAAAGAGCTGAGAACCTGTGTTGGAACTGTAGACAACCAGGACACTTTGCTATTGACTGTCCATATCCTGTAGTCAATAAATACAGGAATGAAGAAGAAAGAAGAGTCTTCAAAGAAAGAAGACAGGAAAAGAAAAAGGCTATGTTGGCAGCAGAGATCCGAGACAAGCTAAGTCCAAAGAAGCGATGGACTCGAGAGAGTAGTGAAGCTAATCGCTCAAGTGATTCTCAAGAAGAAGCATTGATTTGTCTAATGGCTAAAGAAAAAATCAACCTGACCAAGAAGATGAGGTACACTCTAACTCATCTCACTCAGATTCTAGTGATAGTGATTGTGACACACACACTTCATCAACCACTGATCTTTATGATTCATTAGGCAAAATGATGAAAGATTTTGAGCACATTAAATCCTCACACACACTATTAAATGAGGAAAACAACCAGCTCAAAAGCCAAAGCTCACAGCTGACTAAGGAGCCGAGTACTCTAAGTCACTTAGGCGATGAGAACAAAGAGTCGAAAGCCGAAAATGCAAAACTAATAAAGCGAGATAGTCATATAGAAAAGAGGGAAAATGATCTCAAAAATGTGATTGCATCTTTCACAAAGGCATCTAAATCATTGGATGACCTTATTTTGAGCCAAAAAGAGTGTGGAGATAAAACTCGCATAGATTCAATTCCTTTGTACACAAACTCCCGAGTGATTTTGGAAAAAGGATCTTCAAGTAATGAAGTATCTCAAAAATCCAAGACACCAAATGTTGCACCCACATTCACTCCAAAGCACAATCACAAACAAACTGGCCTTAGATATAGAGGAAAAGGAAAACAACCAGTTGAGTATTCTGAGAGGACAGATGAGAAGAAATCCAGTAGAGTTCCTCAGCAAACTCCAAATAGGAAGTACTCTGTGAAGAATAAACAGAGCTACCAAAAACCCCAGAAGTTTTATCAAAGAAACACATATGATGGGAATGGTATAAACTACCCAAGCCAAGCTGATTGGAACAATGTGAAATATCAGCAAAGACCTATGGAATATAAGCCTAAATGGCAAAGGCCTAGAACTCAGCAAAGGCCATTCCAAAGGCTAAAGAGCTACTATCAGCACACAAATGCACCTAGGCACTACACTCAGAAATATCACAGCTACCCAAAGAAGGAAATTGGTAAGACAGACACACACAGGCATACAGACAAAAGAGACAGTTGTATGAACCTAATGCCCCCAAGTAATTTGCCAAAGTGAATTATGATTATGGCACAGATAGATGGCAACCTCTTAGAGTCAGATCATTTGGCTATAGGTTGGTTGGATCATCTTACAACACTAACCCCTCGGGACCCGCACAAGTATGGGTACCTAAAAACGATTTCCTTGATTGCAGGTTCAAGGAACAACTGAGTGCCAAGGAACCTGGTACATGGATAGTGGCTGTTCCAGACACATGACAGGAAAAAAGAGAAATCAGTTAAAATTCAAGGAAATTAGAGGCGCAAAAGTCATATTTGGAGGAAATGAAGCTCCAGGGGAAATAAGAGGGATTGGATTTATCAAGAAAAATGGATTAAAAATCACAGACATTGCATATGTTGAAGGTCTCAACTCTAACCTACTAAGCATCATCCAATTCTGTGACAAAGGCTATAATGTTGGATTCAATATGGGAGTGTGCCAAATCAAAGACACTGAATCAAATGAAGTAGTGTTGCAAGGATCCAGACAAAAGAACATGTATGTGGCAGATTGGTCGACTGCCACACCAAGCACTTGTCTGCTAGCAAAGAGTACAGCCGAATCAAGTTGGTTGTGGCACAAGAAGCTGAGTCATCTAAATTTCAAGACAATTAACAAGCTTGCAAGGAGTCATCTTGTGGAAAGACTGCCAGACTCAGCGTACAAGAAAGAAATCGTTTGTGACGCATGTCAGATGGGAAAATAGATCAAATCATCATTCAAAGAGAAGTCTAGTCCATCTTCAACAAGAATTTTGCATCTGTTGCATATGGATTTATTTGGTCCAGTTGAGCCAGCCAACATAAGTGGAAAGAAATATACTTTAGTGGTGGTGGATGATTATCAAGATATATATGGACAATATTCATGTGCAAAAAGAAGAAAACCCTGCAGAAGTTACCTCAGCTGATGAGAAGAGTCCAAAATGAGAGGAGTCAAACCATTATAAAGATAAGGTCTGATCGAGAAACTGATTTTGTCAATGGGATAATTACTCAGTATTGCGTTGAAAATGGTATTGCTCATGAATTATCTACAGCAAGGACTCCACAGCAGAATTGAGTAGCAGAAAGAAGAAACAGAACTCTCAAAGAAGCTGCGAGGACCATGTTAGCTGAAGCTGGATTGCCAAAGAAATTTTGGGCTGAAGCCATAAACACTGCATGCTATACTCAAAATAGTTGCATGATTAATAGACAGCTGACAAAGACCCCCTATGGAATATGGACAGGGAGAAAGCCAAATGTTGCATATTTTAGAATATTTGGATGTAAATGCTTCATTGACAACAATGGCAAGGATAATCTAAGGGCTTTTGATGCTAAAGCTGATGAAGGTATCTTTTTGGGATACTCAGCTGAAAGCAAAGCCTAGAGAGTGCTGAACAAGAGGACTATGGTCACAGAAGAGTCTATCCATGTGGTTTTTAATGAACCTAATGTAAATGGGGAAGACATTGAAGAGTTAGCCGATAAGTCAATCACCAACTATGCGAAAAGTCCCTATCTTTGAAGTCAAGTCAAGGAGCAATCAATCAAGATGAAGATGAGACTGCTGAGTCTCAAAGACAGCTGGAAAATCTGCAGCTAAATGATGATGAAAGAGCTGCTCAAGACAACACTGCTGCAAGACAACTGAACCCATCTGATTTACTCCAACCTGATGTGAGATGGCTGAGAGACCATCCACCAGAGCTAGTCATTGGAAATGTAAGACATGGTCTAAGAACCAGATCCAGAGCCCAACAAGAAGCCATGTTCACTTGTTTTATCTCCCAAATAGAGTCGAAGGATGTGTCACAAGCATTGGATGACACACATTGGATTCAATCCGTGCAAGAAGAGCTGAATCAATTTGAAACAAAAAAAGTATGGAAATTGGTGCATAGACCAACCCATCAAAATGTTATTGGCACAAAATGGGTTTTCAGAAACAAGATGAATGAAGAAGGTTCTGTGGTAAGAAACAAAGCAAGATTGGTAGCCAAAGGGTATTGCCAAGAAGAAGGAATATATTTTGATGAAACATTTGCTCCTGTTGCAAGATTGGAAGCAATAAGGATGTTTCTTGCCTATGCTGCACACAAGAACTTCATTGTATATCAAATGGATGTGAAAAGTGCATTTTTAAATAGATTGTTGGAAGAAGAAGTCTATGTTGAGCAACCTCCAGGCTTTGAGCAGAAGACTCTTGGAGACAAGGTGTACAAACTCAAGAAAGCTCTATATGGATTGAAACAAGCACCAAGAGCTTGGTATGATACATTATCTCAATTTCTGACAGATAATGGATTCACCAAAGGCAAAGTGGACAGAACACTCTTCAGAATTCAAGATGGGGAGAGTATATTGCTTGTTCAAATATATGTGGATGACATCATTTTTGGATCCACAAACAAGGAGCTATATGATAAATTCTCAAACCTCATGCAAGGCAAATTTGAAATGAGCATGATGGGAGAGTTGGCATTCTTCTTAGGACTTCAAGTTAAACAGCTGAAGGATGGAACTTTCATAAGTCAAACAAAGTACACCAGAGATTTAATGAAGAAATTTGGTATGGAAGAGAAGTCTTTTGTAAAAATACAAATGAATACATCAGTCAAGATGGACATGGATGCAGATGGCAAGCCTGTGGATCAAACAAGATACAAAGCACTTATTGGATCACTGCTCTATCTAACAACAAGCAGACCAGACATCACCTTTGCAGTAGGAGTATGTGCAGGATTCCAATCTGCTCCAAAGGAAAGTCACATGACTGCAGCTAAGAGAATCTTAAGATATTTGAAGGGATGCCAAGAAGTTGGCTTATGGTATCCATAGGAAGGTGGATTCAAGCTAATTGATTACACAGACTCTGACTATGCTGGATGTAGAGTTGATAGGAAGAGTACTTCAGGTACATGTCAAATGCTAGGAAACAGATTAGTTTCCTGGTTTAGCAAGAAGCAAAACTCAATAGCCACATCCACAGCTGAAGCAGAATACATAGTTGCGGGCGGTTGTTGTGCCCAAGTCTTATGGATGAGACAACAGCTGAGAGATTATGAAATTGAAGAAAAAGAAATTCCAATTATGTGTGATAACACAAGTGCTATTGCAATCACTCAAAATCCTCAGATTGCATTCAAGAACAAAGCACATTGATGTCAAATATCATTTTATAAGAGATCATGTTGAAAAGAAAGACATCACCTTAGAATACATCTCAACAGATAAGCAGTTAGCTGACATATTCACCAAGCCCTTATGTGAATCAAGATTTGAAGAGCTTAAGCATGAGCTAGGGTTAATTGAGCTGAGTTGATACTCAGAAGACTCAATGAGAAGAGATGGAATGTGAGAAGATGAAAATAGAACAAGTCTCATGAATCGACTAAGTGAATCACCATATCGGAAGTCACCAGACGAGTTAGCCGACAAAATTTGAGTCACTATACGAAAAGAGAGAAGAAGAGTTGAGTCATTTAAGGAGTAAGTTGAATTATTTATGAGCTAAGTGACAAAAGCACAATCGTTTTTAATAAGCGGGAATGTTTTAAGGATGACGTTAGTGCAATTATGACGGGTACAGTCAAAAGCTGCACAACAAGCATATGATTGGATATAAATGTTTGCCGCATTAAATGCGAGCAATTAAATGCAATGAGACGCGTGCTAAATCGAGCCGTTGATCTCGATCAAAATTCAAAACCAAAAACACGCCTTTCATAACCCATATATACTCATTCTTTCGTTTTCTCTCTCACATTGAAAATTGTCCATCTTCAAAACTGAGAAAGCAAGTCTCTTTTCTCTCTCGAAACCCTACCTGTTCTCAAAGCAAGTTTATCAAGATTTAATCGGTAGAATCTTCTAAAAATGGCACCAACACATGATTTCACTAAGCACGCAAAACAAATCCACACCGGATCAACTGTGGATTTTCAAGGGATGATAAAACAGGGTTCCGATGAAACCCTTGTGAAGAAGATAGCGGATAAGATCGAGAAATCCGGACTGAAACCATTCCTCACCATGGAATACCAAATGGCGTACGTTGAGGAGGTCGCAAAGTTTTACGTCAACGCTGAGGTGCAGGACGAAGGAATAAATCCTTCGTCCACCGCAAGGACATTCTAATCACTGCGAAGGACCTTGTGGTGCACTGTTTATTGCCGTCGGAGGGCATGGCGAAAATATATGAAGCCGACGTCAACTTGGCTGCTGCATGGAAGAAAGTAGCCAAACCTCGAATGTCTTTGCAAAGTTGTCTACACAAAATGAGAAGAAGTCTGAAGGAGGATTATCATAAACTAATGGATATCATTGCAAAGTGTGTAGACATGAAATTTGGTAGCTTCAATCAGATGTCCAAAACCAAGCTGATAGTCATGGCTGCGGTCATGGAAGAGAAGCAGACCAATTGGGCTGAATTCATCTACAACAGACTTTGCCAAAATATTGGCAACAAGTCTTTCAAGGAGGATGGATCCTTTGGAAGATTACTTGGCTATGGCCTAGTCATTGTCCATCTGATGGAGGTGAAGGGTGTTCCCCTTCGACATGGAAAGCCATTCCATGTCAACAAGAAGATGTTCCGGGCCAATCTCTCAGGAGCCCAGAAGAGAGCTTATGCCAAAAGTGCTGACACCAGTGAGGGGAATCAGCTGACCCCGTCGACACAACTGCTTCCTCCCCTCCTAAAAGGATAGCTGCCCATGCAGCTGGAAAGAAGAAGGCTGCTCTGCAGCAAAATAGAAAGACGCACCTGCCCCTGCAGCCGAGTCACCTGCCCCTGCAGTCGTGTCTCCTGCCCACGCAGTCGAGGCGGAGAAGGAGCCCAAAATACCTTCTCCGACCATCAAAAAGAAAAGGACTACCAAGCCAAGAAAGGCAGCTCCTCAGACAAAGAAAGATGCACCGGCCCCCGCCGCCAAGGAAGCTGAGGAAGAAGTATCCGAACTAGAAGATCCTCTAGTAAGGACAAAAAGAAGAAGAAGGATTTCCAAGCTCTTGGAGCTTGAGAAGACAGCTGAGTCTGCCACTCAGCTGGAAAAGTCTCTGAGACTGCTGAAGAAGTGCAGTCTCCAGCAGTTGTTGATGAAACAACCAAATCTGCCGAAGGTGATCGGTAGAGGCCCTCAGAAGACCCAGCTGTGGATAGAACAACTGAGGAACATGAAGTAGTGAAGTCAGCAGAATTCCCTCCTGACAGGACTGTGACAGACGCTGTCGAAGGTGAAGAGCAACATAATTTGCTACCTTCTGTCCCTGAGAAAGAAGGCCAACGAGAGAAGAATGATGATGATGAGATATTTATGTACTCTCCCTTGTACCTAGACATCCAGAACCGTCTGAGACAGTGGAGGAAGTGGAAGCTGAGTCACTCTAGGGTGCAGTTTGAACACCCAGAGTTTATTGATAAGGAAGAGGAACTTTTCAGGTTTCTTGAAGTTGATACAGTGCTGCAATCCCTGGATGAGGATAACTGTATTAATATGCTGCAAATTCGCAAGGAACAAGAAAAACTTGAGCAACTAAAGAAGCAGAGGCTCGTGAGAGAGCCAACATCTGTCCTCTCACTGGAACAAGCGATCACACTCATCCTCACATTTACATGCTCTCGGATAGTGATGAGGACATGGAACCTGCTGCTATGACGGAGGAGCTGGAAATGCAACATGCCATCCGGGAATCCAGGTTGATGCATGAGCAACAGCTGATGGAAGGACCAGGAGAGTCTTCCAAATCTCAGCTGGAAATCGATCCGTTGGGAGTGGTACAATAGATTGCAACAGTTATTACTGCAACCACTTCCCCAGTTCACTTAGAGGACGGATCTAAGGTTAATGGCGATGACACTGGGAACTTGGGCAGCCAAGTTGAGCCAACCCCTGTTGAAGGTGTCTTACCACCTGGCCCCACGGCCGAGCACTCAAAAGAAGCAGCCGGGAGTCTGGAGCAAAGTGACTCCAATGCGCCAGTTGAGGGGGACTCACTCCACTGCAACAAGGTTGCAAGATGCTGCAGATGACTCCACAATGTAGAAAGGAGGCGAAGTGTAGGTCCAAGTGGCTACAATAATCTAGAGGGGGAGGGTGAATAGATTATCCCGGTTTTTCAGATTTTGCCCTCTTTTTCGAAAAACACAAGCAAAGATGAAATGCTAAATGCGGAAAATAAATAGCACACGTCGATTTATAGTAGTTCAACCCACCTAGGGCCTAATCTACTACCACCCTAGTATATCCGGGATGGATTTCAAAAAGAAAAAAAGATTTTATTAATTTACCAAAAATTAATACAACACCTTGAGAATTACCACAATCCTCTTTCACCACCTTAAGGATTACCACAACCCTCTTACAACACCTTGAGGATTACCACAACCCTCTTACAACACCTTTGAAGATTACCACAACCTTCAAACACCTATCACCTAGATCACCCAAGTGCATTCTTACCACAAGAATACTCATAAGGATGTCTTGTGTTGATTGATGACCAAAAATCAAGATTACAACTCAATAATGATTGAAACAATATGAGTACAAGTGTAATCAAGAATTGAAAGCCTAGACCTCAAATTTGTGCAAGTGAAAGTGCTTAGGCTAATACAACAAGATATATAAAAGTGTTTGCTTTGTTTGATCTTTGCTTGTATGGAGTGTTTTTTCTTGTTGCTTGAATGAAGCCTCTATTTATAGGAGAGGACTTGGCTTTCATTTCTAGACATTGGCTCCTCCTTGGGGAGTGATTTGCTGCAAAAGAAACCATTTAAAATGATCAATATAGCTGTTAGAAATCAATCCCACAAAATAGGGAAAAGCTATCTGAAAACGCAATGGATAGTTTGCTGATAAACATAGGGTTTGACCTACGCGCGAGATAAGCTTGAAATTGAATTCTGCGAATTTTTACACAGGGGGACCGGTCGGAGGGGGGTGCGACCGGTCGCCCTTAGCTGTGACCGGTTGGACTTGAAGATTTTACAAAACAGAGAAGTCTGAACCAAGAGGGCTGGTCCCAGGTATAGGTCGCCCGCCAGTCGACCACCTGGTCGACCGGTCGCCCTCTTCATTTTTTCCTACGTCCCATTTTCTGTCTCAAATCTCAACTCAGGTACGGGTTGCCCTATAGGGCGACCGGTCGAGCCTGAAACAAATGTGTTGTCCAATTTTTTATCGAAAATAAACTCTAAGAAATACTCCGAAAAATAGTAAAAACATTTTAAATCGATCGGAAGTATTTAGACAACATTTAGGGACATTGTTTTGGTTTAAAAACTCATTTGAAAAAATCATCAAAATCATGATAAAAACATTTATCTAACAAACTCCCCCTTTTTGATGATTACAAACGAAAACGATTTTCTCGAGGACGATTTGAAAGACAAAAAATATTTTCCAGTTTTACAAGTAAACTATCCGTTAAAGGCATTTCATACAAAGCTCCCCCTATCTATGAGCATATCAACAAACGATTATAATAAGTTTGAAGCACAAGCTATAACAAGCTTATATAAGATGCATATAGACATCATGAGCTAAGAAGCTCCCCCTGTCACAATACTTATAATCCTTTGCAATTGAGTCCATAATACAAGCCATGGACTAGGTATTCTTGGCTATAGAATGCCATCGTTTATAGCTTTTATTGCGAGCTTTTAATAGCTTCTTTTGGCTAACGAGCCAATTTCCTGTTTCTCCCCCTTTGGATTCATCAAAAATAATGTTAGGATGATAAAAACATCATACAATTATATCAAAGTGCGCAAAAGAGACGGTTTATCAACCATTGAGCAATTTATGCTTAAAAACCAAGGAAAATGGGATAAATGTAACATGAAGAGTTCATACGCTCGTTTTGTCTGCCAAAACATGATCTCAATAAGTATAGAAGACTTTTAAAAGTGAGAGAATCATGTAGAAGTTGAAATTTTCATTGCGACATTTTATCGAACACTTTGTGGGCGTAAAAATTAAAAGAAGTTGTATATAGCCCTTGTGAATGATTCAAGCCAAAAAAATTTCATCACCAAATGACATCAAACATTCTACAAAACAACATAATAGCAAAGCTCAACAAGATCATATGCAAAATATATCAACAATTATACAAGCAAGCCATAAACTAAAGGGTTCAACCCAATTGAGCAAAGTAAGGAAAATTCATACCATTTGATTGGGGAAGATGAGCTTTGATGATGATAAACATGCTATATAAGGTCCAAGTTGTGATTAGAATGCATGAAAATTAATTTTGAGTGACAATTGTGTGAATTTGGCAAAGGGGACGAAAAATGGCCAAAATAAGGTAAAATGGCAAATGCTGAAGACAGAACCGTTTTAATCCAAAATATAGCTCAGGGCGACCGGTCGAGGTTGAGGGCGACCGGTCGAGGTTGAGGGCGACCGGTCGACGTTGAGGGCGACCGGTTGCCCTCAACCTGTTTAGCCCACTGTCTTGACATTTTTGAGGAAATCCGAATTTTCAACCAAAAATTCGATTTTTCGCCCCTAAGTTTTAAAAACATGCAAAATGCAAACATAAGCCTCATTCAATATGCATTATGCCTAACCGAGCTCGTATGGATGAAAAAGTCTCGGAAGATAGCGGTTTTGTAAAAATGTCCGCTAATTGACCTTGAGATGGAACAAACGATATCTCAATTTTACGTTTTGAAACACATTCCCTTAGAAAATGATGTCGAATCTCAATATATTTAGTACGGTTATGATGAACCAGGTTTTGAGCAATATTTATAGCGGATATATTATCACAAAAGATAGGTACGTTTTCAAAAGAGCATTTGTAATCCGCTAAGGTTTGTTTCATCCAAAGAAGTTGAGTACAACAAAATGCGGCGGAAATATATTCGGCGTCGGCCGTTGAAAGAGAAACATAGTTTTGCTTCTTTGAAAACCAAGAACTAGGCAATCGCCTAAAAATTGACATGATCTGGAAGTACTTTTCCGATCATCAATATTTCCCGCATAATCCGAATCACTATAACCTTTAAGAGAAAAATTTTCATTCTTTGGATAAAATAAACCATATTGAATGGTGCCTTTCAAATATTGAAAAATCCTTTTAACGGCACTCATATGAGATTCTTTGGGATTGCTTTGAAAACGAGCACATAGGCATACGGCATGAAGAATGTCCGGTTTACTAGCGGTTAAATAAAGTAAACTACCAATCATACCTCGATACTTTGATTCATCCACGGACTTGAATTTCTCATCTTTGTCAATTTTGACATTTGTTGCCATGTGAGTAGAGACGGTTCTTCCTTCTTCAATGCCAAACTTTTTCAAAAGTTCTTTTGTGTACTTAGATTGTGAAATGTAAATACCTTCTTGACATTGCTTAATTTGGAGTCCAAGAAAGAAGTTGAGCTCCCCCATCATGCTCATTTCAAATTCTCCTTGCATCAACTTAGAGAATTTCTTGCACAAAGAATCATTAGTAGCACCAAAGATAATATCATCAACATAAATTTGCACAAGTAAACAATCTTGCCCTTTTTCAAAAACAAAGAGAGTTGTATCAACTTTACCTCTTATAAAACCATTTTGTAAAAGAAAAGAGCTAAGTATATCATACCATGCACGGGGTGCTTGTTTTAAACCATACAAGGCCTTTTTAAGTTTATAAACATCATTAGGCCTAGAAAAATTTTCAAACCCGAGAGGTTGTTTTACATAGACTTCTTCTTGAATAATACCATTTAAGAAAGCGGATTTAACATCCATTTGATAAAGTTTGAAATTTTTAAAACAAGAATAGGCAAGTAAAATACGAATAACTTCTAAACGTGCTACGGGTGCAAAAGTTTCATCATAGTCAATACCTTCTTCTTGTCAATACCCTTGAGCTACTAACCTTGCCTTATTTCGAACAATGTTGCCTTGATCATCAAGTTTGTTCCGGAATACCCATTTTGTACCAATGACAGTTTGAGATGGAGGACAAGGTACTAATTCCCATACATCATTTCTTTCAAATTGATTTAATTCCTCTTGCATTTCTAAGAACCAATCCTCATCCTCAATGGCCTCTTTAGCATTTTTCGGCTCTTTTTGAGAAATAAGAGCTTTCTCGGCAAATTTTCTCCAGGTCATCACTTTGTCAAGGGGATCACCAATAATAAGATCTTTTGGGTGATCTCCCTTAAATTTCAATGCAACGGGAAGATCCGAGATATCACCTCTATCTTCTTGAGGGCCATTTGAAGTGGACGGTTGATCATTTGATGTAGACGATTGATCATCAATTTGAACAATTTGTTCAATAATATCCTCTTCACCACTTTCATCATTAGGTATTCTTTCAACTCCCGAAGCTTCATTGAATTTAACATGGATGGATTCTTCAACAACTCCACTAGTCTTATTGTAAACCCGATATGCTTTGCTTTTTGTTGAATATCCCATAAATATCCCTTCATCGGCCTTAGGATCAAGTTTGTCCAATTGATCCTTGGTATTCAAAATTAAGCATTTACAACCAAATATCTTGAAATAACTAATATTTGAAGTTCTACCTTTCCAAAGCTCATATGGAGTTTTATTCATTTTAGGACGAATATAAACTCGATTAATGACATAGCAAGCGGTACTTACGGCTTCGGCCTAAAAACATTTTGGAAGTGAAAACTCATTGAGCATGGACCGACTCATCTCTTGTAATGTCCGATTTTTCCTTTCGGCTACTCCATTTTGTTGAGGTGTCCTTGGAGCCGAGAAATTATGAGCATATCCTTTGGTTTCACAAAAGACTCTAAATTCACCATCAAATTCTCCGCCTCGATCGCTTCGAATAGACTTAATAGTGTCTTCCTTTTCATTTTCAATGAGTCTACACAACTTAACAAACTCATTAACGGCATCACTTTTATTGGTAAGAAAAAGAGCCCAAGTATATCTAGAAAAATCATCGACGATAACAAAAGTGTAATGTTTTCCACTTAAACTAGCCGTACCAATATCCCCATATAAATCAAGGTGAAGCATTTGTAGGGGTTTGGTTGTGGAAATTTCGTTTTTGGGCTTAAAACTACTTTTAACTAATTTGTTCTTTTGACAAGTGTCACATAAGCCAAGATTTTCAAAATTCAATTTGGGTAGTCCTTTCACATGTTGGTTTTTGTAAATATTTTTCAAATTCTTGTATCCAACATGTCCAAGTCGCCTATGCCATAAACTAGTTAAATCATTATTGGCGACTAAATAAGAAACATTTTGACTAACCAAATCACTTTACAAATTTTGTAAAGATTGCCTTTTCTATTTGCTTCACAAATAATTTCACCATTTTTAAGTATAAGGCATTTTTCTTTATTAAAGGAAACATCATAATTTGAATCACAAAGTTGGCTAACACTTATTAAATTAAACTTAAGCCCTTCAACTAAAAGAACATTACTAAGAGAGAAAGAAGAGTTACCAAAAGAATTTCTTTTAGGTACCATTTTGAATCTTCCATTGTTGTTATAGCCCCTATTACCTACAAAAGAATTTCTTTTAGGTACCCTATAATTTTAGGGTCCATGGGGGTTAGTCTTGAGACCTTTGGGTCTCCAAACATGTCTTGAGCTATTTCTCAATTTGCAATTATTAGCATAATGTCCAACTTTGCCACAATAAAAACAAGTAGGAGTATTATAGTTATTAGCACGTACAAAAGTCGGACCTTGGTTATTTTTCTTAAAAACACTTTGAAATGGCTTGTAACCAAGTCCCAATTTGGAATGCTCACCTCTTTGTGCATCTAAAATTTTTGTGACTTTATCCGTGCTTATGTTGAAACAATGCACATCATTTTTCAAACATTCAATATCTTTTGTGAGCGATTCCTTTTCGGTTTCAAGAGAATGAACTCTAGTAAGAGTAAGAGCATGAGCTTTGTCTAGAGATTCATAAGAGGTGAATAATTTTTCTTTTTCAACCTTAAGCTCCTTATGCTCCTTTTTCAAATTTTTGTATTTAACAATTAAATTTTGAAACTCAATTTGCAATTCATCAAAATCACATTGCAAGTCATCAACTATGGAGGAAGTAGAGGAATTAGAGTGTACCTCATTGTTTTCATCGTCTATGGCCATGAGACCGTGTTCGGTTTCTCCTTCCTCATCGGTTGTTTGGAGTAGTTCATCCCATGTTTCGACCTCCGCGTTTAGAGCCTTCTTTTTTGTGAAAGGCTTCTTTTTCTTTTGCTCCTCTTCATCGATCTTTGGGCAATCGGCAATGAAGTGCCCAGGTTTTCTGCATTTAAAGCAAGCATTATCTCTTGGTTTTCTCGCTTTATTTTTATTCACAAATTTTGCAAATTTTCGAACAAGTGCGGCCGTCTCCTCCTCATCATCATCATTATCATAGTATGCATTATTAGAGGAAGAAGCAAGACCTTTAGGAATAATTTGCATACCCGATTGATTTGTGGATGGTTTGGAGTTTTTCCTCTCCTTGAGATAGACTTCATAGATGAGTAGATTTCCAATAAGCTCGTCAAACTTGAGTGTCTCAAGATTTTGTGCCTCTGTGATTGCCGTTACTTTTTCGGACCATGAGCCGGGAAGAGCATTCAATTCCTTAGTCACCTTGTCTTCTTCGGAAATGACTTTGCCGAGGGCCACAAGAGGATTGACAATATTGTCAAGCCTTTCCACCATCTTGGAGATGCTTTCGCCATCATACATGTTAAAGTTTTCGAAGTCTTTAACAAGCATGGTCTTTCTTGCTTGCTTGACTTTCTTAGTCCATTCATAGATTGTCTCCATTTTTTCCCAAACCTCATGTGCCGACCTTATGCCTCTTATGCGATTGTACTCGGTGGCGGTAAGAGAACAATGCAAAATATTTAAGGCCTTACCGTTTAGAGAGAAAGCCTTTTTGTCGTTTTCATCTAACTCCTTGAAAGGTTTAGGAACTAAGGTGCCATCCTCCGATTTTTTTGTTGGTTGATCAACTCCTTCAATGACCACATTCCAAATGTCGAACCCGCACCCTTGTAGGAAGCACTCCATACGGTCTTTCCAAAATGCGTAGTTGTTGGCGTCAAATAGTGGTGTCTTATTGGTGGAGGCGCCGGTGGTGAGATGAGCATCATTTGTAGCCATGGATCTTTCCTCTTTACTCGGAACGAGCTAGCCAAAGAGTTTGACTCTGATACCACTTGCAAGTCCAAGTGGCTACAATAATCTAGAGGGGGGGTGAATAGATTATCCCGCTTTTTCAGATTTTGCCCTCTTTTTCGAAAAATACAAGCAAAGATGAAATGTTAAATGCGGAAAATAAATAGCACACGTCGATTTATAGTAGTTCAACCCACCTAGGGCCTAATCTACTACCACCCCAGTATACCCGGGATGGATTTCAAAAAGAAAAAAAGATTTTATTAATTTACCAAAAATTAATACAACACCTCGAGAATTACCACAATCCTCTTTCACCACCTTGAGGATTACCACAACCCTCTTACAACACCTTGAGGATTACCACAACCCTCTTACAACACCTTTGAAGATTACCACAACCTTCAAACACCTATCACCTAGATCACCCAAGTGTATTCTTACCACAAGAATACTCACAAGGATGTCTTGTGTTGAATGATGACCAAAAATCAAGATTACAACTCAATAATGATTGAAACAATATGAGTACAAGTGTAATCAATAATTGAAAGCCTAGACCTCAAATTTGTGCAAGTGAAAGTGCTTAGGCTAATACAACAAGATATATAAAAGTGTTTGCTTTGTTTGCTTTTTGCTTGTATGGAGTGTTTTTTCTTGTTGCTTGAATGAAGCCTCTATTTATAGGAGAGGACTTGGCTTTCATTTCCAGACATTGGCTCCTCCTTGGGGAGTGATTTGCTGCAAAAGAAACCATTTAAAATGACCAATATAGCTGTTAGAAATCAATCCCACAAAACAGGAAAAAGCTATCTGAAAACGCAACGGATAGTTTGCTGATAAACATAGGGTTCGACCGGTCGCGCAGAGATAAGATTGAAATTGAATTCTGCAAATTTTTACACAGGGGGACCGGTCGGAGGGGGGTGCGACCGGTCGCCCTTAGCTGTGACCGGTTGGACTTGAAGATTTTACGAAACAGAGAAGTCTGAACCAAGAGGGCTGCTCCCAGGTACAGTCGCCCGCCGGTCGACCGGTCGCCCTCACCGGTCGACCAACTGGTCGACCGGTCGCCCTCTTCATTTTTTCCTACGTCCCATTTTCTGTTTCAAAACTCAACTCAGGTACGTGTTGCCCTATAGGGCAACCGGTCGAGCCTGAAACAAATGTGTTGTCCAATTTTTTATCGAAAATAAACTCTAAGAAATACTCCGAAAAATAGTAAAAACATTTAAATCAATCGGAAGTATTTAGACAACATTTAGGGACATTGTTTTGGTTTAAAAACTCATTTGAACAAAATCATCAAAATCATGATAAAAACATTTATCTAACACGAAGTGGAGAAGGAAAAAGAAACAGAACAACAAAGAAGTTGACATCGACGGCTCGGGGCGATTCGTCTGTCTCGGTGAAGTGCTAACAACTTTGCAGGCTGAGGACGCTGCTGATGCACAGGATGGATCTGCCCTGGGAGTTAACACTCTGGGCAATGAAAGTGCAATCCACGGAGTTGAGACCCTGTGGATGCCACTCGCAGAATCACCCCTAAGACAAACCGGGGCTGTCGAAGGGATTGTACAAGGCCCCGCTGCAGTTGAGACTGCAGGAGGTAATGAAGGCCTAAAGGAGGTTGAGACTTCCCTAGGTAAAAACCAAGGAGATAAGAGCATTCCTCAGAACATAATTGCTGATTTAGAGGAGGAAATCAGTGCTCTTCATGACTCCCAGGATGATCCTGATATAACATTCCTAGGATCGCAGATGAAGCTGAATCAACCCCTGCTAAAGATGATTCAGATGAGGATGTTCTTCCAAGTACGAGTAAGCCAGACTTCAAAGCTGCTCGAAAAACGTTCAATTTTGATGATGAGCCAACCCCTCAAATCTCATCATATTCCGATGACGCTACTGATACGACCGAGGAACAATCAACTCAAAAGGATAAACCAGCTAAGACCGAAGAAGCTGTTAAGACAGCTGAGGCTCAGCCAGCTGGGTCAATTCTATCAAAGGCCCCAGCTGAATCACGATCAATCAAGCAGCTTCCGAGCTGCAAAGAGAGACCACCTCACGCACAATATCTCAAGTGCGAGACGATGCTTATGAAGAAGTATTTCCTTTTTCTCATGAGCTGCCCATACTTGAAGAAGAGACTGCACGAGAACAGAAGTGGCCGGCAGCTGACTCAAGTCAGACAGCTGAGATGCGTGAAATCTTCAAGAAGATCTGTGAAGAGATTGAGAAGATTGAATGGCACCAAGCCTCTCTCGACATGCGCCTGGACAATAGAGATGCCACTCTCAAAGTAGATTTGAGAGGAGTGGTGGTTATAATAAGGGAATGGTCTCAACAGCACAGTGCCATGCGTCTCAAGCAGGTTCGCTACTTCAAGGCACTATACAATCGAATGATGATCTGGAGTGCTGACAATGCTGATATGAAGGCAAGGATGCAAACCTATATGGAGAGATTGCATTCCTCCCATACAACTGAGATGGAATTGTTGCGTGAATTTCAACGCAAAGAACTTCTGCGCGTAGAGGAGAATATGAATGCCAAGTTTAGCTTTCTTATAGCTGAAATGAAACTGTTGGAAGCTGAGTCCAAAGCCACCCGCTCAGAGTTTCGAACATCATACTCCGCAGCCGAATCCAAAGCCACCCGCTCAGAATTTCGGACAGCATATTCCGCAGCAGACTCCAAACAGAACTCAGCTATCAATTGCTTAGATTTTATGCTCGCAGGGATGTTTCCAGGGGTTCCTCTCTCCTTTGATGATGCCAAAAAGGGGGAAGAGGAATATCAAAAGAGTTTGAAGGAAACAACCACTGTAGAGAAGACAGATACAACTGTTGAGAAGATAAAAGAGAAGGGAAAATCTGTTGAGGGGGAAAGGTCAAAGGATGTGACCTTAATGCTTGTTGAAACCCCTCAGCAAGGTCACGTCACAGCCCACATCATCAACAAACTTCCTGTAACTCTGCCGCTCTATCACTCTGCTGTGGAGGATTTCGACAAAAGAACGGATGCCCGTGTTGAAGAGATGTTAAAACAATTTGGAGGCATTCCGGCGGGAAAAGATACAGACGCCATTCCAAATAATAGACAAGAGCCAAGATACGTTGAAGAATTCAAAACGCTCGAGTCTGAAAGATATTTCAAAAACATGTCCATAGCCCAAGCCTGGGACTTGTACTGGGAGAAAGGTCTAAAGCTGTGCGAAGAAGCTGACAAGCAGCAGACTACTAGCAGTCACTCTGCTGGTCACTCTGCTGGAAAGAAGAAGACTCGACTGATGACATGCCCAGAGGAGGAGGAAGAAGTGGCGGAGGTAGTGGCTTTAAACCTAGACCTCTACCCAAAAATATTGAATATGTAGATCCAGGCAAGAAGGGAAGGATCTATTGGGATGAATATGATGCCATAGCAAGTCTGGAAGTGGAGAAGAAACATGCTGAGTATGTTAAGAGAATCGAAGAAGAAAATAGAAGACAAACTCAGTTGTGGCAAGAGAGACAAGAAAGGAAAAGGAAAGATGAAGCTGCCAAGAGGGCTTATGAGAAGAAGAAAGCATCTGAAGAAGAAAAGAAGAGAAAGAAAGCAGAGGACGACAAAGCTGAAGAAGAAAGAAGGAGGCAGCGAAGGCGATGAAGTGTTGCTGTCCACCCCTTCATGTATTTTACTATTGTAAATATATATATATATATATATATATATATATGTAAGTCTTCTGTACGTTGAATAAGAAATTTGTAATTTCTATATTTTTGCGTAGATATAGAATGCTATGTTTGCTCTGATACACATTGTAAACAAATGTGTAAAGGACAAGAATGTTATGATCAATAAAAAGATTGATTCTACGCATACATTCTCTCATTACTACATTGTCTGTATGTATCTTTGATGCTTACATTTTGTATGTATGTTTTAAGTTTTGGCATCATCAATAAGGGGGAAATTTTTGGGAAATTTATTGTTTAGATTTTGATGAATGCCATGTAAAACTTAGAATAGAAAGTTGGCACTCCACTTTTCTTGTAATTTGTACTGAAATAGATAGGGCTGTATGAGCTGAGTCAAGTCAGATATGCCTGGATATACAAGAAGTCAACTGAAGACTAGGATGAAGACTCCACAGTGAAATAGCTGAGTGTGACAAGAAAGAAATGTCAAGGACTCGACTGAAGGAGTATTAGTTGAGATACAGCTGTGTGAAGAGTCAGTCAAGTCAACTCAAGAAGCCAAGTCTCAAGTTGAAGTGACAGATGAGTCTTTCAATCATTGGAGGAGACTCAAGTCACCTGGGAAAAGACAGCTGCAAAGAGAAGTTAACTGGAAAGAATCCGTTGCACAAAAGTCAAGAATATTACTTAAACAAGTAATACTTCCATGTTGCCATGTCTTAAAGTGCTCAGTCCCAGAAGCGTGCAAAAGGAATAAACCAATGAGAAGCACTGCACCTCGTGTCAGAACCTAAAAAGCTGAACATTCATTTAATACGAGGAAAAGTCTACATCTCAAGATTGAAGACCCAGAAAAGACAAGCCAACGAACACTAGTGACTTTTGAAAATCAGCCTATCTCTTCAACGGGCAGATTTTTTAAAGTTCACTATAAAAGGCTGAGGAATCACTTTGAGAAAAGGTAACCTTGCATACCTGAACCGCGAACAATCAAGAAATTATTCAAACTGTAACCTGCAAAAATATTCTCAAGTTATTCAAGCAAATCCTCAAGCCTAAATCTAGAAGGAAATCGATCCAACACTAAGCTGTGAAGGAAAGACAACTTCAAACTGTTGAAGAGGAAACTTTTGAAGAAGCAAAAGGGGTCTACTTTCCAAGGAGGATTGTAGAAAGGTTCAAGGTCGAACCAGTCTCAAGTTATTGGAGGGCTTCGTGATCAAATCCAAGAAGCTTGAGCAAGTAGTCAAGTAACAAGGCAAATATGCCCGTGAAGAAGCCGAGTCGGGGCGAGAAGCCACCGAGTGATCAAGGCATCTCCAGACTGAGTCCCAAAGGAGCAAGTCAGCTGTGTGATCAAGACTTGTATCTGGACTGATAACCACTTTGTACTCTGATCAATACTTAGTGGATTCCTCCAGGAGTTGGAGAAGAGAGGAGTAGAAGAATTACCCCATCTTCGAACCTCTATAAAAATTATTGTGTCATTTACATTTCAGCATTTTTTTTCTGCACATCACTTTATATCTGCTGATAATTTGCTATCCAACTGATAATTAACAAGGTGCAAAAATCAAGTGTTAAAACAAACTTAAATCAAATTAAAGGGTGTTAAGTCTTCCGATGAAAATCTCATCACAGCCAAGTTAAGGTTTAGTCTAAACAGCTGAGTTATTCTATCAACAGCTCTTTCGAGTATGTTGAGTGGCTAACTCTGCTGATTAACTAACCTAGCTGTCCCCCAAGGACTTAGCTGTGTATTTAACTTTGTAATATTTTTTAAAAGGACTAAAATCGAAAAGTTGGTAAGGTTTATTCAACCCCCCCTTCTAAACCTTACTCACACCCCTTGGGACCTACAATGTCTGCCTAGTGATGGCATGAGGTGGGTCTCAGATGGGTTTGGCTAAATCCGGGACCCGTGCCGAAAGAAAAAATTAGACCCGAGACCCCCCGATCTTAAGTATCACCCCACCCTACCTTGGATCCACGACCTAGCAGTTCTATTCGCGGACCCGCTATTGACTGATTTGTAAGTTAATACTCAGCTTCCTAATGCTTCTCAAGGTTCAGAAAAACTGAGCTATTATTCACTTAAGTCTAGTGACTGTTTAAATTGTTTGGCTACTTAAATTTGACCTTTACATTAAGCCTCAAGTCGTTAAGAATAATAATTGAATAAATTATTAATTCGAACACTAAATTAAAAAAATACATTCGCATTTGGAGAAGATGATTCAAGACTTCAAGCGAGTAAATTTGTCAAACAAAAACTATTATTTATAAAAGACTAAATTTCAAGAATGCAAATTACTTATACTTAAAATCCATCATTCAAAATCATCTTGACTTGGCTGCCAAATTAATATCAATGAAAACAACATATATACAACTAGTCCACCAACAAAACAGAGACAGATAGTGGTGAAGTTGCAAAGAATTAGAGAGAAATTCACTAGGTTTAATTCATGTAGTTGCATATGACTAGCGAGTCCTCTAATAATTATATTTTTAGGTGGATCTGTTACCCACCCTGGACCCGATGGGTTTTCAAAAATGGGACTTGTAACTCGCCTTGGGACCTACTTTACTGGGTTTAGACCTGCCCCCAAGGGGACGGGTTTAATACGGGGCCATGTTTTAATCCGCCCCAATGCCATCCCTACGTCAGCCTCAAAATCGCGATTGGTTCTAGTGGCAGCAACATGTATGATCCATGGGGCAACATTCCCAATTGTTGGAGAAGAAGGACCATAACTCCCAGCACTGCATACCACAATGATGCCCTACTCCACAACATGAAAAGCCCCGATAGAAATTATATCATTGGAATAATATGGAATTTAGGTGGTGAAGCAAGCGATATGATAATACATCAACCCTATCAACAATTGTATCATCGATAACTTTGAGAATGGCTAATCCGGAGCACTCTGCGGTTTCATAGCCATGGAAATAGGATACACAACTATTCTAGAACCCAATGTGCCCCCTCTCACGGTCCCTCTAGCTAGGTCGTAATAAGATGCATCGAAACCTGTCTCCCACCGCAGTTGATGCAACATGTGTACCATGACCATTACCATCTAATGGAGTGTTGAATTCATCATAATACATTGCTTTGGTCAATTTCCTAATGAAACACGTTTTACTAAGTAAGAAGGTCATGATTGTTGATTTAAGCTTAGGAAGATAGTGGATTGAAGTTGATTCTCAAGTCCTTGTAAACGTGGTGACTAATCAAAAGCAAGGGAGGTGGAGGTCCCTACTGTTAAGTTGGTTCTATGCCAACGAATCAAGTATTCTAGACTAGGATATTGCGTTGTTTTTTATTGTTTTGGAGTAGTTTAAGTTCAATTTGTAACGGTAGGTGTCGTTAGCGAGTTAATACATATGATGGTAGCTGAGGGCAGTGCAAAACAATAAAAAAACGTGTTTGGTTGGATGAAAGTGCATTTCAAGAAGGGAAGAAACATGAAAAGATTGGAAATTGCACGGGCGATGCAGCGCCCGACACCAAATGTTACAGCGCATGGGTCCAAAAATGAGCAGAGAATTTATCTAGTTGGTGCTACAGTGTGTTGTGACATGCTGAACAAGGAAAGCTTTTATTAACATGTTTTTGACGGATTTAGGGCTATAAATATGAGAAGTGACGAATGAATTAAGGGTTGGACATTTTCTCAAGCACTACGGACGACTAAGAATATGGAGACATAGTTTGGGATGACAATCAAAGGAAAATATACAGAATCCATCGAGATGTATAATTACTTTTTCATGAGTTTTGGTACATCTATTATGAGCTAAACTTTATTTTCTAGGGGATTGATGTAACCAACGATTGAACCTATGTTTTGATATTCTAGTTATTGATTGGTATGTTATTAAATCTATTTATGCTATTTGGATTGTTTGCTTCTGGATTATCTGAGCAACAGTTTAGATTGTTTGGTGTATTTGATTTCAAACTTGAGAAAAGTAATTGAACACATGCCCATATAATATCATAACTTTGGGTTTTATTGAACTGAGAAGTTTATGAATCTTTCGAAGTTCTTGAAAGAATATTCATTGAGCATATTAGAGTTTAATTTATGATTTTTATAGAGATATTGAAATAAAGGTTGAAACACAGAATCACTCAGCACTCGAGAGATGAAGTGATTACGGTAGGAATATTAGGCTTATAGATTAGTAACATATGATTAATAAATTGGATTGATAACATAGGAAAAACTAGATGAATCAACTCTCTAGAATTCATACTTCATAAGTGTTTGATAAATTGTCTGAACAAGCTCTTAATAATTGTAGGGTTAGTTTTAGTTTAATCAAAACTATCTTTGTTCGATTATCTAGATAGAGTTAAGCTATTATAATTATAATACTTAGTATAAATTTGATATCAATACATGTGGAGACGACAACCTACTCTCTAATTTATACTAAAACATGATACCTTACTCTTGCGATTAACAGAGCCACCCCAAAGAGAAGTCATTGAGGGCGACGACATAGGACCAACGATTTTGAGGGCAGGGCAATTTTACATAAGCTTTTATATAATATATATGTATACATATTTTATTAAGTTGTTTATAGCGGTCCAAAAAAATTAAAATTACCCAGTGTCTTATCTCTTTCAAAATTGTTCAGAAAATTTAATTTAACATCTAAAATCAAAATAAAAGAACCGTTGTTTTTTTTCTCATTTAGATTCTATTTATACTTGAGAACAAATCTAGTAAATTATATGCAAAGTGTACGTATGTAAAATATTTATTTGTAATTTTTTATAAGGGCCCCTTTTTATCTTTTGACCATGGTCCCCGAAATAGTCAGGACCTACGCTAGTTTCTACATTGGTTAATGCAAATTAGGAATAGGTTCAAGGAGAAAGAAGTCAAGGTTACACACATATATTAGAAAGGAGACAAAGGTTTGCCAAGCACGGGTCAGATGCAAATGGCTTCAATGAGAGTTATAAAATGATCTTAGATCAAAGAACAACAATTGTAAAGTTTTCCTTTATACTTTGTATGGCCGAAACAGTACTTCGAATTGTTTAGCTTCATAAGAATTTGGAAAAGTAGCATTTTTATTTCTTCCATAAAAATGATAAACATTTAATAGCTTTTCTAAGTCTTGTAAACTTTTGAAGTATAAATAATATTTTAAACTGAATTCGAATAATAATAATAATAATAAATAATAATAATAATAATAATAATAATAATAATAATAATAATAATAATAATAATAATAATAATAATAGAGAATGTCTTATGTGAGACCGTCACATGGACTTAAGTTCGTGAGACGCATCCTACAATACACAAATTACATGGGTCTTTTTAATGGGTTTGGGTTTGGGTTCAAATTTTATTTACATATAGGATCCGTCTCATGACAAATACCCATGAGACCGTCTCATACAAGTTTTTGCCATAATAATAATAATAATAATAATAATAATAATAATAATAATAAGGTAATGCATATTTTGGAGGCACTGAGCAAGAAGAATAAACAGTTTGCAATTTTTAAATAGAGCAGACAAGTGGGTCGGGCCAACCTGGCTTGGTACTGGCCGGCCAGGCCAACAATAACCTTTGGGTCAGGCTGCATTGACCCGAAATATCTGCGGACCTCTATTTTTTGTTAAAAATATATATTATTAAGTTTATTTGAAGTATACATTAGATTATATTACTTTCTAGAACATGAGAGTGTAACTTTTATATTATTTTAAGTAATAAATTAATTAATTTAATATGAATTCACTAAAAATTATATTAAACCTCTAACTTTTAGTTACTTTAGTTAAAATATATAGGGAAAAGGACATGAAATACCCCATTTTCCATACCCAATCCCTGCACAATACCAACCATGGCCGGTTCTTTCATAAATATACCAGATCAGGCCCAGTTCTTTCACAAATATACCAGATCCAGTAAATTGGGAACAAAAATACCGGACCAGGACTGGCTCTTCAGCGTATTGCAATATTTCCTCTCCAAAAATTACGGTGCTGATCAAAACAACATCTCTGATCAAAAATACAATTCTCCCATCCCAAATATTAACGAAGAACAGAAGAAACACAGAGATACGAGGAAACAAATCGAGAGAAAAATACTGGACTGTTCGGGATCGCAATTCAAGCTCAATATCAAGAGGAAGAAGAAGACCAAAACAGGTAACAAAACGCGATCTGTTTATCTTGTTCTGAGAATACCTTGTTTAGATATATTTCATGATTTCACAGATAGAAATTTAGGATTCAATGTGTATTGATTGACATTGACATTGAATTGAACCAGTAATTTTGCATGCAAATCGAAAAACCTAACAGTTGGGAGATTTAAAATGCTTATTTTGTTCGAATTATGATCCAAAATTCTACAAAAATTGTTTCTCATGATTATCTACAAATAAATCGTGTGAATCTGGAAAAAACTGAATGCAGTACATTACGTGATTGTTTCACATATGTTTCGTTCTTGTTTCACATATGTTTCTTTTATGTTTCACAATTGTTTCGTTTGCCTAATACAGAACATTGCTTCTTGACGTACATAAACATTGTTTCATACATGTTTCATTTATGTTTCTTATATGTTTCACTTAGCCAACTTTTCATTGAATTCTGCAGTTGCATGGAGAATATCCCAGTTGTCGTATACCACAACGGACAATGGGGAGAAAATAGAGAGTATAGGAGTTTTGAGATAACAAGAATACTCATTCCAATGGGCAGCACATTCAGCCCATTAAAGGAAATATTAGAACAACAAATCCAATACAAAAAAGATGCGAAGCTATGCAGATTAGATATAAATTGACAGAGACTCTGCCACCATTGAAGATTGAAAGTAATTACAATCTAAAATTCTACCTGGAAGTGAAAAGTAAAGTAACGGACTGGATGAGTTTCCTTTGTGCGTAGACATAGTAAGAAAGGAATCGAGCTTAGAAATAACAACACAACAAAATGTAACAGAAGGAACGAGCAGCATGTCCATAGAGAGCTCACCGAAGGAAAACATGGGCCAAAGCACGATTGACTACATCGACTATGCAAACCTCATGTTAGGAATTTTATTGTTTAGATTTTGATGAATGCCATGTAAAACTTAGAATAGAAAGTTGGCACCCCAATTTCTTGTTGTAAAATGCATTGTAACAATAAGAGCGAGCCAAAGCCGAGTTAAGTCGCCTACGCCCTAACATGCAAGAAGACAATCAAGACGGAAGGAAGACTACGCTTTGAGACAAATGAGTATGACAAAGAAGAGTAGACAGAACTCTCTTGGAGAAGCGCTAAGATGCACTGAGTGGAGCATCGATCAAGTCAACTCAAGAAAAGCCAAGTCTCAAGTTGAAGTGACAAGAGTCATCCATGATTGGAAGTCGACTCTAAGTCACCTGGGAAAGCAAGAAAATGCAATCAAGTCGAGATAATCGTAAAAGAACCATTGCACGAAATCAAGAGATTTACTTAAACAAGTAATATCTCCATACCACCTTTCTCGAGTGCTCGGTCCCGAAGCGTGCAAAAGGAATGAACCAATGGGAAGCACTACACCATGTCGAACTCGAAAAGGTGATAGAACAATTCATACGAGGAAATGGCAATTCCAAGAACTCGCAACAAGACAAGCCAACGATCGCAAAGTGACTTTCAAAAATAAGCCTATCTCTTCAACGGGCAAATTTTTGAAAGTTCACTATAAAAGGCCGAGGAGTTTGTTTGAGAAGAAGGATGACACACATGTGAGATATACAAGCATATTAGAAAAACTGAAATATTCTCAATCCTCAAGCCTACATTACGAAGTACATCAATCCAACACTCACCGTGAAGGAAAGAGAACTTCAATCGTTGAAGAGGAAACTTTTGATTTAAAAGGGGTCTACATTCCAGGAAGGATTGTAGAAAGGTTCAAGGTTGAACCAAGTCTTAAGCTTTTGGAGGGCTTCGTGATCAAATCCAAAGAGCTTGAGCAAGTGAGATGTAGTAACAAAGCTGCTGCCCTGTGAAGAATCTCGAGTCGTCGAGAAGCCACCGAAAGTGATCAAGGCGTCTCGGCATCGAGTCCCTAAGGATCAAGTCGGCCGTTGTGATCAAGACTTGTATCGGGTCATTACCACTTTGTAAACCGATCATTACTTAGTGGATTCCTCTAGGAGTTGGAGAAGAGAGGAGTAGAAGAATTACCCCATCTTGAACCTCTATAAAAACTTCTTTGTGTCATTTACTTTTCAAAGACTTTAATTCTAGCATTTTTAACTCGCTTATATCTGTGATAAATTTGCTATCCACTTGATAATTCATAAGTACTAAATCAAGCTCTAAAATCTTGCTTAATCAAACTTAAGGGTGTTAAGTCTTCCAATGAAAACAAAACCACAATTGAGTCAAATTATAGCCAACAAATTGAGTTACTCCATCAACAGCTCAAATGAGTCTCATGAGAGATTAACTCTCTTGAGTGACTAATTCATTGTCTATCAAGGACACAAATGTGGAATCAACTCGTATATTTAAAAGGACTAAATCGAAAATTTGGTAAGGTTTATTCAACCCCCCTTCTAAACCTTACACTTACACCCCTTGGGACCTACAAGTGGTATCGGAGCGGTTGGTTCATTGAACCCTCCGCACCGGTTAGTTCTTGAACTAGATCTCCAAACTTTTCAAAGTCTGCTTTAGTACTTAAATTTTCAAAACTCTTTTTATCATTAAAAGTTATTATCATGGAAGCAAATTAAACACGCATCCCTATGTTCACTATTGAAGAATTTGATGATTGGAAAATACGTATGCGGGCTCATCTATCAAAGATTACATGATGAGATGTGGATAGTGATAGAAGATGGGCCTCTGCAAATATTAAAGGTGAACACAAACATGCGAAGAGTTGCGGTGAAGGAGAAGAAGATCTTTGCTCCCGGACCGTCATGGTTGAAAAACCAAGAACCGAGTGGACAAATGATGACAGAAAAAGATACAACCTGGACAATGTAGCCAAGGACATCCTTTACAAAACCTTGGACAAAGCCATGTTCAATAAAGTCAAATCATGCAAAACGGCTAAGGAAATTTGGGACAAGTGACATTGATTTGTGAAGGCTCGGAGCAAATCAAAGAAAACAAATTATCAGGTGGTTGTACGAAATTTGAAAACTTCAAAATGATCTCGGGAGAAAACCTGGATCAACTGGATGCTCGGTTCACGAAAATCACAAATGAGTATGTCTGTACTTGGAAAGGAATATACACGATGAAAAATGTGTATGAAGATCCTAAAAGTCTTCCACCAATGGGAAATGAAGGTCATGGCACCGAGACATTCCATGGACCTATCAAAGACATCCAACCATGAACTATTCTCGGACCTCAAAGCCTACGAGTTTGAGTGAGAAGAAAAGACCAGGAAGAGACAAATTGTACCCAAAACAAATTTGCTCTAATTGTTAAAGATGGGAAGAGAGCCGAGGTCAAAGAAGTCATTGACCCGGAAGAAATAGCCCGATGGTTAAAAGGTTCAACAAGTTCTTCAATAAGAACTACAAGAAAGGGAAGGGTGAATCTTCCGAGAAGACACTCAGCTCCCCCAAATCAAGGGAAGACAAGCCAACCAAGAGAACGATCATCAAAAAGTTGAGTATCAAAGGGTGACAACTCAAGAATGGAAAGAGTCGATCAAAAAGTCAATATATATGTTGGAACTGTAGACAACCAGGTCACTATGCCATTGATCGCTCATATCCTGTAGTCAACAAGTACAGGGATGAAGAAGAAAGAAAGATCTTCGAGAAAGAAGACGAAAAAGAAAAAGGCAATGATGGTGCAGAGATCACGAGACAACCAAGTCACGAGAGACATCGATTCGAGAGCAAGAAGTGACTACTCAAGTGACTCAAGAAGAAGCCCTGATCCGCTTGATGGCCAAGGAACAAGATCAACCCGACCAAGAAGATGAGGTACAATCTAACTCATCAAACTCGGACACTAGTGATAGTGATCGTGACACACACACTTCATCACCCACTCGATCTTTATGATTCATTAGGCAAAATGATGAAAGATTTTGAACACATTAAATCCTCACACACACTATTGAATGAGGAAAACAAATTACTCAAAAGTCAAAACTCAAAGTGACTAAGGAGCCGAGTACTCTAAGTCAAATAGCCGATGAGAATAAAAGTTTAAAGGTGAAAATGCTAAATTAATGGCGTAAATTGTGCTATAGAAAAGAGGAGAATGACCTCAAGAATGTTATTGCCTCATTCACTAAGGCATCTAAATCATTGGATGATCTTATTATGAGTCAAAGAGAATGTGGAGACAAGACAGCTTAGGATTTAATTCCTCTGTGCTATGTCGGACCTCAAGAGTAATTTTGGAAAAAGAATCTTCAAGTCATGAAGAATCAAAAATCCAAAACTCTAAATGTTGCACACACTTTCACTCCAAAGCACAATAATAAGCAAACCGGCATTGGTTATAAAGGAAAAGGAAAACAACCGATTGAGTGCGCTGAAAGGACAAATGAGAAAAGATTGATCGAGTCCTCAAAGAAACTCCAAACAGTAAAAATACTCAGTAAAGAAGAAGCGAGCCACCAAAACCCCGAAAATCCATAAAAGAAATACAAATGATGGGAATGGTAGAAAATATCCAAGCCAAGTGATTGGAATAATGTGAACTATCAAAGATAGACTTATGGAATATAAGCCCAAATGGCAAAGGCCTAGAACTCAAAGAAAGGCCATTCCAAAAGTATAAGAGCTTTCATCAAAGACACATATGCACCTAGGCACTACACTCAAAAACACCACAATTACCTAAGGAAGGCAATTGCTAAAACACATATGCAGCATACGACAAAAGAGACAATCGTATGAACCTAGAATCCCCAAGCAATTTGCCAGGATTAATTATGATTATGGCACTGATAGATGGCAACCCCTTAGAGTCAAATCTTTTGGCTATAGGTTGGTTGGATCATCTTACAATTCTAACCCCTCAGACCTGCACAAGTATGGGTACCTAAAACTTAATTTCCTTGATTGCGGGTTCAAGGAACAATGAGTGCCAAGGAACCTGGTACATGGATAGTGGTTGTTCCGGACACATGACAGAAATAAGAGAAATCATGTCAAAATTCAAGGAAGTTAAAGGAGCAAAAGTCATATTTGGAGGAAATGAAGCTCTGGCGAAATAAGAGGCATTGGATCCATCAAGAAGAATGGATTAGAAATCACAGATGTTGCATATGTTGAAGGACTAAACTTCAATTTACTAAGCATCGATCAACTCGTGACAAGGGCTACAATGTTGGATTCAACATGGATATATGCCAAATCAAAGATATTGAATCAAATGAAGTGGTGCTTTGCAAGGATGTAGACAGAAAAATATGTATGTAGTGGATTGGTCAATCGCAACACCCAAAGACTGCCTCTACTAAAAAGAGTACAAATTGAATCAAGTTGGTAGTGTGGCACAAAAAGCCGAGTCACCCGATTTCAAAACAATTAACAAGTCGGCAAGAAGTCATCTTGTGGAAGGACTTCCGGACTCGAGATACAAGAAGGAGAGTATATGTGACGCATGTCGAAGGGAAAACAAATCAAGTCGTCATTCAAGGAAAAGACATGCCCATCCTCAACAAGAATATTGCATCCGCTTCATATGGATCTATTTGGCCCAAAGGAACCTGCGCAAAGTGGAAAGAAATACACCTTGGTGGTAGTAGATGACTACTCAAGATATACATGGACAATATTCATGTGTAAGAAGAAAGAAACTCTACAAAAACTACCACAAATGATGAAAAGGATTCAAAACGAGAAGAGTCAAACCATTATCAAAATAAGATCGACAGAGGAACCGAGTTTGTCAATGGAATAATAACTCGATATTGTATTGAGAATGGTATTGGTCATGAACTATCAAGACAAGGACTCCACAAAGAATGGAGTTGCGAGAAAGAAGAAATAGAACCCTCAAAGAAGCGGCAAAGGACCATGTTAGTGAAGCGAGTTACCAAAAAGATTTTGGGCTGAAGCAATCAACACACACTTTTGCTACACTCAAACAGATGTATGATAAATAGACAAATGACAAAGACTCCTATGAGATCTGGATCGAAGAAAACCAAATGTTGCATATTTCGAGAATATTTGGATGTAAATGCTTCATCCACAACAATGACAAAGACAATCTAAAGGCTTTTGATGCTAAAGTGATGAAGGTATCTTCTTAGGATACTCAAATTTAAAAGCAAAGCCTACAGAATACTCAACAAAAGGACTATGGTTGCGAGAAGAATCCATTCATGTGGTGTTTGATGAGCCAAATATAAATGGAGAAGACATTGAAGAGTCACCGATAAGTCAATCATCCAACCATACGTAAGAGTCCCTATCTTTGTCAAGTTTGAAAATGGAATTATCAATTCGAAGAAGATGAGATAACAATCTCAAAAACAAATGGAAAATTTGCGGCTAAGTGATTACGAGAGAGTCGACCCAAAGAACACAAAATACAAAGTAGATCAATCCAACTAACTTACTCCAACTTTGATGTAAGATGGCCGAGAGACCATCCACGAACTTGTCATTAGAGATATAAGATAAGGTGTCAAGACAAGATCCGAACTCAACAAGAAGCCATGTTCACATGCTTCATCTCGCAAATAGAGCCCAAATATGTGTCACAAGCATTGGACGACACACATTGGATTCAAGCTATGCAAGAAGAGGAGAATCGGTTTGAGAAATAAAGTATGGGAATTAGTGCAAAGACCCATACATCAAAATGTTATTGGAACCAAATGGGTGTTCGAAATAAGATGAACGAGGAAGGTTACGTGGTAAGAAACAAAGCAAGACTAGTAGCCAAAGGATATTGCCAAGAAGAAGGGATAGATTTTGATGAAACATTTGCCCCTGTAGCAAGATTGGAAGCTATAAGGATGTTTCTTGCCTATGCACTCACAAGAATTTCATTGTATATCGATGGATGTAAAAAGTGCATTCCTAAATGGTTTTTATTGGAAGAAGAAGTGTATGTTGAACAACCTCCAGGATTTGAACAGAAGACTCTTGGAGATAAGGTATACAAACTCAAGAAAGCTTTGTATGGATTGAAACAGGCACCCGAGCATGGTATGATACCTTGTCACAATTCCTAACGATAATGGATTCACAAAAGGAAAAGTAGATAGAACACTTTTCGAAATTCAAGACAAGAAGAGTATTCTACTTGTTCAAATATATGTTGATGACATCATCTTTGGATCCACAAACAAAGAGTCGTGTGTGAAAAGTTTTCAAACCTCATGCAAAGTAAATTTGAAATGAGCATGATGGGAGAGCCGACATTCTTCCTTGGACTCCAAGTGAAACATCCGAAGGATGGAACCTTCATAAGTCAAACAAAATACACCAGAGATTTAATGAAGAAGTTTGGTATGGAGGAGAAGTCTTCGTAAAAATACCAATGAACACATCACAAAAATGGACATGGATGAAGATGGTAAGCCTGTAGATCAAACAAGATACGAGCACTTATTGGATCATTGCTCTATCTCACAAAGAAGCGGGCCGGACATCACCTTTCTTTGTAGGTGTATGTGCAAGATTTCAATCTGCTCCAAAAGAGAGCCATATGACAAAGCTAAGAGAATATTGAGATACTTGAAAGGAAGCCAAGAAGTAGGGCTATGGTATCCAAAGGAAGGTGGATTCAAGCTAATTGGCTATTCAGATTCTCGATCTTGGATGCACGAGTGACGGAAGAAGAGCACTTCGGCACATGTCAAATGCTAGGAAACAGTGATTTCTGGTTTAGCAAGAAGCAAAACTCAATAGCCACCTCTACAAATGAGGCGAGAATACATAGGCTCATGGCAAACTGTTGTGCCCAAGTCCTATGGATGAGACAAAGAATGAGAGACTATGAAGTTGAAGAAAAAGAAATTCCAATCATGTGTGATAACACAAGTGCAATTGCAATAACTCAAAATCCTGTGTTGCACTCAAGAACAAAACATATTGATGTCGATATCACTTCATAAGAGATCATGTTGAAAAGAAGGACATCATCCTGAATATATCTCAACGATAAACAACTAGCCGACATCTTCACAAAACCACTATGTGAGTCAAGATTTGAAGAACTCAAGCATGAGTTGGGGCTAATTGAGCTGAGTGACACTCGGGCGAATCAAAGAAGAGAAATGGAACAGAAAAGGGGTGAAAAAGAGTCAAAAACAGCAATCACTCACTAAATCACCAGTCTGGAAAGACAATACTACATCGAGTCACGGTGATAAATGAGTCACTAAGAGAACTGCAAGAAGTAGAGTTAAATCGGCTAAGGGATAAGCTGAATAACTTATGAGCAAAGTGACAAAAACACAAATCGTTTGACTAAGCGGGAATGTTTTAAGGAATACGTCGGCATAATGATGATGTGTACGGACATAAAGCCGCACACCAAGCCTATGATTGGATATAAATGCTTTGCCGCATTAAATACGAGACATGAAATGCTCAATAGGCGTCAAAATCCAAGCCGTTGATTTCGATCACATTTCAAAAACCACCCGCACGTCCTTTCATAAACCATATTTAAACCATTTTCGTCCGTTTCTCTCTCACACTTCTAAAACTGTTCATCTCTTTCTCTCAAAAGCAAAGGCAAAATACTCTCGAAACCCTATCAACCTTCAAATCAATTTCTGAGTTTTTCCTTGATATAATCCTGAGAAATGGCACCAACTTATGACTTTACCAAGTTAGGAAAGCAAATCCACACCGGCTCTACGGTGGATTTTGACGGAATGATGAAACAGGGGTCCGACGACACCCTAGTGAAGAAAATTGCTGAGAAGTTGGAAACGACCGGACTAAAACCGTTTCTAACGTTAGAATATCCGATGACCTATGTGGAGGAGGTCGCACAATTCTACGTGAATGCTGAGATTCACGATGAAGGAATCAAGTCATCTGTTCACGGAAAGCAGCTGACTATCTCTGCCAAGGATTTGGCTGAATATTGCTCACTACCGCCAGAAGGAGCATCCGAGATTAAAGAAGCGATGTAAACTTGGGTGACGATGGAAAGAAATAGCCAAGTCCGACTTTGCTTTGATAAAATAATATACACAAAGAAACAAGAGACTGCTGAAGGAGGATTATCACAAGTTGTTGGACATAGTTGCCAAATGTATCGACATCAAATTTGGCGACTTTGACCAATCACAAAGGCAAAGCCGATTGTAATGGCTGCAATCATCGAAGAAAAGAAGATAAACTGGGCTGAGTTTGTCTACAGCAGACTCTGCCAGAACGTGGGAACAAATCCTTCAAAGAAGATGGCACATTTGGAGGATCCCTAGGATATGGCCTGTGATTGGCCGGCTATTGGAGGTGAAAGGAGTCCCTCTTAGACATGGGAAGGCATTCCATGTTAACAAGAGGATGTTCGAGCAAACCTCTCTGCGCGCAAAGAGAGCTTACGCCAAGAGAGCGACACTAGTGAGGGGGAATCAGGTGACCCGAAGATACAAAATGTTTCCTTTCCACCAAGAAGAAAGTTGCCCTGCTGCTAAGAAGATCACGCCCCTGCAGCAAAGAAAGAAAACCAAACATGCTCCCCGCCCCTGCAGCAGAGTCACCCGCCCTGAAGCAGCCATGTCTCCCCTGCCCGCAGCAGCAGGCGGTCGAGAGGACTCACAAATACCTTCTCCGATCGTCAAAAAGAGGAGAACCGAGAAGCCACGACGGCCTGCTCCTCGAAAAAAGACACCGGACACCCCCCCCGCCCAAGACTCGAGAGGACACCGTCTCGAACCGAGAAATCCCTCTGTACAAACTAGGAGACGAAGAAGAATCGTCAAGCGATCCGGCTCGGAGAAAGCAAATGAGTCGATTACTCGGCTAAGCGCAAATACCGGAGACTACTGGAGAAGTAGAGTCACGGATGTAATTGATGAAACAGCCAAGTCTGCAAAGCGTCAGCAGAGGCAACTCAAGACACAAACAGTAGTTCACGCAATCAAACACAAGAAGAAACGCCAGAGCGGATAGTGATGTAATGATCCTATCTCCACCTTACCCGGACATCCAAAATCGTCTGCGTGAGTGGAGGAAATGGAAGTTGAGCAAGTCAAGGAATAGTTCCAACGCCCGAGTTTATAGAAGAAGAAGAGGAACTGCTAAATTTCCTTGGACTAAAGATCGTGCTTCCAAAGACTTGATGAAGACAATCGCTTAGACATCCTGCAGATTTTCAAGGACAAGGAGAGAGAAAAGCAAACGAGGAAGGCCGAGGCACGCGAGAAGGCAAGCATCCGCCTATCTCCGGCACCACGAACACACACATCCTCTCCTTGATGTCTTCTCTGACAGTGATGAGGAACCGGAGAATGTCTGCGCCCGCGAGAAGAGTTACAAATGCAAAGCAAGCATTGCACGAGTCCGAGAATCCTTCACGAGCAAAGACCGATGGAGGGACCAGGAGAGTCCTCCGAACACACGCTTGAAATCGATCCAATGGGAGTGGTTCAAAAATCGCCATCTGTTGTTCTTGCCACCACTTCCCAGCTCACTCGGAAGAAGCAATAAGGGACCTGGCGATGAAACCGGGACAATGGGGACCCCATCGAGCCAACCCGATTGAAGGTGTTTTACCACCTGCCCCAACGGCTGAACATTCAAAAGAAACAGTGGGAGTTTGGAGACGAGTGACCCCATTCAAGTCACTCACCGGTGCCCCGGGGGAAACTCCTCCACCGCAAAGAGGCAAGGTCGGAGGATGCTGCGATGACTCCACAACGAATCAAGGAGGCGAAGTAGAGAAAATACAAACACAAGAAGAACAACAAGTTGCCATCAACGAAGCTCGGACAATTGACACTTTGTCTCGGTGAGATGCCAATCGCTCTGCAGCTAATGATCTTCTTGATGCGATCGAATCCACAGATGGAATGTACCACGGGGAGTTAACACTGGGCGATGAAAGTGCAATCCATGGGGTTGAGACTCCAATGGATGCCATCAGTAAGACCCTAAGACAGTGACACACTCGTCGAAAGGGAGGACTAAGCCTCGCAGCAGAGAGAGACTAGCGGAGGTAATGAAGGCCCACGGGAGGTTGAGACTTCCGGGGTAAAGAAGCGATGTAGAGAACATCCCTCCCCCCATCATCGACCCATCCGAGAAGGAGATAAGCGCACTTCATGATTCCCGGACAACCCCGATGTCACTTTTCCGGGATCGGAAGGCGAAGAAGAAGCTGAGTCATCCCCATGACAAATCCAAAAGACTTCAAACAAGGATGTTCCAAGCACGAGCAAGTCGATCCCAAGACTACTCGTCAAACTTTTAACTTTGATGATGAGCCACCAATGGAAATCTCATCATCGTCCGATGACGCTCGATAAGGCCGAGGACCGCCATCAAATGGAAAAATCACCGAGACCAACGGCGGTTAAGACAAACAGGCTCGGCAAGCGGGTCTACTTCACAACAAAACCCAAATGAACCGAGAGACCACCTGCGCGCCCCTCAAGTGCAGCAGCAGGTCGATTCCTCAAAGAACTCCACGCTCACCGCTCATCATCGAACAAATCCCGATTGGCGGTGATGAATCTTTCATAGAATCCTTTCCTTTTTCTCCGGAGGTACCCGACCTCCATGAAGAGTCGAGAATGAGCGCGCACGCTATCACGCACCAGCTCCGTCTTTTCATCAGTACCATTGTTCCAAATTACTTATGACTTTGATCTTTGTATGGCCATCACCGCAATGAAGAATCAAATGAAGTTTGAGAAGTGTTCAAGGCACTCTTTGCTTGAGGTTGAACAGATGGAGAGGCATCGAGCCTCTTTGGACATGCGACGGACAACAGAGATGCCAACCTTACAAATACCGACTTGAGAGGCATCACAGTCGAGATAAGGGAATGGTGGCAACAAAGAAGAACAATGCGTGTGGAACAAGTCGATTCTTCAGGACATTGTTCAACAAGTCTTTGGTATGGAGAGTGAAAATGCTTTGATGCAAAAACGGTGAGAGAACACATTGAGCATATGCATGAAGCTCACACTTTGCCGAGATCAAGGCTGCTGCGTGAGCAAAATACAAATGATCTACGACGTTTGGAAGAACACATGACAAGAAAATTCAGCCTTCTCATGGCCGAGATGAAGCGATTTCAGAGAATCCAACGCTACTCGACCAATTCCGTCTGCATACAACGCAAAGAGACTTCGAAGCAGAACTCAACCATCGAAGACTTCGACTTCATGCTTGCCAAAGATGTTCCCTGGGGTTCCTCTATCCTTTGATGATGCCAAAAAGGGGAAGAGGAATACCTCAAAGCGCTAAAATCAAGCCGAAAGAAAGGAGCAAATGAGAAGGAAAATCACCGAGGAGGAAGTCTTGAAACGAGAAGAAAGGAAAGCTTGTTGAGGGGGAAGGATCAACGGATGTGACATTGATGATTGCGAAACCCCCAACAAGGTCCTCACACAAATGACATTATAAGCGGCAAACTCCCTCGTGACTCGCCACTCCAACACTCGCTATATCCATGGCTAATAAGAGAAAAACTATTGAAGCGGGGATGAAGGAAGTGGAAGGAAGAATGGATGCCCGAGTTATGAACATCTTGAAAGAACATGGAGGCATTCCAAAGAGACAGAGACACTTATGCCATCTCGGATGTCGGGACAGAGCCACGATCGCTGATGAATTTAAAACGCTCGAATCTGAGGGATACTTTGCAAATATGTCTATGGCTCAAGCTTGGGACTGATCTTGGGAAAAGGGTCTCACGTTATGTGAAGAAGGCCGACAGCGGAGACTACCGTGATCACTCTGGTCACTCACTCACTCCACCGGTCACTCACCGAAAGAAGAAGACCCCAAGACAATATACGCCCGAGGTAGAGGAAGAAGCGAGAGTGGAGGAAGAAGCTTCAGATCTAGGCCTCTGCCCAAAAACATCGAATATGTGGATCCAGGAAAGAAAGGAGGGATCTACCTTTGGGGGCTTGACCAAGTAGCGAATTTGCGAGTGGCGAAAACTAACGCTGAGTATGTGAAAAGACTAGAAGAAGAAAACAAAAGACAAACTCAGCTATGGGAGGAAAGACAGGAAAGAATAAGAAGAGATGAAGCTGCCAGGAAGACATATGAGAAGAAAAAGAAGGCGATTGGCGACGAGAAAAAGAGAAGAAGAGAAGAAGATCTTGATCAAGATGAAAGAAGAGAAATGAAGGAGATGAAGTGTTGCTTTGTCCACCCTTTCGTGTATTTTATCATGTAAATACATACAATGTAAGTCTTCTGTAATAAAACTATAAATTCTTTATTTTTGTTGAAGACAAATATGTGCTCTGATACACCTTGTAAACAAAGTGTAAAAGAACAAGAATGATATGATCAATAAACGGATCTATTCTCGCACATACATTCTATGTCAATACACTATCTCGTATGTATCTTTCTTTGTTTGCATTTTTGAATGGTTTAAGTTTTGGCATCATCAAAAAGGGGGAAATTGTTAGGAATTTTATTGTTGATTTTGATGAATGCCATGTAAAACTTAGAATAGAAAGTTGGCACCCCATTTCTTGTTGTAAAATGCATTGTAACAATAAGAGCAAAGCTGCCGAGTTATGTCGGCTATGCCCTAAAATGCAAGAAGACAATCAAGATCGGAAGGAAGACTCGCTTTGAGACAAATGAGTATGACAAAGAAGAGTAGACAGAACTCTCTTTCGAGAAGCGGCTAAGATGCAATGAGTGGAGCATCGGTCAAGTCAACTCAAGAAAAGCCAAGTCTCAAGTTGAAGTGACAAGAGTCATCCAATGATTGGAAGTCGACTCTAAGTCACCTGGGAAAGCAAGAAAATGCAGTCAAGTCGAGATAATCGTAAAAGAACCGTTGCCGCGAAATCAAGAGATTTACTTAAACAAGTAATATCTCCATACCACCTTTCTCGGAGTGCTCACCCCGAAGCGTGCAAAAGGAATGAACCAATGGGAAGCACTACACCGTGTCGAACTCGAAAAGGTGATAGAACAATTCATACGAGGAAATGGCAATTCCAAGAACTCGCAACAAGACAAGCCAACGACGCAAAGTGACTTTCAAAAATAAGCCTATCTCTTCAACAGGCAAATTTTTGAAAGTTCACTATAAAAGGCCGAGGAGTTTGTTTGAGAAGAAGGATGACACACATGTGAGATATACAAGCATATTAGAAAAACTCAAATATTCTCAATCCTCAAGCCTACATTACGAAGTACATCAATCCAACACTCACCGTGAAGGAAAGAGAACTTCAATCGAGTTGAAGAGAGAAACTTTTGATTTAAAAGGGGTCTACATTCCAGGGAAGGATTGTAGAAAGGTTCAAGGTTGAACCAAGTCTTAAGCTTTTGGAGGGCTTCGTGATCAAATCCAAAGAGCTTGAGCAAGTGAGTCAGTAGTAACAAGCGCAAATGCCTGTGAAGAAGCCGAGTCGTCACGAGAAGCCACCGAGTGATCAAGGCGTCTCCGGACCGAGTCCCTAAGGATCAAGTCGGCCAGATCAAGACTTGTATCCGGACCATTACCACTTTGTAAACCGATCATTACTTAGTGGATTCCTCCGGGAGTTGGAGAAGAGAGGAGTAGAAGAATTACCCCATCTTCGAACCTCTATAAAAACTTCTTTGTGTCATTTACTTTTCAAAGACTTTAATTCTAGCATTTTTAACTCGCTTATATCTGTGATAAATTTGCTATCCACTTGATAATTCATAAGTACTAAATCAAGCTCTAAAATCTTGCTTAATCAAACTTAAGGGTGTTAAGTCTTCCAAAAAACAAAACCACGCTTGAGTCAAATTATAGCCAACAAATGAGTTACTCCATCAACAAACTCAAATTTGAGTCTCATTGAGAGATTAACTCTCTTGAGTGACTAATTCGACTGCTTGTCTATCAAGGACACAAATGTGTGTGGAATCAACTCTGTATATTTAAAAGGACTAAATCGAAAATTTGGTAAGGTTTATTCAACCCCCCCCCTTCTAAACCTTACACTTACACCCCTTGGGACCTACACCTCATAAGCAGAAATGTGGTTGGAGAAGAAGACACAACGGAAATTCAAGAAAGTACACATGCTAAAACTATTTTAAAAGGGAGATGTCTACAACACCAAGGAGGAATTGATCAAAGAGCTCAGTTGTTATGCGTTGAAACATCACTTCCAATATAAGGTGAAAAAGTCGTGAAAACAGAATTACTACGTAAAGTGTCTCGATGAAAATTGCAATTGGCATTTGAAAGCCTCATCCACATCTGGGACAACAAGATTCATAGTAAGAAAGCACGAAACAACACACACATATCCGCAGGATGAACGACAATAGGCACGCCACGGCAAAAATAGTTGGGGACCTTATCAAATCAAAGTACCTCAACAATATCAAAACAATCTACACGCCAACAGATATAATTAGAGACATGAAGGACGAGCATGGAATAAGTCTCGACTATAAAAAGGCATGGAGATCAAAAGAGAAGGCGCTGGACATAATAAGGGAAAGGCCGAATGAGTCTTATCAGAAACTACCGGCTTACTTGTACATGTTGGATGAAACGAATCCCAGATCGATCATTGAAATAGTAAGAAAAGAGGATGACATGTTCCTCTTCTTATTCATGGCTATCAATGCATCAATAAAAGGATGGAGGCACTGCAGGCCTGTAATTGTTGTTGATGGTACATTCCCAAAAGCAAGCTATGGGGGGGCTTTGTTGTCTGCCTGCACACAGGATGGGAATGGGAGCATTTTCCCATTGGCTTTTGCGAAGAGTGGATTCCGAGAATGATGGGAGCTGGGTGTGGTTTTTCACAAAGATAAAACAAACATTTGGTCTCAGGGAAGGGATGTGCATAGTCTCAGACAGACACGCGAGTATCGAAACAACAATAAATGAGGAACAAAATGTAAATATTTCCTTATATGATGTTTCACTTTTGTTTCATATATGTTTCTTTTATGTTTCACATATAGTTTCAAAAACATACCCCTTTACAAATTTCTCACAAGTATATTATTTTAACGATCAGGTATATCCTGAGGTCTCTCACGGGCTGTGCACATATCATCTACTAAACAATTTGAAGGCAAACTTCAAAAGGAAAAACAGCGAAATACGAGATCCGTTCATAGAAGCAGCAAAAGCATACACGAATGAAGAGTTCGAAAAGCAAACGTCTGCACTTGACAGCATAAACATCAGAATTAGACCCTATTTGTCCATCAACGGCTACGAGAAATAGACACAACTCGACTGTCATAGCAAACGATAACCAATTTCAAAAAAGATATTTGTTAAGAAACCATTTTCATTCAGCTCCTCCGAAGTCGGATATAGAGTTGGCCGGTGTTGAACCAATCTCTGTTCAATTTCCAACACCTTAACAATCTCAGACTCACTTCTAAGCACAGGCACACAGAATATAAAAATTCTAATCTTCTTGATTTAGTTATATTTCTTGAGAACATTCTTCTAAACTCGGGCACACAAAGCATTAAGACTCCGTTTATTTGTCTCAACTTAATCAAACAGGACATAAGATCATCATGTAACTAGTCATACATATCGATTCATAGCAAAGACAACTTAAAAATAAAGTAGGACTGTAAATAATTCAACTTGCATGTTTAACTGATGCAAATCCAAAAAATAAGACAAACGCAGAAGCAAAACTAGCGAAACCTCTTATCTGATTTAGATTTACTTATTTATATCCTAGATCCATTAAAAAAACACTGAAAGCCAATTTTCATCAAAATCCAGAAATTTGTTTAGTTAAAACAAAGGTGGTAAGAGATTATCCACGAAATTTTCACCTCTAATATTACAAAGCTAAATATAGTCGATGAATCGAATTTTTGCTTATGAATCATAGGAAAATCTACAAAATAATTGGTGTATTTTTTTAATAACCAGTAACCAGTTATGTATTTGCTATTGAACTTGTGTCATCATATATCAATTCCCAAAAGTAATATTACATACTATAGGATCAATCACTCAAACTTTTAATTCCCAAATATATTTAATTTGGGAGCACCAACCAGAAAATCCATAAGAAGGAGTTTTTTTGTAATACCCATATCATCATTTCTAAACCCTAGATAGCATATCCATACAAATATATTTAGCAGTTCATAGTGAGTAAGAGTTGAAAATATACACATATATATGTGTCCAAAGATCTAACCTCAAAACCAGATCCAGCCCAAAAGAATCGTTATTATCTTCAACTACTAGTGGAGCATAACATTTCAAATCCAAACCAGAAATCAACCCATATGCTGATGAGTAGTGTCCTGGAGTGACACCACTTCACGTATCTTCTTCCTCAATCACGGTCTTTGAGACGAAGTATTAATGGTTGGAGATGGTGGAGGAACCACAGGAGAAATCGAGAAACTCGATTTGTGGAATATGAATAAAATCGATGTAGATATCTTCTAAAAAATTACAATTATGCCACTGCATTTTTTTACATCGGTTGCATGATAACCGATGTTAAACACTGTTGTAAAATGCCGTTTTTGTAGTAGTGAAGGTGGACAAAGACATCTGTTGGAATAACCGATCTTAAAATTAATGTTATAAAGCAAGAAATGGGTGAACAAAGACATCTACTTTAAAAAATGATGTGTAACAGTGAAAAAATTCGGTCATACACATCGGTTCACTTAAAACATGATGTTGTATAGTATAAGACATCATGATATTCGTGAAACATATGTCTTTTAAGTGATGTCTTTGAGTGTTTTTCTTGTAGTCAGATTCTAATGAATACTTCAATCAAAATTGATATGGATGCAGAAGGCAAACCAAAGGATCAGATAAGATATAGAGTACGTATTGAATCATTATTCTACTTAAGTGCCAGCAGACTTGACATCACCTTTGCACTTGGTGTATGTGCAAGGTTTCAATTTGCATCAAAGGAAAGTCATATGACAGAAGCAAAGAAAATATTGATATATTTGAAAGAAAACCAAGAAGTTAGATTGTGGTATCCCAAGGAAGGAGGCTTCAAATTCATGGATATTCAAATTCAGATTATGTTGGATCTAGAGTTGACGTGAAGAGTACATCTGGTACATGTCAACTACTTAGAAATAGATTGGTTTCTTGGTTCAACAAGAAACAAAATTCAATAGCAACATCAACCGCTGATGTTGAGTACATTATTGCAGGTAGTTGTTGTGCCCAAGTCTTATGGATGAGACAACAACTGAGAGATATGATATTATAGAAAAGAAAATTCCAATTATATGTGATACCACAAGTACTATTGCAATTACTCAGAATCCAATATTACATTCGACAATAAAGCACATTGATGTTAGATATCACTTTATTAGAGATCATGTTAAAAAGAAAGACATCACATTGGAATATGTCTCAAATGAGAAGCAGTTAGCTGGTATATTCACAAAACCTTTGTGTAAATAAATGTTTGAAGAATTAAAGAATGAGATTGGACTGATTGAGCTATGTTAATAAGCTCAAAAGAGTCTCACTTGATCAAGACAGTAAAATCAGCCAAATTAGATGTTCAACAGAATAAAGTCAATTGAACAGCTGAGTTGTATCAACAGACTGAATAGAGAAGTAGAATCAAGCCAAAATGAGTCAGCAGACACATTTATTGGCTAAGAGACAAAATGTGGTCATTTTCAATAATGAGAGAATATTTTTGGGATGATGTCATCATCATTAAATGTGACACAGTAAAGGCTTCGATAGGAAACCTATGATTTGCCATAAATGTTGCGGCCATTTAATGCAGGAAAATTAAAGCACCTTTTCCGGATGAATCTCAATTGTTGATCAAATTCAAATTTGCACGATCCCGAAAATGTCTATTCATGTCTCATATATATCGAGAATTTCATTTCTCTTTGTTCACACTACTCTCAAAAAACTTTCAGAATTCCGAAAACTCTATGTAAGAAAAACCCAAGTTCAAAAGCTCAAAGATCTACCATGGCACCAAAGAAAGGTTCAAGTTATGCCTTGGATTTCGTGAAATTGTCTCGAGAAAATGTACTTGGTGCACTTATTAATGCCAAAGGATTGGTTCAGCAATCATCTGATCAAGAAAGGGCGAATAAGATTGTTAAGCACTTGGAGAAATCTGGTTTGTTGAGGTTTCTCACTTTACCTATGCCACATACATTTCTGGAAGAAGTGGAGTTGTTCTATGTGAATGCCTCCATTCATGATGATAGAATACATTCTTCTCGTGAATGGAAAAGAAGTCAAGTTAGCCGGCAATGACTTGACTTCTTTCCATTCACAGAAGAATAGATTCCATCATCGTGAATGGAGGCGTTCACATAGAACATATCCACTTCTTTCAGAAATGTATGTGGCAGCAGACTTGACTGAGCTGCTTCACCTTTCCAATAGCAGATTCAAGGACCTAAAAGACTATGAGTACGATTTCATGAAGATAGGGAAGAAGATTGCGACCGAGGAAGCTGCAACCAAGTACAATCCATCAGCCACAAAGGTTGTGATCAAAGAAGAGTACCACAAGCTGATGGATGTGGTTGCCAAATGTGTGTATATCAAATTTGGCTCTTACAATCAGTTGTCCAAGACAAAGCTAACTATAATGGCAGCCATTATGTAAGAGCTGGAAGTGAATTTGAGTGAGTACATTTTTGATAAGCTATGTCAAAATGTACATAATGTGGAGTTAGCTGATGGAAGTTTAAGAACACCTATGGAATAGTCATTGGGTTTTTGCTAGAAAAGAAGGGATTGTCGTTGAGAAAAGGTAAGGCATTCCATGTCAACAAGAGACTCATCAAGAGCAATCTGTAAGTTGCCGAGAAGAAGGCCCATGCAAAATAGAAGGGTGTTTGTGGGGGGGGGTGGCTGAAAGTGTACTTGAGAAAGAGACAGTTGCTCCTGCTCCTGCGTCGGTTGTCCTCGAGAAGAGAAGAACAACTATTCCCCACAACACAACTGTAAAAAAGCAGAAGACTCAACCAAAGGGAGGGTTGAAGGATGACCAGAAGAATCAATTGTACGGGTTGAAGCTGAGGATTCTGAGGAAACCGAATCAATTACAATTACCTTAGAGAGAAGCTCCATGAAGAATCGAGACGAGCAACCTGCTGCAGTTGCCCCTGTTATTGAAATAGCTGCAGTAGAATCAACTACCAAGGAAGTAGCTGCGGTTGAACTAGAGGAAGTGTGGGTTGAGGACACAGTTGCAATGGTAATTGAAAAAGCAGTTGTTGGGACCACTATTGAACCTGTTGAGGATGTTAGGCCTCAAGAAGAAGAAGTTGCTGAAAGGGATACAACTGCGTCTGATGAACCAGGATCCCACATCTATCCTGACATCAAAGCTAGGTTGTATGTATGGAGAAAATGGAAGTTTTGCAACAGTTGGCAGCAGTTTCAGAGGCCCTAATTAATTGAAGAAGAAGAATGGCTTTTGGCATTTCTGAAACATCCTTCTGTTACTCAAGCTCTTAATGAGATGTACGCCTGCACTGTGATTTTTGAAAAGAAGTAGGAAGAGAGGGAGAAGGCCCTTGAAAAGTGTAAGAGTGCTGAACCGCACAAATTTCCGTTCACAAATGCAAATATTCCCAATGCGTACAACAACGATGATAAAGGAACGATCGAATGAGCTGATGCAATGGAGGCTGCATAGCTAAGTCAAACATTAAGAGAATCCCATGAAATGAATGAGCAAGCTCATCTATCTGGGGTTGGGGAACCATCATTCCCTACTCTCATCATTGAAAGAGTGGCCGGTGAGAGACACAACTGCTTTCTCATCACCAGCTCACTCTAATGAGGAAGTTGAAAATAAGGGAAATTGCGATGAAGTTGGGATTGAAGTTGTGAATTTAGATGAAGATATGCAAGAGGGGAACCTAGTGGAGCCACACCCTAAAATTGCTATTGAGACAACATAGATCAAATTAATTGAGCATTCAAGAGAAACAATCAAGTCCCCAGTGTCAGTTGACCCTAGCCTAATTCAAAATCAGTCAGTTAGTGAGCCAGCTGAGCAGGAAACTAGGCACACTACAGCCAGGTCGGAGAAGGCTGTAGAGGAAAAAGAAGAACCTCTGAAGTTTGGAGGCAATGGTGAGAATGTTGTCGAAGAAGGAAATGTAAAGGCTATTTAAGTTGCAGTGATTGAGACTGTTGCAGTGAGGCACAAGGAATGTAGTTGCAGGCCCATGAAATTTCAGCAGTTGAGACTGTTGAAATAGAGGAACAGGTTGGAAGAAGAGTTGAAGCCACAACAATTGAGACTGTTGTTGGCAGTGAAAGTGCAATCCCAGAGGCTGAGACTACTAAGGATGCCACATTTGTAGAAGACATTTCAATGGTTAAGACTACTGCAAGGATTGCACAAGACCCATTAGCAGTTGAGATTGCTAGGGAAAATGTTCAAGTGACTAGTGATGCGCAGAAGTCCCAGAATCTGAATCGGTTGAGCCAATGATCATAGATGCTTTTACAGACATTAAATTAGAGGCAGAATATTCATACATAACTGATGAAATGGAAGCTAGTGAATTAGTTGAATCTGACAAAGAGGCCACTGATCCAGAGGATACATTGAAATACACCAGAATAAGGTTTGTGTTAGTTGATCACCCTCCTCAACTAGCTCAATCTCCCGCAAAGGAGGCTATTGGAACAATTGATGGAATGAAACTCAAAAGGAAGTTCCAACTGCTGCCAGTGAAGCTTTTAAGATAGTTGAGGCGCAGTCTGATCAATAGGCTACCATAAATGTGGCTGGCGATCAAGTTTTTCCAGCTAAAGCATAAAAAGTTGTTGGTCAGGGTGACATGGCAAGGATTCCCCAAGGAGGAGTGCGACCTTCCTCAGATCCTATTGAAAATGGGTATGTTACATTTTCCATTCCGAGAAGATATCCCGTGGGAATAAGAACTGAGGAAGAACTGCCAGATCCCGAGTACATGTGCACCCAGATGATTTGCATGTTCCTTCGGGTACAAGAATCATTTCGTATGGCCATGAATTCGAGTTTTCTCCAAAAGACAATCTACAGATTTTCGCAGAGCCTTCAAAGTATTGTGTGAAAAAATGGAGGCAATGGAAAAGGGTTTTGCTGATTTAAACACTCGAATTGACAATCATGATGCAATGATCTTAAGAAATATCTGTGGATCAGTGCTAAGAATCAAAGAATGGACGCAATAGACTAAAGCACTTCGCAGGGAACAAGTCGGCTACTTCAGACAGCTGTATTTTAAGCTCTTGGTCTGGGGTGCTAATCAACTTGCATTCCAACAGAGGAAATGGAATAATATCGTCAGATGGAAAGAAATCATTTCACATATATGGAGCTACTAAAACTAAGATGGAGAAAAGGTTGGAGAACATGGAAGTTACAATGAAACAAGAGTTGTCCTCCGTGAAGAAATAGCTGCAAGTGGTCAGCTCAAATCAATCAACAACAGACACCATGACCTAGAAGAAGCTTGATTTCATTCTTCGATCAGTCCAACCTTCCTTAGGTGATGATGCCAAAAGGAAGAAGAGAAAGCACCCTCGACAACATCGATAAAAGGCAAAGTCACCACCTATATCATGTCTCAACCTCATCCATCCTTGTCAGCTGAGGAAAAAACTTAGTTAGCCTTTTAGAAATCAAAAGAAGAAATTGCTATGCTCGACAAGAGTTAGGAGAAAATGACTGAGAATCTAAAGAAACAATATGTCGGTCCACCAACGGGGTTTCTCCCAAGAGAAGTTACTCCACCAGCAGTTCCCTTAGAAGAAAGGTCAAATGAAGAGTTCTATACTCTTTTATTAGAAGGTTACTATGCAGGGATGGACATTAGTGATGCTTGGGATTTGTACTGGGCAAAAGCCTTAAAAGATATTGAAAAGACTAGGAAGCAGCCGACTCAAGGGAAGAAAACCAAAAGTCAGCAGCCACCCAGCAACCAAGTATCTAGAGGAGGCAGCCATGTAGAGGGAAGAAGCGCAGAAAGAGGAAGAGGCAAAGATTCACACTCTGGTGGCAGAGGTAGGAGCTCTCCACCTAAAAACGTAAGTGGAATCATGGCCATTAATACTTTAAAAAGGGATGCGCCATATTGGTTCGGCCTACGTGAATCTCAAAACAGAGAAGATGAGCGTAGAGCTAATGAAATGGCATGAAAGTTGGAAATGGAAGAGTTGGAGCTGAGAAAGAAAGAAGAAGAGGAGAAAAGGAGAGTTGATGAAGAAAGGAGAAGAAGAAGGGATGAGGAAGAAAGGAAGAGCAGAGCCGAAGAAGAAGAAAGAAGAGGATGACAACAGCAGATGAGATGAGAAGATAGCTGTCAGAAATTTTTTGTTTTGTATTTTTACAATGTACTTGCAATATACATACAACAATGTAAGTGCCTGAATATACTTTGAATAAATTTTCGAACATTCATTTTCAATTCTTTATTTTATGGCACATGATGTTGTAGAAAAGTTTTGGCATCATCATAAAGGGGGAAATTGTTAAGAAATTTATTGTATAGATTTTGATGATGCTTAGAAAACTTGTATTAGAAAGTTGGCATACCCCAATTATGTATGTAATTTCTACTTTGTAATATTTAGATAAATTAGCTGAGTCAATAGCAGCTAAGTAGAAGTATGCAGAAGACTTACGGAAGGATGCATATAGCAATCAGCTGAGTCGCAGCTGAGTAGATCAGAAGAGCTTCAGTCATGTACATCAGCTAATTCTTTCGGAAGACTTACAACAGAGTAATTCATTGAATGAAAAAAATGACTCAACTCAAGGGGTAAAGAAGCCTAAGGACTTAAAGACAATTAAATATGTCTACTATGTTGAAAGTATAGAACTTACCTATTTCGGTAAGGGTGGCAAACCTGCAACCTTAAAGTGTTCATGCTGAAAGAGTGCAAGAAGCTTGAATCAATGAGAAGCATACATGACTCTGAACCGTTTCAAGAGCCTGGAAGTACTAAATCTCAAAGGTTGGGTCAAAATCAATGCTGCAGAAACAAGACAAGCCAACGAATAAAAATAAGAGTTTGAATTTTGTCTATCTCATCAAAGGACAAAATTTGAACTCCTATTATAGAAGGATGAGAAATTTATAGGGAGAAAAAGTGAGCAATTATTCAAAGCAACATAGAACTTGCAATCATTCAAACAATATTTGCAAATACTCTCTCAAGAAAAAAATCATACATCCTCAAACCTCCATCGAAAGACATTTTATCCAACACATTAACGTGGAAGATAGAAATTGTTCTTCAAAGTTGAAGAGGAAAACATTTGTCAAAAGCAAAGGGGTCTATATTTCCAAGAAGTGAAGGAAATATAGTGAGGTTCAAGGTCAAACTAGATTCAGGTCTAAAGGAAGTTTGTGTGATCTATTCCTGAAGATTTGAACATCTGAAGTAGTGAAGGAGCTGCCTTGTAAAGAGTTGAGTCCCAGAAGTATAGTTGGTTGTGTGATCAAAGCTAAATTGGACTGTTGTACTTTTGTAACAAAGTTATTGTTACATTAGTGGATTACTGCTAGAGTACGAGAAGAGTGGAGTAGATGAATTACCCCATCCTCGAACAACTATAAATCTGTGTTGTTTATATTCTGCATTTAGTTTCTGCAAATTTATTTACTTGTTATATATTCTATCCTACTAACAATAACCAATCCAAAAAGTATAAGTGTTGACAAACCAATTTTAAAAAAGGGTGTAGGACTTCTGTTGTTAATCAAGAAAACTGAGTTTCTAAAAGTTAACTACACTCATCTGAGTTACTCTATCAACAGCTCTCTCTGAGTCTGTTAAGTGGTTAACATTTCTGCTGAAGTAAAACTCTGATTTTATTAAGAATCGAAAATTTGGAAAATCTATTCAACCCCCATTCTAGACTTTACTCACACCCCTTGGGACCTACACACAACCTGGTAGTCCAAGTGGCTACGAAGATCTAGAGGAGAGTGAATAGATTTTCCCGATTTTCCAATATATGCCCTATTTTTTGAATATGTGAAAAACTCTACAAGAATGAGATAGATATAAGAAGAATGAACACAATGATTTAAAGTGGTTCAACTCATGTAGAGCCTAATCCATTATCGCATGGTATGCCCGAGTGGATTTCGAAAAGAAAAAATGTATTAATTGATACCAAACAATTACAACTTTACCTTGAAGAGCACCAAACTCTTCTTACAACCTTGAAGAGTCGTAAACTCTTCAACACCTAAAGAATCAACCAAGTGTGTTCTTACCAAAAGAACACTTAACAAGTATGTCTTATTTTGGATGACTTGACAATCAAGATTAAAACTCAAGAAAGTATACAACCATGTAAATGCAAGTGTAATTAAGAAAAGAAGCTTAATAAGCAAGATGTGAAATTTTAGTGCATAGGCTATTACAACAAGAGTATGAAAATGAAAATAAGCTTTAGAAATTTGCTGAATTTTTCTTGTTGTGATGTACAATAAATGTATTGTTTTTTTATCCTCTAATGCTTCATCTATTTATGGAAGAGCTCCAAGATGTAGTCTTCAATATATGCTCATCCTATTTGAATTTTGTTGCAAAAGAAGGATCAAAATATAGCTCCAAACAATGTTTAATAAATGTAAATCATAATTTCTGAGAAGTGTTTATTCAATAGATAGAATTTGCTATCCAAAGACTATAGCGACCGGTAGCTATGCTGAAAATTTGAATTATTAGACTGTTGAATTAAGTTTTGATGTAGTATGGCATCTAGGGCGACCCGTCACTGAGTCTATACCACAGTGACTGGTTGTTATGGATAGTGATTGTTCGCCTTAGAAACATATAAAAAAAGATAGAAAACTCAAAAATTCAGGCACCGGTCGCTATCGGGGGCGACTGGTCGCCCTCCTCTAGAATTTCTCTTTATTCTGTTTTATGTTTTAAAATATTCAGGTACAAGTCTCCCTACTAGGGCAACCAATCGACCTCTTCATAGATAAGTTGTTCGATTTTTGTCAAAAATAAAGTTCAAGAACAAATTCAATAATTTAGTATAAATCAACTTTTGGAAACATTGTTTTGGTATAAACCTCATATATGAAATCATCAAAATAAAAATGAAAACATTGATCTAACACAACCAACTTACTTCAGCTACGCTCTTTGCTAGTAGACATGTGCTTGGTGTGGAAGTTGACCAATCTACCACATACATGTTCTTCTTTCTAATCCCAGATAACACTATTTCATTATTTCAACATCTCTTATCTGGCATACTCCCATGTTGAATCCAACATTATATCCTTTGTCAGAAAGTTAGTTGAAGTTTAAGCCTTCAACATATACTATGAAAACTGAGAATGTTTACAGAGATGGAAGCTATTTATAGAAGAATAGAGAGAGGCGGTTAGCTAACATAATTTAACTAACTCTAACAATTTGTAATTTGTAACTAAGCGTGTACAAACAAACATCAAGCATAAGGTACAACACTAATACAACCCCTATGTATCCGGATGCGCCGAGGGAACCACATGTTGTAGGAGAAGCTTGTCACATAAAAATGGAACCCGACCCGGTGGTGAAAGGCTTGGTAAAAAGATCGGCGGTTGCTGCTCTCCAGATGGGATATGCCTAACATCAATTTCTTTGGCCATGACTTTGTCCCTAACAAAGTGAACATCGATTTCAATATGCTTAGTTCGGGCATGAAAAACTTGATTGGAAGCAAGTGAAACAACACTCTAGTTATCACACCAAATAATTGTAGAACTCTCAATCTGAACCCCCAAGTTCCTTGAGCAAGGAATCTTTAGATTGCGTGTGAAAAATTGTAGATAAAACACTCCAAACCTCATGTGAAGATCGACAACGGCTGAGATGACCTAACATATATTCACTGATTAAAGAAAGTAACCAGCTAAGGAGAAATTGATCCTTCCTCATCCAATTCAAGTGTTCAACACTAACTGCAGATTCAGTTGAAGAACTTGCCTCCGGAGATGCAGGAATATCCATACCAAAAAGTATATTTTCAAAACCATAGGCTCTAACTGTAGAAAGCACCTGTAACTTCCAGTAATTGAAGTTGTTTCTATCCAATCTCAGAGTCATCGATGGAAAATATGGAATTGAGCTTGCAACAATAAAAGAAATAGATTCAGGAGCCATCTCCGTAGAAGAAGAAGAAGCAAGAACAGTAAAAAAATCGCCGGAAACGAATGCCAGAGAGATTATTGGAGGATCACCAGAGCCTTAGCTTTTGATACCATACTGAAATATAAACTGAGCATAGTAATATATTTTGTATATATGAAACTGAGGAATGTTAGAGATGGAAGCTATTAATAGAAGAATAGAGAGAGACGGTTAGCTAACATAATTTAACTAACACTAATAGAATTTGTGACTAACTTTGTACAAACACTGAAGCATGAGGTACAACACTAATACTATATCTGTGATTTCCAAGCCATTTTTCTTGATTGATCCAGTGCCTTTGATTTCCCCAGGAGCTTCATTTCCTCCAAATATGACTTTAGATCTTTTTTTCTTCCTTGAATTTTGTTAGATTGCTTTATTCTCGGTCATGTGTTTTGAACATCCACTATCCATGTACTTGGTTCATTGGCACTCAGCTCTTCCCTAAACCTGCAATCAAGAAAATCAAACTTTAGGTACCCATATTTGTGTAGATCCTGAGGGTATATGGTGTTCCAACTAACTTATAGACAAATGGTCTGACTCTAACGGGTTGCCACCTTTTAGTTCCATAATCATAATTATTTTTGGCAAATTGTTTGCGTGCCTTTGCTACATATGTCTGTCTTTTTTGTTTGTGTGTTTGTGTATGCATGTGTACACTTGTATTCTTGTGATAATATGAGAAATGTTGTCCTCTGTGTGCATGGTGTCTTGATGTGAAAGTGTGCCGATTTTTATGCCAAGCGAATGACCTATATTAATTCTTAGGCCTTTGCCATTGTAGCTTGTTTCCCTTTGGAATCTGCTGATATTTCATGGGTGGGTTCCTATCACCTTATTTTGGATATTTTCTACCATTACTATCATATGTTTTCTTTCTTTGAAAGTTTATGGAGTCATTGGTAGTTCTATTTAATTTAACAAAATACTTCTTGTTCGGAGTTTGCTGATGGACTCTTCTGAATTTGGTTTCAACAGTCGTTTCAGTATACTCAGTTGGTTTTTTTTTTTTTCCTTTGTCTTTGTATCCAAGACAGCATGTGTGTGCTTTTTTGGTTGTATGAGGGTGCAGTATATGGAGTCTTAGGTTGTGATTGGTTGTGCTTTCATTCTGTCCACTTTCATTTTCTGAAAGAATAATGGTGAAATTTGTTCTAAAAGTGAAAGTTTGATGTGAAGAGAAAAAGTAATGATTGTGTTGATATGATGGAAAATCTTTTAGAGATGTTGTTTGTTCGTGAAAAAATTTGTAGTGAAAAATATAATGCAAGAAAATTGAATAAAAATGAAAAATTCATCAAAAATAGACAATATGGGCCTCACTTTATATCTTTTATAATCAAGATTAAGAGAAAAAATAAAAATAGTTACAAATTAAATAAATTAACAGAATTTTGTATATGAATAAGGGGAGAAGAGAGAAATAAATAGTGTAATTAGGTATTGAGAAGTGTGAGAAGGAAAGAGAAAAATAAATTTAGAAAGAAATGAGATTTTCTTTGAAAAATTTTCATCTGTTACACAAACAATCACACTTCCAACTAAATTTTCACTCAAAAATGAAAATTTTGGAAAAGTTTCACAACCAATCACAACCTTTGATTTTTGGATTCTCTTATTTCTTGAGGATCCTTTTTCTAAGATCACTCTTGGAGTTTGAGTGCTCACAAAGGTTTTGAAACCTAATCCAGCTTTCTCTCTAACTTCTTTTTGTATCATCATCAATTCATCCAATGTTTTAGATGATTTGCTGACTGATGCAATAACATTTTTAAGCTCTAGCTCTCTCTTTTCTTTAGCTTCACATTCTGCTTTGACCTTTTCCATTAAAGCCTTCAACTCTTTGTTCTCATCAGCTAAGTTACTTAGAGCACTCATCGCTTCAGTCAGCTGTGAGTTTTGGCTTTTGATTTGGCCGTTTTCCTCATTTAAGAGTGTGTCTGAGGATTTTATGTGCTCAAAATCTTTCATTATTTTGCCTTATGAATCATAAAGATCTGTGGGTGATGATGTGTGACTGTCATGATCACTATCGTCAGAATCAGAATCAGAATCAGATGAGTTAGGAATTACCTCATCTTCCTATTCTTTGGCCATAAGATAAATTAATGCCTCTTCTTCAATGTCACAAGAGTAGCCCACTTCACTACTTTCTGACTCTACTATTTTCTTGCACTTTCTTTCTTTCCTTTCTTCTTTCTCTAAAGACATTCTTTTCTTCCTCATTTCGGTACTTGTTGACTGGTGGATAGGGGCAGTCGCCCACAAATTGACCTGGATGTCTACAATTCTAGCACAAGTCTTCTACTTTCTTTTGAGCTCTGACGGGGGTCCATTCCTCTTTTCCTTTAGACGGAGTTGTATGACTTCTAGAGGACTCTCATTTGTTCCTCTTATAATTCCTATTAAATAATTCGTTGAAGCTCTTAACCATCAAGGCAATTTCTTCCTTATCAATTGTGTTATTTGAGTCTGCTGACTTAGACTCACCTGCTATCAAAACAGCAGTATTGGATGCAACTATATCATTCTGTCATTCCTTTTGAGCTTGAATTTAATTGGACTTTAGATCTGAAAATTTCTCATGGTTTGATATTTTTGTGAGGTTTATGGAGTGCCTCAATGCCATTACCTTTATTTCTCACTCAGCTAGAAGGGCTTTTAGGATCTTCATACACATTTCCTTTTGTGTATATTCCTTGCCAAGAGCTGATTACTCATTTGTTATCTCTGTGAATCTTGCATCCAACTGATCCAATGACTCCTTGGTCACCATCTTGAAATTTTCAAACTTTTGGACTGCAACTATAAGCTTGTTCTCCTTTATTTGTTATGTGCCCTCAATAATTAGAGTAAGCTTATCCCAAATCTCTTTGTTTGTTCTGTATGACTTGACCTTATTGACCATGGTTTTGTCCAACGTCTTGTACAGAATATCCTTTGCAACATTATCTAAGTTGTGCTTTTTTTGTTCCTCATTTGTCTATTCACTTCTAGGCGTATCAACCTCGGTTGCTCTTGCAGATCATCTCCTACAAATTTTTGCTCTAGCCACAATTGTATTCATCTTTATGATTTTTATGGGTCCATCCTCGATGACAATCCACATTTCATCATGTAGTACACAGAGATATGCTTGCAAATTTATTTTCCAGTCATCAAATTCTTCAATGGAAACCATAGGAATACAAGTTGGATTTGCTTCCAATAATAATAACTCTTTGAAAAATTGAAAAAACTAACTGTGTTGATATTTTCAAATATGAAGATCTAGTTCAGTAACCAGTGCGGAATGTTCTTTGAACCAACTGCTCTGATACCACTTGTAGGTCCCAGGGGGTGTTGGGTAAAGACTTGAAGAGGGGTTGAATTTACTTTACAAATTTTTGATTTATTATGCAAGCCAACTTGTGTTCACGAAGAACACACAGTAATTTTTCTAATTTAGAAGGAGATAAAGAAGCAGAAATAATTATTGGGTTACTATTATTCTATCCCAAAAGATGTTTCGAAAGTTTGTTTAATTGTAAAGGCCCTTTCGGAGCATTTTCAATAATAACATTTTCCAATTCAACCTTTAGTTTTTCTTTTTCAACTTGGTTGGCATCAAGGGAGAGAATATAGTCAAGTAAATCCATGTCATTAATTAATTCATCATCGCATCTCAGCAACAAAATATAAGATTCAATTAAGTTACATCATCCTCTAGAAATGAAAATTTAGCTCATGATGATATTCATAAAATTCAACAACAAATGATCAAACATGTTCTACTACAAATTACAAAGCAAGATTTAAAAAAGAGGGTAAAAGAAACTTGTATGTATCCGCATTGAAAGATTTCTCAAGCTTCCTATTGTAAGCTCCTGCTCCTTGTCACCCTTCCTACCAACTACTACTGAGCAAATGTGGCAAACCATACAAACTGTAGAAAAACAAAAACTATAAAAAACTGAAAGATTGTGTATTGAGAATTTATCGTGTTCTCAATTGTCAAGGGGTGTCCTTCAAACTACTGAACTGGGGACTATTTATAGCAGACAAACTCCTTCTGATACACATGGTTTTTGTTGTCCATTATCATATGTCTCCCATCAATTCTTCTTTTGATGTGTACTTCGTTTTCTTTCCTTTTGGCTGAATATTATTTCCCTTGTGTAAAAGATGTCATTCGTGATTTCTCTCCATGTAAAGTTGAATTATTGTTGAAGGATGTTTGGTAGGTATCGCGGCATCATTGAATGTATCATGGTATGAAACAGGTAAAATTGGGGTTCAACCGTGAGACAACACGATGCACCACGGTACACAGGTAAAAAAATACTTTGTACTGCGGTACACATGCCCTGTATCGCGGTATAGGTGCAATTTGTAAGGTGTACCATGGTACACTATGTGGTACCTGTTCCAGCGATGTTTCTTGATTTCTCTTTATTTCTTACAGCGGTATGGATTTGTGTACCGTGGTACAACTCATTTTTCATAATATTTTGTCCATTTTCTTGATTTTTTGATACCTTGCTACCTATTACAACTCGATATACAACTTCAACAATACTTTTGACTCAAACTACTCAAAAACAGCCCAATTTTTATGTCTATGATACCTAATTTGTTGATAAAATTCTAACTTAACAGCAGGAGAGTTAACCACTCAAGAGTTATCTTGAGAAGGTTGTTATCACTTAGTGTTTTATAGAGTTAAGCAGTTGATTGTACATCAAATATATGAGAATATAAAGTTAGGAAATTTGTTATATAGATTTTGATGATGCTTAGAAAACTTTGTATTAGAAAGTTAGCAAATAGTAGAAGACTTGTTGAAGAATGCAGAGAAGAATCAGTTGACTCACAGGTGAGTGAATTTAGAAGACCTTAAGTCAAGTACATCAGCTAAGTCTTTGAAGACTTACAAAGAGAGTCAACCAAAGAATGATTGAGATGACTCCAATCAAGGGGTAAAGCAATCAAGGACTCACAAACAACTGTAAAGAGTCTGTTGTGTTAAAGTCAAAGACCTTACATGTTTTGGTAATGGTGGCAGACCTGTAACCTTAAAGCGTTCCTGCTAAAAGAGTGTGAGAAGCTTGAGTCAATGAGAATCCTGCAGAACTTTGATCTTTTCAAAAGCTTGCAAATATCAGTTTAACAAAGTTGGGTCCACATCAAAGTTGCAGAAATAAGACAATCCAACAAACTAAGAATTTTGTCTATCTCTTCAACGGACAAAATTTGAACTCCTAAAAGGCTAAGGAATTTTCAGAGAGATATAGAGATCATTCATACAAAGCAAGACACAGAACATAGAAGCATTCAAGCAAGAACTGCAAATACTCTTTATCAAGCAATATTCTAAATCCTCAAGCCTAAATCTAAGACACTTCATCCAACACTCTCACGTGGAAAGATAGAAGTTATTCATTAAGTTGAAGAGGAAATCATTTGTGAAAGTAAAGGGGTTTATATTTCCAAGAAGTGAAGGAAGTATAGTGAGGTTCAAAGTCGAGCCAGAATCAATCCCTGAAGATTTGAAGAGCTGAAATAGTATGACAACTGCCTTGTGAAGAGTTAGGTCCCAGAAGATTGCCTGGTTGTATGTTCAAAGCAATCTTCAACTATACTTTTGTGACAATGTTACTGATGCATTAGTGAATTCCTCCTGGAGTAGGAGAGGAGTGGAGTTGAGTAATTACCCCATGCTTGAACCACTATATTTTTTGTGTTCCTTAAATTTTGCACTTTAATTTATGTATTTTGTTTACTTGCTTTATTTGCAATCCAACTTGATAATAATCAACCAAAAGTATAAGTGTTGATAAAGGTTATAAGACTTCCGCTGAAAATCAAGAAAAATAATTTTGTAAAAGTTAACTTCATTCAGTTGAGTTACTCTATCACCAGCTCTCTCAGAGTTTGTTGACTGGTTAACTCTTTTGTTGAAGCTTAACACAATAGTCTTTCAAACGACTTAGTTCTTTTCTTGTAAACTCGAAAATTTGGGTAAAGTCTATTTACCCCCCCTCTTCTAGGTAAAGTCTATCCAACCCCTTTCCCCCTTCTAGACTTTAATATGCACCCCTTAGGACCTACAAAAGTGCAGGAATATAATAGCAATAAAATAACAACAACAATTTATAGTGGTTCGAGGATGGGATAATTCTTCTACTCCACTATTCTCCTACTCCAGGAGGAATCCACTAATATAACATGTAACCTTTGTTATAATAGTACAATCCAAATAGCCTTGATCACACATCTAACTATGCTCGGGACTCAACTCTTTACCAAGCATCTGCCTTGTTACTTCATCTCTCTGAATCGTCAGGATTTGTTCACATAGCCCTCATTTAATTCAGAACTTGGTTCGATCTTGAACCTTACTACACTTCCTTCAATAATTGGTAGCATAGACCCTTGTTTGTTTTCACAATAGTTTCCTCTTCAATCAATTAATAGCTTCAATCTTTCATAGTGTGTGTTGGATGAAGTGTATTGAACATGTCTGAGAATTTCTGATAAAGTTCGAGAGAGAGTATTTGAATATTTTTGCTTGAATGCTCTTGCGTCTTATTGTTCGCACTTATTTTTGCTTTCCGAAAAATCCTCAGCTTTTATAGTAGGAGTTTGAATTTTGTCCATTGAAGAGATAGATAAATATTCAAAGCCTACTTTGGGTTCGTTAGCTTGTCTTGTTTTGCAGTTTTCCATCATTGTAACTAAGCTTTCTGCAGGTTCTGTTAAAATGTGTCAGCTCCTACTTGCTTCATATTTGTTTATTCCTTATCCTTATAGCTTGAGTACTTTAAGGTTTCAGGTACGTTCTTGTAACTAAAACAAGTAACTTTTTTAGACTTGCTACAACGGACTTCTTCAGGTCTTAGTCCTTCAGTTGTTTTACCCCTTTTAACTTAAGCTTGAGTGTTCTGAGTTATTCGTCTTATTGACTCTGTTGTTTAGTCTTTTGAAAGACTTGGTTGCCGTACTCTGATAAGAGTCTTCTTCTGTTCATTCAGTTGAAAGACAGCTGGTTCATCCCACCACTTAGCTTTGAGTATTCTGATGATTTCTTCATCAAGTCTTTTGTAATTCTATTTGGCTGGTTTTCAAGTCAGCCTAATTCCTATCAATTACATTTATAGAAATTACTTTGAAATGGGGTGCGAACTTTGTAATTATTTCTAAGCATCATCAAGGTCTATAGAATAAATTTCCAAACAACTATCACAACGACAAAAGGAAAAATCCCAAAGTAATTAATCCATTCTCCATATACATTTCTATCGAAATGATATATGTTGAATAGAAGGCAGAATATTTCGCCGCATATATTGGTTCATGTGCTCGAATCTGTACTGCAAAGACGGATATTATTACTAAAGGAATTAGGGAAAATTTACTAGCTATAGCATGAAGGAATTTCTCTAAAAGGATTCTTATCCTTAATCGAGGATTTAAACAAACAAAAATTATGATCGGTGGAGCAGGTGATACCCATGGTACAAGGTGAAATCACCACCAATCTATTTCATGACACAGGAGCAGATGTTCTACTACGAAATTTCCTACAGACATTCAAAATATTTACTCAAGGAAATGAGACAAGAAAGCTTATTTTCACAACAATATGTGATAAGAAGATTATTGTCCAAAGACTGCGGGAAGCATTTTATAGATAAATGTCTATCAATTTCCGCAGCAAGTGTGGTGATGAAACCATACAACAAAATCCAAAAATAAAGGATAATAGAAGATTTGGTTAAGAATTGTTATCCTTTCAACTATATAAATCAAGTAGAAAACATAAGGGAAGATGAGATAATAATGTGTATTAAATCAAAGTGAATAGAGAAGAGCGAGTACCTCCAGAAGCTATGTCAAGACTAATGATGAGCCTAATAGATAATCCATAGAGTGATGTTACCTTGGAAGAACTGATATCACTCGAGGACGTCAAAAAAAGAATCCAAAGGAATTACAATGAAGACCCTTTGGCGTGGTGAGATAAGAATAAGCTCAAAACTTCCTTAAAAGTCCAGATTGGGAAGGAATATGAGTTTGTAAGATCCAAACAAATCCTTATGAACAAAGAGGATCGTTGGGATATGCAAACTATACTTAAGGAACATCTTGACCGTAAGTTAATATCACCAGGAGTTTCTCCATGTAGTAGTCCATGATTCTTAGTTAGGAATCATGGAGAAATCAAAAGAGGAAAGCCAAGGTTTGTTATTAATTGTAAAAGGGTTAATAACATCTTGGATCGATGATTATTATATCCCAAGTACAGAACATCTGGTTAACTGAATCAAAGGTGCCAAGATATTTGATCGCTAAAATCTTTTCGCTAAATCGCAAGTGTACAGTGTAGTTTTATAGATAGTGGCAAGCAAGGTCGAATTTCATAGGGATTGATCTGAAGCACATGAATTATAGCAAATCTCATACTCTATTTTATTGATGCGATTGTAAAACAAGAAGTGTATCTAATTAACCCTAAAATTATTTAAACTAAAATATCTAATTACTATAAATCACCAAACTTCACAAGACTCAATCAATCACAAGAGCAATCCTAGGACTATGATCTTAACATGCTTCATTAATATTAATTTCAATTAGTGTTTCACAAAAACCAGTTTTTGTGTATCTTTGGGTTTAATTCCTAACATAGTTTATTCCCCCTCCCGAAGCAAACAACCCGTATATCAATATTGAATTGCTAGTATCCCCACTCAACTATCAATATCAACTCTCAAAAGCATATAGAATTTAACTAAACCCCCACAAACATCGTAAGTCTCCCGACTCTACACTCGTTTATGTTATGAATCCATTATCTAATATTTGATGTCATCTCCAGAATAATCTATAAGAAATAAGCCCACAAATTCATAAATAGATAACAAGAAACCTATTAATTTGAAACAATCAAACTAGAATTAACATGAATCCGCAGTTTTGATCACGTCCTGGAATCGAAAGATTTAGCCTAACATAATTGTTCGCAAATTCATAGACAAACATGTAAACAAAGAGTCACGCATGGAACTAAGAACAGAACAGAAACTCTAGACTATGATGATGAAACCCTCTTACGTAGATGGATCCGTCTTCACAATCTCTAACTTTTGTGCCTTCGTGGTTGGTAGAAGTCTTGTGTTGTTCTTTGTTGTAACCGTTTTTCTTCCCTCTAATGTGTATTATTTTCTCCCAAGTGTGTTATATCTGACTTTAGGGTTAAGTCTTCCTTTTATAGTTGCCTTTGAGGATCCCTTTTAGAGTCCCCGCAAAATTAGCAAATAAAATATGTTGTCGTAGGAAAATCGCACAGCCGTGTGCACCTCACACGGCCAGACTGTTTGACATATTCTCAGTCTCTAAGATCGCACAAATCCATTTACACGACCGTGTGAAATTACACAGACAGGTCATGTGATCTTTTCTCTATAACCAATTTTGGGGCCTCTCACACGGCCATGTAAAATTCACATGGGTTGGTCATGTGAGTTGTCCTTCCTTGGATTCTTTGCATCTTTGATCGTCCCTTGGCTTTCGGCATTCCGTCCCAGTTGTTCCACTAATATCTTTCCAAATATATCTCAATTTCCTGCAAAATACATAAGAATACACAGTATCACATCCAACAAGAGAAACTAACCTAAATACACTTAGTATCCATGCACATATATCAATTATATGCCCAAATATACCTCTATATGCATGCATATTTCACATTTATTAAATTCTCCCAAACTTAAACCATTGTCCATCCTCGATCAAAATAAGAAAAATAATCGCATACAATTGGGTAGATTACACAACACCAGAACACCACAAATACAGAATCTCATTAATATCCATTCCTTAGTAAACATGTAATTCATTCTCAAATAGTTTTCAATTGCAAATTATGCATCATCAATACTCATTCGGGTATTCAACATCGTGACTCACCAGATAAGTGTATCACTCACACTCTCAAAGTAAATAAAAATGTGTATACTCTCAAATTAATTCAATGTTTTTAGATCTACCATAGGCTTGCAAATCGTCTCATATCTCTACCACTAAAGTGTGCACAATTTAAGAATAAAAAAGAACTTTCTCATTTGGTTGTAATGTAGGCTCTTTGGTTACGGTAGGAAAAATATGGATTAAGTGACTCAAACCTGAGCAAATAGAACTATGAGTACTAAACAACTTCTATCCACTTTATTTAAGAAGTATTCATTTATTTTTTTCCATTTTCACTTCATACCTCTTATTTCACCCTTTTTCTTCTTGTTCATTCTTTGGCCATTGCCTTCTTTGTTTTGCCTTAAGCTCAATTTTCCCGATTCTTTCTTCTTCTTTTTTTCAAATGCTCAATTTTTCATTAATTTTTTTTTCGAGATTCCTTCATTCACATAGTCACCTTTCATCCCTCTAATCAATCATCTTTTCAAAATTAAACCATACCCATCCTCAATTTTTACATCTCTATAAGCTCATGTTTCTGTAAAAGAATATGTCAAGTTAAGGCTCAAAACGTGTCTAACAAGAATTAAGGCTAGGCTCAAATTGGCTAACTAGGGAATCATGAGTTCATAGGTAGGCTTGTAGGCTAAACAGGCTTAAACAAAAATAGCCTTAGATCATCTTCAAAAATTGCACACACATGTAGTTTCAATAGAGATATCAATGCAAGTCCTAGAGTCCAAACAACATGATTGACACACTCAGCAAAAATAAGACTGCATATGATAAAAGCAGTAATAGGCACAAAAGCTCAAATGCTTATTTTTCACATCATGCTCAAATATCCAACTTTCTTAATCAATACCATATAAGAAAAAGAAATCTTTTCTCAAATTCAATACATGCTCACTAAGTATGACTCCTCATAAGATTAAGTATTTGCAGTAAAATCACAAAAAGGCACTCCATTCTTATTCCATGACTCTATCAAACTCACACAAAAGCAGTAAACGTGCTAAAGCAATAAACGTGCCTACGAAACTAAAAACAATTATGCAAATTTATATGAATCTACATACAACCTATATGCTATGCAAATATTCATAAGTACACTATCGCACATTATTGACAACCCCCCCCCAAACTTAAATCATTTTAAGTCCCAAAAAACATAGGAAAGTTATCAAAAGAAGAGAAAAGAGCGATAAGTACTTACATCGATTATTGTGGCAGAGGCGGCGGAGGATAGTGGCCTTGATGAATGTCCCACTGATCCATACGGTAAATCATATCGTACATCTATTATTGGCGTTTGTTGATTTCACCAAATTGCTGCAAGTACTCTGAATGATACTCGTCAAGCGTTGCAGACAATTGGTACATGTCATCTATCAAAGATCCCACACGGGACTCCAACCACTCAATTTGCTCGCTCAAATCCTCCATGGACCTACTCCTCGCCGGGAGGATTTTAGTCTATTAGTCACAATTGGGGGCTCATCCCCTGCTTGTTCTTCTGGAGCTTCCAAAGTTCGCCTATTCTGTATAAGCCAATTAGCATGCTCTCTAATTGCGGTGGAAGCCGAGTTGGGGAGTTTAAACCTTGTACGATCTGCATGCTACAACCAATAATCACGTCTGTCAAATTGTATCAACTTCATAGCTATCAAGACGCTTAAATCAATTTTTCTCCCGCCTCCAGCAGTCGCATAAAAGCTCAAATCCACATTTTAGTGCTCCGCGATTGGCATAATTAATCCCTCCACATATATTTCACCATTTTGCTGATTCTTAACCCTCTCGAAATGTCGTGCAATAAAAGCCCCAACATTAGGCACCACCTTAGTACCCGAAGCCATACACCATAATATAAAAAGCTCATCAAATCGTGGCACCCCTTTGACATCAGCCCTAGCAAAAACAGTCGTAGCTAATGTACACTACATATATCGAATACTGTATTTTGAATAGGTGAGGCTTTGGAAGACCCACTCATCAAAACTCGGCATCCAGTGATGTCTCCAAAAATCAAGTATATAAAAATCCTCATGTTCCTTAACCCCATATGACGATGTTTGATAAATTTCATTCAATTGATGTAAGGTAAGTTACCTCTCCACATTAGCCATCCGGAATTTCACACCCATCAACATCATATTTTTCTTGACCAATTCAAAAGTGCTAAAAATTCAAGCGTTAAACTAAATAAGTAGACCAATTCCTATTCAACATGACATACAATCAACTATCCACACAATGTTCTAAAATCATCTGACAACCCCAAAGTAGTAAGATAGTGATTATCGGGGTACCTTGTGGCAACCAAGTCGTGGAGATAGACATATTCCCAACGATTTTGATGTATCTCATCTGTAAGGTAGACATTTGAGAATTCGGGTGTATTCATGGTAATTTTCAGAGTGGGCTCCACAGTTATCTCCCTTCTTCTTTGCCTTCGAGCACCTACACCTCTTGAAGCCATGATTCTTATGAATTAAGCTTGAGAAGATTCACAATTTTCGAATTCACTCCCTAAACTTGAAGTGAAAGAAACAATGGAGATATGGAAGGATTTTGTTGTGAATTTTTTAAGGGGAAAGGGAGAATGAGCCGTAGCTTTAAGAATTGAAGAGTAGATTGAAGAAATTTTGGAGTGGGAAAGGAGTTCTAAGGAGAGAAAAATCGATCCTAGGGTTAGAGAGGAAGAAAGCATGAAAATTTTGGGGTGTTTGTGTTTAAAAAGGGAAGAAAATCGGATTCGGGCATTGCGCACATAGGTCGTGTGAATGGTCACACGCCCATTTGAAATGCTCTATGTTACTACTGTACGTTCTATCTATGTGGGATAATCCACATGACCATGTGAATTTCAAAAATCAATTGAACAAAAGCGTCATGTGAATGGTTCTCTTGACTTTGCAATTTTGAACCATCCACACAGTCGTGTGATTTACATTCCGAATTTTTTTTTTATAATTCAGAGTATGTTCAGACGCCTCCTACACAACAAGTCCGTAAAGCATCATCAAACTTCAAAGCCCAATCTTATCGATTCGTACTAACCATTTTCTTAAATATCTGCTTGATCTCTTTGTTCAAATCTTTGGCTAGACCATTCGATTGCGTGTGATAAGCTGCGGCGACTCTATGCCTACTCCATATTTTTCCATGAGATTATTAGACAACTTATTACAAAAGTGAGAGCCCCCATCACTAACTAGAGCTTATGGAGTACCAAATCTTGTGAAGATATTCTTTTGTAAGAACATTAACACAATCCGTACAACATTTGTTTTTGTTAGAATCGCCTCTACCAACTTGGATACATAATCCACCACAAGGAGAATGTACATGTACCTGCATGAAGAAGGAAATGGCCCCATAAAATCTATGTTCAACACATCAAATAACTCAACTTCCATCATGTTGGTCAGTGGCATCTCATGCCACCTAGAAATTGTTCCCATTATTTGACACCGAACGCACTGTAACACAAACTTGTACTAGTCTTTAGAAATTGAAGGCCAAAAGAAACCATAGTGTAATATCTTTGCCGCAGTACGCGTTGGTCCAAATTGACCTCCGCTTGGCAATGAATGGCATTGTTCCATGATACTTGCCCATTCTTCTTGGGGTATACACTTCCTAATCACCAAATCTTAACATTGTTTGAACAACAAGGGATAATCCCACACATCACGAAGGAATTTCTTCCTTTGATGATATGTGATATCCGGTGGTAAAACCCCACTTACTAGATAATTCACAATGTCATTGTACCATGGTATAGTTGCCTCTGCCATCGATTTTGATTCATCTAGAAAAGTCTCTTTGATGGTTATGCCCATTGTTTTCTCATTAGCCGTATGCTCTAGTTGTGAGAGATGATCCGCCACCACATTCTCACTTCCCTTATGATCTCAAATCTCTATGTCAAACTCTTGCAACAAGAGTATCCATCGAATGAGTTGTAGGTCCCAAGGGGTATGGTGTAAGGTTTAGAAGGGGGGGTTGAATACACCTTACCAAATTTTCGATTTAGTCCTTTTAAAATGGTTCAACAGAGTTGACTCAAATCAGTTGTGTCCTTGGGGGACATCTAAGTTGGTTATTCAGCTAAGTTACCCACTCAACAGACTCGATAGAGTTTTGATAGTATAACTCGGCTGCTTAAGCCAAATACTTAACTTGGCTGATTTGGTTTTTAACAGCGGAAGATTTAACACCCTTTGATTTGTTTTAAGCTTGTTTTAAACACTTGATTTTTAGCAGTTGGATAGCAAATGTAAACTATCAGCAGGTATAAGTAAATATGCAGGAATGTAAATTTGCTGAAAGCAATTGACACAAGTATTTTATAGAGGTTCGAAGATGGGGTAATTCTTCTAATCCTCTCTTCTCCAACTCCTGGAGGAATCCACTATGTAACAGATCAGTTTACAAAGTAGTTTTCAGTGTGGAGACAGCCTTGATCACACAGCTGGCTTCTCTTGCGACTCAGCTTCTTCATGAGGTAGCTGCCTGGCTAATACAACTCACTTCTTCAAGTTCTTGGATTTGATCACGAAGCCCTCCAAAAAACATGATGTATGGTTCGACCTTGAACCTTACTACAATCCTTCAACTTGAAAAGTAGACCCCTGTTTTGTTTTCTAATGATTTCCTCTTCAACAGTTTGAACTTATCTTTCCTTCACATTGTGTGTTGGATCGAGTTTCTTTGAGTTTCAGGCTTGAGGAATATCTTGAGAAGCTTTGAGAATTTGCAGGATAATTGCTTGAATATTGCTTGTTCGTTCTTGGTTCAGGTTCACAAGGTAACCTCTTCTCAATAGCTTCCTCAGCCTTTTATAGTGCACATTTGAAATTTTTCCAATTGAAGAGATTGGCTAATTTCAAATGTCACTTTGTGGTTGTTGGATTGTCTTGTCTTGGTTTGAAACCTTTGTGATGTTGACCTTACCTCGTATTAATGGCATTTCAGCATTTGCAGGTGTCTGACACAAGGTGCAGTGTTTCCCATTGGTTTATTCATTTTGCACAATTCTAGGAAAACCACTTTTAAACCTGGCAGCCTGACATATTACTATATAGAGTAATATTCTTGACTTTATTCCAACGGATCTAAGTCAGTTGTCTTCACTTGACTACTGCTTTTACTCCAGGTGACTTGAGTCTGCTCCAATCATTGGATTGACTCAACTGTCACTTCAACTTGTAGACTTGGCTTCTTGAGTTAACTTGACTGACATTTCTCACAGTTGTTCCTCAGCTGACTTTCCTTCAGTCGAGTCCTTGTCTTCCTTCATGGACTTACTCAACTGACACACAACAGAGTCATCACATAGTCCACAGTTGACTTCTTGTAATCTTTGACATAGCTGACTTGACTCAGCTTTTTCAGTCCTATCTATTACAATACAAATTACAAGGAAAATGGGGTGCCAACTTCCTAGTTTAAGTTTTACATGGTATCATCAAAATATATCAAATAGATTTCCTAACATGAGCCTAGGCTTTGCATCCTTCTTTGCAAACAAGTACTTCACTGCCGCATTATCTTTGTGGACTATCATTTTGTCCTAATCAAATACGCTCTAAATTTGTAAAAATCAAACACCATTACAAGTAATTCTTTTTTGTTGCGATGCAGTTCTGCTGGGTTGAGTCAAGTATTCGACTTGCATAGTATATTGCCCGAAGAGTTTATCATGTTTATGACCTAATGTTGTCCCTAATGCAAAATCACTTGCATTGCATGTTATCTCGAATGACTGGCTCCAGTCTGGTGTAATCAGAATCAGTGCACTCACCAGAGCCTTCTTCAATAACTCAAATGCTTGCAAACATTCAGGAGCGAAAGCAAAGGTACATCATTTCAAGTAAATGAGAAAGGGGTTTAGTTCTTTTAGAAAGTCACGAATAAATCTCTCATAGAAACTCGCATATCTTAGAAAACTCTTTACTTCTTTTTCATTCATCGGTGGTGGAAGCTTCTCAATTGCCACCACCTTCTATCAATCAACTTCTAATCCTATAGAAGAAACACGGTTACCAAGTACTATACCATTCCATACCATGAAATGCCACTTCTCCCAATTTAACACTAAATTTGTTTCTTAGCACCTCTGCGGAACAAGGGTTAGATTATGCAAGCAATGATCAAACCAACTACCAAAGACAGAGAAGTCATCCATGAATACTTCCATGATATTTTCTATCATACGTGAAATATCGCCATCACGTATCTTTGAAAATTTGCAGGGGCATTACATAGTCCGAAAGGTATTTTTTGAAATGTGAAGACACCGTAAGGACATGTAAATGTTGTTTTCTCTTGGTCCTTAGGGGCAACCACAATCAGGTTAAGCCCCGAGTAGCCATCTAAGAAACAATAATACTCGTATCCTACAAGACGTCTAACATTTAATCAATGAAGGGAAGGAAAAAGTGATATTTACGAGTTGCGGCATTTAACTTTCTATAATCAATGCAAATACGCCAACGTGACCACCCTAGTAGTTATGATTTCATCAGTTTTCCTTTTAACTATGGTTATCCCCTATTTCTTAGGCACTACCTGTACCGGACTAACCCGATTTATGTCAGACATAGCAAATACAATCCCATTATCCAACCACTTCAACACTTATTTCTTAATAACCTCTTGCATGATTGAGTTTAGTATACGTTGGTGCTATATAGAGGGTTTACAATCATATTCCATCCTAATTTTATGCATGCAAATTGATGGGTTTATACCTTTAAGATCATAAATTGACCAACCAATAGCATATTTATGTTCCCTCAAGACTCTAAGAAGTTTATCCAATTGAATTGAAGTAAGAAAAGTAGAAACTATTATCGGATAGGTCTTGTGAAGGAGGGAGCTCATCCGTCGAATTCATACTTGGAGGAGCATTTCACAAGGGGTCATGTGAATCGATACAAAAGTGTAAGGGGTCGTGTAATTTCACATGACCGTGTGAATCTACGGCAACTTTTGTAGAATCCTACCGCACAACCTGGTCGTGTAATTTCACTAGACCATGTGAATCTGTTCGAGCTCCTTTCTTTGGTACCTGTTCTTTCACTGAAACTAAAGCAAGCACATATTCAAGAATATCATCGTTAGTAACATCGAAACACATACCTTGAGATCCTTGCCAATGAGTAAAAAAACACTCCAATGCATCCTTCATCGCAACCCTCTCAAATTGGGCTTCTATACATGGTGTTATGACATATATCATGTTGTAGTGCTCGACGTTTTGGTGAAATTGCATCGCTTTATAGATCAAAAATAATACATGTTCGTCATTTACCCTCAATGTTAATTCCCTTTTCTGCATATCTATGAGTGCTCTGCGTGTAGCTAAGAATGATCGTCCCAAAATCAATGCAACTTTGCTATCTTACTCCAATCTAACACAATAAAGTCCGCGGGACAGATGAATTTATCCTCTTTTACCAAAACATCCTCTATCACCCCATTCAGATAAGTTACTAAACAATCTGCTAGTTACAAAGTGACCGTCTTTAGATTCACTTCGCCTAACCCTAATTTTTGGAATATTGATAATTGCATTAGATTTATGCTTTCCCCCCAGTCGCATAGTGATTTATTAAAGCTTGCACCCCCAATTGCACAAGGAATTGTGAAACTCCTGGCATCTTTAAGATTTTGGGTAACTTCCTTCGAATAATCGCACTTCACTCCTCTGTCAGTTTTATCATCACATATGCCATAATTTTCCTCTTCTTTGCCATTACATCTTTCAAGAACTTGGCATAATTCGGCATTTGTTCCAAGGCATCCGCAAAAGGTATGTTAATTTGTATTTTCTTGAAGATTTCAAGAAATTTAGCGAATTGATAATCTAACCTATTTTTCTAAAACCTCTACGGGAATGGAATCGGTACCTCTGTTCTCGGAATTATTGGAGTGGCCGCCACTTTGGGTTTTTCAATTGGTTTCCCTTGGGTTTTACTACTCCTTCTTCCTGTCTTTCCACTGATAGCTCTTCAGCCTCATGCTTTTGCTCTACTGGCATCTTCGGACCCTCACATATTGCACCACTTCTCAAACGAATGGATTTGCACTATTCCCTTGGATTAACCTCTGTGTCACTCGAGAATTTGCCTTTCTAGTGTTGGCCACCTACTGTTGTGGCTATCTGCCCCACCTGTGTCTACATTTCAGTCTTGTATTTACATTGGTATTTAGTTGTGTCACTTGATATTCCATTCTATCAATTTTAACCTCATCCTTATTCAATTTGGCTCGTGTCTCTCCAATGAATGAGGCCACCATCTCCTCCAGAGATGGCTTCTTCTCATCTGCCTCAGATCCACCCTGATTCCCCATATTAAAACCTTGAGGTGGCTACAAAATGTTTGTAATGTTAGCATAAGAAAACTTTTCATGATTTCGCCCGCCCCATATGATAACATGTAGGTGCCTGATTATTCTTGTAGTTGCTATTGAAATTTCGTTGTCCAACTCACCTCTTCATCAACTACTGCTATTTCCCTCGAAGTCGCTTGCTGGATCGCATTAAGTTTCATACTCAGCATAGAAACTTGCTCAGTTAGCATGGCAATTTTGTCCTCATCTTGTGCCTCTACCACTCTCTTGACATTCGATCTTTTAGATGGCCGCTCATAGTTGTTGTTCACCATTTCCTCTAACAACTCTAAAGCTTCATCTGGTTATTTTCCCAGTAGTACACCTCCAAATGCAGAATCTATAATGTCCTAGTATTACCACCGAGACCATTATAAATACATTGCACCTATTGGTAATCTGGGTATTCATATTGTGAGCACTTCCTTAGTAACTCGTTAAATCAGTCCCATGCCCCGTACAGTGGCTCAAAGTCAAGCTTCCTTAATTGAGCAATATCACTCTTTAGCTGTAGTGTTTTACTTGGAGGAAGTACTTCGCTAGAAAGCTCTGACTTAATTATGTCGAGTTGGTGGCAGGTCGTGTCAATGACGATAGCCATCCCTTCGCCTTATCGCGTAGTAAGAATGCAAAAAAGCGTCAACGAATGGCATTCTCATAAATACCGTTCATCATAATCGTGTCACAAATTTCTAAGAATTGCGCCATATGCGCATTCGGATCTTCCACTGCTCTCCTCCCAAACTGGTTCTCTGACACCATCTGAATTAATGCCAATTTTAGTTTGAAGATATTTGCGTGGATTAGCTGGCGTGCAACTCTTCCATATCTGAGATTAACTTCTGGTTGAAAGTAATCTCTCACAGCCTGTCTTACCATATCCATTTCTATGTTCAGCCTATTAACTGGTGGTATCGATGGTTGGTTCTCATTGTTCCCATTATTCCCATGGTTCACCTAGCCTGCCATTTCCTTCCAGTGTTTTTGCAACTATTTAGCTGTTCGTTTTATCTCCAAATAGATGAGTCCTGGCTCAACTGATGATAAGCACGTAATCATGCATTATCTTGCACTCAATAAGAACAATGTCAGTATCTAATAATAGTTTTTTGCTTCAATTAAAACCGAATTAGTTATAACTATACTTATGTTGAATCTTTCAATCCCGACAACAATGCCAGAAACTTGATTGCTAAAATATTTTCGCTAAACCGCAGTGTACGGTGTAGTTTATAGATAGTGGAAAGCAAGATCGTATTCCACAGAGATTGATCTGAAGCACATAAATTACAACAAATCTCGTCCTCCAATTTTATTGAACCGATTGTAAAGCAAGAATAGTATCTAATTCACCCAAAAAATATTTAAAGTAAAATATCTATTTATTGTAAATCACCAAACTTCACAAAATTCAATTAATCACAAAATCAACCCTCGGATTATGATCTTAACATGCTTCATCAATATTAATTTCAATTAGTATTTCACAAAATTCAATTTCTATGTATCTATGGGTTTAATTCCTAACGTAGTTTATTCCCTCTTTCGAAACAAACAAACCGTAGATCAATATTGAATTGCTAGTTTCCCTACTCAACAACCAATATCAACTCCCAAAAGCATAGAGAATTAAAGTAAATCCCCACAAATATCGTAAGCCTCTCGACACTACACCTATTTATGTTATGATTCCATAATCTAATGTTAGATCTCTCTCCCGAATTATGAACTAACAAATTAAGCATTATAATTATTGGTCATATAATCTACAAGAAATAAGCCCATGAATTCATAAATAGATAACAAGAAACCAATTAATATGAAACAATCAAACTTGAATTAACATAAATCCACAGTTTTTATCACTTCCTAGAATCGAAAGATTTAGCCTAACATAGTTGTTCCCAAATTCATAAACAAACTTGTAAACAAAGAGCTACGCATGGCATTAAGAACAGAACAAAAACTCTAGACTATTATGATGAAATCCTCTTGTGTAGATAGATCCGTCTTCACAATCTCAAACTTTTGTGCCTTCGTGGTTGGTAGAAGTCTTGTGTTATTCTTAGTTGTAGCAGTTTTTTTCTCTCTAATGTGTATTATTTTCTCCTAGGTGTGTTATATCTGACTTTAGGCTTAAGTTTTCCTTTTATACTTGCCTTTCGAGATCCCTTGCAGAGTCCTCACGAAATTAGGAAATAAAATCCAATGGCATAAGCAAATCACATGACCATGTATACCTCACACGGCCAAACCATGTGATATGTTTCAGTCTCTGAAATGGCACAAATCTATTCACACGGCCGAGTGAAATTACCCGAACAGGTCGTGTGATCTGTGCTCCCAGCTGGATGGAAAATGAAGGTCATGGCCCTGAGACATTTAATGAACCTCACAACAACATCCAATCATGAGCTATTCTCAGACCTCAAAGCCTATGAGTTTGAGCTGAGAAGAAAAGATCAAGAGGAGACAGTTGTACCCAAAACAGCTGCACTTATAGTCAAGGATGGGAAGAGAGCTGAGGTCAAGGAAGCCATTGGCCAGGAGGAGATTGCCCTGATGGTTAAAAGATTCAACAAGTTCTTCAACAAGAACTATAAAAGAAACAAGGGTGAATCTTCCAGGAGACATTCAGCTCCCTCCAAGTCAAGGGAAGACAGGCCTCCCAAAAGAACTGAGCATCAAAGAGTTGAGTATCAGAAAGCTGACAACCCAAGAACGGAAAGAAATGACCAAAGAGTTGAGAACCTGTGTTGAACCGCACAACTAGGACATTTCGCTATTGATGCTCATATCCAAAGAGTCAATAAATACAGAATGAAGAAGAAAGAAGAGTCTTGAGAGAAAGAAGACAGAAAAGAAAAAGGCTATGTTAGCTATCGAGATCACGAGACAACTAAGTCTAAAGAAGCGTGAGACTCGAGAGTAGTGAAGCCGACTACTCAAGTGATTCTCAAGAAGAAGCAATGATCCGTCTAATGGCTAAAGAACAAGATCAACTGGACCAAGAAGATGAGGTACACTCTAACTCATCTCACTCGGTTCTAGTGATAGTGATTGTGACACACACACTTCATCACCCAATGATCTTTATGATTCATTAGACAAAATGATGAAAGACTTTGAGCACATTAAATCCTCACACACACTATTAAATGAGGAAAACAACACTCAAAAGCCAAAACTCACAAATTGAATAAGGAGCTGAGTACTCTGAGTCATATAGCTGATGAGAACAAAGAGCTGAAGGCCGAAAATGCTAAACTAATAGCAGATATAGCTGCTATAGAAAAGAGGGAAAATGATCTCAAAAATGTGATTGCATCATTTACAAAGGCATCTAAATCATTGGATGACCTTATTATGAGCCAAAAAGTGTGTGGAGATAAGACAGGCATAGGATTCAATTCCTTTGTGCGCAGTCAAACTCCCAGAGTGATTTTGGAAAAAGGATCTTCAAGTAATGAAGCATCTCAAAAATCCAAAACACCAAATGTTGCACCTACATTCACTCCAAAGCACAATCACAAACAAACTGGCCTTGGATATAAAGGAAAAGGAAAATAACCAGTTGAGTATGCTGAGAGAACAACTTAGAAGAAATCCAGCAGAGTTCCTCAGCAAACTCCAAATAGGAAGTACTCTGTGAAGAATAAATAGAGCTACCAAAAACCCCACAAGTTTTATCAAAGAAACACATATGATGGCAATGGTAGAAATTACCCAAGTCAAGCTGATTATGGCACAGATAGATGGCAACCTCTTAGAGTCAAGTCCTTTGGCTATAGGTTGGTTGGATCATCTTATAGCACTAACCCCTCAGGACCCAGGCAAGTATGGGTACCTAAAAACTAATTTCCTTGATTGCGTTCAAGGAATGCAGTGAGTGCCAAGGAACCTGGTACATGGATAGTGGCTGTTCCCGACATATGACAGGAAACAAGAAAAATCTGTCAAGATTCGAGGAGATTAGAGGTGCAAAAGTCATATTTGGAGGAAATGAAGCTCCATGGGAAATAAAAGGCACTGGATCCATCAAGAAAAATGGATTGGAAATTACAGATGTTGCATATCTTGAAGGCCTCAACTTCAAGCTGTTAAGCATCAGCCAACTCTGTGACAAAGGCTATAATGTTGGATTCAATATGGGAGTATGTCAAATTAAGGATACTGAATCAAATGAAATAGTGGTGCAAGGATCCAGACAGAAGAACATGTATGTGGTAGACTGGTCTACTGCCACACCAAGCACCTGTCTATTAGCAAAGAGCATAGCCGAATCAAGTTGGCTGTGGCACAAGAAGCTGAGTCATCTAAACTTCAAGACAATCAACAAGCTTGCAAGGAGTCATCTTGTGGAAGGATTTCCAGACTCAGGGTACAAGAAGGAAAGTGTTTGTAATGCATGCCAGATGGGAAAGCAGATCAAATCATCATTCAAAGAGAAGTCTAGTCCATCTTCAACAAGGATATTACATCTGTTGCATATGGATTTATTTGGTCTTGTTGAACCAGCCATCATAAGTGGAAAGAAATGCACTTTAGTGGTGGTGAATGATTATTCAAGATACACATGGATAATCTTTATGTGCAAAAAGAAAGAAACCTTGCAGAAACTACCTCAACTAATGAAAAGAGTTCAAAATGAAAAGAGCCAAACCATTATAAAGATAAGGTCTGATAGAGGAACTGAGTTTGTCAATGGGATAATAACTCAGTACTGCGTTGAAAATGGTGTTGCTCATGAGTTATCTCAAAGAATAACTCCACAAAGAGAATGGAGTAAATGAAAGAAGGAACATAACTCTCAAGGAAGTCAAGGACCATGTTAGTCAAGCTCGATCGCTAAAAGATTTTGGGGTCAAGCCATCAACACTGCATGCTATACTCAAAATAGATGCATGATTAATAGACAATGACAAAGACTCCCTATGAAATCTGGACAGGGAGAAAGCCAAATGTTGGGTATTTCAGAATATTTGGATGTAAATGCTTCATCCACAACAATGGCAAGGATAATCTAAAGGCTTTTGATGCTAAAGTTGATGAAGGTATCTTTTTGGGATACTCAGCTAAAAGTAAAGCCTATAGAGTATTGAACAAGAGGACTATGGTCACATAAGAGTTTATTCATGTGGTTTTTGATGAACCTAATGTGAATGGAGAAGACATTGAAGAGTTAGCTGATAAGCTGAATCAACCAACTATGCAGAAGAGTCCTTATGTTGAAGCTGAAGCAAGAGTAATCAACCAAGATGAAGATGAGATAGTTGAATCTCAAAGACAACTAGAAAATCTGCAGCTGAATAATGATGAAAGAGCTGCTCAAGACAACACAGCTGCAAGACGGTTGAACCCAGCTGACTTGCGTAAACCTGATGTGAGATGGTTGAGAGACCATCCACCAGAACTAGTCATTGGAGATGTGAGAGATGGTGTAAGAACCAAATCCAGAGCTCAGCAAGAAGCAATGTTCACTTGTTTTATTTCCCAAATAGAGCCAAAAGATGTGTCCCAAGCATTGGATGACATACATTGGATTCAAGCCATGCAAGAAGAGCTGAATCAGTTTGAAAGAAACAAAGTATGGGAATTGGTGCTCTTGATAAGAGCATCCCTCCTGTTCTAAATGTTGAATCTGAAAAGGAGATTAGTGCTCTTCATGACTCCCAGGACAACCCTGACATATCCTTTTTGGGATCTGAAGACGAAGCTGGGTCCACTCCTGTTGCTCATCAAAAGGACTCAGCTGAGGATGTTCTTCCACAGACGAGTCAGTTAACCTTTAAAGCTGCTCGACAAACGTTTAATTTTGATGATGAACCAAGCCCCCAGGCTTCATCATCCTCCAATGATGCTAATAGTGCAGCTGAGGACAAGGAAATTCATTTAGCAGAATCTACTGAGGCCGAAGAAGCGTTAAGACAGCTGAGGCTCAGTCAGCTGGCCAATCCACTCAACCAGGCCCAGCTGAGACCGAGTCATCTGCGCAGGCTCCCAAAACTGCAGCAGGGTCGACTCAACCCGGATCATCAAAGGCACGAACAACTGTACAATCGATCCCATATGTGCGAGATGATGTATTTGAGGAAACATTCCCTTTCTCAATTGAGCTGCCCGACCTTGAAGAGGAGACAGCTCAAGAGTAGCGCCGCTTCACCATCCGAGCAGATCCAGTAATTCCCACTGACTCCATTGTTTCAGCAGACTTTGATTTTGATGCTGCATGGCCACCAACTGAATCCGAAGTGACAGCTGAGATCCTTGAAGTCTTCAAGAAAATCTGTGGAGAGATTGAGAAGATCGAACGGCACCAGACCTCACTAGATATGCGTCTGGACAATAGAGATGCCACCCTCACAGCAGACTTACGAGGGATTATGGTACGGATCAGGGAGTGGTGTCAGCAGCAGAGTACAATGAGATATGAACAAGTCCGATATTTCAAGGCATTGTACAACAAGATGCTGGTTTGGAGTGCTGACAATGCTGATATGAAGCAGAGGATGCAGGCCAATATTGATTGAATGCATGCCTCTCACACAATTGAAATGAAGCTGCTGCGTGAATTTCATCAAAAAGAAATTCTACATGTTGAGAAAAACATGAATATGAAGTTCAGCCTTCTCGTGGCTGAAATGAAACTGGTGGCATTGAATCGAAAGCCACTCGCTCAGAATTTTGCACAGCACATGCCGCAGCAGACTCCAAGCAGAACTCAGCTCTCAGCCGACTGGATTTCATGCTCGCTAGGATGTTTCCAGGGGTTCCTCTCTCTTTCGATGATGCCAAAAAGAGGGAAGAGGAATACTTGAGGAAGTTGAAGGAAGAGACAACTGTTGACAAGAAGAAGGAGAAGGAGCAAACAACTGTTGAAAAGAAGAAGGAAAAAGGAAAAGCTATTGAGGGGGAAAGGTCAAAGGATGTGACTTTAATGCTTGCTAAAACTCCTCAGCAAGGTCATGTCACAACATCGATACTCAGCAAACTTCCAGTAAATCTGCCGATCGAACACTCTGCTATGCCCATGTCGGAGAAAAGAAAATTGTAATACCAGATCAATTAGAGTTCGATAAAAAGACGGATGCCCGCGTAGAAGCAGTGACGAAACAGTTCGGTGGCATTCCGGCAGGGAAGGACACAGATGCCATTCCAGATGATGGAGACGAGCCAAGATCAGTTGAAGAATTTAAAATGCTCGAATCCAAAGTTACATCAAGAAGGTGATAGGCAAGTAGACTACCAGCAGCCATTCAGCTGGTAAGAAGAAGACTCCGTTACAATATACACCCAGAGGAGGAGGAAGAAGTGGTGGAGGAAGAGGTTTTCAACCTAGATCTCTACCCAAAAACATTGAATATGTAGATCCAGGCAAGAAGGGAAGGATCTACTGGGCTGGGTATGATGAAGTAGCTAATCGGGAAGTGGCTAGGAAGAATGTTGAATACGTGAAAAGAATCGAGGAGGAAAATAAAAGGCAAGATCAGCTGTGGAAAGAAAGGCAAGAAAGGAAAAGAAAAGATGATGTTGCGAAAAGAGCCTATGAAAAGAAAAAAGCAGTTGAAGATGAAAAGAAAAGAAAGAGAGTTGATGATGACAGAGCTGGAGAGGACAGAAGGAGGCAGCGAAGGCGATGAAGTATTGTTGCTAACCCCTTCGTGTATTTTACTTTTGTAAATACATATGTGTGTAAGTCATATGTACATTCAATAAAGTATTGTTGTATTTTCTCTCTATTGTTGTATCTTAGCATAGATGCCTGAAGTTTGCTTGAATATGATTATGCTCTGATACACCTTGTAAACAGCTGTGTAAAGGACAAGAATGCTATGATCAATAAAATGATTGATTCTACGCATACATTCTTTGTTACTGCTTTGTCTGTATGTATCTGTGTTGTTTACATTTTGTTTAATGTTTTTAAGTTTTGGCATCATCAAAAAGGGAAAAATTATTGGGAAATTACTTTGTAGATTTTGATGAATGCCATGTAAAATTTAGATTACAATGTTGGCACCCCATTTTCCTTGTAATTCTTATTGTAATAGATATGGTTGTATGAGCTGAGTCAAGTCAGCTATGCCTGGAAATACAAGAAGTCAACTGAAGGGGTGAAGTGAAGACTCCGTTGTGGAACAACTGAGTATGGACAAGAAAGAGGACCAAGGACTCGATTGAAGATGTAACAGCTGAGGGACAACTATGTGAAGAGTCAGTTAAGTCAACTCAAAGAAGCCATGTCACAAGTTAAAGTGACAGATGAGTCTTTCAATGATTGAAGCAGACTCAAGTCACCTGGGGAAAAGGCAGCTGCAAAGAGGAGTTAACTGAAAAAGAATCCGTTGCGCAGAAGTCAAGAATTTTACTTAAATAAGTAATACTTCCATGTTTCCATGTCTTAAAGTGCTCAGTCCCAGAAGCGTGCAAAAGGAATAAACCAATGGGAAGCACTGCACCTCGTGTCAGAACCTGAAAAGCTGGACATTCATTTAATACGAGGAAAAGTCTACATCTCAAGACTGAAGACCAAGAAAAGACGAGCCAACGAACACAAGTGACTTTTGAAAATCAGTATATCTCTTCAACGGGCAGATTTTTGAAAAGTTCACTATAAAAGGTTGAGAAATTTCATTGAGAAAAGGTTACCTTGATTACCTGAACCACGAACGAACAATCATTATTAAAATCTGTAACTTGCAAATTATTCTCAAGATATTCAAGCAAAATCCTCAAGCCTAAATCTCGAAGGAAATCGATCCAACACAAAGTTGTGAAGGAAAGACAACTTCAAACTATTGAAGAAGAAACTTTTGAAGAATCAAAAGGGGTCTACTTTCCAACGAGGATTGTAGGAAGGTTCAAGGTCGAACCAATCTCAAGTTATTGGAAGGCTTCGTGATCAAATCCAAGAAGCTTGAGAAAGTGAGCTGAAGTAGCAAGGCAGCTGCCCTGTGAAGAAGTTGAGTCGGACGAGAAGCCCGCTGTGTGACCAATGCATCTCCAGACTGAGTCCAAGAAGCAAGTCAGCTGCGTAATCAAGACTTGTCTCTAGGCTGATAACCACTTTGTTAATTGATCATTACTTAGTGGATTTCTCCAGGAGTTGGAGAAGAGAGGATTAGAAGAATTACCCCATCTTCGAACCTCTATAAAAATTACTTGTGTCATTTACATTTCAGCATATTTATATTTTTGCATACTCATTTCATATCTGCTGATAATTTACTATACAACTGATAAATAACTAAGTGCTAAAATCAAGTGTTAAAACAAAGTTAAATCAAATTCAAGGGTGTTAAGTTTTCCGTTGAAAAACTCATCACAACCAAGTTAAGCTTTAGATTAACTATCAACTTAGTTTGTTGAGTGGCTAACTCACATTAACTAACTTAGACTTAGGACTTAGTTGTGTATTAACTCTGTAATAATTTTAAGAGGACTAAAATTGAAAAGTTGGTAAGGTTTATTCAACTCCTCCTTCTAAACCTTACTTACACCCCTTGGGACCTACAAAGAAGAAAAACGGGAAAAGAAAAAAATGAATAAACCTAGTTTAAAATCCGAAAAAAAAAAAAAAAAACTAAAATAAAAAACTAAATTTGGGCGTGTATGAGAAGGCGAGTCGGTTAAATAGGATACGCCTTACGGATTTAGACCCGATCTTATACAAATTTTGCCTTATAACTTATATTATAACTTAAATTATATTATAACTAAAAAAAATGAATCTTAACTTCTATTATAACTTATTTAGAAAAAAAGCTTCTAATATTACTTACTTACATATTTATATTAAATAACAATGAATGATAAAACTAGTTGAATTCGGGACCAAGAGAGTGAAAATAGAAAAGCAAAATCGAGAGTTTCATTTAGACCATCTCCAGCATTTTGCACCACTTTGGTGCAAAACCTGCACTCCATCTCCAGCAGCTTGCATGACTTTTTATATACTAAAAAAGAATACTCCATAAGGTTCCTCATTATATTCATTTAATGTTAATTTTTATTGCTTTACAATAAATAACATATTACATAGGTATAGTTATTTTATGCAATTTTTATTATTGTTGTAATTTTTTGATTCAATATTTTATAATGTAATTATGTAATATTTATAATTTTGTGTGTAGTATTTTAAATCTTATAGTATTATTCAAATACACAACATATTATTTAAAAAAATTATCACATATGATTGAATTAAATTTAATATTATTTTCTATTAGATTAATTGAAATATGAATTAATTACAGTATTGAAAATTAAGTAAAACATATTAACAAATTAAAGATAAAGAAAAAGAAATTGTGGCGATGCACTATAACAAATGGTAAACTTGCGCAGCTTGTGGCGCATTGCTAGAGGAGAAATCAAGCGTCCATCGGTATTTTAAAGGCCTACTGGAGAAGCTCTTATAACTTTCAAATTCCGCCATAATATTAACATTTTTGTACGCAAAAGACAAAATAAGCCAATTGTTGTGCTTGTGACATATTAATTTATTTTAGACTATATTCTAATTTATTATTAAAGACTCATATATTTTTAACGAATACATGTTAATATTTAAAGATATATACTATCAAATTCAAGTGCTATACAAAATACAATATCAAATTAAAACAAAAAATTCCAACAACTATATTATTCACCGTTTGCCTTACGCGCGTTGCTGACTAGGTATAGCAATGGATGTTTCGCTTGCATTTTAACTCTTTTATCAAGTGAAAAAGAGTTTGTTTATTTGGTAGTTTACACAACCACACTGTGTGTTAGAATTCTGTCAAAGATAAGTAATCTGCATTGGTGTATATGGATATTTGTATATGTTTCATTTCAATTGATGTAATTGTAGATAAACCGAGTATGTTGATACATACAACACTTTTGTAGGGTAGATTTAGAAAGGTTTCTATTTCGGAAATGGCTAAGTGTTTGAAGTGTATGGCTAGTTGAGGCCTGAATTGGATTCATTCTTAAGACGAAAACGCCCCGTATACAAGTGCTAACGGTTCCGGCTTACATACCTAAGATACAACGACTATTTCTATTCCGGTTTAGCAGCACTTGCAAAAATCGGAACTACAGCGAACTCAAAGTGTTTCTGACTTTTCAAGCTTTTGAACAAAGGGATAACAATATGCTCGAATGCAAATGATCGGTTTTAATCTTATGATTTTCGTGTTTAAAATCATATGCAGGGTTCGAATTATATAGGCATAAGGTGCCCCGTATGGAAAGAAAACGTATTTTGGCTCGAAAAGATAGGTTTACACTTAACATGCGCATTTGTTCAGCCTTTCGCATCGACGCACGACCAGGCGCACAGCCCGTGCGTGTGCCCGTGCATGGATGCGAACCAAAATCACAAAGTCTCGACTTGACGCTCGACTTGACGCATGACCCGTGCGTCCGCCCGTGCTCGTATGCGAACGAGTTCGCCTTGTCGCACGACCCGACGCGCAGGCCGTGCGTCCGCCCATGTGCGAATGCGAACACTTCCCATTTGGAATTCGTTAATTAATTAATTAAAATTAATTAATTATTTATTTTAAAGATTTTTGGTCCAAAAAGAATAAGGGCCTTGAAGCCCAAGCCCAAGCCCACAGCCCACGGTCCGAATCTGGACCCGGGTTGGGCCGAGCCAGAGGCGGCGGCGCGCATGCGCGTGTGTGCTTTGAACCAAACTCACAAGCATGTTGGTCCTCACCCTTTTAAAAACTTGGGTACCCCCAAGGGCCTAAACCCATAAGTCCAACTTGGGATATATCAAGTGAGCAAATTTTGCCTCCTTTTCCTATGTGGGATGGAGCATTTCTTCTTCCCTATATTTTACAATTTTCCATACAATTTACTTGTATTAAGTGGCTAACTTCTAGCATTAATTTCTCATTTACCCGGATTGGTTTTGAGAAATTCCAAATGCTATTCTCATCTACTTGTTCGCCTTATTTTTTAGCTTCACCGCAAGTGTACGGTGCAGTTTATAGAATAGGATTAGCAAGGTCTAATCCACAGGGACTAATAAATTAATGTACTAAGTACTGGATTGTAATAGCCTTATTTTTATCTAGACGATCGAAAGTTGAAGGATTGGTTTTGTAAACTAAAACGAGATTTTTATCCTAAAATAAACAAAGTAAAGATTGATTGAAAGATCAAGAAGATGAATGGATTCCTGGGTTATGGTTTCAGTTAATATCCCCTTTTATTATCAGATTAATCAAACCAAAGTTATACATATTCTTCCTTATAGAACAATCACCAAAGTAATTTACCCTCTCTCTCGAGATGCATGTAAAAACGTTGATTAGAACATCTATGCTAGCATCTCTACTCAACATGAGATATCCAACTCCCAAAAGCATAAAAGATTAAATATCCTCACAAATATTCACAGACTTCTCAATCATGCAAATATTCATGTCAAGTACTCACGGATCTAGTATTGAAACTCATCTGTTCGAATTATGAATCAATTCATCAAACAAGTTAAACCATAGGCCTTTTGATAAAACAAGAATTAAAACAAAATACTCGAATAGGGTTGGAAAACGATAACTTCAATTGCAATTAATCATCAAATAAAAGTATCCTTTAACATACTCCTAAACCCGGAAATCACAAGATGTTTAGCCAAACATAGAAAACAAATAATTCATAGACAAATTATCCATGTTCATGTCTAACTAATTGAAATAAAGATACTATGGAATGCGAAGACTCGGGGACATCGATGATCTCTCGATCTATCTTCAATCCTCAAGCGATTTGTTGTTGCCTTGATCGATCTCTCCAATTCTCTGGTGGAAGATTGTTCTTTTTTCTGTGTTCTAGGGCAAAAGTCATCGTCTTCTCCGTTTGTGGCCGCCTCGTCTCTATTTGTACTCCGTTTGGGTCAAAAACTAGTTGAGAATCTGTCAAACTTTGTTTTCCCGCACATATGCACGGGCCGTGTGCCTAGCGCACGCCCAGCCCGTGCTAGGTGCCACAGGAAATTGTCTTTTGTTGAAAGGCGCACGGGCAGTGCGCATCACGCACGACCAGTCCGTGCGTCACCCAAACGTCCAAATTTTCTTATGGGGTCTTCATAAGCATTGTAGCCCTCTCTCTTAGATTTCCGTAGCCACTTGAATCCGCTCAATATCAATTTTGTAGAGAGAGTTATGGCCAAAAAACTAAACCCTGCCAGTGCTGGAAATTCCAGACGCGTTTGGACGTTCCTTGAGATAAGTCCCCTTGTTGTTTGATCATCCATGCTTCTTTTGACACACGACTCATTACTATGTCTATAGACTCAATATAATTGGCTTCCAATTGGGTGTAATCGCTCGATTCTTGATGATTCTAGGTTGCAATGCTTATATTTGTCACAAAATCACTCCAAATATCGTTAAATTCCTACAAAACGAGCAAAGTGTAATATTGTTTCCACAAAGAGCGAATATATACCATTTCATATGAGTTATTGCATGTTTATAAACAATTATAGCCATAAATATGCCCTAAAATATATGCAAAACTCACACTAAACAAACCCCCAAACTTAAATTGTTGACAGTCCCGGTCAATGCTTTATAAACAAGATAAAACACAAATGGGATGAATGAAAAGCAAATCAAGAACAACATATCACAATTCATGTCATTTATCCATAGACGTCAAGCAACAAATCAACCAAGCTTCGAATATCTAACACATAACACATGTCAATTAAAACCATGGCAAATATTTCGAATCACGACTCTCACGGATCAAGTGTATACTCTCCGCTCAAGAATAATAAGGAACGTGTTTTCGCTTAAATCATAACAATGTTGAATAATTACCATAGGCTTGCAAATCGTCTCACATCTCCGCCACTCGAATGTATGCAATTCATAAATCAAAAAGGGCTTTTCTTTTGGTTGTAATGAAGGCTCTTTGGTTAGGGTAGGGAAATGCGGATAAAGTGACTCAAACTCAAGCGTATAGACTGGTAAGCACATCTTTCATTCAATTATTCTCATGTAAACCCAATATGCTACCCCAATCACGTCTCGTTCTTATCAACTTTTCGTATTTTCTTTCTCCCTTTCTTTTTTCTTTCTTTCGCCTCACATCACAAATCCCAGCCTACAAGTTCATTCAAAGCAACTTATTTATAAAGTCGATTTATTTTTCAATTTTTTATTTTTTTTATGACTCATTCATGAGTATTCATCCTTTCTTTTCCTCATTTTCTTTCTTCTTTTATTCCCCTCAACCAACACTATCACAATTATCTAAATTCTTGACATCATCTCATTCAACCTTATTCAATCCCCTTACTTAATGTTATACGCTCAAGTCTAAGGTAATAGATATATCAAGTTAAGGCTTGAAATGTGGCTATCAAAAATTAGGCAACAGGCTCAAATTGGCTAACTAGGGAAATTCAATGTCATTACGCAGGCAAAAGGTTTGAAAGGCTTAACAAAAATGGCCTTAAATGATTTTCATAAATTGCATACAACATGTGGCTTTGAAAAAGATACCAAAGCAAGTTCTAGAATTCATATCAACATGAATGACACACTCAATCAACAACAAGACTGCATACAATGAAAGCAGTAAAGGCTCAAAAAGCTCACAAGCTTGCAATTGCGTAATTCAAAGCATATCAACCATGATTTCAATATTCACATGCTCCATATCATCTATTCTCAACACGGTCAACTCACGCTTAACACCCAATCAAAACAACATAAATTGTTCAACAAATGCTCTCAATATCACAACAAGCACACAATAGCGGTCAACTCACTCCCTAAAAACCTAATAAAGCATTAAACGTGCTAAAATCGAAAACAATCATCTAATGCAATGCAACCTTTATGCTCTAAATGCAACTATATGAATGAATTTTTTTTTTTTTCGCCACACCCTTCAAATCAAAATAACTCTCTCTCCCCCCAAACTTGAATGAAATTATATCGCATACAAGGAAAGATAGAATTTCAATAAAGAAAAATGTGGATTGGGAATGCATACCTGAATTCGTGACCTTATAATGCTTCAGCGAACTGACGCACGGGCTACCCGTGCGTCCCTGCGAAGGCCCTTTTTCATTTTTCATTTTTTTTAAAGAAAAGCAAATAACTCCTAACTAACACGGGAAAAACGAAAATTAAACAACAAATCATTGGGTTGCCTCCCAACAAGCGTTAAATTTAACGTCTATAGCTTGAAGTCTGTTAATCCCGCATAAATTTGTGCCTCATTTGAATGCATATATGAGCTGCTTTGGGTCATGGTCAAGTGCCAAATTTGCATTGTTTGCACCTAATATTGCATACTTGGGATTTCCAAGTAAGGATTGGAGTCCTGGTGTTGGAACTTTTTGATTTGAGTTACGCGCATGTTGTCCGTGCGCGTACGTATAGTCTGTGCTCGTCTCATTCTGGAATAGTTTTCTTATGGCATCTCGCACGCGCTGCCCGGGCGTACACACATGGTTCGTGTGTTCCTTGTCCTATTTTTGCTCCTTTTTGGTACCACACACGGGTTGAAAGTGCATAGACACACAATCCGTGTTTGGTCCCGAATTTTCTTGCTTATCCAGGATCTTCGACTCCTCATGTTCGGTACCACTCCTTAGATGAATGGCACTACATTGTTCCTTCGAGTTGACTTCAGTAGTACTCGGAAACTGGACCTTTTGATTTTTTCCACCAATGATCGTAGCTAATAGGCCAATCTGGGTTTCAAGATTTTTCATTTGTGTACCCATGGTGTTAGCTAATTGTGCGACATGTGCTTCAATTTTGTCCAACTTAGCCTCATATGTATTGAACCGGTTCCTTGTTTCATTCATAAATGCGGTGAGGACGTCCTCTATAGATGGCTTTGCCTCCGGATAATAGTACGTAGGAGTAGGATTATTCCAGTAATTATAGAAATTCCAGTTATTGAAATAATTGGCTTCCTCCATCAGAGCGGGTGTTCGTACACTACCTGAACCAACTCAGAGAAACAAATCAAATAACATAGTAGTGGAATTAAATAAAATGAAAAGAAAAGAAAAAAATGTCAAAATTAAAAATAATTCTATTTATCGCAATATTAGTACTAAAAATTTAATTAGTCCCCAGCAACGGCGCCAAAAACTTGTTCGCCTTATTTTTTAGCTTCACCGCAAGTGTATGGTCCAGTTTATAGAATAGGGTTAGCAAGGTCGAATCCATAGGGACTAATAAATTAATGTACTAAGTACTGGATTGTAATAGCCTTATTTTTATCTAGACGATCGAAAGTTGAAGGATTGGTTTTGTAAACTAAAACGAGATTTTTATCCTAAAATAAACAAAGTAAAGATTGATTGAAAGATCAAGAAGATGAATGGATTCCGGGTTTTGGTTTCAGTTAATATCCCCTTTTATTATCAGATTAATCAAATCAAAGTTATACGTATTCTTCCCTATAGAATAATCACCAAAGTAATTTACCCTCTCTCTCGAGATGCATGTAAAAATATTGATTGGAACATTGATGCTAGCATCTCTACTCAACATGAGATATCCAACTCCCAAAAGCATAAAAGATTAAATATCCTCACAAATATTCACACACTTCTCAATCATGCAAATATTCATATCAAGTACTCACATATCTAGTATTGAAACTCATATGTTCGAATTATGAATCAATACATCAAACAAGTTAAACCAAAGGCCTTTTGATAAAACAAGAATTAAAACAAGTACTCGAATAGGGTTGGAAAACAATAACTTCAATTGCAATTAATCATCAAATAAAAGTATCCATTAACCTACTCCCAAACCCGGGAATCACAAGATGTTTAGCCAGACATAGAAAACAAATAATTCATATACAAATTATCCATGTTCATGTCTAACTAATTGAAAATAAAGATACTATGGAATGCGAAGACTCGGGGACTTCGATGATCTCTCGTTCTATCTTCAATCCTCAAGCGTGTTGTTGTTGCCTTGATCGATCTCTCCAATTCTCTGGTGGAAAATTGCTCTTTTCTCTGTGTTCTAGGGCAAAAGTCAGCGTCTTCTCCATTTGTGGCCGCTTCGTCTCTATTTGTACTCCATTTGGGTCAAAACCTAGTTGAGAATTTGTCAAACTCTGTTTTCCCGCACAGATGCACGGGCCGTGCGCCTAGCGCACGCCCAACCCGTGCTAGGTGCCGCAGGAAATTGTCTTTTGCTGAAGGGCGCAAGGGCCATGCGCATCACGCACGACCAGCCCGTGCATCACCCAAACGTCAGAATTTGCTTATGGGGTCTTCATAAGAGTTGTAGCCCTCTCTATTTTCTTTTTTAGCCACTTGAATCAGCTCAATATCAATTTTGTAGAGAGAGTTATGGCCAAAATACTAAACCCTGCCAGTGCTAGAAATTCCAGACGCGTTTGGACATTCCTTGAGATAAATCCCCTTGTTGTTTGATCATCCATGCTTCTTTTGACACACGAATCATTACTATGACTCTAGAATCAATATAATTGGCTTCCAATTTGGTGTAATCACTCGATTCGTGATGATTCTAGGTCGCAATGCTCGTATTTATCAAAAATCACTCCAAATATCGTTAAATTCCTACAAAATGAGCAAAGCGTAATACCTTTTCCACAAAGAGCGAATATATACCATTTCATATGAGTTATTGCACGTTTATAAACAATTATAGCCATAAATATGCCCTAAAATAAATGCAAAACTCACACTAAACACTACTCTCTTAGTAGAATTTTTACAAATAATTTAATTTCATTTTTCAGTTATGGAAACCACTTAATTATTTGGTCAAAATTGGGTCAACACCCATTTTACCAAAACAAAATTCCAACAATCCCCCACATGAATGAAATTAATGCATGCGTGTATGCAGATTTGCTTGAAAGTCTTGGCGAACTGTTATTGCATCAGGATAGGTAGCTTGTGGCTTTGAACTTCCTTAGTAAAATACTATCGGATTTACTACCTGCTTAGTGATGCGATGTCTTGAGCTACTCACTCGTTTGTGTAAACCGAGACAACAGTACTTACACAATAACAATTCTAACACTTGTTGTTCTCACGTTGTGTCCATTTCGGCCATGGACCATATCTTAGATTCATAAGCGTTTCTTTGAAGCGACCATTACTTCTCACTTTTATAGGTGATCTCATATTGAAGAGTATTCTGCCATACTCCACCTTTCAGTATAGGAATCATTAAAAGTCTTAAATTAACCTCACCACATTCAACAGATTTTCATTCACTTGGATGTTTCGAGAATGAGCTAACACATTTCCCAAGTATTTAGCTGAACATTCATAACTTAGTTGTCCCATTGAACCAAGGTCTTGGGATCTCCAATTCTCAAAGTTGGGTTACCACTATGAACATTCTTTAGTTTTTGGATTTTAAACCCGTTCCCCTTAACAATTTATACAATTGATCTCAATTCATGCCTTCACGTAGTCAACCGAAATAATCCCATTTGAAATCAATTATCTAACGGTATTGTGTCTCCGACGTATATGTCTAGACTTACCATTATACATACTACTTTGTGCCCTTCCCATTGCTGATTGACTATCACAATGTATCAAAACAGCAGACACAGGCTTATTCCAACAAGGAATATCCTCTAAGAAGTTTCTAAGCCATTCTGCTTCTTCTCCAGCTTTATCTAAAGCAATGAACTCAGATTCCATAGTAGATCGAGTTATGCACGTCTGCTTAGAAGACTTCCACGACACCGCTCCTCCACCTATTGTGAAAACATATCCACTTGTGGACTTGGAGTCTTTTGTGTCTGATATCCAATTGGAATCACAGTATCCTTCTAATACAGCTGGATATCTCGTATAAAGTATTCCATAGTTCATGGTATACTTTAAATATTTAAGTAACATTGTCACGGCTTTCCAGTGATCCGTACTTGGGTTACTTGTGAACCTACTTCGTTTACTCACTGAATATGCAATATCTGGACGTGTACAATTCGTTAAGTACATCCGACTGCCAATTACTCTTGCATATTCCAGCTGAGAAACTGGTTCGCCTCTATTCTTGGCCAAGTGTAGACTTAGATCTACAAGTGTCTTAGCCGGAGGACTATTAAAAGCATTAAACTTTCTAAGTATGTAATGGAATTGTGACAAGACAATTCCATCTGAAGTTTTAGAGATTTTAATCCCTAATATGACATCAGATAATCCCATATCTTTCGTGTCAAAGTTCTTCTTTAACATGTTCTTAGTATTCACGATTAAATCATGACTACTTCCCATAATCAACATATCATCTACATAAAAGCATACTATGATGTAATCATTTATAGTACCTTTAATGTAGACACACTTGTCACATTCGTTGATCTTGAAACTGTTTGAATTCATAGTGAAGTCAACTTTTCATGCCATTTCTTAGGTGCTTGTTTTAGTCCATAAAGTGACTTAACAAGTTTACACACCTTTCGCTCTTGACCGGGTGCAACGTACACCTTGGGTTGTTCCATATAGATCTCCTCTTCAAGTTCACCTTCAAGAAGGCAGTCTTTACGTCCATTTGATGTATCTCAAGGTTATGCAGTGCTGCAATAGCAATGATAACACGAATGGACGTAACCCTCGTAACAGGAGAATATGTATCGAAAAAGTCATATCCCTCCTTTTGTCTAAACCCTTTAGCTACCAAACAGGTATTGTACTTGTCTATAGATCCATCTGCTTTATACTTCCTTTTAAGGATCCACTTGCATCCTAAAGGTTTGCAACCTGGTGGGAGATCAACTAACTCCCAAGTGTGATTTTGCATGATGGAATCTATCATTATTGATAGCTTCTTTCCAAAGAGGAGCTTCTGGACTAGACAATGCTTCTTGAATAGTTCTAGGTTCGTTTTCTAACATATAAGTTAGAAAACCAGGACCAAAAGACTTAGCTACTTTTGTACTTTTACTGCGTCTTGGTTCCTCTTCATCATCACTTTGAGGTAACCTTGCGGTTTCATAAGTTTGTTTACTCTAACTTTCTTCTTTCCGTTCTTTGTTCCGAAAGATATTCTTGAAGAATACAACATTCCTTTATTCAATGATCATACCTTCATTTATATCAGATATAGCTGACTTGTGCACTAAAAAGTGATATGCACTCCAATCAATCGTCTTCAGACTGATTCTAATTTGTTTCGGCTTAGGTACTTCAACTTTAGCCAAACACCCCCACACCTTGAAGTATTTATATGACGGTTTACGTCCCTTCCATAACTCATATGGAGTTTTGTTTTTACATTTGTGTGTGATCTTATTAAGAATGTAGTTTGCAGAAAGTATGGCTTCCCCCCACAAGTTTTGGGGTAATCATAACTTAACAACATCGCATTCATCATCTCCTTAAGAGTACGATTTTTGCGTTCTGCAACTCCATTTGATTGAGGTGTGTAGGGAGCAGTCGTTTGATGAATTATACCTGCTTTCGAGCAAAATTCTTCAAACAGAGCAACATACTCTACGCCTCTATCACTTCGAATCATTTTAATTTTCAAATTAAGCTCATTTTCAACTTCATTCTTATAAGTCTTAAAAGCTACTAAAGCTTCATCTTTGCTTTTCAAAAGATACACATAGCAAAATCTTGTGCAATCATCTATAAACGTTATGAAATACTTTTTCCCACCTCGAGTTTGCACAAGTTTTAAATCACATACATCTGTATGAATTAACTCGAGTGGTTTGGTACTTCTCGTTACCGAATGAAATGGTTCTTTGGCTAACTTTGCTTCAACACAAATTTCGCATTTGTCTTGTGAATCGGTTTTAAACGTATGTATTAATTCCAGATTCACTAACCTTTTAATTGTGTTGAGGTTTACGTGTCCTAATCTATCATGCCATAAATTAGAACAATCCAACAAGTAAATAGAAGTAATAGTTTTATTCTTCATCTCTTGACGGAAAACAGACATTACAGACATCTTAAAAAGGCCCTTATCAAGGTAGCCCTTATAAAAAAATTGACCATTCTTGGTCATTACAAACTTGTCGGACTCAAACGCTAGTCTAAACCAGGCCTTACTAAGCAAAGGACCGGAAACCAAATTCTTGCAGATGTCCGGGACATGCAGCACATCTAAAAGCGTAAGCTCTTTTTCGGAAGTCATCTTGACCACAACCTTGCCAAGCCCCACGATATTGGAAGTCGAAGAGTTTCCCATGAAAATCTTCCTTCCATTTATAGGGGTGTAGGAGGAAAATATCTCCTTGTCGGCACAAATGTGACGAGTAGCCCCGGTATTTATCCACCACTCCCTTGGGTTATCCACCATATTGGCTCCAAACACAACGACGGTGAGATCGAGCTCCGACATGTTGATTGGAACCGACTTGTCCTCCATCACATTGGCTTGTTGGTTGCCACCTTGATTGCCCTTTTTTGGGTGTCGACAATACTTAGCCATGTGGTTCGGTTTGCCACAGTTGTAGCAATTCCCGTTGAACTTTTTGGCATTTCCCTTGTCTTTCCCGGAGTGCTTGCGCTTCTTGCCAGTGATCGATTCAGCAAGATTGGCTTTGGCCTCCATTCCAGACTTACTGTATTTCACTTCTGATTTTCGGTTGTCTTCTTTGATTTGAAGCCGAAAAATCAGATCCTCAAGCCCCATGTCTTTGCACTTGTGCTTGAGGTAATTCTTAAAATCTTTCCACAATGGCGGCAACTTTTCGATTATTGCAACCGTTTGAAAGGATTTGTTCAGAATCATCCCTTCAGACACTAAGTCGTGAAGTATGATATGAATCTCTTGAACTTGGTTGATCACTGTCTTGGTGTCAACCATCTTGTACTCGAGAAATTTGCCGATAACAAATTTCTTTATGATGGCATCTTTCATCTTGTACTTCTTCTCCAAAGAGTCCCACAATTCTTTGGACATTTTTGAACATGCTATAGACGTTATAGAGGGTGTCATCTAGCCCATTGAAAACATAGTTCCGACAGAGAAAATCGATGTTATGCCAAGCATCCACAACGATTCTCCGGTTGTTGTCGATTTCTTCATCGCCAACAGAAGGGGGTTCGTCCTTTAAGACAACCCCAAGATGGTAAGATAGAACATCATCTTATGTTGCCAGCATTTGAAGTCGATGCCAGAGAACTTGGGCGGCTTTTCGCCGTGAGCAGGAGCAGCAGCCAATAGTGAACGAGATTGATGCTATTGTCTTGAACAGAAATAGATCTTTTGTCTTGCTATTGTAGGGTAAATTTAGAAAGGTTTTTGTTTCGGAAATGACTAAGTGTTTGAAGTGTATGGCTAGTCGAGGCCTCAATTGGATTCAGTCTCTGCAAGACGAAAATGCCCCGTATGCAAGTGCTAACGGTTTCGGCGTACGTCCCTAAGATACAATGACTATTTCTATTCCGGTTTAGCAGCACTTGCAAAAACCGGAACTACAATGAACTCAAAGTGTTTCTGACTTTTCAAGCTTTTGAACAGAGGAATAACAATATGCTCAAATGCAAATGATCGATTTTAATCTTATGATTTTCGTGTTTAAAATCATCTGAAAGGTTTGAATTATATAGGCATCAGGTGCCCCGTATGGAAAGAACACGTCTTTTGGCTCGAACAGATAGATTTACACTTAACAGGCGCATCTGTTCAGCCTTTCTCATTGACGCACGACCAGGCGCACGGCATGTGCGTATGCCCGTGCATGGATGCAAACTAAAATGACAAAGTCTCGACTTGACGCACGACCCAACGCGCGGGCCGTGCGTCCGCCCGTGTGTGGATGTGAACACTTCCTAGTTGGAATTCGTTAATTAATTAATTATTTATTTTAAAGGTTTTTGGTCTAAAAAGAATAAGGGCCTTGAAGCCCAAGCCCGTGACCCAGACCCGAGCTGGCGGCGGCGGCGCACGCGCGTGTTGCTTTAACCAAACCCACAAGCATGTAGGTCCTCACCCATTTAAAAACTTGGGTGCCCCCAAGGCCCAAACCCATAAGTCCAACTTGGGATATATCAAGTGAGCAAACTTTGCCTCCTTTTCCTATGTGGGATGGAGCATTTCTACTTCCCCACATTTTTCCATTTTCCATACTATTTACTTGTATTAAGTGGCTAACTTCTAGTATTAATTTCTCATCCACCCGGAATTGGTTTTGAGAAATTCCAAATGCTATTCTCCTCTACTCTCTTAGTAGAATTTTTACAAATAATTTAATTCCATTTTTCACTAATGGAAACCACTTAATTATTTGGTCAAAATCGGATCAACACCCATTTTACCAAAACAAAATTCCAACAACTTGTACATCAAGAAAGCCATTTTCAATAATTCAAGTACCAATAATGGACTTCCAGTTATGCACTCAATCCTACAAAATGATTTTCTTTGCTTATTCTATGATAGAGTTGTTAATGCACCTTTTATAAAAATAACAACTTAAAACTTTAAAGTAGGTTTAATAATGATAGTAGTTGGACTGTATTGTTATTACTAAATATTCCACCCATATATGCAGGGCGGACCCAGAATTTGTAACTCAAGGGAGCCAATTAGAGATTATAGGGGATGGATAGGCACGGGTACCCTCACCTATTTTTACCCTAATGAGATCGTTACGAGTAATTTTTTCATATATTTTGGACAAAATATTATGGGTAACAAGTGTAATTTCTTAACCGAATTTGAGATGGGTAAAAATAGTCTTAATATTGTAGGAATTTGGTAGAGATATATCATAGCACCAATAGTTACAGAATGAATTATTAAACACACACATAAATATTATAGGATTTGGATCCTCTGAATCCACCCATTTAGGATGAGTACGTGAGGACAAATCCTAGTCATTGGGATCTTTCTTTTAATGGTCCATATTTAAATGGCATTTTTATTTTTTTTATTTTTCAAAACTGATATTAAGGTTAATTGAGTAATTATGTTTAAATATGGATAAGTCAAATGTGTATTAGCATAACTGTTTTGCATGTTTTTGTAAGTGTTTTGTGTGATGATTTATCCATATTTTTGTTGTGTTTTATTTGTATGTTACATATTTTAGTGTTATGTTGTGTTATTTTGTTGATTTTCTAGGTTTTGGTGGAAAAAACAAGTTTTGGAGCAAGAAACGTTAAAACTCATTTTGCGCAATTGCAATAGTCGTTGTATTTTGAGCATAACGTTTTCATCCGAAGTCCAATTGACATGGTTCATGCACCATTGGAAAGCTAAGACAAAGTTCTATAATGTCTACTTTCTACTAAATGCAAATAAATATGTTGGATGGGTTAAAATCATGTGAAAGTGGAAATAATGTGTTGAAATTTCGAAAATGACACGTTTTAGTACTTTTGGCCATCTCTCTAGAAAATTGATATTGAGGTCATTCAATTGGATATAGAAAGATAAGAGATAGATATACAATTCATATGAGGACCCAAGAGCAAATTCTGGCGTTTTGAGGATGTGCGGTCACGCACAAGTGCGCGGCTGGCATCAGGCAGCGCTATTTTACGCGCGGAAGTGTGCGGTCGCGCACGGTGACTTCCTAAGTAAATTCGTGATTTTTTTCCTTTTTATTTTTGGCTCTTCCACCTTGTATAGGACATTAGGCTTATAAATAAGACTTGAGGAGCCCATATTTTCGAACACCTTTACTTCTTAGCACTTTTAAATCTTAGTTTTTGTCATTTTCTTTTCTATTCTACATTGGGATTGCTTGGGTTCTTCCCATTGAAGTAATTTTGCGGATTAATCAAAGCGTAATATTTCATCATCTTCTTTATCTGATTTCAGTTGTTGGGTGATTATTGTTATTGCATGATAATGTTTATGATTATTTTCTTTTCTTCAATTGAGATTATGATCTCATTCCTAAGCATGAACTAACTTCCTTCTTCTAGGATTATGATGATTTGATTCAAACAAACAAGCATGAATATTGAGTAATTGATTTGGTTTCCTGAATAAATTACTTTATTTGAAGATTAATTGTTTGGTCAACTTTTGATTGTTTTGATGGAATAATTGAGATCGAGAGAATATATTATTCCTGGACTAAATTTATTCAGGGGGTTAGATATGAATCAAAGATGTATTATCTAAATTGGTTAATGAAAATAGCAAATTAGTTATGGATATACCTAATCTGTGAATACATGAATTATCAGATCTATGCCTAGTTTTTACCTATTTGTTATAATTTTTAATCGCTAGGCGCTAGTCGGGTGGTAGCCCAACGCCTAGGCGGCCGTCTAGGAACAACACAAATTTTTTTTTCATTTTTTATATTTTTTACCGATTTGTGACCGATTTATTCCGCTTAGGCCCAATGTTTTGGCCGCCTAGGCCGCCTAGCCCGCGGGGCCTAGGCCGATTTTTGGCCAAAATAATTTTTTTTGACCGATTTGGGCAAAATCGGATCGGCCTAGGGGCATCTAGCGCCTAGGCCAATGTTTACAACACTGCATAAAACTGATAAACTTTACAAATCTCCTAATCCGGTCCCAAGTCCACTCCCAAAGCAACAAGATCTAAGTTATTTCATCACTAATATTGCTTTTGGGATTGGTAAGAAAATTGAAGGTATGCTTAATCTCGGAGCTAGAATTAACCTTATGCCTTACTCTATTAAAAAAATAATTTTAGGCAAATTGATGTCCACCAAATCATGTTGGTAATTTGCGATAAGTCACTTAGGGATCCTAAAGGTATTGTTGAAGATATTTGGTCCAAGTAGGTGGTCTTAAAATTCTGAATGATTGATTATGCACTTATATTTGTTGGTATTTGCTTAGTTAGTGCGAGCTTGATGCATTTTTTTCATTGAATTATTTTTTTGTCCGTGCTTATTTAGAATGCAGTTGTTGTTTAGTTAGTGTGAGTCTGATGCATTTTATTCATTAAATTTTCTTTTTTTGGTTTATGCTTATTTAGTATGCAATTGCTGCATGTTGAAGAGTAAGTTGTGCATCCTCACGCAATTAATCATTGCATGTTTCTTGCTTTTATATTGCCTATTTAGTGTAAATGTGTTGCATGTAATCATTGCATGCTTATTGCTGTTATATTTGCTTATATAGTCTAATTGTGTTGAATGTAATCATTACGTGGTTAATGCTATCATATTGCTTATTTAGTTTAAATGTGTTGCATATGTATGCTGGACGCTCTTATTTGCAATGTTTTTTGGATTTATGATTTTTTACGATAATTTATTTTCGGTAGTAGTTGAAATATTTTGGCTTCTATTTATTCAGAGATATGGATTTCAATTGATTGATTGTTATCTTTCCTTATCTTTGCATATAAGCTATGCCTATTTTCATGTGACGTTGGAAAATTATTGTGGACTAATTTACCCCTTTCATTTATTATCTAGGAAACAAACATTATATTGGGTGGTTCGATATAATCCGTTGATAATGTATGATCTATGATTCAGATTTGTCCCTATGGACTTACCCCACGCTATGGTCCTATATAACCATCTCCCTATATATATATATAGGATTTTGATCAGGTGAGTCCACGAAACTTATGTGAGTACACGAGACCAAATCTGAAGCCTTGATTTAATTTTTAAACGGTTGAGATTAAACAGAGTTTACCATTTTTTTAATATATAATTTAATATAAAAAAGGGTTATTTGGTAATTTTAATTAAAATCAGTTTTGGGAGGGAAGTTATTTTTGGGAGTGGGCTATAATTTAGGAACCATTTTTGGAGACGTGTTTTTATCCAAAATCTTTGCATATCTCTCCAACTTGGTAAACAAAGAGTCAGAAAATCTCTCTGCAAAAATAAACCCTACCGTGAGAAATTGATTCTCCATTGTTCGTTCTTCAAGCGTTCTCCTCCCTGCAAAGCGTCTCCCAACTCACCCCTACCGCGAGTAGTTGTTGTTCACCCCTACCGGGAGAAATACCTGCAAAGTGTGAAATATTTCATCCAAAAATCAAGAAATCATAGTCATCAATCGGTCGAGCTTCAAGTAGGAGTCTCCCCATCTGCAACTACGTCACTTAGGGCGTCTTGAAATTTCCTCAGAAGTAGCGGCCCGTAAACCCCCAAATTTGCTGTAAAATTCCTATTCGAGCAGGTACCAAATTTGTTTTTCTCTTCTTTGTTCGTCTTTTTTTTATTCGAACAAGTACGAAATTTGTTGGATATGCTTTAAAATTGCATATTATTGTTGATAAAATTGCTTATGATTGTTATGTAATTTTCCTACATATGTTTTAGGTTATTATGTCAAATGGGGGGAGAGTGGCAATTAGTTTTTCCCACTTTCTCAGAAGTATTGGGAGATTGTTTTATTGTGGAAAAAAATTGGTTATTATTGTCAATAATTATGCTCACATTTGTTTTTTACAAGTATTGGTGATTGCTTTAACGAGACAAAAACATTGCTTATCTATGTTTTATATTATGTTTATATATATTCAAGTATGTGCAAAATGCTGGGATTGTGTGTTTTTTGCTTTCTTACTATCTTTATTATTTGAAAAAACGAAGTCTGTGCAAAAAATTCAAGTATTTTTGGTGATTGCTTTAATGAGGCAAAAACAATGTTTTATATTATGCTAATATATATTCAAGTATGTTCAAAATATTGGGATTGGTTGTGTTTTTGTTTCCTACAGTGTTTATTATTTGAAAAAACGAAGTCTGAGAGATTGCTCTAGTGGGAGTTTAAAATGAATATTGTTGCTGATAAATTTGCTTATTTTTGTTGTATATTTTGCTCATGCATGTTTTATTGTCTTTAGTATTTCCAACTTTTTTTTTTTTTTAAGGTTTGCCTTTTGTTGTTTTCTCGCTTTATTTGTCTTGACAATTACGCTTATTCATATTCTATATCATGCTTATTTATTACATATAGTATGCTTAAGTTTTTTTTTTCTGTTAATAAATGATTCAGTTAAATGACTATTGGTCACTTTTTTTTTTGTTAATGTTTCTGTTGGAAATGGCTAAAGAGAGCAAGAATAGGAAGGCCACAGTGGCTAAAGAGAGCAAGAAGAGCAAGAATGAGCAGAGGGAGGCGGTCTTGGGACGGGCGAAGGAGTTTACCAAAATGAAATAGGATCAATCTGAAACGTTTGTTGCTTCGTACTTTTGATCAAAGTGTTGATTACAGGAGTGTTTTGTAGATACTTTAAGTTTGGTTGGTTTTTGACGTACTTGTAGTTGATGTTGAATGTTTTTTGATTATTGTCGTTGTGTTATTTCATGGTGGTAATATTTTCTGCAAAGCAGAATTCAGTTGCTAATGTAAGCAAAATTCAACTAGCCTATAAGAAGAATTCAACTTTATTGTAAGCAATTATCTTTATGGTATCTTTTAATGTTTCTAGCACTATTTCAAATATTGTTTTACGCAGGGTTCGAGTGCTTTGTAAGCAGAAGTCAATTTCCTTGCAAACATTTTATCTTTTCAAGTATCTTATACTTAGTAGTATTCAAATGTTTTGTAAGCAAGATTCAAATGCTCTGTAAGCAGAAGTCAATTGACTTGTAAGCAATTATCTTCATGGTAATTTATACTGTTAGCATTATCATGTTCATTTTTTTCTTTTGGTCGAAAAGCATTACAGCAGTAACAAATAAGCAAAGTACAAAGTATTAAAAAGCATTATAATAAGAAATCATATGTAATTTGTAATATGTGAATAAGTGTGAAGCCCCGATTTTTCCGAGCATCTAATTGATCTTTTGTCATCTATGTATTTGATTGACTATTTTACCATGTCACTTTGACGGGTAAATATTAATAATATATATATTTTGCAATTTATTTCATTTTAATTATTATTTGTGATCATGATCATTTACTAATTCTATTTCGCATTTATGATCACATGATTGATCATTATTACTTTTGTGTATTTATTAGTCACCTTAGAATTTTAAGAGACTATTTATTTTAGAGACTTTTACCTTATAGAAGCAAGAATTTGATTTAGAATAAGTGATCAAGGAAATCCCTAATTAATTTGGAGATTGATATTATTCATCTATTATCATCAAATTTGGGACAAAAAAAATATATGGAATTACCACTATACCCCTAGGTGGACGGCAATGATGGTGTTTTTGGTGTAGAAATAGCACCCAACTCTTGTACATATACACTTTATGTAGTCATCTTGTGTATAATTACACCATTAATTCAAACATTATACACATTATCTTATACACCAATTCTTTATTACTATTTTTCCTAACATCTCTCCACTTAACCAACATTCCTTCTCTTCCCATCCCTTGTCCATACCTTTGACTACCCTTTTGTCTCCACGCAAGAGACAAATTTCAAGACACAAAATTAAACAAAAAAATCCCCTCCCTCTCATCCAATGTGGACGGCCACATTGAAGAAAATGAACAAAAATTGTTCATTTCATCCAACACATTCTAATCTCCTAACTCATTCTCCTCATTCTCTCTAATCTCTCTCTAAGAATCCTTCATATCTTCAAATCTTCAAACACCAATTCTTCATATCTTCAAACCTTCAAGAACCATTTCTTCACATCTTCAAATCTTCAAACACAAGTCTTTCACATCTTCAAGCATACCTTTATACCCACAAGAACATCTTCTTCATACCATCAAACACTCCTTCTTTCTTCAAACATCTAAATAAAAACAAAAATTCTTCCTTCTCAAATCAAAAAATTCGAAACCCCTCTATCTCTAAGGTGAGAAATTTCATTCCTCAATTCAACTTGATATCTTACAACTCATCACCTTCTCTTCTTAATTTAAGGTTGGAATTTTGATTTGAGGTACTTAGAAGACTACTTGAAGACATGCATGCATGGTGGTCAATTTAGAAGACTTGAAGAATAATTTTTAGAGAAATTGGACTACAAGGTAAGATTTGGACACTAGAGCCCTTCTCTCTTCTTCTTCCTATTTTCTTCAAATTTTAACACCCCTTTTCAATTTTTGAGAAATAGAGGCTGACCTTAGGTGATTTTGAAGGTGAACCAAAAATTCCAAATTTGAAGCTTCAACTAGTTCCAATTCACTTACTACACAAGGTAAAGTTTAGCATTTCCAATTTTCTTATCTTCTTCTTTTCTTCTTAATTTTTCACTCATTTTCCTAACTCTAAATTTTTGATATTTCTTGACTTAGTGGCTGACCTAAGTAACCTCATACCAAGTTGTGAAATTTATCCTTTTTATTTCACAACTCTCCAAATTTAAGGTGGGTGGAAAAATCTTTCCAACTTCTAGGGATTTTTGTTAAATGCATGTAGTGTTTTGATCTTGAGCACTTGAGATATATATTTTATGTATTGCATGTTAATTTTATGTATCAAGTTGTGAAATTTCTCAAGTGTTGCTAAAAATGCTATTTATTGAAATTTAGGTGCATTTATGTACAATTTAATGTTCTATTTGATAAATTTTTGTATGAATTGAACATGCATGTGTATGATCCTTGAAATCCATGTTTTTCATGACGTATAACCTGGACAAGTCGTGCATAATTGATTAAAATTTAATTTTTGGACTTAAAATGCAAAAATAGAAAGTTGGTGGACTTAATTGCAAGAAAATAAAACTTAAGGGACCCCTCTGCAAATTTTGAATTTTGGGACTGTACTCAGGTTCAAAAATGACTTTTGGACATTTTAATAAACTTTTAAGAGTTTTAGGATAAATAAAATCAACCTTTAAAAGCCCAAGGACTAGATTGTAAAATTTGAGAAGTTTAAGGGCTACTTTGCAATTTTTGAAACTGTACCAGACCTTAATTTTAAAATTTGAAATTTTAAATCTTAAGGGACTGGAAATGACATATTTTAAATGTATTCCAAAAATCCAAGTGTTTAGAGCTTGGAAAGTAATTTTACAAAAATTGAGGGACCAAATTGTAAAAGATTAAACTTGACGACCCAAATGAAAATTCCAGGATTTATACAGCCCATGTACCTGAAAATACTGATTTAACTATAACTTAATTATATTTTGGACCCAAGATTCAAATTTCATAACAATTGAACCTCTAAAAGCCTTAAAGGCAAATATTTCAAAATAGGACAAAAATGAGATTTTCAAAAGCTAAGGGACTTATACTTATTTATTTTTAAAACGATTTTTTTCCAATATCCTACTAACCTTAGTGACATTTTCCAACTAGAATCACACTAAAATCCCTTCCGGTTTGTGAGTTCCAATTATTTTAAACTTAGGGCCCAAAATGATAATTTTAACAAATTTGGGGCCAATGTGAGAATTTTATAAAAACTCGACCTCAAAACTTTAAAAACCTGAATCTCTGAATAATTTAGAGAATTTAGGAACTGACCTCATAATTTTTCAAGGTCGTGATATTTATTTATTAATTTTTAACCCCAAAAGTATTGGTTTTTACAAAACGGGGCTAATTGTAAATTTTCTTTTTATCAAGGACCTAACTCAAATTATTTTCCTTTTACTAAAACAGCCGGACCCTCTGACTTTAATTATTAATTAAAATATTTTATTTTCTCAAAAATCCCTTGACTTATCGGATCGTCTTGACCGATTAATACCCGATCGCGGGGCGACTTCCTCGTATTGCGATTTTGAATCTATAACGGGACTTATGTTCCACCAAATCTTTCAAGATATTGAAGATTGCTTATCCTTCCGATAATCATCTTCATCCAAATAACTCCATCAATGCCATAATTGCCTCTCGCGATTTTCGAAAATTTTTCCTGAACTACTTCCCTGAATCAATAATACTCGACTGTTTGGTTGACTACCTGAAGTTGTTTTTACTTTCCTGCCTGAGTCAACTTGGTGTGTCGAGCTCACAGTTGGAATGGATACGTCGGGGATGGAACCGGGCAGCTTGGCTGCTATTCCATTCTTCCGGCCCCATCGTCCTAATCCCGCAACTAAGGGACGGAGTTTGTCCAAGGGAAGCGGGTCGTAGTACTTGAGGTATAATCATGATTATGACAAATTCGAGCCTTGCTAGCTCCACTGTGGATTTTGTCTTTGCCTATGGAGCGATAAGGTGACAGGTCTTGGACCATCTTGCTCGGGGAGTTACAAGGAAGAACGAAGGAATCGCTGTCTGATCCACACGATTCTGGAGTTACTCGGACCCGTTTGGTTGGCGCTACAAATCCGTACGCAACCGCTACTTGTATTGCATTGGTTGGCGCTACAAATCCGTATGCAACCATTAATTATCTTGCATAGGATTGGCGTTACATTCCGTACGCAATCCTACCTGTCTTGCCTGAATCACATAGTGTTTGTGTGACCACGAACTGTTTTCTTAAACTGTATAAGTATATTACTTAAATATTTTATCACGATGCTTGTGGATTGTGTGTGAATTCATGCATCATATCTCATGCGTTTTCATACAACTGTTTCTCGCATTAATTATATATCGCCACACTTGCACACGATCACCCCATCCACTGAGATTTCTATCTCATCCCCTCCTGTTTTCTAACCTTTAGATGAGGACTTTGATGAAGATGTTGAACCTACCACGGACTGAGCTCCTGTGCTCTGCTTGTTCAACTTATTATCTATTATTGTTGATGTCACTGGACTTGTTTCATGTATTTGCTGTTGGACTCTTTTATTCTCTTTTCATTCTGGTCTGTAATATAAGGGCGTAGGACCCTTGACTATTAAGTTGTTATCTTTAGTTGTTCTCGGGGATGTAATTTGGATATTTATTGGACTGTAAGTTGTAACTCGTACTTGTTCTTTATTTCCGCTACTATTTGACTCTGTTCCATTGGGATTTCGTTGATATTGTCTAGACCGTTTGGTTTACTTGTATTTAAGTTGTGGATCATCGTCGTGTCCCCGTCTGGGGCTTGACAGTTAGAGTTGTATCAGAGCTCGGCTAGTAAGATGGAAACTTACACCGAGCTAACCCAGGATAGGACCATCGGTCTGTGTTTTGGGTAGTACCGCGACTTGACTAATTAGTGTGAAATCGATTTCAATTTGGCATAGAACCATATTACTGAGATTGAAACTAAGTTAGAACGCATATTTTGAGGTTCCATAGTCATTGTTGGGAAATTTATTGTTTAGATTTTGATGAATGTCATGTAAAACTTAGAATAGGAAGTTGGCACCCCAATTTTAGTTGTAAACTGCATTGTAATAAATAGGACTGGTCAAGCTGAGTTAAGTCAGCTATGCCCAAACATGCAAAAAGACAACTGGAGACTAGAAGAAAGACTCCTCTGCAAGACAGCTGAGTATGGCAAAGAAGAGAAGACGGAACTTTACTAAAGGAGCAAATGAGATGCGGTTGAGTGGAGTATCACAAGTCAACTCAAGAAAAGCCAAGTCTCAAGTTGAAGTGACAAAGAGTCATCCAATGATTGGAAGTCGACTCTAAGTCACCTGGGAAAGCAAGGAAATACAAATAAGTCGAGATAATCAAAAAGATCCGTTGCAGACCAAATCAAGAGAATTACTTAAACAAGTAATATCTCCATGCTACCTTTCTCAAAGTGCTCAGTCCCACAAGCGTGCAAAAGGAATCAACTAATGGGAAGCACTACACCGTGTCGAACTCGAAAAAGGTGAAGAGCAATTCATACGAGGAAATGGAAATTCCAAGGATCGCAACAAGACAAGCCAACGACCACAAGTGACTTTCAAAAATAAGCCTATCTCTTCAACGGGCAGAAAGATCACTATAAAAGGCAGGAATGAAACAAGAAGGTGACCGAACCACAAACATTCAAGCAATTATTAGAATCAGAACCTGAAATATTCTCAAGTTATTAAACGCTCAATCCTCATGCCTACACTACGAAGAACATCAATCCAACACTCACCGTGAAGGAAAGATAACTTCAATCAGTTGAAGAGGAAATTACTAAAGAATCAAGGGGTCTACATTCCACGAAGGATTGTAGGAAGGTTCAAGGTCGAACCAAGTCTTGAGCTTTTGGAGGGCTTCGTGGTCAAATCCAAAGAGCTTGAGCAAGTGGGCTCAGTAGTAGCAAGCAAAATGCCTGCGTGAAGAAGCCGAGTCGTGCAGAAGCCAAAAAGTGATCAAGGCGTCTCCAGATCGAGTCCCAAAGGATCAAGTCACCGTGTGATCAAGACTTGTATCCGGATCTGTTACCACTTTGTATCTTGATCAATACCTAGTGGATTCCTCCAGGAGTTGGAGAAGAGATGGAGTAGAAGAATTACCCCATCTTCAACCTCTATAAAAATCTTATTGTGTCATTTACATTTCAAAGACACTTTAATTCTTGCATCATATTTGTTTAATTCTCACGACATATTTGCTATCCATTAGATAATCTCTAAGTACTAAATCAAGCTCTAAATCTCTACTTAACCAAACTTAAGGGTGTTAAGTCTTCCAATAAAACAAACCACGAGTTGAGTTAATTTAGACTTAACAAATTGAGTTATTCCATCAACAAATTTCGTTGAGTTTGTTGAGAGACTAACTCTACTTGATTAATTAAATTGGTTGTCCACCAAGGACATAAATTGCAGTAGTATCAACTCAATTTTTAAAAGGACTAAATCAAAAATTTGGTAAGGTTTATTCAACCCCCCCTTCTAAACCTTACACTTACACCCCTTGGGACCTACAAGTGGTATCGGAGCGGTTGGTTCATTGAGCCTTCCGCACCGTTCTTGAACTAGATCTCCAAACTTTTCAAAGTCTCGCTTTAGTACTTAAACTTTCAAAACTCTTTTTATCATTAAAATTTATTATCATGGAAGCAAATTTGACACGCATCCCTATGTTCACAATTGAAGAATTTGATGATTGGAAAATTCGTATGCGAGGCTCATCTATCAAAGATTACATGATGAGATGTGGATAGTGATAGAGGATAGGCCACTGCAAATCTTAAAGGTGAACACAATTGTAAGAAGAACTCCAAATTTGAAGGTGAAGAGGATGTTGCTCCCGCACCACCCATGGTTGAAAAACCAAGAACCGAATGGACAAATGATGGCGAGAAAAAGATACAACCTGGACAATGTAGCCAAGGACATCCTTTACAAAACCTTGGCCAAAGCCATGTTCAATAAAGTCAAATCATGCAAAACGACTAAAGAAATATGGGACAAGCTAACATTGATTTGTGAAGGCTCGTGAGCAAATCAAAGAAAATAAATTATCAAATGGTTGTACAGAAATTTGAGAACTTCAAAATGATCTCGGAGAAAACCTGGATCAACTGGATGCTCGGTTCACGTAAATCACCAACGAGCTATCTCGCACTTGGAAAGGAATATACACGGAAGGAAATGTGTATGAAGATCCTAAAAAGTCTTCCAGCTGAATGGGAAATGAAAGTCATGGCACTAAGACATTCCATGGACCTATCAAAGACATCCAACCATGAACTATTCTCGGACCTCAAAGCCTACAAGTTTGAGCCGAGAAGAAAAGACCAGGAAGAGACAAATTGTACCCAAAACAACTTCTCTAATTGTTAAAGATGGGAAGAGAGCCGAGGTCAAAGAAGTCATTGACCCGGAAGAAATAGCCCTACTAGTAAAAGGTTCAACAAGTTCTTCAATAAGAACTACAAGAGAGCCAAGGGGGAATCCTCCGAAGACACTCGGCTCCCTCCAAATCAAGGGAAGATAGGCCAACCAAGAGAACATCATCAAAAAGTCAATATCAAAGGGTGACAATCCAAGATGGAAAGAGTTGATCAAAAGGTTGAATATCTATCTTTGAACTAGGCAACCAGGTCACTATGCCATTGATCGCCCATATCCTGTAGTCAACAAATACAGAATGAAGAAGAAAGAAAAAGGTCTTGAGAGAAAGAAGACAAGAAAAGAAAAAGGCAATGTTGGCTGCAGAAAATGCTTTGAGTCAAAAGACACAAATGATTGAGAGCAAAGCGATGAAGCCGACTACTCAAGTGACTCAAAGAAGAAGCCCGATCTGTTTGATGGCCAAGGAACAAGATCAACTCGACCAAGAAGATGAGGTAAACTCCAACTCATCAAACTCATTCTAGTGATAGTGATCGTGACACACACACCTCATCACCCACTGATCTTTATGACTCATTAGGCAAAATGATGAAAGATTTTGAACACATTAAATCCTCACACACACTACTAAATGAGGAAAACAAATACTCAAGAGCCAAAACTCACAAATGACTAAGGAGTTGAGTACTCTAAGTCAAATAGCCGATGAGAATGAAAGTTTAAAGGCCGAAAAGGCCAAGCTAATAGCGAAATTGCTGCCATAGAAAAGAGGGAGAATGACCTCAAAAATGTTATTGCCTCATTCACTAAGGCATCTAAATCATTGGATGATCTTATTATGAGTTAAAGAGAATGTGGAGACAAGACGCTCAGGATTTAACTCTCTCTCGTGATATGTCAAACTTCAAAAGTAATTTTGGAAAAAGGATCTTCAAGCAATGAAGAGTCTAAAAATCCAAAACTCTAAATGTTGCACACACATTCACTCCAAAGCACAATTACAAGCAAACCGGCTTTGGTTATAAAGGAAAAGGAAAATAGCCGATTGAGTGCGCCGAAAGGACAACCGAGAAGAGATTCATCGAGTTCCTCAAAAACTCCAAACAAAAAAATACTCAGTAAAGAAGAAGCGAGCTATCAAAAACCCCAAAAATCTATAAAAGAAATACATATGATGGGAATGGTAGAAAATATCCAAGCCAAGTGATTGGAATGATGTGAACTATCAAATAAACTTATGGAATATAAGCCAAAATGGCAAAGGCCTAGAACTCAAGAAAAAGGCCATTCCAAAAGTATAAGAGCTTTCATCAAAGACACATATGCACCTAGGCACTACACTCGGAGACACCACAATTACCCAAAGAAGGCGATTGCCAAAACATATATACAGGCATACAAACAAAAGAGACAGATGTATGAACCTAGAATCCCCAAGCAATTTGCCAAGATTAATTATGATTATGGCATCGATAGATGGCAACCCCTTAGAGTCAAATCATTTGGCTATAAGTTGGTTGGATCATCTTACAATTCTAACCCCTCGGGGACCTGCACAATTATGGGTACCTAAAACTTAATTTCCTTGATTGCGGGTTCAAGGAACAATGAGTGCCAAGGAACCTGGTATATGGATAGTGGTTGTTCCGGACATATGACGGGAAATAAGAAAAATCTATCAAAATTCAAGGAAGTTAAAGGAGTAAAAGTCATATTTGGAGGAAATGAAGCTCCAAGTGAAATAAGAGGCATTGGATCCATCAAGAGGAATGGATTAGAAATCACGATGTTGCATATGTTGAAGGACTCAACTTCAACCTCTGCTAAGCATCGATCCAACTCGTGACAAGGGGGCTATAATGTTGGATTTAACATTGGTATATGCCAAATCAAGGAGGTTGAATCGAATGAAGTTGTGTTGCAAGGATGCGGACAAAAGAACATGTATATAGTAGATTGGTCAACCGCTACACCCAAAGACTGTCTATTAGCAAAAAGCACAAATTGAATCAAGTTGGGTCATGGCACAAAAAAAGCCGAGTCACCTAAATTTCAAAACGATTAACAAGCTTGCCGTATAGTCTTGTGGAAGGACTTCCGGACTCGATATACGAAAAGGAGAGTATATGTGACGCATGTCGAAGGAAAACAAATCAAATCATCATTCAAAGAAAAGACATGCCCATCTTCAACAAGAATATTGCATCTGCTACATATGGATCTATTTGGCCCAAAGGGAACCAAATAGCATAAGTGGAAAGAAATACACCTTGGTGGTAGTAGATGACTACTCAAGATATACATGGACAATATTCATGTGTAAGAAGAAAGAAACTCTACGAAACTACCACAAATGATGAAGAGGATTCAAAATGAGAAGAGCCAAACCATTATCAAAATAAGATCGTATTGAGGGAACCGAGTTTGTCAATGGAATAATAACTCGATTGTATTGAAAATGGTATTGGTCATGAACTATCTCGACAAGGACTCCACAAACAGAATGGAGTTGCGAAAAGAAGGAATAGAACTCTCAAAGAAGCGGCAAGGACCATGTTAGTCAAGCAAGGTTACCAAAAAGATTTTGGGGTCAAGCAATCAACACACTTGCTACACTCAAAACAGATGTATGATAAAACAGACAAATTGACAAAGACTCCTATGAGATTTGGACTGAAGAAAACCAAATGTTGCATATTTTAGAATATTTGGATGTAAATGCTTCATCCACAACAATGGCAAAGACAATCTAAAGGCCTTCGATGCTAAAGGCGATGAAGGTATCTTCTTGGGATACTCGGTTGAAAGCAAAGCCTACGAGTTCTCAACAAAAGGACTATAGTTGCGAAGAAAATCCATTCATGTGGTATTCGATGAGCCAAATGTAAATGGAGAAGACATTGAAGAGTCACCGATGATAAAATGAATCATCCAACCATACTGAGAAGAGTCCCTATCTTTGAAGTCAAGCCGAATTATAAACTCGAGAAGAAGATGAGATAGCTAAATTTAAAAAACAGATGATGGAAAATTTGCAGAAGTGACTACGAGAGAGAGCTGATCAAAGCAACACAACAAGTAGACGATTGAATCCAGCCAACTTACTCCAACCTTGATGTAAGATGGTTGCGAGACCATCCACCGAGAACTTGTCATTGGAGATATAAGAGAAGGTGTCAAAACAAGATCCGAACTCAACAAGAAGTATGTTCACATGCTTCATCTCGCAAATAGAGCCCAAAGATGTGTTACAAGCATTGGATGACACACATTGGATTCAAGCTATGCAAGAAGAGTGAATCGGTTTGAAAGAAATAAAGTATGGGAATTAGTTCAAAGACCCACCCATCAAAACGTTATTGGTACTAAATGGGTGTTCGAAACAAGATGAACGAGGAAGGTTCTCGTGGTAAGAAACAAAGCAAGACTAGTAGCCAAAGGATATTGCCAAGAAGAAGGAATAGATTTTGATGAAACATTTGCTCCTGTAGCAAGATTGGAAGCTATAAGGATGTTTCTTGCCTATGCACTCACAAGAAATTTTCTTTGTATATCGATGGATGTAAAAAGCGTATTCCTAAATGGTTTATTGGAAGAAGAAGTGTATGTTGAACAACCTCCAGGATTTGAGCGGAAGACTCTTGGAGATAAGGTATACAAACTCAAGAAAGCTCGTATGGATTGAAACAGGCACCCGAGCATGGTATGACACTTTGTCACAATTCCTAATCGAGAATGGATTCACAAAAGGAAAAGTAGATAGAACACTTTTTCGAATTCAAGACAAGAAGAGTATCTTTGCTTGTTCAAATATATGTGGATGACATCATTTTTGGATCCACAAACAAAGAGCTATGTGAAAAATTTTCAAACCTCATGCAAAGTAAATTTGAAATGAGCATGATGGGAGAGTCGACATTCTTCCTTGGACTCCAAGTGAAACAATCAAGGATGGAACCTTCATAATTCAAACAAAATACACCATAGATTTAATGAAGAAATTTGGTATGGAGGAGAAGTCTTCGTGAAGATACCAATGAATACATCGACAAAATGGACATGGATGCGGATGGCAAGCCTCGTAGATCAAACAAGATACTGAGCACTTATTGGATCATTGTTCTATCTCACAAAGAAGCGATCCGGACATCACCTTTGATGTAGGTGTATGTGCAAGATTTCAATCTGCTCCAAAAGAGAGCCATATGACAAAGAAAGAGAATATTGAGATACTTGAAAGGAAGCCAAGAAGTTGGCTTATGGTATCCAAAGGAAGGTGGATTCAAGCTAATTGGCTATTCGGACTCGACTATCTTTGGATGCGAGTTGACAGAAGAGCCCCTCGTGCATGTCAAATGCTAGGAAACAGGCTGATTTCCTGGTTTAGCAAGAAGCAAAATTCAATAGCCACCTCTACAACCAAGGAATACATAGTCGGGCAAAAAGTGCCCAAATGCTATGGATGAGACAAAGAATGAGAGACTATGAAGTTGAGGAAAAAGAAATTCCAATCATGTGTGATAACACAAGTGCAATTGCAATCACTCAAAATCTGTGTTGCACTCAAGAACAAAGCATATCGATGTCGATATCACTTCATAAGAGATCATGTTGAAAAGAAGGACATCATCTTGGAATATATCTCAACCGATAAACAATTGGGTGACATCTTCACAAAACCATTATGTGAGTCAAGATTTGAAGAACTCAAGCATGAGTTAGGGTTAATTGAGCCGAGTGACACTCGGAGAATCAAAGAAAAGAAATGGAACACAAAAAGAAGGGAAAAAGAGATGAACTCACAAATCACTAAGTAAATCACCGTATCGGAAGACAATGACTATACATAGTCACCGACAAATTTGAGTCACAAAGAGAACTGTGAGAAGAAGAGTTAAATCTGCTAAGGGTAAAAGCTGAGTCATTTATGAGCAAAGTGACAAATACGCAGTCGTTTTGACTAAGCGGGAATATTTTTAAGAATTACGTCAAATATATTTATGACGTGTGCAGGCAAAAGCTGCACACCAAGCTTATGATTGGATATAAATGCTACCGCAATAAATACGAGACATTAAATGCTAAATCGGCGTGCAAAATCTAAGCCGTTGATTTCAATCACATTTCAAAAACCACCCGCACGTCCTTTCATAAACCATACTTAAGCTTTCCTTCTTCTCTCTCTCTCATATTACCAAAACCGTTCATTTCTTTCAGAAGCAAAGGCAAAACTCTCTCAAAACCCTATCTATCTTCAAATCAACCTCTAAGTTTTCTTCGGTGAAATCCTGAAAAATGGCACCAACCTATGACTTTGTCAAGTTAGGAAAGCAAATCCACACCGGGTCTCTTGTGGATTTCGACGGCATGGTGAAACAGGGTCCGACGACACCTTAGTGAAGAAAATTGCTTGAGAAATTGGAAATGTCCAAATGAAATCGTTTCGACGTTGGAATATCCGATGACCTATGTGGAGGAGATCGCACGCTTCTACGTGAACGCCGAGACTCACGATGAAGGGATAAAGTCATCGTATGTTCACGGAAAGAAGTTCACCATCTCTCGCCAAGGATTTGGTGAACACCGCTCACTACCGACGGAAGGAGCATCGAAAATCAACGATCTTTGATGTAAACCTGGCCGCTTACTTGGAAGAAAATAGCCAAGCCCGACTATGCTTTGATAAAATAGTTTACACAAAGAAACAAGAGGTCAGCCAAGGAGGATTACCACAAACTATTGGACATAGTTGCCAAATGCATAGACATCAAATTTGGCGGCTTTGACCAATCACAAAGCAAAGTTGATCGTAATGGCCGCGATCATTGAAGAAAAGAAAATAAACCGGGCTGAGTTTGTCTACAAATGCATCTCGCCAGAATGTATGGAACAAATCCTTCAAGGAAGATGGTGCATTTGGAGGATCCCTAGGATATGGCCCGTGATTGGCGGTGATGGAGGTGAAAGGAGTCCCTCTTAGACATGGAAAGGCGTTCCATGTAAACAAGAGGATGTTCGAGATCAAACCTTTCTCGGCGCACGAAGAGAGCCCACGCCAAGAGAGTGACACGAGTGAGGGGGAATCACCACGAAGATACAAATTGTTTCCTCTCCACCAAAGAAGAAAGCTGCCCTGCAGTGCTAAGAAGATCAAGTGTTGCTCTGCGCAAAAAGAAAAACAAACTGCTCGCTCCCGCCCCTCGCAGCTGAGTCACTGCCCCGCAGCCGTGTCTCCCGCCCCAAAGCAGGCGGTCGAGAAGGACTCTCAAATACCTTCTCCGATCGTCAAAAAGAGGAGAACGATAAGCCAAGACGGCCAGCTCCTCGAGAAAAAACACCAAAGATCGCCCCCGCCCAAGACTCGAAGAAACTCTCTCGAACCGAAAATTCCTCTGTACAAACTAGGAGACAAAGAAGAATCATCAAGCACTCCGAGCTTGAGAAACCGGCCGAGTCGGCCACTCACCGGAGCAGATACGAGACTCGCTGGAGAAGTAGAGTCCCCGGATATAATTGATGAAACAACTAAGTCTGCTTTGTCGATCAGCAGAGGCAAATCAAATCAAGAAACATTGTAGTCCGCGCAGCCGAGACACAAGAAGAAGGCGATAGAGCGATAGTGATGTGATGATCCTATCCCCACTTTACCCGACATCCAAAATCGTCTGCGAGAGTGGAGGAAGTGGAAATTGAGTTGATCAAGGAACAGTTCCAACGGCCCGAATTTAAAGTAGAGGAAGAGGAATTGGCGAACTTCCTTGGAGTGACCACTTGTGGTCCAAGCCTTCGGATGAAGAAAACGCACGATATCTTGCGGATCTTCAAGGACAAGGAGAAGGAAAGACATGCATAGGAAGGCCGAGGCACGTGAGAAGGCCAAAGATCTCGCCATATCACCGCACCCGCGAACACACACATCATCTCCTTGATGTCTTATCGATAGTGATGAGGATCCTGACTCTGCCGCCGCACGAAAGAAGTGCAAATGCAAAGCAAGCATTGCACGAATCCGAATCCTTCACAAGAAAAGATTGATGGAGGGACCAGGAGAGTCCTCCGAACACGATTGAAATCGATCCCGTGGGAGTGGTTCAAAAATCGCCACCGTTGTTGCTACCACCACTTCCCCACTCACTCGGAAGAAGGAATTAAGGGAATTGGCGATGAAACCGGTTAGTGGGGACCCCAGGTTGAGCCAACCCCTAATGAAGGTGTCTTACCACCGCCCCAACGATGAACACTCGGTAGATATAGCCGGGAGTTTGGAGACGAGTGACCCTATTCCAAGTCACTCACCGGTGCGCCAACCGAGGGGGAAACTCCTTCCACCGCAGGCAAGGTCGGAGAAAGTCTGCAGATGACTCCACGACGAATCTAGGAGGCGAAGTGGAGAAGGAACAACCACAAAGTACACAAAGAAGTTGTCATCAACGAAGCTCGAGGCGATTGAGATTGTCTCACCGAGGTGCCAACCGCTCTGAAGGCTAATGACGCCGCGATGCGGTCGAGGCACGAGGAAGGAACATACCCGGGAGTTAACACTGGGCGATGAAAGTGCAATCCATGGGGTTGAGACTCCAATGGATGCCACCACGAGAAGACCCTAAGACAGTGACACACGTCGAAAGGGAGGTCCAAGGCCTCACTGCAGCTTGAGACCGTAGGAGGTAATGAAGGCCCACGGGAGGTTGAGACTTCCCGGGTAAAGAAGTCAAGTAGAGAACATCCCTCTTGCTATCATTGATCCATCTCGAAAAAGGAGATAAGCGCACTTCATGATTCCCGTGATAATCCTATGTAACCTTTTTGGGATCGAGGCGGCGAAGAAGCCGAGTCATCCCCGTGACCGATCCAAAAGACTCGATTCGCGGATGTTCCCGGACGAGCAAGTCGATCTCAAGACTACTCACAAACTTTCAATTTTGATGATGAGCCACCAACGAAAATCTCATCATCGTCCGATGACGCTTCGATAAGGCCGAGGACCACCCACTCAATTGGAAAACCAAAGAGACCAACGAAGCTATTGAGAGTACAACTGAGGCTCGGCAAGTCGGGTCCACATCACAAAAGACCCCAATCAAACAGTCCACCGCACAGGCTCCTCAAGGCCGCAGCGAGTTCGACTCAAAAGGAACTTCACGCGCACCTCTCATCATTGAACAAATCCCGGTTGGCCGTGATGATTCCTTTGTAGAATGATTTCCTTTCTCCGTGGAGGTACCCGACCTCCCGAAGAGTCGAGAACGAGCTCGCACGCTTCCACGACCAGCTCCTATCATTCCATCGTACCATCGTTCCAAATGACTATGACTTTGATGTGCATGGCCATGGCAACGGAAGAAACATCAAGAAGTTCGGAGAAAAGGCAATATTTGTTCGGGAGGTGTTCAAGGCATTATTTGGACATGAAATTGAATGGATGGAGAGGCATTGAAGTCATAATCGAGATCGGGAATGGTGGCAACAAAGAAGATACAATGCGTGTGGAACAAGTTAGATACTTCAGACATTGTTCAACAAGATCTTTGTATGGAGAGCCGAGAATGCTTTGATGCAAAAAACGAAATTGAGAGAACACATTGAGAACATGCATGAAGCTCACACTGCCGAGATAAAGTTGTTGCGTGAGCAAAATAAGAGTGATCTACAACAGTATGGAAGAAAACATGAATAGAAAATTCAGCCTTCTCATGGCCGAGATGAAGCTAATTTCAAGATACCAACGCTACTCGCTCCGAATTTCGTGCCACATACACCGTAGCGCACTCGAGGCGAACCCGGCTATCGCCAGCTCGACTTCCCGCTTGCCAAGATGTTTCCAGTGTTCCTCTCTCCTTTGATGATGCCAAAAAGGGGAAGATGAATACTTTAAAGCGCTAAAGAGATCCTCGGCTCGAAAAGGAGGAAGCAGTAAAAGGGAAAGACAAAGAGAAAGTGTCAAAACAAAAGAAAGGAAAGTCCGTTGAGGGGGAAGGATCGAAAGATGTGACCTTGATGATTGCACAAACCCCCAACAAGGTCTTGTCACAAATTGACATTATCAAAAAACTCCCGGTGACTCGCCACTCCAACACTCTGCTATATCTATGGTGAAAAGAGAAAAACAATTGAAGCGAGGGATGGAGGAAGTGGAAGGAAGAATGGATGCCCGAGTTATGAACATCTTGAAACAACATGGAGGCATTCCAAAGAGACGAGAGACACTTATGCCATCTCGGATGTCGGGACCGAGCCACGATCGCCTGATGAATTTAAAATGCTCGCATCCAAGGATACTTTGCAAAAATGTCTATGGCTCAAGCTTGGGACTTGTCTTGGGAAAAGGGTCTCACGTTATGTGAAGAAGGCGACAGCAGCGAGACTACCGATCGCTCTGCTGGTCACTCCGCCGGTCACTCACCGGAAAGAAGAAGACCCCGACAATACACGCCCGAGGTAGAGGAAGAAGCGTGGTGGAGGAAGAGGTTTCGCACTGGCCTCTGCCCAAAAACATTGAGTACGTAGATCCGGCAAGAAAAGAGGGATCTCTTGGGTGGTCTTGACCAAGTAGCCAATTTGCAAGTGGCTAAAGGTAATCTTGAGTATGCGAAAAGAATAGAAGAAGAAAATAAGAGACAAACTCAGCTATGGGAGGAAAGACAAGAGAGATTAAGAAGAGATGAAGTCTGCCCGGAAGGCATATGAAAAGAAGAAGAAGAAGCGGTGACGATGAGAAAAAGAAGAAGAGCGAGAAGATGTTGAACAAGATGAAAAAAGGAGACAAAGAAGAGATGAAGTGTTGTTGTCCACCCCTTCATGTATTTTACTATGTAAATACATACTATGTAAGTCTTCTCGCAATAAAGCTATAAATTTTTGTGTAGACAAATGTTTGCTCGATACACCTTGTTAAACAATTGTGTAAAAGAACAAGAATGTTATAATCAATAAAAGGATTGATTCTACGCATACATTCTATGTGAATACACTATCCGTATGTATCTTTGCTATTTACATTTTTGAATGTTTTAAGTTTTGGCATCATCAAAAAGGGGAAATTGTTGGGAAATTTATTGTTTAGATTTTGATGAATGCCATGTAAAACTTAGAATAGGAAGTTGGCACCCCATTTTAGTTGTAAACTCGCATTGTAATAAATAGGGCTGGTCAAGTCGAGTTAAGTCGGCTATGCCCAAACATGCAAGAAGACAAACGGAGACTAGAAGGAAGACTCATTGCAAGACAAATTTGAGTATGGCAAAGAAAGAAGACGGAACTCTATCAAGGAGCAAATGAGATGCACAGTGGAGTATCGATCAAGTCAACTCAAGAAAAGCCAAGTCTCAAGTTGAAGTGACAAGAGTCATCCAATGATTGGAAGTTGACTCTAAGTCACCTGGGGAAAGCAAGGAAATGCGATCAAGTCGAGATAATCAAAAAGATCCGTTGCCGTAAATCAAGAGAATTACTTAAACAAGTAATATGTCCATACTACCTTTCTCGAAGTGCTTAGTCCCGAGCGTGCAAAAGGAATAAACCAATGGGAAGCACTACACCGTGTCGAACTCGAAAAGGTGAAGAACAATTCATACGAGGAAATGGCAATTCCAAGAATCGCAACAAGACAAGCCAACGACCACAAGTGACTTTCAAAAATAAGTCTATCTCTTCAACGGGCGATTTTTTGAAAGATCACTATAAAAGGCCGAGGAATGACTCGAGAGAAGATGACCGAACCAAAAACATTCAAGCAATTATTAGAATCAGAACTCAAATATTCTCAAGTTATTAAACGCTCAATCCTCAAGCCTACACTACGAAGAACATCAATCCAACACTCACCGTGAAGGATATATAACTTCAATCGGTTGAAGAGGAAATTATCAAGAATCAAGGGGTCTACATTCCACGAAGGATTGTAGGAAGGTTCAAGGTCGAACCAAGTCTTGAACTTTTGGAGGGCTTCGTGATCAAATCCAAAGAGCTTGAGCAAGTGGGTTGTAGTAGCAAAGGCAAATGCCTGTGAAGAAGCCGAGTCGCATTTAAAAGCCACCGAGTGATCAAGGCATCTCCAGGATCGAGTCCCAAAGGATCAAGTCACCGTGTGTGATCAAGACTTGTATCCGGACTGTTACCACTTTGTATCTTGATCAATACCTAGTGGATTCCTCCAGGAGTTGGAGAAGAGAGGAGTAGAAGAATTACCCCATCTTCGAACCTCTATAAAAATCTTATTGTGTCATTTACATTTCAAAGACTTTAATTCTTGCATCAATTTGTTTAATTCTCACGACATATTTGCTATCCATTAGATAATCTCTAAGTACTAAATCAAGCTCTAAATCTCTACTTAACCAAACTTAAGGGTGTTAAGTCTTCCAATAAAACAAACCACGAGTTGAGTTAATTTAGACTTAACAAATGAGTTATTCCATCAACACTCGATTGAGTTTGTTGAGAGACTAACTCTCTTGATTAACTAAATTGGATGTCCACCAAGGATACAGTTGTGTAGTATCAACTCTGAATTTTTAAAAGGACTAAATCAAAATTTGGTAAGGTTTATTCAACCCCCCCTTCTAAACCTTACACTTACACCCCTTGGGACCTACACTCATACTTGTCTTGACTTAGTTGACTCTTGACTGACTTTCTTTGTTCATTCTTTCCTTATTCCCTCCTTATCTTTCCTTTACCTTTGACTGATCTGCCTTAATTTTGTTTGATCAGGATGGAGCCGGCGCCACCTACTTGGTGGGATGTTTTTGAGGCCCGTGTCGAGCGGGATTACTTCCGGGCACTTACGATTCACTGGCACCGGGAGAGTATTTGAGCTACCTCAGAGCTGTCCGAGGAGCGCCATCGTAACAAGGACTTGACACAGCGCATGGCAAGGAGCCAAGACGAAAAGAACGAGTTGACCATCATTATTAAGGACCGCGAGAACATTATATGGGCGCGGGAGGATCAGATACAGATTATCCAGGAGCGCCTAGATAATGTGCGAGAGAAATTGAAGAGAGCGAGTGATGGCCGCCAGAAGTGGGAGATGGACGCCCACATGTCTCGAGACACCATTGAGCGCTTGGAGGAGACCCTCATCAAGCAGATGACCGTGATAGAGGATCTTACACAGGCCCTAGCCCAGTGAGATGCTGCTTTGGAGGCTGATTTGGCTGCTAATGCACAACCATTGCCACCACCCGAGGTGGAGCCCGTAACCGATACTGAGGAGGACCCCGAGGAGGATCGAGTCGAGGTCGGAGAGCCTGAGGCACTTGAGGCTGCTCCGCTTGATGATGCACAGGGATTCGAGCAGTGGCTGGATTTCGTCGATTGGCCTGAGGTCGAGGCACCACCTTAGCCCAACCAGGTCCCGATTATGGACGTAGCTGCTAGTGACGATGATGGCGACCTCACCGAGTAGTTAGCTTGATTGTTAGATTGTGCTCGCGTTGTTGTAGACACTTATTCCACCATGTTGTACCTTGTTTTCTATTGTATTAGATTCAGTTGTATTTTGATTCAGATGTATCTTTGACTCGGTATTACTTGTTTGTACTTCTTGGGTGTAATCAAATTTTACATTAATGGATATGCATTTTTTATTTTATTCAGTGTCTTGCGTTTGTTGTTACTTTCCCTACGATATAACTTGCTTTACGTGAATAATTATTGTATTCATGTACTCGTGGATTGCAACTAACACTTCAAGATACAGAATGGTTGAACATCGTGGACGTGGAAGACCTCGTCGAGTTCCCCAAGGGAATGACGACGTACCCACGGACCGGGTACCCTCCCCTAAATTACCACCGCCTCCTCCACCTGCTGCAGGAGACAACTTGACTGCACAGGCTCTTCAACAAATACTGGTTTTCATGATACAACAAGCAGAGACTCAACACCGTGCTCCCGAACCCGCTAGAGAGGCGAACGATCGCACATTGGAGCGTTTCTTACGGTTCGACCAACCGGCTTTCTTAGGAGAGCCAGATGACTTAAAGGCAGAAGAATGGATAGAGAAGCTGGAAAATATCTTCAATACTCTCCAATATTCAGATGAGCAGAAAGTCACACTCGCCATATTTCGTCTAGAATCGGCTGATAGAGACTGGTGGAGGGCAGTTGAGAGAAGGTGGGAATAGGACCGAGTAGCCAGAACATGGGGAAATTTCTTGGTCGGGTTCAATGAACAGTACATTCCACAGGTTGTGAAAGAGGCGCGCCAGGATGAATTCCATAGGTTGAGGCAGGGGAACATGTTTGTAGCTCAGTATGAGTCCGAATTTCATCGATTGTCCAAGTATGCTCTTGGGACAATCAGTACAGAAGAGGACAAACTTTACAAGTTCACACGAGGATTGAAGCTGGAACTTCAAAAACAATCGTGATTGAATCGACAACCTAATCGGCCGCGATAAAAGCGACTCTCCGCATCGAGTCGGGATCAATCGTATTGGGCAGATTTAGTAGAGTAGGCCATCAAACATCTCAAGAGGGGCGGTTGTGGGGCACCATCTAAACACTGCTAAGTTTGAAGGACCATTAATAAGACAGATAAAGGGAAGGGACCAGTACAAGGAAAGCCGGGTCAAGTGTGTGCACATTGCCAGAAACTGGGACATATTGTCAATGACTGTTGGCGTAAACAAGGAAAGTGTTTGCGCTGTGGTAGTAATCAGCACAAGCTGAAAGATTGCCCGAAATACGAAGACTGAACCAAACAGGTGCAGCCACAGAAGCCGGGCAATGGCCATGGTAATCGGGCAAAGATGCCCGGTCGAGCATTTGCACTCGCCGAACATGAGGCTCCGGAGGCAACAGACGTGGTGGAAGGTACGCTTCTAGTATCTAACCACTACGCTAAAATACTATTTGACCCTGGATCAACGCATTCATTTGTCGAACCGCATTTTGTACACAAACTGCATGCATGCATGGAACATATGCCCATATGTCTAGAAGTGTCAACTCCTATGGGCGCGAGCCAGATAACAGATATTATCTATAACGCATGCGAAGTTAAGATTGATGAGATAAATTTTCCTGCCGATTTGATCTTATTACCTATATCCGAATACGACGTGATATTGGGAATGAACTGGTTGTCTGCACACCATGCACAAATGGACTGCCATAACAAGTCCATTAAGCTATGTGAACCCGGAAAGCCCGGAGTGGAAATTTCGGGAAGGGTACGAGTTAAGATTGCCCCAATCATTTCAGCAATGAAAGTGAGGAAGGCGATCACTATAGGGGCACAAGGGTACTTGGCGTTTGTAATTAACAAACCCAAGGTTGAGACACAAATTAATTAAGTACCTATAGTATCAGAATACACCATATTCTGATACGATTTTTTCGAGCATGTAATTGATCTTTTGTCGTCTATGTATTTGATCGACTATTTTACCGTGTCACTTTGACGGGTAAATATTAATAATATATATATTTTGCAATTTATTTTATTTTAATTATTACTTGTGATCATGATCATTTACTAATTCTATTTTGCATTTATGATCACTTGATTGATCATTATTACTTTTGTGTATTTATTAGTCACCTTAGAATTTTAAGAGACTATTTATTTTAGAGACTTTTACCTTATAGAAGTTAGAATTTGATTTAGAATAAGTGATCATTAGACTTACAAGTGATCAAGGAAATCACTAATTAATTTGGAGATTGATATTATTCATCTATTATCATCAAATTTGGGACAAAAAAATATATGGAATTACCACTATACCCCTAGGTGGACAACAATGATGGTGTTTTTGGTGTAGAAATACCACCCAACTCTTGTACATATACAACTTATGTAGTCATCTTGTGTATAATTACACCATTAATTCAAACATTATACACATTATCTTATACACCAATTCTTTATTACTATTTTTCCTAACATCTCTCCACTTAACCAACATTCCTTCTCTTCCCATCCCTTGCCCATACCTTTGACTACCCTTTTGTCTCCATGCAAGAGACAAATTTCAAAACACAAAATTAAACAAAAAAATCCCCTCCCTCTCATCCAATGCGGACGGCCACATTGAAGAAAATGAACAAAAATTGTTCATTTCATCCAACACATTCTAATCTCCTAACTAATTCTCCTCCTTCTCTCTAATCTCTCTCTAAGAATCCTTCATATCTTCAAATCTTCAATCACCAATTCTTCATATCTTCAAACTATCAAGAACCATTTCTTCACATCTTCAAATCTTCAAACACAAGTCCTTCACATCTTCAAGCATACCTTCATACCCTCAAGAACATCTTCTTCATACCATCAAACACTCCTTCTTTCTTCAAACATCTAAACAAAAACAAACATTCTTCCTACTCAAATCAAAAAATTCGAAACCATCTCTAAGGTAAGAAATTTCATTCCTCAATTCAACTTGATATCTTACAACTCATCACCTTCTCTTCTTAATTTAAGTTTGAAATTTTGATTTGAGGTACTTAGAAGACTACTTGAAGACATGCAAGCATGGTGGTCAATTTAGAAGACTTGAAGAATGATTTTTAGAGAAATTGGACTACAAGGTAAGATTTGGACACTAGAGCCCTTCTCTCTTATTCTTCCTATTTTCTTCAAATTTAAACACCCCTTTTTCATTTTTGAGAAATAGGGACTGACCTTAGGTGATTTTGAAGGTGAACCAAAAATTCCAAATTTGAAGCTTCAACTAGTTCCAATTCACTTACTACACAAGGTAAAGTGTAGCATTTCCAATTTTCTTATCTTCTTCTTTTCTTCTTAATTTTTCACTCATTTTCCTAACTCTAAATTTTTGATATTTCTTGACTTAGGGATTGACCTAAGTAACCTCATACCAAGTTGTGAAATTTATCCTTTTTATTTCACAACTCTCCAAATTTAAGGTGGGTGGAAAAATATTTCCAACTTCTAGGGATTTTTGTTAAATGCATGTAGTCTTTTGATCTTAAGCACTTGAGATATATATTTTATGTATTTCATGTCAATTTTATGTATCAAGTTGTGGAATTTCTCAAGTGTTGCTCAAAAATGCTATTTATTGAAATTTAGGTGCATGCATGTACAATTTAATGTTCTATTTGATGAATTCTTGTATGAAATGAACATGCATGTGTATGATCCTTGAAATCCATATTTTGTATGACTTATAACCTGGACAAGTCGAGCATAATTGATTAGATTTTAATTTTTGGACTTAAAATGCAAAAATAGAAAGTTGGTGGACTTAATTGCAAGAAAATAAAACTTAAGGGACCCCTCTGCAAATTTTGAATTTTGGGACTGTACTCAGGTTCAAAAATGACTTTTGGACATTTTAATAAAGTTTTAAGAGTTTTAGGATAAATAAAATCAACATTTACAAGCCCAAGGACTAGATTGTAAAATTGAGAAGTTTAAGGGCTACTTTGCAATTTTTGAAACTGTACCAGACCTTAATTTTAAAATATGAAACTTTAACTTTTAAGGGATTGGAAATGACATATTTTAAATGTATTCCAAAAATCCAAGTGTTTAGAGCTTGGAAAGTAATTTTACAAAAATTGAGGGACCAAATTGTAAAAGATTAAACTTGAGGACCAAATGAAAATTCAAGGATTTATACAGCCCATGTACTTGTAAATACTAATTTAACTATAACTTAATTATATTTTGGACCCAAGGTTCAAATTTCATAACAATTGGACCCCTAAAAGCCTTAAAGGCAATTATTTCAAAATGGGACAAAAATGAGATTTTCAAAAGTTAAGGGACCTATACTTATTTATTTTTAAAACTGTTTTTGTTCCAATATCCTACTAACCTTAGTGACATTTTCCAATGGGAATCACATTATAAGCCCTTTCGGTTTGTGAGTTCCAATTATTTTAAACTTAGGGCCCGAAATGACAATTTTAACAAATTTGGGGCCAATGTCAGAATTTTATAAAAACTCGACCTCAAAACTTTGAAAACCTGAATCTCTTAACAATTTAGAGAATTTAGGAACTGACCTCATAATGTTTCAAGGTCGGGATATTTATTTATTCAATTTTTAACCCCAAAAGTATTGTTTTTTACAAAACGGGGCTAATTGTAAATTTTCTTTTTATCAAGGACCTAACTCAAATTATTTTCCTTTTACTAAAATAGATGGACCCTCTGACTTTAATTATTAATTAAAATATTTTATTTTCTCAAAAACCTCTTGACTTATTGGACCGTCTTGACCGATTAATACCCGATCGCGGGGCGACTTCCTCGTATTGCGATTTTGAATCTATAACGGGACTTATGTTCCACCTAACCTTTCAAGATATCGAAGATTGATTATCCTTCCGATAATCATCTTCATCCAAATAACTCCACCAACGCCATAATTGCCACTCGCGATTTTCGAAAATTTTCCTGAACTGCTTCCCTGAATCAATAATACTCGACTGCCTGGTTGACTATCTGAACTTATTTTTACTTTCCTGCATGAGTCAACTTGGTGTGTCGAGCTCACAGTCGGAATGGATACGTCGGGGATGGAACCAGGCAGCTCAGCTGCTATTCCACTCTTCCTAATCCCGCAACTGAGGGACGGAGTTTGTCCAAGCGAAGCGGGTCATAGTACTTGAGGTATAATCATGATTATGACAACTTCGAGCCTTGCTAGCTCCACTGTGGATTTTCTCTTTGCCTATGGAGCGATAAGGTGACAGGTCTTAGACCATCTTGCTCGGGGAGTTACAAGGAAGAACGAAGGAATCGCTGTCTGATCCACACAATTCTGGAGTTACTCGGACCCGTTTGGTTGGCACTACAAATCCGTACGCAACCGCTACTTGTATTGCATTGGTTGGCGCTACAAATCCGTATGCAACCATTAATTATCTTGTATAGGATTGGTGTTACATTCCGTACGCAATCCTACCTGTCTTGCCTGAATCACATAGTGTTTGTGTGACCACGAACTGTTTTCTTAAACTGTATAAATATATTACTTAAATTTTTTATCACGACGCTTGTGGACTGTGTGTGAATTCATGCATCATATCTCACGCGTTTTCATACAACTATTTCTCGCATTAATTATATATCGCCACACTTGCACACGATCACCCCATCTACTGAGATTTCTGTCTTATCCCCTCCTGTTTTCTAACCTTTAGATGAGGACGTTGTTGAAGATATTGAACCTACCACGGACTGAGATCCTGTGCTCCGCTTGTTGGACTTATTATCTATTGTTGTTGATGTTACTGGACTTGTTTCTTGTATTTTCTGTTGGACTTTTTTATTCTCTTTTCATTCTGGTCTGTAATATAAGGGCGTAGGACCTTGACTATTAAGTTGTTATCTTTAGTTGTTCTCGTGGATGTAATTTGGATATTTGTTGGACTGTAAGTTGTAACTCGTACTTGTTCTTTATTTCCGCTGCTATTTGACTCTGTTCCATTGGGATTTCGTTGATATTGTCTAGACCGTTTGGTTTACTTGTATTTAAGTTGTGGATCATCGTCGCGTCCCCATCTGGGGCGTGACAATAAGTGGTGTTAAAAAAATAAATAGGCAGTCACAATATTTTTTATCAAGCACATGCCCTTTTTTCATTTGTTTAGGAATAATATTTAGGATTGTATCAAACAAATAATTATAAAATTTGAAATAAACATAAATATTAAACGGTGAAATATGCATAAATAAGCAGTATCAAATGCTTTAATAAGCAGTATCAAACATGCACTTCGAAAATAACGTCAATAAGAGTGAATTCTACTTGTCGCACGTTATGCTATTATGCGAACCTATTTCCCACAATGTCTCTTGAATTTCTGCCCGGCCTTGATTGCTTTCTCTTTCTGAATCTAAAGTCGGCTCTTGACTCGACTGCCGCTTCCCTTATTTTTGGCCTATGTTGGTGGCAACACTACAACGCCTAGATGGGATTTGTCCCCAATGAATCCTTCAATTAATGATTGCTTGTTCACTGAACTGGAATAAGTTTATTGATCCATCAGCAGTAATCAAATAATTTCAATGCATACAACCTACATATGGCGAAAAAATAATGATCAATTAATCTGATAGTTTAAAATACAGAACAAATGTAATCAGTTTATTTAAGCACACATAAGCATCCTTTCCGATTATAGCATACATGTTTTTTAAAGAAAAAAATAGGGGATGATATAATTGAATTTTATGCATTAGCAAGTATGTTCATAATTATAAGCATATTCATAGTCACAAATAAGCAAGATTATAGACACACACAAGCAGTTTTCTAGGTAAACATAAACAAAATGGGGATGAAGAATTGAATTTTCTGCATTCGCAAGTTTGTTCATACTAAGCATATTCATAGGCACAAACAAGCAAGATTATAGACACGGATAAGCAACTTTCTGGGTAAACGTGCAAAAAACAATAGGGGTGAAGAATTGATTTTTTCCTGGATTCACAAGTATGTTCATAATTATAAGTAAATTCTTTGGCACAAATAAGCAAGACTATAGTCACGCATAAGCAACTTTCAGGGTAAACATACAAAACAAAAATGAAATGATGAACCGAATGATTGTTATAGAAAAATACGAATCAAATTTTAATTGGATTCAGTAAAAAATGGACAATATAAAAATCGAAAGGTGAGAAAATTGGTTACCTTATTGTTCATTAGTGTTGAAGCATTCTTCATAGGTGTCATCCATTTTTTTTTCTTGCTTGAACTCTCAAATTGTCGACTTTGTGTACTGTGGAAGAAGATTTTTGTTTCAGACTCGGTGGAGAAGGTGATTATGGTAGGGACGATTTTTCAATAACAGATTTGGTGGATTGTGATTGCAGATTTGATGGTAACTCATCCTATTTTAATAGGATTTACTAGATTTAGCCAACACCCCTATTCTTATGTGGATTGATTTGTCCTCACGTTGACTTTATCACAAAATTTATCAACATTAATCAGGTTTAATCTCAACCATCGAAATTAGTAGATTTGTGGCTTGGATCTGGTCCTATGTACTCATATAATAGGGGGGTCCTATATAACCATCCCCCTATATATATATATATATATATATATATATAGGATCAAATGAGACCAGATAATTAGAGTGAGACAGTGTGGACTAATCCTGGCCACAAATCTGTAATTTTAGATAGTTGGGATTTTTCAAATTTAATAATCATTTTCAATTTATTTTAAACCTGAAAAGAGTAGCATTGTAATTACACAATTACATAATATTCCCCTTCCTCCATCTCCCACCTCTCCTTGTCAACTGCACCATCGGTGAAGCTAGAGCATGTGATTAGCCAGTTAGCCAATGAGGTTGCTGAGAAACACAGTGCCATTGAAGGTGAATTGGTCGTGCAGCCTTCTGACGATCACTTTTGGTTCCACCGACCCTACATCATCCTTTTCTTGATTTATTTTATTCTCTTCCAAAATGCTTTAAAGATAGCATTTTTCTTCTGGATATGGGTGAGTTGATATGATTGAACCTCTTAATTTTAAAACTCAAACCAATTTGTTGCATGCTAAACCTTTATAACGTCATCACTCGTAGGTTTAATATGGATTCGACTCTTGCATAATGAGACAAGTCAAATACACTGTTGTAGATGGAGGATTGGTGAAGAAGACGATGTTGATATGGATGGATTATTGTACACTTAGATGTTTTTCGATGTATACTTAGATGTGTTTTGATGCATAAATAGTTATTTTTTGATGTATATATTTATGATGTTGTATACTTATATGTGTTTTGTTGTATACTTATATTTTTATTTGACAATTGTAATATGCAGTAAAATTATGTTAAACATATAGCAAAATAGTATTAAGTATACATCAAATATATGCTAAATATACTGCACAATAATGAGCGTGATTATCTCTCTCTATATAATTGATTTTACTTAATCCACGATGCCCACATGTTAATGAGCGTGATTCTCTCTATCTATAATTGATTCCTTAATCCACAGTCCCCACATATTTTTGTTTGACCGTTTTAATATACAGTAAAATTATGTTAAACATACAGTAAAATAGAGTTAAGTATACAACGCAAATCACTGATAAATGTACAACATACTGCATGACAGAGCACATGCGGGATTTTCTCTCTCCAGCGCGATTTTCTCTCTCCCCACGTGATTTTCCCTCTCCTAATAACTGATTCCATATTTGGATGTCCCCCACATGTTTGTTGTGACAATTATACCCTTATTTTGCCTTAATTAAATGTTTAATGTAATTTAAACCCCTATTTATCTTTGATATAGATAAGGGAGGGTTGAGATGAGTCTATAATATGTGGTCTCATTGTATCCTCCCCCTATATATATAAATTTAAATATGTTATATTTGCATAAAAAAACTACGTCAATATTCATAGTTAAATATTTTAAAATCATCAAATCCTAATCAAGAAGTGTACTCCACTATTTCGAATATTATGATATATATCAAGATTCACACAATAATTAATTCAAAATTAAAAGTAATTGTCATGAGCTTGTTTGGTTCACAACAAATTTTATTAATAGAAAATTTGGGTTAGGAGGAGAATTATACAAAAATATTACATATACATACATATATTAATATATATAGGTACTAAAATAATATTTTTTGGGAGGGCCTTTTGACTAAGTGTAGTTCCGCCACTGCATATATGCGATGCACGGAACATATATTAAGAAAATATAATTTTAATTCTTGAGAATGTTTGAAATTTCATAATAGTTAAAATGTAAATATAAATAAATACGAAGTAAAGAATATAATAATAAATCACAAGTACATGCTAAAAAAATTATTAAATTAAAAGGAAATTTAATAATAAATCTATACATGAAGAAAAAAGTACTAATAAATTTTGATTTTTTTTAAATACAACAATGGTGGTTGACACTATAAGATTACTATCACATTCACTATTACAAATCAAAATTCTAAAATTCTTTGGATTAGTAACAATCCAAAGGTACCTTAAAATGAAGAGAAGATTGACAAAATAAATTATTTGGTATCCTAATAAAATATTGTTAATCATTACATCAATTTTTTCAACATCCACAAAATTATTGTATTTATACTTTTTGAAAAAAATTTATTTCAAATGTAAAATTATTACATATATAGATTAAGTTTTCAAAACTCATCAAATAACATCAAGGAGAATTAAATTACGATGACATATAGAACATCCACAAAATTATTGTATTTATACTTTTTGAAAAAAAATTTATTTCAAATGTAAAATTACTACATATATAGATTAAGTTTTCAAAACCCATCAAATAACATCAAGGAGAATTAAATTACGATGACATTTATTATGCTATATGTTGGAAATCCTCCAGTTATCCATTTGCATTATAATCTAATCTTTCATGTTTTAAAGATATTTGTAAAAACAAGAAAAATATCAATTTTTATTTAAAGAAATAATTTTTTTATCAAAAATTAAAATTGGAACCTGATTTTATATAAATCGGACAACTATTCCGCTTTCTCCTAAAACGTATTGGAATTTAAGCCGGTTTTATTATTAATTGTGTTATGTATGTATATATGTAATTTTAAATAAAAAATTATTTTCTTCTTACACACACACACACACATATATAATGCTATGTAGGTATATCTCTAATATATAATTGAGATATTTTCTTTAATTAAAGAAATATTTTAATTGAATTTAATCAACTTAAACATAATTATTTATTATTATGAAGAAATGAGTTAAACCTATATAACAGCTATACATATAATACAAATAGCCGAAACACCTGAATATAAAAATTGATGTCAAATAGTCCAAATGCATAATTCTTAAAACCCATTACAAATTCAAATTTTGAGTGAATATATATTATATTTTTAAATAGCATGTTTATGCTTATTTTATAGGTAAGATAAGGATAAAAATGGAAAAGTTATTAAATCTTAGAAATATAAGAAAAAAGATAATTAATTATTAATGCAGTCCACACATAACCTTTATATATAACAATAAGTTACTGTATTTAGTAACACATTTTAGGCAAAAAAAATTAGTTATTTCTAAAGACAGAGACTGATTGCAAACTTTTCCATTGATTTCTAGTTCTCTCCAACAAAAACTTCATACTACAATATTAACTATTACTTAAATCATTGAAAAACTAATAGTCAAATGATTTTGCTAAAATATAAGTAAAGCACTTCTGTATTCTTATGAAGAGAACATTTATAAGAGAAATTATTTGGTATCTAAAAAAATTATTAATCATTACATTAATTTTTGAACATCAATCAAATTATTTGGTATCGATTTGTTCGGCGGGTTTGAAATAATTTCAACTTTTTATTTTAAATATATATTTAAAATGATGCAACAACCTTATGTTCAAATTGACTCAATTTCGACCTCATACGAGTGCATGTGCCATCTCTCCTATTATAACTCCTCCTATTATAACTTATATTATAACTTAAATTCAAGAGTTGGTCTCTCATAGGATCCTAATCTGTAAGACGGATCCTACAGTCCGCCTGCCCGAATTGGGTACCGGATCCACTGGTATTTAAAAAAAAAAAAAAAGGAAAATGGACCCAACCCTCTCCACATAGCTCTTCTTAAGCCCAACACAGACCCAACCCAAAAGATACCGACTCAGGCCTCCCCCCAGCTCGAAATCGTGCCTCTCCCAGCTCCAAATCACGCATCTCTCCCAGCTCCAAATCGCAAAGCTCCGACTTTCTCTGCAGTTTCCACAACTTTCTTTGCTCGGACTACTAGTTTCCACAACAACTTTATTCGTCCATTACCTACATTACATAAACCCTAGTCAGTCATCCCTACATTGCAATTTTCGATTCTATATAGATACAAAAGTTGTACAAAAATATTACTTATAACTATATTCAATAATAAATATTGGTTACACAGACGATTTCTGCAATGGAGAATGAAGATGGAAACGATTTACTCATCAAGGAAGGTAATGTACTAAGTTTTGTTTCATTAATCATACATTTTACTGTAAAGGTGATACTAATCAGTCAAAACATGGTACTTTTGAAGTTAAATATGATACTTTTATAAATGTAAAGGATACTAGAATATTTGAAATATGTAAAGTAAAAAACGACACTTGTTGGTAAAAATAGTGACACTCTATAGCAATAAATATGTTACTTTTAAGATGAACATTGACAGTTTAATATTTACATATTCAAAAAAAATCACCTTCATGCTTTTTATAGTATTTATTGATATTATATTTTATTCATTTGTACTTATAGGTGAAAACTTGGATTCTATAGTTGTTGTTTTTAGCGATGAAGAAGATATAGAAATCATTGAAGGAAAAAATTTGGATGCAGTGGATACTACTGAACAAAGCACATAACCACTGGAAAAATGTATTACATTTTAATGACAAAGTATTACGTTTTACTCAAAAAATATCCTTTCCGTTTTTATATGTCCTGTGTTTCATTTAAATTTTTGCAGAACACATGTATGACATTGTGGATATATTTGGTTCTCTGGTTGGGATTAAAAGGAAGACAATTGATGATATGCATAAATTGTATCGTGATCATAGTCGTTCTCTAGGATTTAGTATTTGTAAAGCAACAACTAGAACACAAGCTAATGGAGTTGTGCTAGAGAAATACTTCCTATACTCTTCTGAATGATTTAAGAGATCGGGACCAACAATGAAAAAAAGAAAAAATTTCCTGTTACCCATACATGATGTAATGCTTCGTTGAGGGTGAAATTAAATCAAGAAGGTCTTTATGAGGTTCTGAATCATGTTATAGAACATATCATGCATTTACTAGAAAAGAGTGGAGTCACCTTCATCACTCTGAAAGAAAAATTACAAGTGAAAAGTGCAAAGTCATAGAAGATATGATTTCTTCCGGAATGAGACCAAGTGATTCTTATCGGTATATGGCACATGAAACAGGAGCGGATCATAGTGTTGAACACACTATCAAAGTTCATTTGAATTTTGTAAATTGTTTGAAACTGAAAGAAATATAAGATGGGGATGCACAAACATTAGTTGAAATGTCGTATGAACAACAATCTAAGGAGGAAGACTTTTATTTTAGAGTTAAATTAGATGATACCGCCAAATTAAGCAACCTTTTTTGGAGAGACTCAATGATGTGAGAAGATTACAAAATATTTGGAGATGTTATAATACTTGACACAAGATATCGCACGCATAGATACAATTTGATTTGTTCTCCATTTGTTGGCATTATCATTCATTCGAGAAATGTGATGTTTGGTTGTGCATTTTTATCAAACGAAAAAGCCGAATCATTTGAGTTGCTTTTTAAGGTTTTTAAGAAATCTATGGGAGGAAAATGTCCTATCACTATATTCACTTATCAAGACAAAGCAATTTCTAATACAATAGAAAAGGTATGATACTTTAACTCAATACACAGATACATTTATGCATAAAAGTGTTACTTTAACTCTAGCATGTGTATTTTTTCATTATTATATTGTTGTCTTCCTAATACATGGTTGCATCAAAGAACATGATACTTTAACTCAAAACACAGATACTTTTATGCATAAAACTGTTACTTTAATTGTGATGTATATTTCTCTTCTTACACCCTTCTTCCTAATCTATCACTCTATCAAAAACATGATACTTTAACTAAAAAAAACAAATACTTTTATACAAAAAAAATATTACTTTAACTCTGTCATGATTTTTTGTTCTCCTTAAACATCTATCTTCCTAATTTGTGATTGTATCAAACAATATGATACTTTCATTCCTAAAACTGATGCTTTTACGCATAAAATGTTACTTTAACTCTGTCAGGATTTTCATGTAGGTTTTCTCTGGAACAAAACATAGGCTATGCCAATGGCACCTTTACCAAAATGCTGTGAGCATGTTTGGACAGTTGAAAAGGAACTATTCCTTTAAGAATGCATTTAGGAAATGCTTGTCATGGTGTAAGGATGAAACTGAGTTTGGAAATTGTTGGAGTAACATGATTTGCACATATAGATTGGAGGATCAAACATGGTTCATATGATTGTATGAACTAAAGGACAAATGATGCACAACCCTAAGTAAGGAATTCTTTTCTGATGGAATACTTTCCTCACAAAGGGGTGAAAGTACTAATAATGCCATGGGATTCAATGCAAAGAAGACCACAAGCTTGACTGATGTTTTTGGTATTTGCAAAGAACTAGTGAAGAATTTCAGAATGAAAGAGCAAAATGATGAATTCGAGTCATCAAACTCAATTCCAACATCTATCATACCATTGATTTGGACGTCAAAACACGCTTCTAAGGTATACACGTTGACATTGTTCAAAGACTTTGAGGCAGAGTTTATTGCATCAATTTATACTACTTGTACTTTAGTTCATGATGATGTATTTAATATTTATAACATTTTTCTTCTCATCTTGTGGCTGGAGATATAAATCGTGTCATGTTTTATCCTTTATGAATCATGATAATTTGCAAGAAATTTGAAGAGTGTGGTATCTTGTGTTACCCTTCATTACGGGTCCTTCATCTTCATTCTCATGTGAAGATACCGGAAATATATATTCTAAAAAGATGGACAAGAATAGCAAAATCTAAGGTATGGGATAACTTAATAACATAAATGAAAATCCTGGCAAGCCTGTGACTGCAATTCTTTGGCATTATGAAGTGGCATGAAGATATTACGATCTTGTGTTGAAATGCCAAGCAGATGAAAAAGTAAGAAGGACAATTAAGAAGGATATAATAGAGATTTTCTTGCTATTACTGTCTTGAAGAATGTACATAATTTTACTGACTATGATTATTCATTCGATGTTTCAAGTACATCTAATAAGTTACAAGATCATAACTCAGTCTGTTACCAAGGAAAATAGAAAAAGGATAAAGAGTAGTTCGGAAAAGATCACAAATAAAACTGCTGATGTGTCTTACTGTTCTCAAGCCAAGGAGTTTGGTTCCAAGACTCCGAATGATCAGTTATTTTAGATAATTTTTTAAAGCTTACATATTGTAATTTTGATACTTTTGAAGTGATTAGTGATACTTTTCATTCTAAAGATGATACTTTTAACATGAAATATTATGGTTTCATATTTTAGATATCCCATTGAAGAAATATGTTACTTTTTACACAAATAGTGATACTTTTTAGATTATACATGATACTTTTTGGATTATCCTGTATTTCCAAATGTCTGTTACAAATGAAAGAAGAAAAAGGATAAAGGGAATTGGAAAAGAACAAGAAGAAGACTGTCAATGTATCTGACTGTTCTCAAGCAAAGAAGTTTGTTTACAAGACTCCAAATGCTAGATTATAATGATTATTTTTTATAGCTCTATTCTAATGATGATACTTTTGAAGTAATTATTAACACTTTTCATTCGAAAAATGATACTTTTAACATATTATGGTTTAACATTTTATACATCCAAGTGCAGAATTATGTTACCTTTTACACAAATACTGATACTTTTGACATTATACATGATGCTTTTTGGGTACATCTGCCATGTTGATCTGCAAACACAAATTCCTATTGACTTTTGGATTGTCAAAACAGAACAAGATTGTCAAAATAGAACAAGAGTGTCAAAATAAAACAAGATATAAGGCCAAACATTTACAAAAAAGCACCATAGAATTCTGTGGGACAAAACATATAGTATCAACATTTGTGATTCTATAATTCTACTGCTTCCTTTTTTATGTTTCCTGGGATGTTTCTTGGTAGGATACTTGATGGGTTCCTTGAAGTCATTGATAAATTTAAGCAGTTCATTCTCCATTCCCACCTTCATTTCATTCAAATCAGATAAGATAATTCTCACGCAGTATACATCTCTTAAATTGTGTCTTTCCACAGGCTTCAACAAAAACAAAAAAAGAATATCAAAACATATACAATAATTATAAACTACAAATTATTTGTTTAAACATTGTTCATACCTTGGATAAATCTAGAGATGAGTAAACATTACCAACAAAGTTTTCCATATGATGCATTACGAAAACACCACAATCAATATTTATGTCTTATTTTTGCCACGGAAAAGGAATATTTTCCCAGGCGAACGACGCAACTTCTTGAGCTTTAGGGTGATTTTTCTCTTCTAAGAAGAAAACCATTTGGTTTTGCTATGAGAAAATAAAGTATATTAGAACAATTCACTTGGTATAAAATTCATAAATAATAACAGTATGATACTTTACCACCAAAGCCACAAGTCCAAAATACTTATCAACAACAACTGCACAATGGACTAAATTGTCAATGTATTGAACTTTCTTCTCAACAAAGTTGATTACAGCCACAACAAAATGACCTTGATAACAATATGGAACAAATATCTACATATTCGAAGCACAAAAACTTCATTACAATTTGTAATACTTTTCCAGAAAAAAGATATACTTTTCATGAATAAAGAGATACTTTTCAAACAAAAGAGATAGTTTTCAAATAAAATACTAAGTTTCTTACCCGATCCACTATATTCAAATTTGGTTTGTTCATCATTCTCATGCACACCCTCCAATAGTCTATCACTTCTTTTGCACAATCTTTTCCTTTGAAATGATCAATAAGATATAGTTGTTGCACAAATAATAAAAAATAAAAAAAGGTGACACATAAAAACCAATCAAATCAAAAATAAATACTACTTACAGAGTGCTGAGTATTGAAATAAAAATATTTTGGATCGTTCGCCCCAACTGCTGCTTTGTTTAACATGACGGTCCATACATCAATCACATTCACAAAAATCATGCTTGAATCATTCAACGAGTCAATTCCATCGACAAATGGAATAAAAAAATCACCAACGTGTGCAAAAACATTTGAGCTGAAAAAATAAAAAAAAAATATTATGAACATAACATTTCTCATCAAAGAAAATATCCAATAAATCTCATTGTTACTTACTCTTTTCGAGGACTATGCGCAAAAAAATAGAATCAACAATGTATTTCTCTTTCGGGGTCATTAATTTCAGCCAAATACCTATTATTCTTCTTCATGAATTTAGAAAAAAAGGACTCGTTTCTTTGATAGGCCAATAATCACTTGTTTGTTAGAACACATTAGATAAACAATTTATCCAATGAAAAAGATACTTATTCGAAGAAAACATATACTTATTTGAAAAAATAGATACTTTTCTCTAAGAAAACAGATACTTATTCAAACAAACATGATACTTTTAAGTATTTAACTAATACTCTATGTATATTACCTGAACTTCCTACAACTTGGGCTGCATGCTGGATATGAGATTGAATTACTTCATCGATTTGGCTTTCATTCAGTCCTTGGACTACATCATCATCAATATTCGCTTCATTGGTTGGTTCTTCGTCAACAACGGTTGACTTTGCCTCAGGGGTTAAAAGATCAAACCTAGGCATGGGGTCATTATACATGGAGGGTCATTACGTTCTTTCATCTTCTGAAAATTCTTCACAACCTCATCAAAGTACTCGTGAAGTTTTGAACTTAAGAAGAATTCATCATCAAGTGACGAAGAAGTATTTTCCTGTTCATGCTCCATTTCTGATCGCAGTCTCTCCATATGGACATGACTTATAACTTCCATGTCCATTTTCAACAACACATTTTATTCAAAAAATGATACTTTTCAGGATTATAGTGTTACTTTAAGATGACAATAAATGTTACAATCAACTTACATTTTTCGCAATTTTCTCAATCTCATCATCAATTGGCTGCCTTTGTGGTAATTCAAACTTGATGATTCTTGAAGAATTATCAATTTTCTCAGATTTTTCCTTCTCAGAATGTTCCTTCTCAGAATTTTCGTTCTCACCCGTACCTCCATCAGTTGAGCTACGGATTTTCTCTTCATCGACCAGCTTGGTTTTCCTAGAAATAGGATAAATGTCTTCCAACCACTCCCCCTGGCCAAGCTCTCCAGCACGCATCTCTTGTTTAACATGATTTCTTATGCGCTCGATCGTCTGTAGTCTGAATCGGAGGCGATCAAATAGTTCAGCATTCCCTTGCCATTTCAGTCGATGCAAATATATAATCTCCAATGCCAATATTCAAACCGCTTATATGGGTGGTTGACTTCTTGGTAAAACTATCAGCTACTCTGCAAAGCCTTTCCAAAATAAGTGAACATTAGTCAAAATGTGGAATGACATCCACATCCACCAACGACTTGAAGCACGAAACATCAACAGTCCAATTTGCACTTGGGTCAATAAAGTTGATAAGCTATACAAAACAACCAGTCCTTTAAAATAATCTCCTATTTCTTTAAAATCATTCATCAACTTGTTTTTTAAAGTCCCAACACTAGAACTCCCATCAATCCCAACTTTCTTCTTAAACTCAACAATCAAATCAAACTATTATTCCGTTTAAAAACTAACACATCACGATCATTCCTTGGTAGCATAAAAATATCACAATATCATCAGCGGTAATAACAAACCTCTTCCTATCGTCAATAATAAGCAAACGACTCGTCCCATTAAATCTTTGCACCAACCACAAAAGCATCTGAGCAGGTACATGTTTAACTTTCAGCTTCAATAACCCACCAAAACCAATACTCTTGACATCCTCTTTTTGTCTATCATTCAAAGAGTTCACTTTATCATATAAACCCTGAGGCCTACATTGCATAAAAAACGTGCTGTAAAAAAATAATATATAATTAATACAATAGCATATGAAAAATAATAATTTGAAAGCAATTTGTAATACTTTTAAGCATCATATATGATATTGTTAAGATAAAAAATAATGATACTTTTAAAGAAATTTCTGATACTTTTAAGCATCAATTTTAGATGCAATTAGTGTACAAAATAGAGCATATAATAGTGATACTTTTAAATCAATTTTAGATACTTCTCAGAATAAAAAATGATACTTCTAACATATAGGCACTGATTCATATTACGTGATTAAAATCAACATTTATTTGACATACATTGATAATTTTCAGACAAATAATGATACTTTGAAGACAAAAACTAGTACTTTTAAGTATACTAACCTCTTCTTATCATCTTCCAAATAGCTTTCTTTTCTTACGAGGATCTTTACCAACTTTCTCTGCCAATTCTTATTCCTCACCAACATTCTCACTGATTTCCTTCATTGAAGATTTTTATTTTTCAGCAACTTTACTCAGTCTTGTGTCATGTATATCACTAACATCCTTATCCGGGCTTACTTATTTTTCATCAACTTTTCCCTTCATCGAGGTTTCAACACTGGCTTCCTTCATTGAGGTTTCAACAAGGGCTTTCTTCGTCGAGGTTTCAGCAGGGGCTTCCTTCGTCGAGGTTTCAACAGGGGCATCCTTCATCGAGATTTCAGCAGGAGCTTACTTCGTTGATGTTTCAACACTAGCTTTACTTGGACTATCCTTCTTTATATCAACTTCTTGTGAGTTCTCGCTATCCCTTCCCTTCCTCCCATCTCTATCTCTCATCTATATCAATATCTTTTGTCGTGTCATCTTCCACTCTGAAAATACAAAAAATTGTAAAAACCACAGTCAAAAACACCAGAAACTGAAGACATAAGAACTAGAAACAACGCCAAGCTCACATAACAAATGCTCAAGACATTACACTATAACATATAACAATGCAATGACAATTATATAATGCAAAATTGCAAATTCTACAAAAATCTGAACAAAATAAAATACAACCATGAGACCTGCAAAATATTAAAAGTAAAATATAACATAAAAATGATACATTAAAAGCAATTGCTAATACTATTAAGCATCAAATGTGATACTTCCAAGATGCATATTCATATATCTTTAGGATATTGAAAATGCATAGAAACATGCATACAATAGTCAAATTCACCAAATAAAGAAAATCACAAGAACAAAACAACTCTAGAATCACATACACTGTCAGTAGGGCAAAAACACAATGTAAAAATCACAAGACTAAAAATAAATCTAACAAAAATCAAAGATAATAAAAATTTCAATATAAATCTACACATTATTCACCATCAGTATACAACGAAAATAAAACAAATAATTAAATAAATAAAAATCCCCAATTTAATTTTTTCGAAAAACTGCAGAAAATTTACATAAATTATAAAATTAAGTATCTGCAAACTTCAAAGAGTGAAAGCAATGGCCAAGACCTAAATACACCGGTGGGAATACACCACGACGGATTGTAGTAGACCAACAATTGAAAAAGGAAAAAAAAAACTAAAATCGAAGACGAGTGCATTTATAAACGAGAGAAAAGCAACAAACTCGGAACAAAAATAGAGAAAATCGCGAGGTTGTTGCCGGAGTTTATCTCGAAGAATCAAAATACAGAAGAAAATTGAAAATCGAAGAAGAGATGAACTGAGCGCGAAAAGAAAGGAGAAAGAAAGAAAGAAAAGAAAAGAAACGGAAAGAAAAGCGCAAAGAAAAATAATAAAATAAGAAAAAATAATAAAATAAAACAGGCGGGTGCGGGTTGGGTGCGGGTCGATTAGGATCCGTCTTACGGGTTTAGATCCGTAAGACGGTGCTACACGAGTTTTTGCCTTCAATTTTAATAAGACCACACACAAAATCTACCAAGATTCTCAGTGTTATTTATTATATCAAGATTTTGTCAATATATAATATAATACACCTTACATAGATTACATATTTTACCAAAAAATTATACTACTATAGATATGATGTAGTTTGACGGGGAAAATATTTTTAAAAATATGTTTGTTACTATATATATATATATATATATACACTAGATAAGACCCCGTGCAATGCACGAGCTATATATCTGTGATGTCTCTCTTTTGTACTTTAACATGTGCATTTTCTTAATAGTTTTATTAATTATATCTAACTGCATTTGCAAAAAATTTAAAAATAACATCAAACAATAGACGGAAATTACTTAATGTTTTTTAAACACCATTAAAAATATTTTTTTGAGTAAATATATATTATGTTTTTATTTTTATATTTATTTTATATATTATATATGAAATATGCTAAAGATTAAAAAAACAACTAATTTGATATATTATACGTCAAAAATAAATAAAAATGAAAATTTTATTAAATTTTAAAAAAGAAAAAAAGGCAAATATAATAATTAATATAGTACGCACTCAAATTTGGAAAACTAATTTTTATATAATGCTTTGTTATCATATATAGATTTTTCAAAATTAATTAATCAGTTATCAAAATTGACATTATATATTTCGATTGTATTTTACTATTTTTGGGAGGGTGGTTTAGCCGGGAAAAGTTTTAGACTACTATTTTTAAGTGATTCTCTTATATATATATATATATATATATATATATATATATATATATAGAGAGAGAGAGAGAGAGAGAGAGAGAGATTCTATAACCAGTATACATTCTTTTATGTTTTCCTCAAAAAATGTCCAATATTAGAGAAGCATGCTTCATTTCCAGTAAATAGTAAATGTTGAAGATACACTACTTATAAACATGGCCGTGGAGGTTTTAGAAGGGGCCTAAAAATGACAAGTATTATTATAAAAGATTTAGAGAAACTTATTTATCTTTCTTGCCTTTTCGGATGCAAAATAATTTATTAAGTTTTATATTCAAGATGCTATAACATTCTACTTTCAATAGATAATATATTTAGGCCAGTTGATCTATCCTGAGATATAGTTGATCTTAAATAAGATTTTAATAATTTTAATTTAAAAAAACTTCCTTCAACATAAGCAACTGTCATTCTGTCATATGCATGGTTAATAATATCCTATAAACAATACTATTCCAGGATGGTGTTTCATCTTCTATTCCACCGCACAGATGATTGACACGTGTATAAAAGTTAGCATATTGATTTTAGAGCATATATCAAGGCTAAATTGTGGGGTTTTAATAGTAATTTTTGTACACGTGTCAATCATCTGTGCGGTGGAATAAGGGATGAAACACCATCATGGAATAGAAGATCTCATCTGGACATCTCACAAACAAAAGAGATGAACCAGAAAGAGAAAAATAAGCAATCACATGACCTATGAATTTGATGTGCGACATATATGAAAAAAGTTCAAATCCGAAATACCATCAAATATGAAACCAATATCCGTTGCTTTAGTGGCTTCATAGATGAGATCCTCTCCTGGACAAGTGACTGGTTGTACTGCTAAGAGCAAAAACATAGCAATCTGAGAGATGCTCTAGCTTCGATCATCCAACCCATAGTAAATTGCTTCAAGCCAGGGGCGGATCTAGGGCGGGGGCCTCCCTAGGCCCGACCCCCCCTCCCCCAAAATATTTTTTTTCATTTTTTCTAAGGTAAAAAAATAAAAAAAAAAATATATATATATATATATATATATATTTTTTTAATGGGAAACAAATATTTGGGCTAGGGGAATTTTTTTTTGGGCTAGGGGTAATAGAGCCGGCTGGCTACGCCACTACTTCAAGCTCTCCAAAGACAACTGAAGTTGGCTTATTTATGGTTTTTCCAAATGCTAACACCAGTTTGCCTTCATGATTACGGACAACTCCATCTCTAGCAGAACGATTAAGGGGTTCACATCAAGATGCAGGTGGTGTTGGGGGAAAGGGGGAGAGGAAGACCATTGCATATGAGACTCTTAACCAGGGCCGTTCCTATCATTTTTTTGGGCTTAGTTTTTTAAAATTGGAACCCCTTTTTTTTACAAACTAAAAGACAACATAAAACAATAAAAGAATGAATAATGTACAATATATAGAATAAGGCAAAAACTTATATGAGACCGTCTCACGGGTCTAAATCCGTGAGACGGAGCCCATATCCAAACAAATCCAACTGTCTCTTTTATTATCTCTCTTCCTTTCAGGTTCCCCCATTTCTCGAAAATACAGACACATGCATACACCTTCTCTATCTAGATATTCTCTCTCTAGGGTATTATCTTTCATCCTTTAAGCATCATTGGACAATATCACTGGTAGAATAAATTCAATCGAGACCTTAGTCAGTTTTGCTATTCTCATCCAACTTTACCACTGTGCCTCAAATTGGTGTTTCTCTCAAATTCTCCCTTCTTCTTCTTTTTTTTTCTTTCCTAAAAATAGTTACTGATAGTTGTCAATGCTTTGATATTTCAAGGTGATGATCTGTATAATTATTGCAAAATGATAAAACAGTAGTAAAAGCAAGCAATAAGGTATAATATTTTTTTGAAGATAGAGTTATGTGTCTAGTATACATAAATTCAGTGGAAATTATTGTTCAATGTATTCATTAAGTTACTTAATTAGAACATCATGAATTGTGGTATACTACATGAATAATAAGCAGGAAAGTTCCTTTTCAACAAGTAAAGAATTAAAACATGATAAAATCTTGTATTAGCCTCAGTAAATCTTGTCACAATTGAATTTCCATCACTACATAATTTATGTGGTGAATAACTATTATTTTTTATTAAAAAATTATCACTTTAGTCTAAAAAGTATGCATTTTCAAAGGAACAAAACTGATCATTTACTTGTAAGTTATATACAACATTGTTCAAAAGTATCACTTTTTATTAAAAAAAAGTATCACTTTTACTTTTAAAAGTATATGTTTTCATATTAACAAAATTACATTAGCAATTCCCTTAACATAGTATCACTTGAGGCTCGAAAAGTACCACTTTTAATTAAAAAAGTATCATTTTTATTCTGAAAAATATATAGTTCAAAGTAACAAAAATTACATTAGTAGTTCCCCTTGACATAGTATCACTTTAGACTCAAAAAATATAACTTTTATTAAAAAAAGTATCACTTTTACTTTGAAAAATATACATTATAAAAGTAATAAAAATGATTATTTTCTTGTAAAGTTATGTACAACATTGTTCAAAAGTATCACTTTTTATTAAAAAAGTATCACTTTTACTTTAAAAAAGTATATGTTTTCAAATTAACAAAATTACATTAGCAATTCCCTTAACATAGTATCACTTGAGGCTCGAAAAGTACCACTTTTTATTAAAAAAGTATCATTTTTATTCTGAAAAATATATATTTTTGAAAATAATAAAACTGATTATTTACTTGTAACATGCAATCTTATTTAAAAGTATCACATTTTATTAGAAAAAGTATAAATTTTACTCTGAAAGTATATGTTTTCAAAATAATAAACTTATAATAGTAATTTCCTTGAAAAGTATTAATTTTTCTATTAAAAGTATCATATTTTCCTAAAAAGTATTATATTATAATTATTGATCAAATTATGTTCTTCTTCTTTGTATTTCTTCTGTGTTTACTAATGCCATGGATTAACACCAAGCCCTTTGAAGTGCAAATAAGGATCGTCAATAGTTATTCAAAGTTTTTGGAATCCCTGAAATTGGTTTCCCACGTTTTCTACAACCGTATTACGGCTCTCTGGATTCCAATTTTTCCGCCATTAATGTGAAGCTCGAGCTCTACCGAGCTCAATTATTTCAGCAAATTAACACATTTATATATTGTTTCGTTTTCTCAATACACCTCTCCGAGTTGATTGAGTTAATCTAGGAGCTTAAAGACTCCAATTCCTCACGGCACAACCTCATATTGTTCCTGATTCAATGAGTTAAATCGCATGAAATTTCTCGGCTCACCACTTCAATCGAGTCGGAGCAACATGCCAAGATTGACCGCAAAATTGTTTCCAGTTTGACCATGAACGTGGCAGAGATATCGTCATTTGATGAAGACACGCCATGAATTTGCAAACTTGCTTTTGTTAGGAATTTTCTCGGAGCTGAAATTGGTTTAGTTTGGGTTAGGGATTGATTGAGTTAGGATTCACGCATGTGGGTTTACATTTAGGATTTGATTTTGGGTGTTGGGACTCCGTCTCATGGATTTAGATCCGTGAGACGGTCTCACAAGAGACTCACTCATAGAATAATTCGAATATAGTTAAACTAATATGGCATCTATGTTCAAAAATTCACATAGTTATTTAAGTATAACCTGCCTCACAGTTTTTGCCGCAAAAGTATTAATCAAATCAATATAATCAAGTTGTTCAATAATACAATTCTCAATTGATAATATAACTAACCCATTCAATGTTTTTTGTGACATGGTTGACCGGAGTTTTTTTTCTTTTTCACGGACAAATAATCTGTTTCTTTTCTATTTTATTCCAACCTTCCAATTCGTTTAGGCTTTTTTTTTTTATTCTTTTGCCTTTTAATATTTAAAATGAGAAAATTTAATATCGGGCCATTAAAGACCATCAAAGAGAAATTGCCAGAAATACCTCAACTTTTGGAAAAAATACAACCAAATACGCTATTATCACTTTTGTACCTATTTTTATTTTTATTTTTTGCACTCCTGCATATTTTTTGATTATTTTTCACGTTTTTTTTCGTTTTTTCTTGTTCCTGTATTGTTTTATATGTTTTTTCGATGTTGTTTAATTTGTTTCATTATTGTTTCTTTGTCTTTTCTTAATTGTTTCTTTGTTGTTTCGATGTTTCAAAACAACTTTTACCTATTTTTATGCTGCTTGTTGTTCATGTATTGTTTTGTACATTGTTTCTATTGTTTGTGTATTGTTATATAATATTTTTAATATTGTTCGAATATTTTTTTTCCATGTAGTTTTCAATGAGTAGATACAATTTTCACCTACTTTCAAGCTCTTTTTATTCATGTGGTGTTTTTAATATTTTTACGTTGTTTCTAGGTTATTTCCATGTCGTTTTTAATATTGTTCTTATGTTTCTTTGTCGTTTCCACGTAGTATTCGATGTTTAAATACAACTTTTAACTATTTTAAGCTCTTTTTGCTCATACGGTGTTTTCTGTATAGTTTCTGGTTTATTTCTATATTGTTTCTTGGTTGTTTCCCCATTTTTTATATTTTAATGCATTGGATCAAAAATTAAATTGTGTTTTTTTACTCATGTTGTTTCTATATTATTTTCCATTTGTTTAGTTTTAATAGGATTTGGTTCAAATGAGACCACCCTCCTTAGGTGAGACAGTGTGGACTAATCCTGTCCATTTATTTAATTTTTTCAAAGACTGAGATTTAATTGAATTTTCAGTATTTTTTATATATTTTAATTCGAATAAGGATAGATTAGTCATTCACCATGTAACTGATTCCTTAATTCACGGTCCCCACATGTTTTTGTTTGACAATTTTAATATGCAGTACATATATGTTAAATATGCAGTATAATAGTGTTCAATATGCAGTAAATATATGTTAAATATGCAGTAGAATAATGAGCGTGATTCTCCCTCTATAATTGATTCCTTAATTCACGGTCCCCATATGGTTTTGTTTGATAATTTTAATATGTAGTACATATATGTTAAATATGCAGTATAATAGTGTTAAATATGCAGTAAATATATGTTAAATAGGCAGTAGAATCATCGCAGAACACTACACAGTCTCTAGACATTAATGAGCGTCTCTTTCTCTCTCTCTCTCTCTCTCTCTCTCTCTCTCTCTCTCTCTCTCTCTCTCTCTCTCTCTCTCTCTCTCTCTCTCTCTCTCTCTCTCCATAACTAATTCCATATTGGACGGTCCTCTCTCTCCATAACTAATTCCATATTGGACGGTCCTCAGGACAAAATGGTTGATACTGAGGCAAATGATGGGATAAAAAAATGCTGATGTTGAAGAGCATGTGCCAGACCCTAGTCTTTGATGTGTATAGGGAGATAGTTGAGATCAGTCCACACTGTCTCACCTAGAAGAGTAGTCTAACTGGATCCTCCCCTGATTTTAATATGTGTTGTTTTATGTCTATATTTTTTATTTTTTTTATAAGATTTCGAGATAAAATGGATTATTTAACGGGGGCAAAATTTATTTTTTTTACTGAAATTTGATTAGAAGAAACATGTTTGAAACAACAAAGAAACAACAACGTTCAAAATTCCGGGAATTTTGACAGGAGCATATTTTTGTCCAGAAAAAAGGGCGGAGTGTAATTTTGTCCAAAAATCACCGGAAAGCGTAAAAGCCTGCCTTTTGTCCACAAAAGTGGGATAATAGTGTCCTTATCCCAAAATTAAAATTAATAATTGTTAGAACCTAGCAAGGCTCAAGACTACAAGACCCAAGGAAAATGGGCTTTCATTCTTGGTATGGAAGGGAGCTTTTAATTCTTTTTTTTAAATTTAAATCACAAAAAACAACCCAAAAAAAAAAAAAAAAAAGAAAAGACATGTAACAAAGGGGATTCAAACCCAGGCTTTTGCGAATGCAAAGCTTGACAAGCATTAACCACTTGGCTAAAGCCATTCTTTGTTTAATAATGTAGTTTTCATATATGTATATATGTAACAGGTATAAAACAAATTGGACCCTAAATTTTGTAATTTATTCTGCCCGAATCGATCGACTCACTTGACTAACGTTAATAGCGGCCCTGCTCCTAACTAATTCTTTTCGAAACATGGGTGCATAAGCTGGTAGGGCGAAAGTCAGATGTAAGTTTCACACCATCCATTCCCATGCATATCGATCAAAGCTTTAGAACTTCAAGTTAAACATAAATAATAAATATTCATGTTGTGTTATCTATATATATACTTGGTGCATATATAGATAAAGGTCAAGTGTCCAAGTCCAACTCTATAAAAAGAACACTTAAATGGTAGATATATAGGGAAAATTTTTAAAGTACCCACTATGGATAGTGGGTACTCTTTTCTACCCACTAAGATAATAAACTTCTTTTCTACCCAAATTGGCCAAATTACTCCTCATTTAAGTTGGTGTTTTTGAATTTTGAAATTTAAGTCATAATTATACCATTCAAAACCATATAGGAAACCGTATAAAAACCAATGAGAAAGCAAAAGTGAAAAAACAAAACAAAAGTAAAAGCAAAAGTAACCCATTTCGTGCCCCAATTCGGTCAAAAGGAAGAAAAATACAAAACCCCCATTTCGTGCCCCATCGTCTTCAAGAAGAAGAAGAAATACCCAACCCCCCATTTCGTGCCCACATCGGTCAAGAAGAAGAAGAAAATACTCATCCCCATTTCGTGCCCAATATCGTGCGAGAAGAGAAGAACATGGATTCAATCATGCCATCGACGTCGTTCGCCTCCACCTCCGCCGTTGCCGCTTCCGTCGCCGCCTCCGCACCCTCCTCCGCCGCTGCCGTCGCCCCTTCCGAACGGTAAGGATATATATGAGCATATCGTCCCCGGCCCCTTATGTTCGAAAATACATTTTGGGTTTTAAGTTTTGAACTCTATTTATGTTAGATTCATGGATTTAGGGTTTTAGTGTTCGATTTTGCTGTAGTATGATGTATAAATTGGTGTATATAACTTGATAATGTGAATATGGTGTATAAATTTGTGTGTTGGGATATTGTTGGATTTTGGTGTAGCAGCCGTGCGGCGCGATTTGATGTAGAAGATGATGCGGCATGATATATGGCGCATTTCGTGCCTATATCGTGCCGCATATCGTACCCTAGGTATATTTGGGCACGATCTCGTGCCCTAGGATTAATTGGGTACGATATCGTGCCCCATGTATAATTAGCACGATATCGTGCCCTAGTCATATTTAGGCACGATGTCGTGCCCTAGGTATAATTAGCACGATATCGTGTCCTAGGTTAATTTGGGCATGATATTGTGCCCTAGGTTAATTTGGGCACGATCATTCATCGAGTCAGATTCGACGATCCCCACCCCTATTGGCGGAGAGGAGTGTCGAGACGGCAGGCAGAGGATCTCGGGGTCGCCGACTTTACTAGGGCGATTGAAGCGGGGGGGGAGAGGTAGAGCTGATTCAGAGGCCGACACTACTACTCCTACGATTCAGAGGCCGGAGAAGCGGCGTAAGACAGATGGCCCATCATCTCATCGGGCTGATGATCCTTTAGATGGCCGGACGATGACGACGCATCACCATGGGATGATGCCGTTTCTCTTGGTTACAATGCACGATTTGATCCATCTGTTCATGAGAGTATGCACGTGTTGATCCATCTGTCCATGAGGAGTATGCGGGCGATGATCCATCAATGTTACAAAAACAAATTAACTTGTTCGTCCAGATATACTTTCGTGTGATCCATCTGTCGGTGGGCGACAGATATATCTTTTCGGGCGCCATGATGCGGGTGTTATGCAGAGGAGGAGATTAGGCCGTTCAAGAGACGCATAGAGGAGCGCATTCGCTCGATTGGAGTCATTAGAGTCGATGATGCCGTTTCTCGATTAGAGAACTTCTTGTCATCTCGAAGAGGAGGGTTCTCTCTTGGACAAACGCTTGATCGGGGAGATAGGTCGGGTTCATGTCAACCTTATTCGAGGAGGAGATTAGGCGTTTGTTCCCAAATGTAGTCTACATTGATCATATCATGATGACTTTATACGTGCATGGCGACTAACGTAGAGATATCCGAGCGATCATCGCAGCAGACGCCACTCGTCAACTACCCTTCCTTCATTGCTAGTGTCGACTCCTCCTCCTCCTCCCAGCAGTTGTCGACTACCCTTCCTTGGCCATGTCGACTCCTCCTCCTTCTAAACAAAATCAAAAATAAAGTCGACTCCTCCTCCTCCTCCTCCGGTAGTTGCATAAAACTTCCACCAACACCTTGTTGACCTTCAACATTCTCAACTCGATTATGCCCAGACTGACTTCCCAATACATTATGCGAACTAGTCTCACCCATCCTTTTTCTTTTCAATGTTACAAAAACAACTGGTAACTCGGTGTTCTCAAACGCACTTTCAATGTCATCGTCGTTTTTCAACTTTAACTTCTCAAGTTTGTTTCCAGAAATATCTACAATAGCATGCATTACACAATCGTATACGCCTCTATCATCTTCAACAACACCATAAACCTCCTCCAATATTTCACTATAATTCATTTTATCCGGTTTAATACGTATAACTTATTCTTCACCATTTTTATATTCTAAACATTCCCAATGACCACCAAATCGAACAACAACATAGCCAGAGTTCATCTACATACAAGAAATATAGAAAAAATATTAAAGATATGCAAGCATACATAAAAAGGGCCTATTTTTTACTGGGGCACGATATATCGTGCCCAATTTTGATAGGCACGATATATCGTCGTCAATTGCAAACATGCGTTTATAATGTCTTTTTGAATATCAAGATACAAGTTTATGGTTTCCAGGTGCTTCATAAATGCAAAAAAAAATTCCCTTTTTCACAATACATTTCACATATTTTGCAAATATATTGGTCTTGAACAATTTAAACAAGGTTAAGTAATTAGGAGGAGAAGAACATTACCTTGTTATTCGATTTTTTGGTGCGATTTTGGTGATGAAAAACCACAAAAAGAACTTCTTGATATTTTGTGAAGAAAAAGAAGAGAGAGAGAGAGAGAAAAAAAATGAAGAGCAAAATAGAAGGGGAGGAAAACGTATGTATGGGAGTATTTAATTGCAACAGAGAGAAATACACATCTACCTACTTTAAAGGCTTGCATTTAAAGCCTCAAATCGGTATTATAATAAATGGTAAAATCAATGAACCCTAAAAGTGGGTAGAAAACTATATTTTTTTGATCCTACATGTCAAAAAATCTAATGACTCTCTCACCTATTCCAAGTGGGTAATTTGCCCTATTTGCTCATATATATATATATATATATATATATGTCTTTACAACAAATGTAGATCTACAAGACGACATCATATCATTTGTGTCCATGTTTAGATTCATTTATACATAAAATAAATGATAGATCTAGACAAGTGTATATATATCTATACATCATTATTTTCTAATGGGTATATAATAACATTCAAGATTCTACCTTTCAATTATAATCTAAACTGACATTTCAACTAAAGATGAAGATATATAATTACATAAACTACTCATAAAGTTTTTGCATATTTACAAAAACTTTAGTTATTTTTCAAAATTGCAAATATCCTCGTAAGGTGTTACAAAACACCTCTTGAAGTTTGTATTTACCTAATATATTAGATATTACCCCTTTCTTGAGAAGTTCAATTTGCAAAATAAAATCAAATATCGATATAAATTTTTAATGTGAAAGATAACTGAATTATTTTTATAATTAGTCCAAATTTGAGTAGTACTGATTGTAATTATCCATTACACTTGAATGAACGGAACACAATTTTGATAACATTAATTGAAAATTAAAATATTAATTATTGCTATTACTACCATAACTTAGTTTGAATACTGCGGTCATAAATTAGCGGCGGAGTTTTTCTTTTTCTTTTTCCACTTCAATTATTGCGTCAGGTTGCTGCAATGAACATCTTTCAGGAAATGTTTGGGCAGATAAATTTCACTTTTATAGATGAATGTTTCCATGCATATATTTCTATAAGGTCACTCCACAATCATTTTAGTTAACAATTCAAAATTAAATACCACTACAAGAAATAGGGCTATTTGCGATGGAAGTTTTTGCAACCACATTTTGTTGAGGCAAAACATTTGTTTTCACGACAACAATCCATCACAAATAGTCTCAACAATAAACCTTCAGAATACTTTTGTCGCTTTAACTTTTAGCTACTAAGAATTTAAAATATTGTTGCTACTATCCTTAGAAATTAGTAGCCAATTTATTGTCGTCGCAAATGTTGTATTTATTTGCCGCACTGATTTTCTTCCTCCTCACTTTCTGGCTCCAATTTTCTACTTATCCTCCACGGCTGCCCGTCACGCCATCAGAACCACTACCTCTTTGGCTCATTTTCCCTATGGTAATCACCTCTTCTCCCACTGATAATCACCTCTTCTCCCGCCATCGCCGTCACAACCAACTCTCTCTCTCTCTCTCTGCAAAGTTTAGAAAATGTCCACGATTTGATTTCCTATTGTGCTGTCTACGATTTTTTGAATTGAACCATAATCGCGAAAGATTTTCTCACGAACTTTGCAGAAAATGGCGAAGCTAAATACATCAACATACTTGTAAGATTACCAACTAATTTCTCTTGCACCTCATCCATCAATGATATTTGGGAATATATCTGGTGTTTCCTTTATTTGTTTATTTCCAGTAAGATGTAGAAAATCGGAAAACTATGGTCGTCCAGATCGAGCTCGATGACTTAATTAAGAATGTCTCCAACTTTTGATTATGTTGTTCTTATATAAAAAAGGTGAAGGAATGTCTCTGATTTTGGATTCTTTTGCTTGTTTGAGAAATCAAAGTATAATAACTTGGATGAAGAATTTTTTAGGCGAGTCACTGAAAATACACGACAGTACATTGGACTTTCCCTCTCTCAAAAACACCAAAATCCTCCGTCTCTCTCTGAAATTGCATACACTCCGTCCCCGACGTTGGAAACTGTTGCTGCTCACTTCTCCAGCCGCAAGCTGTCAGAGACCACCACCATTTGCCACCACTGCAAATTGATTTTCCAGCCGCAAGCCATCAACTCCAGGACTTATATGAGCACGTTGCTTGGAAATTCTGTGCAAATAGAAGAACGTCAAGAGATTTTGTGCAAATAGTATTCGTAAAGGTAAGTTGCCAATTCTAATTCTTCAATTCTTCTAATTTATTTTAATTTCTTAATTCTCATCACATGATTAGTTTGGCGACGAATTCTCCCAAATGATGAAGGTATTACAGTCAGCAGATGCATGCATTCCTAGAAATTTGTTCTTTAAATGAATTGGCAGATGAAGCGAACTAGGTAAAATAATTAGATACTAAGAATCATACGAGTTGGTGTACGCAACTTTTTAAAATTTTGGAGTATATAAAGTGGAAGGATTTACGAGATCAAGTTGAAACCTCTACTTAACGCCAACCCAATTGTTCCTGGAAATAATCTGGATTTTATAATATTAGATTTGTGGGAGAATCTCCTAATCAGCTAAACAAGAAGCTTATCTAAAGTTCCTTGCCAAAGATTATAAAATAGTGATGAGTAAATATTGAATCTAATAAATCTAGGCCTCTTGATTGTATATACATATACATATGCATTGTATATAAGTAAGTGAAGATACTCGAACAAACCTCCCGAGGAGCTAAAGTAGCTGTCCATGTAGCTAAGCAGTGACGGAGCTATCCCAATAGGAAAGACTAGTTACCGCTCCGTGCGTCCAAGACCATCCCGAAAGGAAAGACAAAATTCCCCCTCGCTTTAGATGTCATATGAATTCTTATCTAAATGAGCTTACAGTGTCCTAGCTTTCATTCCAAATTCTTCAAAGGACCTACGGATGAGCTACTAAAGCGTAGCGACGATGGAGGACTCCACTATCGACATTTGGACCGATGGAGAGGATAAGACCTCCATCTACTAGGGCGGAATCACAGGGTGGCGTGTCATACACCACATACATACTCGAGGATAATTATCTTTTCACACGTGAAATTGTCCCAGGAGGCATCCCAGTGTACTTCCATGGAACATCATCACCTAATATAGAATACGTGTCGAACAGGATCCCGGGTCTAACCTATTCCGCAGCCCACCACACCAAAACATGATGGGTGAACGCGAACAAAAGCCAATAACCATAATAGCCTAACGGTTGACCGGTCACAAAGGAGACTTGAGACAGAGCTCTCTTAACGAAGGGTACCTCAAATAGATTCGTCCCCAATGTTGTATTCACAACACTTTAAGCAAATGACCTCTCAAACTGTAATATTATCAACTAATCAAAATGTTTGATTCTTAGACCATGGTATTTGATTTACCAAACACATCATTATTGTATACTCTTTCATATATATAGCGCAACCCCATTTTTATTTTTGACCTTTTTGGAATCAAAATACCTAATCTAACTAATAAGAAATTCCCCCTTGACAGTGGTATATGTTGTATATGTAAATCCTAGATGTGGCCCTCCCTATGCATCTGGACCTACTATTGGTTCAACAGTTTCAAGGTCATCTGCTCGAACTGCTGCTTTCATTCTTGCCCCTGCGCGGTAAACAGGCTCTAAAACGGGTGAGGAAGTCGAACTCTCTATCGCCTGGTTACGATCCAATCTTTCTATTCAATGAGTTAGCGCTCCATGTAAAAGAGTGAGTAGGCCTTTGGGACTGGGGATTCTACTGAAGAAAGGGAAAGAATAACGATTTTTACTCCATCTTTAGTCCCTAGATCGAGGAGGACTGCGTTTTGAGCCCTTTCTGGGTTCCTAGCCCAGAGAGAAAGACAAGGCTGAGTTGCCCCTTCTACTACTGAGGTGGAATATGGATCCTTCCCCAGGAACGTCTCGTGGAATGGCAGGACCAAAGCTAAAACTTCCACTCCCTAGCGAGACCCTGAACCGGCTTTCTCAATTCAACTAGCGGAGTGAGTGATGGAGCGACCCAAAACAAAGTACAAGACTGAGCTATGGAGGGATGTCGCTCATCAACGTCAGTTGCCGATCCGGTCGTCCATCTCGGAGTCATCAACATCTCTGTTATCGGATATGAGTGGTCTTACCCCATATTTCAGATAATGAAATCTTCTCCCCTGTGCTTGCTATTAAATATATAAATGTGAACTTAATTTAAAAAAATGTACTTAGTGATCACAAATCAATTGAAAACATAAACTAATTTTTTTTAACTAGGTAACCTAGAACTGTAGAGGAACTGGAGAACTTAAAAATTCTTTGATATCCTGTCATTTTTCTTAACTAGCTGGCCTAAAATTTTGTTTTGAAGGTGAAAGAAGTGAAGATAATGAGAGTGGGATGAGCTTCTTTATGGAGGATGGTGATATATTTTTACGTTTACAATGGGAATTTGATATTGGAAATGGAGACTCATGAGCTTGTCCGATAATAGGTTTGGGAAAATGTAAGTTCAATTTTATGCATTAGTTAATATGTGGTTCAGAGGACTGATTTTGAGGTTTATGGTGCATGGAATCTTGCTTTTTTGACAATAGTATAAGAATACTTGTAACTGAGGGTTCACTTTTCCTATGCAATTGCCTTACTCTGCCTTCTTGAATTATTTGGATTCAAATTGGTTTTTGTAAAGTTCTAGCTACAAGTTATTTTGTTGTCAATGAAGAGTTTGTCTGTTGAATTCTAGCTTTCCATGGCGAAATTAGAATCCATGTTTCTTAATTTGCCTGATATATTTATTGTTTTTTCATGGATAAATTAAAAATTGTATGTGAATGGATTCCTTTGTCAATCAAAATAGCCATTCTTGTTGATGCTTTGTTGTTTAGTTTGGTGGTTTTGTTGCCATTATTTCCATTTAAAATATATTTTAAAATTAGAATTTATGCACTGTCAGAAAGATATTGATTTTATGGCTTCGGTATAGTCATTCTGAGTTTGAGCCATCTATATTGCATGTGTCAAGGTTAAATCTTATAATATTATACTTTCTTCAAAACCTCTTTCAGAATTACTAATTCTAGTTATTTACTTTGAAATTGAAGAATTACACACGCAATTCATTCAGTTAGGCCAATTCTGGACTTTTCTTGTTTCTCATCTTCGAAGTTGATTCGTTTTGTGGCACTCTCTATATGGCTTAAATAAATTAACATTTGCTTAATGAGATTGTTTCCATGAAGGCACAATAATTCAAGCTGTTTCTAACCTATTTTCCAGATGACTTGACCTGAATATGATCATTATGAAGAGTTTTCATATGTTAAAACAAAGGTATGGTATAAGTTATAATTAGTGTCTGTATTTAGAAAACAAATTGTTTGTTTTTTTGTGAACTATTGTCAAGAGAAACATTGCATGAAATATTTGAAAGGAATTACAACTCTTGTTTAGATATGGAGGTTCCTCTGATTTGCCACCTGTGGATGCTTATGGTAGTCATCAGGTAAGATCAATTGTATTTTGATTATTATATTAAATAAAATGACGAACGAGAATGCAACTTGATCTATAAACTTTGCTGATTTATGATCATAATCTCTTGTCATTTGTAGAGTGGTAGTGCTAGCTCTCCTTACGGTGCTTATGGGAATTATTCATCTGGGCGTTCTTCTGGTTCTGGGTAAGATCTTCTCGTTGTTTTGACTTTATTAATATATGTGCTTCTTTGGAATTTGTATCAGGTGTACGAGTATAAGCAGTGTTTCTCCATAATCAAGATAAATGACATAATATTTTTCTCAGCATGTTCAATGGATTTTCTAGATCTTCAAGTCCTAGAGGATAGTGCTAGGTTGACCTACAGAATTGTGCTTGACCATTATGCATTGGACTCGTTTTATTGTGTTTCCAATCTTCCTTATTAGTGTGCTGAATAGGTTTTCTCTTCTTCACTGGTTAAGTTGACTTGTCCAATTTGATCAACTTACACGGTACAATACCTTACACAAGCTATTATAAATTCTCATTGTCCCTGATGGTGAGCTTCTTTTGCCAGATTATCTGGGTGTAACCATGTTTCACGTGGGAGAACATATGACTACTAGGCGAGGTTATTAAGATTTCAGGTCGACTATGACATCACTTATACATAATGTCATCATTTCAATCCAACTTTCCAACAAGTTCATTGCTGCTTATCTCCACTTGCAAGTACCAGTTGATACTAAGTTTTGCAAATTGTTGTGATTGCAATACCTATATTGTATATATTTTGCTTATTTGTGGATAATATTGCATTATTGTTTTACAATATTGTGTTTGGTATGTATCATAATACATGTATATAAAAGGTTTAAAAACATATAAAATCCAGAGAATTGAAAAACAAATTGGAGTATTTGCAACGACAAAATTGTTGCTAATAAGTGTGATGCAAATAGGCATCTGTGACGATGTGTTGTGGCAAATAACCTTTATATGGATAACCATCAAGGCCTTATTTGCGACGGCATAAGTCTTTTGCCATGGCAACCATGTCGTTGCAAAAAGAGTTTTTGAGTCGTGTTATTTGGAATGACTTTTTTGCCTAGACTTGTTGTCCCAAAAAATATAATAGCGACGACTGTTGACCTTTAGTCGTTGCAAAAAACCATTTTTCTGGTAGTCAAATGCATGTATTCAAAGTAAATAATATGGTTACTTACTCGACATGTTCTCTTCAGGAACAATGGACATGAAAAGTAAATATCGCTGGTATGAATTTCTTATTCTCCATCAAAATGAGAATTGCAAGCTAGTTTAACGTGACAGATATAACTAGTACACGATAGAATTCTCATGATCCTCCAAAACACACAAAATTAAGAGGATGTTAGAACGAATCTAGTTGACAACATCAAACACCAGTAGGTCCCAAGAGGTGCCAAGTAAAGTCTACAAGGACGGAGGGCTGAATAGACTATACTGTTTCTATTTTTCAAACCATAGTTTAAAGTAAATAGTTAAGTCCTTGCATACAGTTATAACTCCATATTTAGAAAGAGAGTTAATCACTTAACAGATCTCTTGACATAGTTGTTGATAGAGTAACTCAGCTGAAAAATAACAACTTTTAGAAAATCAGTTTTTTTTTAATAGCAGCGGAAGTCTTACACCCTAAAGATTTTTGGCAATCAACATAAGTGTTTTACAGAGAGTTATTAAGGAGTTTAAGCAGCAATAAGAATGACAGAATGTATAGTGCGGGAATTTAAATAGACACAAATATTTATAGTGGTTCGAGGATGAGGTAATTCCTCTACGTCCACTATTCTCATACTCCAGGAGGAATCCACTATGTATCAAGTAACTTTAGATACAAAGTACAATCAGTACTGCCACTGGACTTAGCTCTTCACTGGACTTCTGTAATTACTTTAACTCACCGGAGAATGCAAGACTTGATCATACAACCCTCTTGAAATCTTTAGTCCTTCGTTCGACAAGAACCTAACTACACTTCTTCACTTCAAGCCAGTGTAGACCCAGTTTGTTTTTCACAATGGTTTCCTCTTTAACTATTGATACAACCTTGATTTTCTACTTGAATGTTGGATAATGTGTTCTAGATGAAGCTTGAGGATATCATTTTCGGGCTCGATGGAGAGCTTTTTATTTGAAGATTTTTTCTCGTTCTCTTGTGTCTTTTGTTTCGTGTCTCTCTAAATTTTCCTAAGCTTTTATAGTGTGGATTTGAATTCTGTCCGTTGAAGAGATATAAAAATTCAAATCCCACCGTTGGATAGTTGACATGTCCTTTTGGATGGTTTAGTGTATTTATCTCGACAAAGAAATACAAGAAATGCTCCACATCAAAGTTGCAACTTTACCCATATTTTCACTTTACGCACCAAACTTTAATTTGTTATACTATGCCTCTTAAACTATGAAAGTTTCTACACTTTACCCGATATAGACAATTTGGCCCTCATGGTTTTATTCTTTTGTGACAATAGTTCTAGTTATCTCCTTAAACTCCAATTTGTGGTATATTACTACATAATTATAATTTTATTGCACAATTCATTAAATATAAAATTTAACTCCAAAATCAATTTGTTTTCAAATTTCACAAAGCATGACAACCCACATTTTCTGTCACATGTTTTTGTTTGTGGCATTGTTAGACCTACTTAGTTCTAGTTTCTAATCCGAAATCTTAAGGGATCATATCATGTTTCTAGCCTGTAAACTCAACAGGACACACATTTGCAAACGTCTCACCGCCAAGTATTTATCCGTTTACAAACCAGGTCTTTTGATTGAAAATGAAGATAGTCCCTTACGACCATATAGAGCCCAACATGTTCCTTAAAATTCATACATTTCTTTGACCACTCGGTTGCAAAGCCACCAGTCGATAAATTATTGCCTCTAAACGGTTTAATAGATGTCTCCGTCCAACATCACTAATAGGGAAGATGGTCTACAAATTAACCAACTCTTTCAATAATGGCTAAACACATCATTGGTTCGTTTCCTACTCTAGGCGTATAAGATAATTCTTCAAAGGGATAGATCAATAAGACATTATGAACATTTGTTGAAGCAAAAGCCTAGAACTTGAAGAAATATTTATTATATTAGTAAACTCCATTTGGGAGTAGAATACCGGTTTAGCTTTTCATATATGAGGTTTGCACCCGTAAACACATAAACTAGAATACTCCACACACACAAAATTTAAACACTCAGCTATTAGACTTCTAAAACTACCATTTATATAGAAGTAAGGGATGCCTCTATATCCTTGAATTATTGCTTCCACTTGCTGAAAGTAGTGAATGCCTACTCAGCCTCACATGTTTTGGGTCCCAGTCTTGTCTGGTATCCAAAGCATGTTGATAAAGCTCCAAAGTTTGCTAACTCGTTTCCTTCATTTTTTAGTGTATTGGAAGGAATCTTGTTCAGTCCCACCTTTTGTATTTTTGAAAAGTGGGTATTCGTGTGTATGGAATACATATCTCACTAGGTATGTCGGGAATCTATTTTTTTGGTGACCCCAAATTATTGGAGACTTTGGCAGCTTTTGTGAATTTCCTTCTCTGTCTCCGGGACATCTCAGATCAATATTTGGTCTAAATCCTTTGCCAAATTCATAATCTTTTGCGAAATTCTGGCTCCTTTTGATTTGATCATTTTGGGAAAAGATGATTTTCCATGTGACCAATATGAGTCATATTGCAATATTTCTGACGAGTTTCTTTACTCCACGGAAGCTTGTTTTCCCAAAGAAGACTTCTCTTCTTCTCAAAGAAGTCTTCTCGTCATAGTGTTTAACAGGAACAATCCATTCACTTATTTTTGATAAAACTTGAATAGAAACTTGACTTTTTCTATATCTATAAGACAGATCCATAATTCCCATGCTCTTCTTGTTGAGATTTGATCTTCCATTAAAGAAACAACCAAAGAAACTTCTTCTAAATTGGCTTCCATGATGGTTCTGAAAGCCCTTTCAATTGGTCTTTGAAGCATGATATAGTGAAAGACTGAAAGGCTTTATGATTATCTTTTCCAACGGGTTCCAAAGCTGCACTTCTAAAATACAATTCCAAAATATCCCATCATTTTAAGCTTTTCATTATTCGACCAACACACGTACACTGCTTTCTTGACCCATTTTGGTAATTGTTTAATTTCCGAGAAGGCTGGAGGGGTAGTATAGATCAAAGCTAGAGCTCCAAACTCATACCACCGCTTGACTTCTTGATGGATTGGAATTGAATGGAATTAGGTTGGAATGGAATAACATTAGGAATTGAATGATGTAGTATTACTATTATTATGATTGGTATGTACAAGGAATGGAGAAATGAATGGATGACGATTTTTTACTTGATTTAAATATCTTGATTGATAATTATAAATGAATGATAGTAATTGAGAAAATAATTTTAAAGTATCAAATTCTCTTAAATAAAATTTTATTAAATATGTTATTCGTAAATTGATATAAGATTATTATAATGTGTGCTAAATAATATATATATATATATATATATATATCTATGATATCAAAAATATTTTATATAATATTTTTTATGGATAATTACAAAAACACCCCTGAGATTTGGGCTAATTACAAAAAAATCTAGAGATGTTTTAAAATTACAAAAAACCCCATCAAGTTTGATTATGTGTTAAATTTAAGGGGGTAACTATAATATTTTTATAAATATCATGAGGGTTTTGATATTTTTTTGCTTATGAAGGGGGAAAATGTAAGACAGAATCAAACTTCAAGGGTTTTTTATAATTTTAAAAAATCTCTGGGTTTTTATGTAATTATCCCAAATCTCAGGGGTATTTTTGTAATCATCTCTATTTTTTATAAGAAAATATAGAAAATCAACAAAAGAATTCTATATCAAAATTTTGATTTAACTATTGAATATTGATAGAAATTGAATATGATTTATTCAAATATTAAATATAACTCATATTTAAATTATAAATATTTTTTATTTATAACACTACTTTTCGAAAATATAGATTATATCCAACATTTTTAGTCATTTATAGAAAGATAGTTTTATCAAAAATAAAATTTGAGTCATTGTTGATGATTGGGAATAGCTAAACCCATGGGGGAGAGGAGGAATGGTCATTCCCTTACTTTTGGGAATAGGGATTCCCATGGGAATGAGTATTATCATTATTAAAGCATACAAAACATGTGAATGGAAATGAAACAAGGAATGCTCATTCCATTCCTACCCCATTCCCACATACCAATCATGCCGTTAGGTATTTTCCAAAATATCAATTTTTCTTCTTTTTGAATGAATTACCTGTCTTGCAATAATTTTCTCCCAATTAGCCTTATAATCCTACTAAGAAAAATAACTTATTTTTGTTAGTATCAACCTCGAAGTTGTATGTCATCGGCCTAAGACTGATCTCTCCGTCCTTTACCCCGGATGTACTGGGTTGACACGATGACTCGTTGAGGAGTCCTGCATTTTTCCTTCGGTCAGTATTTCTATAAGCTTAGGGCTTGTGCTAGTGGTTCTTGAATCCTCTGTTACTGGTTGAGGAGTCCTGCATTCTAAACACTGCTTTTGCTTATTACCGTCCCTAAGGAGTGGCCCCTGGAATTGTGAGTCCAAACACACGCTCATATGCGATCGATCACATTGTCCGGATCAATTTTTTGTAACTTTCTGGCCAAATCAACATTGATGACCAGAGTGTTAAATTCTAGGAGAAGCATCTTAAGATGATCGTTGAGGTGTCTTGATGCTGTGAGGATGGAATCAACTTCAATTCCCTCCATATCTTGTTAGAAAATCTGCAAGAATATTTTCATGAGATTTTATAATGGCAATGTCATAATCATAATATTAGCATTCAACTTGCCATCTAAGTAATTTAGCCTTTTTTTGGTTTAGATTCAAATTTATTTTTTTCGAAAAACCTTGGCACTTGAATTATCCATTTTAAGGTGAATTTTTAAGTTATTAAATATAGAGACAATTTTTTAAATTCCTATCTGACTGCAAAGAACCCCTTCTCATTGATATGTCATAGGTTTGCTTTACTGTCTGAAAATAGACCACTGCAATATCGACATTAGCATTCAACTTGCCATCTAAGTAATTTAGCCTTTTTTTGGTTTAGATTCAAATTTATTTTTTTCGAAAAACCTTGGCACTTGAATTATCCATTTTAAGGTGAATTTTTAAGTTATTAAATATAGAGACAATGTTTTAAATTCCTATCTGACTGCAAAGAACCCCTTCTCATTGATATGTCATAGGTTTGCTTCACTGTCTGAAAATAGACCACTGCAATATCGACATGACACTTCTCCATTTGGTTTGGCTTTAGTAACAACTGTTGCCTACCAATAATTACTGGCATTTGTGTAAAGAACCAATTCATCTTCATCCTGAGAAATTGCAAGTTTTAGATTTTGCAAACTTCCTTAAGATGCTTTATCCCTTCTTGATGTTCATTTCCCATTTGAATATTACATCATTTTTTTAGTAATGGACTAAACACATTCATGTAATGTGCACCAGATTGTTTATGAACATTTCAACAAAATTAACGACTCTGAGAAAACTTTGAAGTTGTTTCTTGTCTTTGAGAATATCTAGAGGCTTCTCAGAATCTTCATACACATTTTCTTCTGTGTATATTCTTTCCCAAGTGCTGATAGCTCATTTGTGATTTCAGTGAATCTAGCATCCCGCTGATCCAAGGTTTCACCTGCAAGCATTTTAAAATTTTCAAATTTCTGTACAGCAAAAGACAATTTGTTTTCTTTAATTTGCCAGATCCTTTACAAATTAAAGTTAATTTATCCCAGATTTGTTTTGCAGTTTGTCAAGATTTGACTTTGTTGAACATTGCTTTGTCCAAGGTTTTGTAAAGTATGTCCTTGGCTACATTGTCCAAGTTGTATCTTTTTTTGTCCTCGTTTGTCCACTCAGTCCTTGGTTTCTCAACTAGGGTTGGTCTTGCCTCAGCAGCAGCTTCTTCTCCTTCAGCTGCAGCTGCTCTCCGTACGGTTGTGTTCATTTTCAGTATTTGCAGTGGCCCATCCTCTATCACTATCCATATTTCATCATGTAAAGCAGATAGATGAGCCTGCATACGAATTTTCCAGGTATCAAATTCCTCAATAGTGAACATGGGAATACGTGTCAAATTTGCTTCCATGATAATAACTTTGCTGGGAAAAAAAAACTTTTGAAAGAGCAAGTGTTAAAAGTTTCTTTGAAAGATTTGAGATCTAGTTCAAGAACTAACCGGTCGCGGAGGCTCAATGAACCAACCACTCTGATACCACTTGTAGGTCCCAAGGGGTATAAGTAAGGTTTAGAAGGGGGGGTTGAATAAACCTTACCAACTTTTCGATCTTAGTCTTTTTAAAATTATTACAGAGTTAATACACATCTAAGTCCTTAGGGGACAGCTAAGTTAGTTAATCAGCAGAGTTAGCCACTCAAGACTGATAGAGTCATTGATAGAATAACTTCATTGTTTAGTCTAAACCTTAACTTGGGTCAGTGATGAGTTTTTCAGCGGAAGACTTAACACCCTTGAATTTGATTTAACTTTATTTTAACACTTGATTTTAGCACTTAGTTATTTATCAGTTGGATAGTAAATTATCAACAGATATGAAATGAGTATGCAGAAATATAAATATGCTGAAATGTAAATGACACAAGTAATTTTTATAGAGGTTCGAAGATGGGGTAATTCTTCTAATCCTCTCTTCTCCAACTCCTGGAGGAATCCACTAAGTAATGATCAATTCACAAAGTGGTTATCAGTCTAGAGACAAGTCTTGATCACGCAGCCGACTTGCTCCTTGGACTCGATCCGAGATGCCTTGGTCACACAAATGGCTTCTCGTCCGACTCGCTTTTCTTCACAGGCGCTTGTCTTGCTACTTCAGCTCACTTTCTCAACCTTCTTGGATTTGATCACGAAGCCTTCCAATAACTTGAGATTGGTTCGACCTTGAAACTTCCTACAATCCTCCTTAGAAAGTAGGCCCCTTTTGACTCTTCAAAAGTTTCCTCTTCAACAGTTTGAAGTTGTCTTTCCTTCACAGCTTTGTGTTGGATTGATTTCCTTCGAGATTTAGGCTTGAGGATTTTGCTTGAATATCTTGAGAATATTTTGCAGGTTACAGATTTAATAATGCTTGTTCGTTCGTGGTTCAGGTAATCAAGGTAACCTTTTCTCTATGAAATCCCTCAGCCTTTTATAGTGAACTTTTCAAAAATCTGCCCGTTGAAGAGATAGGCTGATTTTCAAAAGTCACTTGTGTTCGTTGGCTTGTCTTTTCTTGGTCTTCAGTCTTGAGATGTAGACCTTTCCTCGTATTAAATGAATGTCCAGCTTTTCAGGTTCTAACACGAGGTGCAGTGCTTCCCATTGGTTTATTCCTTTTGCACGCTTCGGGATCGAGCACTTTTTAAGACATGGCAAAGATGGAAGTATTACTTATTTAAGTAAAGTTCTTGACTTCTGTGCAACGGATTCTTTTCAGTTAACTCCTCTTTGCAGCTTCCTTTTCCCCAGGTAACTTGAGTCTGTTTCAATCATTGAAAGACTCATCTATCACTTCAACTTGTGACATGGCTTCTTTGAGTTGACTTAACTGACTATTCACATAGTTGTCCCTCAGCTGTTACATCTTCAATCGAGTCTTTGGTCCTCTTTCTTGGCCATACTCAGCTGTTCCACAGCGGAGTCTTCACTTCACTCTTTCAGTTGACTTCTTGTATTTCCAGGCATAGCTGACTTGACTCAGCTCATACAGCTCTATCTATTACAATAAGAATTACAAGGAAAATGGGGTGCCAACATTCTAATCTAAGTTTTACATGGCATTCATCAAAATCTACAAAGTAATTTCCCAACATTCTTCCTCTGTTGTTGCTCTTCCTCAGTTGTTGCTCTTCTTTTTCTTCTTCAGTTTTTCTTATCGGTTCTTCTTTGTCTCTTTTTGTCTCCTCTCACTTCTTCTTGTTTTGTGTGTTTGTCGTTCTTTTTTTTTCTTGTTTCGTCGCTTCCAAAGTAATGTATACAAATTTGATTACAAATTTGTGAACGTTGATGCTTTAAAGTACTAGAAACTGCCTAAAAGTATTAACAATTGCCTTAAAAGTACTTATTTATGTCAATGTATTTCAACATATATCACTCTATATCTTAGATATTTGAAACTTAAAGTATCAGAAATTGTATTAAAAGTATCATAAATTCTCTTTAAAGTATCAATTTGTAAGAAAGTTTGTGTGTACAAATCTATGAGCATTGATGCTTGAAAGTATCAGAAACTATCTTAAAAGTATCTGATTTGCCTTAAAAGTATTAGCTTTATGTCACTGTATTTCAACATTGAATATATGCCATATCACTCCGCATTTAGATGTTTGATGCTTAAAGTATCAGAATTTGCTTTAAAAGTATCATTAATTACCTCAAAAGTATCAGTTTGTGATATAAAAAAAATTGTGTATAAATATGTGAACATTGATGCCTGAAGTATCAAAAATTGTCTTAAAAGTATCATAATTTGCCTTAAAAGTATTAGTTTTATGTTACTTTATTTTAACATTGAACATATACCATATCACCTTTTTAGCTAAATTGTGAAATATATTAAAAAATGAAAAAAGAGTGATGTTGTTTACAAACCAAACAGCTAATTAAAACATCCAAAAATAAACATTGCTTATACTCCAAGCAATTGAAAAAACAGAGAGCTAAACCAAATAGTATACAATGAAAAATCTATAGAAGATGAGCATTAGCCATCAAGTGGCTAAAATGGGGCATCGTTAAAACCTATCAAAGTAAAACCCATTGGAAAAAACAATAGGAAAAAGAGTACTCCCATAGAGAAGCTAGTGCATCCTGTAGAAACATTTGCCCAATGCGTCTGCATGAAGGTCTGTCAAAATCAAATCCGGAGGGATGTGAGACCACGATATCTCCGTATCCAATTTAGATAAAATATCTGCAACACGATTTCCTTCTCTGTATATGTAAGAGACCATAAATTCCATTTGGATATGTAGTAAAGCGTAAGCTGCCAATGTCCATAAAGCTTCAAGGGTACCTGCAAAGAACAAGAGGAAAGAAGACCACAAACATAAGTAGAATCCGACTCAAGCCACATTTTGCGCCACCCCCATTTGTACGCCCTCTCAATAGCATCATTGCAACAACTAATTCGATTCGAAAGCATATCCTGTACTAACTGATCTACGAAACATCCCCGTGAAAAACCTCTCGCAATTTCAAGACTCCCGCCACCACGCACTAACCCGGAGCACCTAATGCACAACCATTTGTATTGACCTTAGTCCATCCGGGAATAGGGGTTGCCACCGCACCTCTTGTAACGTTGGTGCCGGCCGAATATGGCCTGGAACAACAAGACGCTGAAGGCATAAAAGGTCATAGATCGTGTTCGCCATATAGCCTAAATTAACAGATGATGATTTAATAATAAATGCCCGAATCATGACAATTGTTGCCATCGTTTGAGGAGATATGTCATCGAAAATCCATTTGTAAGGATGTGCCATATAATCCAAACCACCGAAATAATTATGCCACTTTCCAAAGAAAATTAAGCTGAGGACTAAATTTTTGTTGGATGGCAAATATGAAGACTTGATTAATGCCCATTTCCAATGGCATCTTCACCTGAAATGAATCCTAAATCCAATCCCAAATCTGTCTCGTAAAACCGCATGCCGCAAACAAGTGATCAAATGATTCTGAATTCGAATAGCAAAAGGGCAAATAGACAGACCACAAAATTCTCTGATACGAAGATTATCCAACACGGTCAGCCGATTGTGGATCGATCTCTAAACTACTATGGACCTCCTATCCGGAATATGAGGTGACCAAATCCATTTTCCCTAACTAACCTCTGGAAATATTTCTCGAACATGTTGATATGCCACTTTTGACAAAACCCCTCCATCATCCGAATTAATTCAAATACGACGATCAGTAGTAGTGGGCAAAGTTGGGGTACAAAGAATGTTAATAACAATCAGAGTATAAGCCACTAAAAATTCTGATGTAAAGTGCCATACCCCATCAAAATAATAATCCGAAATGGATTGAGAGAAAAGCGAGCGGACATGATAAGGAATCCCGATGCGATCAGCTATAGAGTAACTAAGCCAGTTAGCAAGCCAGAAATTAACTTTCGAGATCTATCCAGGAAGCCACCTTGATTGCGAATCTAAAGACGACACAAAAGGAAGTAAACCAGGCCAGATCGATGAGCCAATGTACATGTTTCTAGGAGATGGGTCCATGAATCAACGCCTAAGAATAATGAACACTGCATCTTCATAGTTGATCAACTTCCAAGCCATCTTCATCATAAAAGCCTTATTTGTTGTCAAAAGAGACGGAACACCTAAGCCTCCTTCTTCCTTCGGAGCACAACATCTAGCCCAATTAACAGTGACACTCCCTTTCTTATTAGTAGCCCCAGACCAAATAAAATTCCAAATCACCAATTCCATAGCTTTCAGAAGAGTAATGGGCCATTTATAAATAAGCATGGAATGAACAAACGAACTAGTGATAACAGAGTTGACCAAAGTAATCTTTTCTGCTTGAGATAAAGAATTACCCTTCCATGTACTGAATTTTGACACAATTTTATCGTATATAGGCTTAAAAATTGGAACTTTAGGCATTCATTTGAACAACGGAACTCCAAGATAAGTAATTGGAAATGAACCCTTCAAGATGCTTAGGTGGCGTCATAAGTCTAGGAGAAGTAGTATTACTGAAATAAACTTTAGACTTACTAGGGTTAAAAATCTGGCCCGAGATTGCCATGTACGCATTTATAATCTCCAAAAGCCGTTGACAGTTTCGCCACGAAGCCGCACTCAAAATCAAAATGTCATCCGTGTATAACAAGCATGGCGGAAATTGAATATTTCTAGGCGCAATGAACGGATGAATGTAATACCGTTGTATGGCATTCTCTAGAAGACGTACCAATACTTCTTTGGCCGCACAGAATAGAAGTGGGGAAAGTAGATCACCTTGTCGCACCCCTCTTGTACATTGGAAATAACCTTTCGGGCTACCGTTGATTAAGATCAAAATACGGGCCGAATTAAAAATAGTAGAAACCCAATTAACAAAGGCCTCTGCATACCCTATTCTACGAAGGACATAAATAATGAAATCCCACCGTAAAGTGTCAAAAGCCTTTCTAATATCAATCTTGACGATCAAGTTGGGGCTACATTTCTGCTTAAAAGACAATTCACACCTTTATATGCCAATGCAATGCAATCATGAATCTGCTTGCCCGGAAGGAATCCAAACTGCCCCTTATATATGTGAGTCTTTAAAATAGCACCAAATCTGTTAGCCAGAATTTTGGTGACTGTTTTAAAGATGAAATTACTCAAAATAATAGGTTTGAAGTCCTCCACACGATCATCATTTTTAGTTTTCGGGAGAAGCACCATGAAGCTAGAGTTACAACCAAGTGGGCAATTGTCCTGTATGGAAGAAGGATCTAACCGCAGCAGTAACATCACCTCCAACAATATCCCAACAATTATGATAAAAATGCCCTTCAATTCCATCCGGGCGCGCGCTGTCTGGGCTTAGATCAAAGATGGCTCCTTTAATTTCCTTATCACTTGGAACAACACAAAGCTTAATATTGCCCTCCATGTCAACCGAATGATTAATAACATCATCAATCTCCGAGAAATCCTTAGACGATGATAGGTTATGCGAAAAAAGATCTTCATAGAAATTGATAATGTGATCTTTGATAACCTGGGCATCCGTAGTAACCACCCCATTCACCAACAGATGTCTGATGACCCCCCTCAAACGCTTAGAACACAATTTTATGTGAAAAAACCCTGTGTTGCGATCTCCATCCTTAGCCATTGAACCCTACTTTTCTGGCGCAAACACTCATACTGACGATTTAGCAATATGTCAAGTTTCATATGAAGCTCCAACTCATGTTCCATTAAGTGGGTCGAATAACCTTGTGATGATATCGTAGATTGTAAGTCATTCATTTTTGTTTGAACAATGTCCATTTGCCCGTGAATATCTCCAAACACCAAGAAATTCCATTCTTTAAGCACCTGTCGTAACGTTTTGAGCTTCAACATTACCCGAATCATTGGATTCATAGACGAAAAATGCCACTCCCAAGAGTTTTTCACAACAGTTTTATAATCAAGGTGTTGAATCCACATAGATTGAAATCGAAAAGGAATTGGACCGAGAGAACAACTCTGAGTGCAATTAAGAAAAATAGGACTATGATCCGAACAATGTCGAACCCCCACATACCCTTTAATAACCTGCCACTTATCCATGAATGCTTGAGTTGCCAGAATTATATCCAAACGAGCTTGAACCAACCCTCTCGAAGATCGAAAAATACCCCAAGTAAAAAAATTGCCCATCATAGTGACTTGAGTAAAATCATTATCATCAATGAACTGCTGAAATTCCCAACAAGAAATGTTGTGAGTAAGCGTACCTCCTTGTCTTTGATGATTCCCAACAACGGCATTAAAATCACCAATCAAAACCTAATCAAGTAAGCCTAGACTCCGAACATCAGCCCAAAGACGACACCTCTCAGCATAGAAACACTGGGCATGGATGAAACCCATGTGAAAACTGATATTCTGAAACTCCACTTTGCACACCAAAATCTGATCCGAAGAAAAAATATGATACATGCGATGCTGTCTAGATTTGGATAGAACCCAAATATCTGGCATACCATTAGAACGGAAATTCTCCGCCACCAACGTCATATCCATAGTATGCCAAAAAGAAACAGGAATGGAGTTAAAATGAATCTTAGGCAATAATATCATATTTATGCACACGACATAAATCTTTAAGCATGGATTTAGAGGCATCGTTGCCAAAGCCTCTAATATTCCAAAACATGCAATTCATAATGAATGAGAGTTAGGAGGAATACGCACCTTGTGCGTCTCTGAATCCATTTCCGCAAGAAATTGTGCTGCTTGATTTTCTTGTTTTTCCATGTCTGACCCACCTTTTCCAGGCTGCAGGCACCACAGTCCGAAAATTCACCGATGGTTCATTATTAAGGACATAATCATTAATGGGCATACTGTTTGAAACCTCATCAATGGCCTGTTTTATATTTTTCGTTTTCTGCTCATTATAATCCATGGAATTATCATCATGGCTCAAAATCGTACCACCTAGATTGTATGTCACAGATCTTCTATCATGATTAATATTTTTCATTGCTCCATTAACCACCTGATTATTACATGCAGTGGTCTTCGACATAATATCCCCCAAGTCAGGTTCATCCATATCATTCTCGTCATCACGTAAAATATCGAAAGTATTATAGATTGGGACTTCCGTAGAAGACGTACCCCCTCCGTATGTCATCCTGTCCTCTTTTTCACTTGCACCCAATTCTCCGTATCAACCGTTTTTCCTTTATTTATAGGAACTTTTCCGTGTACCGATCTCTACCTCGAATCGACTAGTCTCCTTGTTCCCGTTCGGTATTTTTCTGGACTTCGTGGGTATCACTCTGCATGTAAGATCTTTGATGCTTAAAGTATTCGAAAATATTCTTTTGTTGTGGAAAAGTATCTATATATATATATATATATATATAACAAGAAAATGGTTTCTTAATATGTTTTTCCGCCTATAAGTAGTTGCTAAAATCGATTTCCAGAATTTTTTATTTTTGTTCCAGAATTTTTTTATTTCCGGTTACATATATGCAATAAATTGGGAATGTTTGACTTTAAAAAATAACATATATGCAATAAATAGGGAATATTTGACTTTGAAAAATAACATATATGCAATAAATTGTGAATGTTTGACCTTGAAAAATAGCATAAATAAATTGATTGTTGTATATCGGATTTACATGTATAGATATGCAATAAATTGGGAATGTTTGACCTTTCAATTTACATAAATAAATTGATTGTTATCTATCGTTGAATACTTTATTAAAAACAGTATTCTCAATGTTAGAAATTCCGAAGCAATTATTTTTGGAAAAATCTGGTTTACTAAACACAACTTTTGTAGAAAATATTTTACTATGGATAATTTTAGATTTATTTAGGTATGTTTGACTATTGATTGATTAAATATTACCAAGAATAACTCTATTATTGATTCAATTCTGCCAATATTTTCGGAATTATATTATTTAAATATACAAACATTCCAAATTATAGGATATAGATTATTATTAAAATTTCAAAATTATATACAGAGAAAATATCTGAAAATATTGATTCAATTCTGCCACTATTTTTAGAATTATATTAATATTAATTGAATGTACAAACAGTCCAAAAATATAAGATGCAGATCATTATTAAAATTTCAAAAATATATCAAGAGAAATTATCAGAAAACGGAATCCGATTTTCAGTTAATCAAAACTTAAATACAAATCTTTACAAAAAATAAAAAAATATACTTTTGAAAGTCTTAGACACATAGGATATTATATTACCAAAAGTATATTAGTAACCAAATACAAATTATTGGAATATTTCTAACAAATGAGTTATATCAGAATAAATATCAAAAGTCAAATACTGAAATACTGCAACAAAAGTTGGCAAAAGATTACAATAATAATTTCCTTAAATATTCTCATCACTCCACCTATATATATGAGTTCTCATTTATATTTTTTTTACCACATTCTTTGTTGAAGAATACGTGATTTCTCACAAGAAAATATTTCTGTCAATTTTTCAAACGCATACAAGAAAAATGACACCAATGATAACATTGATCAAGAATATCAACATGAGATAAACATGAGCAAATCTGAATGAAATATGAAATTATGTTGGTCAGTCTCAACAAAATTAATCCAAATGATGACTTATCTGATATTAGATGACTATCTTCATCATACTTCTTTTGTCGAATTATTCAACATCCATCGTAAGTAAATTGTATAGCTCAAACAAAACAGGAGCTACAAGTTATATTAAAATGATCTATTTACAAAATAATGTTGACCAAAATTCATAAGTTACTTTTGTTTTTGAAACTTGAATAATTTTTTTCCAATAAACTTAATCACAATTCAATTTATGCCTCACTAATGTATTTCAGAGATGGATAAATGTTAAAAAATAAAATTAATGTTCAATATATACTTACAGTTGAAAATGTTTGTCACATAAAAGCATTTATCAGATTCTTAAAAAAATTCACAAACAAATTTTTAGAATCGTCTAGATTGGGCAGATCAGGAAATTATCTAGAGTAGTTGAAAAATTGTAATCAGTGTTTATTATAGTTTGATAAATATTAAAAAACATAAGTTTTTTAAAAATTAAAACAGTGTCCCATGTAAAAAATAACACATATATTATATTTAGAATTGTATAAATATTAAATAAAATTACATTTTAATATATGTTTAGAGTCGAAGTTGTTTGTCACATAAAATCATTTGACGGATTCTTAAAATAATTCGCAAAAAAATATGAGAATCGTCTAGATTAGTCAAATAAAAACATTGTTCAAAGTTGTTCAAAAATTATAATGGATATCTATTTAAAGAAAAATAAATATTTTGGTCATCCCCTTTTCCATCTTGAACGGGATTCGGCCTACAATTTCAGGATTCTTGGAGGACTCTCGTTGGAGACCTGGATGTAATTCCGTCGTATTATTTTGGCTTGACAACTGGCTGGGTTACACCATTGCAGATATGATTGGTATTCCGCAGGAATATAGGCATTTGTTTCGGTATCGCATCTCGGATTACTTTTATGGCGGGTCTTGGCACTTCACTTTCTCGTTCATCGAGGCTTATTTGGATCTGGTCCGTGATATTGTTAGAGTCCCCATTGCTCCGACTTCAAAGGATACGCGCGCCTGGTTGCATTCTGAGGATGGGATTATCACTTCGAAATCGGCTTATTCTCACCTGCGCCCCCACTCTCCGGTTGTTCAATGGGGTTCCTGGATTTGGTCACCTCACATCCCGGAACGACGTTCGATTGTGGCATGGAGAGCAATCCACAATTGATCGGGCGGCAAGATTGGATGTATCAAGCGTCCCCAGGCTCCTTCACCGCCCCTCGGTTTGCGGTCTTTGTTGTGCAAAATTGAATCATGTGATCATTTGTTCGTCTCTTGTGTTTTTGCGGGGCTCTCTCGGTGGAATTTTGCATCCTTTGATATCCGCTATTTTGTGGCTTATAGCTTTAATGAATCCTGGTGCGTTTAATGAGTTTCCATTTAAGTGAGCAGGTGGCTTTCTTATGGCGAGTTGCGGTGTTATCCTCAGTATTTGGCTCATCCGCGGATCGAAAACGACTTGACCTTCAATGACAAGAATCGGGCGAGAGGCGGCCATCCTCCGCCTTCGTACTAATTGAGAGTCTTCTTCCTTAGACCGGGGTTGTATGCATAATGATCAACATGACCTATTCATTCTCCGCAGACTTCGTGTTCCTGGATGCACCAGATAGGCCCCGAAGATTGTGCAGGTTACTTGGCAAAAACCTTTACCGGGCTGGATCAAAGTCAACACGGACGGCAGTGCTTCGGGGGCGCTTGGTCGCCTCACAGCTTCTGGGGTTTTCCAAAACTATAGAGGCTTCTTTCGCGTTGCTTTGTGGAACGATGTGGTTCGGGATTTGCTTTTGAGCGATTTGATGGCTGCCATGTGGTCAATTTATTACGCTTTTTCGAAGGGTCGGACTCGACTTTGGGCCGAGTCGGATTCGGTTTATGTGGTGGAGTTGCTGCAGAAGAGAACTGAGGGGGTACTTTGGCGCCATCTTAGCATGTGGCGTTACACTATGCACCTTCTTTCTCAGATGGATTTGGTGGTCTCTCACATTTTTCGGGAAGGTAATCGGGTGGCAGACATTCATAGCAAGACATCGCACAATGCGACTTGGTGGGGAGCGCCTCCAGCGGATATTGTTTCATCTCTTACACAGGATTATGTTGGTCAATCAAACTATAGGTTTGTTAGCTAGTGCATCCTATTTCTTTTCCCATTTTGGACGCTTTTTTCTCTTATGGGGGGTACTCTTTTTCCTTCCAAGGGTTTTCTCCACAAGGGTGGGTTTTACCTTGGGAGGTTTTAATGAGGCCCCAACCATTCAGCCATCTGGTTGGCTTGTGACCATTCCGTTATCATTTCTGACATTGTTTCCAAGCTTGCTTTTGGTTACCTGATCAGCCTGTGATCAGGACAACACTTTTTTCATTTGTTATATATATTTTCACATTTATTCAAAAAAAAAAGAAATATTTAAAAAAAAACATAAATTTCTACAGAGATCCGAAACAAAGACTCATGTAAAAAATACACAAAATAAAATACACAATATATTCACATTATGATATATATTATAAAAGAATATCGTTTAATATATTCTTAGAGTCGAAGATGATTCTCGATATCTTGATAAACATGAGAATATCGCACTCAAAAAAAAAATAATGAAGGGTTAGTACATTTTTCTACTAAATACATTAATAAATTAAAAAATAAATAAATTATCACGAATATACCATTTTGTTTAGATCGATTTTATTTTTGTGCGATACAATGTAAATCAAATATTCAGAGAACCCTAAAATATGATAATTTAAAGTAATCTGAAAAAACACAATTATAATCAGATATGCATTTTGAACACATATATAAGGCTTTCAAGTAAATGATTTTCAGGAAATTCGTTAAGAAAGTATCACCGACGATTTTGTGTACGACATATGCATAAAAAGCCGAAATAATTGCAAAAAAAACATAGTTGGGCAGAGTTCATCATTTCAAAACAAACACCATCGCCCATGTTTGAAGGTGAAAAGGAGTGGTTGTTGCGCAGACATAGAGAGAATAAAAAGAAAATAATATAAGATAGTAAACGAGACGAAATGTGTAAATCTCAACCCTAAGAGATGGATACTTTTTTTTTTTTTTTATTTCTTGCTCAATTTTGGCCGTTGATGACATGTGCCATAATCAAACTTATCCATTAAAAAATTAGTCTTGAAGCTTCCAAAAATATGTTTGGGTTGTGAATGGGCTTGAAAATTTTTGGGTATTGTGCAAAGTGTTCTATTCGGCTCGAAAATATCAAACCCATTTATTTTAGTTGGGCCAAAAGCTGATACTTAAAGAAGCCTTTTTATAATTTTTGTAACTTAATTAAAATTTTATTTTTCATTTAATTTATTCTAAATATATTTAAATCATTTGTCTTATATTTTTCAGAAAATGTAATTGAAGTTTGTATATATGTATATTAGTTAATAAATCAGACGTCATTGTATTTAAAATAAAAATGTATTAAAATAAATATAAATGTTTACTTAAATGTATAAATTATCAACTAATACTTTACAAACTAATGCTTTTATTTCAAATATAATTAAATAATATTTTTACTATGTTTTCTTGATATTTGTAAATTTGAGTTGTGTTGTCTGCTTTTATTATTATTAGTACATTTTTAATAAAAAAATTATAAAATGGTTAATAACTATTTATTTTTCAATTTATTAAAAATATTTATTATATTCATGGGCTTTTTAAAATATGATACTGTGGCATTTGTATTGTTTGTCCTGGACTATAAGTTAAACTTATTAGTCAATATATATTTTATTGATCATGGATTTTTTTAATATCAGAAAATTGATTTAATATTTTGATTTTGAAAAACTATCAAAATATATATATATATATATATATAAAAAAAATTGTTGTAAAATTGTAACTGTATAATTGAACATCAATTGTTTGTTTGTTTATTATATAGATATTGATGTTAATTATATTGTGTCATTATTAAAGTATTTGGTTAAGTTTTCGAAATGGATAGAAGCATTGGGGACGGGAATATCGAAGAAGAAAATGATGGCTATGCCACTATTGATATTTTTAAAGATACTTTGCCTGAGGCCTTTGATGATCCAACTGCAACAGTTGTTCAAGATACATATCTAATGTTTAGAGATATCATAGATGATCTAATGTACTTGAAGGAAAGAACAATTCTAGCACCTACCCTCGATGTTGTTGAGTCCATTAATCAATATATGATATTTTTAAACTCATCTGAGGGCAATATTTTTTTGAGTTCTGACGTCACATGCAAATCGGACACCAATATCGATATCTTGCATGATTTGCACACGCTGAAATTTCTAAATAGGATAAAATATTCCTAAAATTACAAAATCATGAATTGCGTTTGAAGGTTGGGACACCATTATGCTATTGAAGAACATAGACCATTCGATTGGATTGTGTACTAGACAAGATTAGTAATTATGAGGTTGACAACACATGTACTTGAACATAAAATTCTAATTAGCGCCAATGCGGGTCATAAGGCGTTGATTCCACGAAAGGCACTGCCCCTTCTTATCTGAGGATATCATTCAAGTTTCAGTATAAACGGTTTCGAATGATATGACTATAAACAAGTGTCAAGACAATCTCTCTCTAATGTGGAGTTGTATTTGAAGAATCTAGTTTTCAATCATGGCCATTGAAAAACAAACAGATGAAAAATATTGTGTACAAGAAAATATTCTAAAATTTGTAATTATTTAATATAGTGATTTAGTTTGATTTGTTTCAAGTTTGTATTGTACAATTTTATATTATTTAGAATTGTAATTCTCACATCCAACGATACAATCCAATCCGTGTGCATCGCACGGGTTGAATACTAGTCATATATAATATGAAAGTTCCAAAATTATATGAAAAGTAGCATTCATCGAGTTAGTAACTTAAAATTATCATGTATATATTTTGAGTATTATGGGAAATCCATTTGTGAATTGAAATAACCTAAAAGTATCATATATAATCAAAAATATTAGTAATTATATGAAAAGTATCAATATTCTCGCATTGGGATATGTAAAATACTAATACATAAATGTGCATGTTAAAGTAGTATCAAAATTGTCTTAAAGGTATCATAAATTGATATCGAAATTTGAGGACGCGAAATTGCAGACCCATAAGATCCATAAGACGGTCTTATGAGAGACATTCTATAGTTATAATAGGGAATGAGAGACACATGTATTCGTGTGAGATCGAATTTGAGTCGTTGGACGACAACACAAGCCTCAACCACCGAGTTTAAATATATATTTAAAGTAAAAATTGAAATTATTTCAAACCCGCCGAACAAATCGATACCGTTGCCACACAGAAACAAATGAAGTTGATTTTGACGTTTTCACAACCATTTCATTAAGACATCGGCGTGATCGTCCTCTCCAAAAGATACTTTCTTGTCTCTCTTACTGAAATGGACAAACCCGACCCATCATCCATTGACCCGAAAACCGGCTTCTGCCTCAAAACCAAAATCTTCTACAGCCTCCGGCCTGCCGTTCCCCTTCCACCGGAGAACACTCCACTCTCCGCCGCCGCTTTTGCTCTATCCCTTCAATCCACCATCTCCTCCCCCGAAGCAACCGCGCTAGTCAACTCCGTCACCAGCCACCGCATTTCTTACTCCCAATTCCATCTTTGCGTCAAGGCATTAGCTTTCTCTCTACGAACGGAAGTTGGCCTCTCCAGGAACGACGTCGCATTTGTCCTCTCCCCTAACTCCACCCGCGTTCCGATCCTCTATTTCGCGCTCCTCTCCATCGGCGTCGCCGTATCTGCGGCAAATCCAATCAGCACCAAGTCCGAAATCTCTCGCCAAGTTAAAATCTCGAAGCCGGTGGTCGCGTTCGCCACGTCAGCAACCGCCGCTAAGCTCTCCGACTCCGAGCACGAGTTGAAAACGATTCTCATCGACTCGGCCGAGTTCGAGGACATGATGACGAGGAGGATCGCCAGTGAACTCGGCGAGGTGGAGGTGAGACAAAACGACGTCGCGGCGATACTGTTTTCGTCCGGGACGACGGGGCAGGTGAAAGGCGTGGCCATAACTCACCGGAACTTCATTGCGATTACCGCCAATTACTATAGCCAGCGGCAGGAGAGGTCATCTCCGACGGTGGGGCTGTACACGGTGCCGTATTTCCATGTGTTTGGATTCCATTATTGCTTGAAATCGGTGGCGCTGGGTGATGCGGTGGTGGTGATGGAGGAGAGGTTTGAGTTGGGGAAAATGCTGAGGGCGGTGGAGGAGCTTAAGGTGACGCTTTTGGCGGTGGTGCCGCCAATCGTGGTGGGGATGGTGAAGAGTGATTTGACACGGAATTTTGACTTGGGATCGCTGGAGGCTGTGGGTTGCGGCGCAGCCCCACTCGGCATAGATTTGATTCAAGCCTTTACAAACAAATTTCCAAAGGTTTCTCTTTTTCAGGTTTAGTTCATTTACTTTTATCGAATCGAGTTCTGGTTGATTTGAAGCCCTATCTGCAATTGATAAGCTAATAACTAACAAGATTGCTGAATACATAAAAGGGTTATGGGATGACAGAGACAAGCGGTGTAGCATTCAGACCAATGGGTGATGATGAATATGTTCGATGGGGTTCAGTGGGAAAGCTATTGGGGACTAATGAAGCAAAGATTGTTGTTCCGGACACAGGTATTGCTCTGCCTCCTCGCAAGGCAGGGGAACTATGGATAAAAGGACCAACTGTAATGAAAGGTAATTTAGGCAGATTCTCATTAAGGGACAATTATAAAAACTACTCCTAAGGTTTAGCTGGTGTTATCCATGCTATAACAACTCTATATACACTTGGCGAGTGGATAAATGCCAAGTGTCGCATCTTCTAAAAAACAATGCAATTGAATTGTGGATATAATACCAAGTGTATCTACATTAGAGTAGCATCTGCAAGATCAGTTTAGCTTAATCATAAAAAAATCATTAAAATTACAGATACCCCCGTTGGCATTTGTTTCTATTTTATAATTGCAGCCCTTTGCCAGGGGTGTTTGTTAGATAAATATAAATGTCAATATGTTTGTAGCACCTTGAGGGGGTATTGTAATTTTGAAAGACAAATGGAGTGTTTTGTAATTAGACTGAACCTCAGGTAGTTGTTGTAATTATCCCTTCTCATAATCCTTGCTGGTTCTTGTGAACATTCGAGTATCGTACATTGTCTATCTTTCGATATATCTATATTAAAATTTAAAGGGAACACTAATTTTGAGAGCAAAGAAGTATTATTTACTTGGCCCAAAGCCGTTGGGTGTATGGTGTCTACTTTTGTGGAATAAAGTGCTTTTGGTGACATTTTTATAGGATATGTGGGCGATCCCAAGATGAATTCTGAATCCTTCGTGTCAGACGGGTGGTTGAGAACTGGAGACATTTGCTATATCGACGATGAAGGTTTCCTTTTCGTGGTTGACAGAGTGAAGGAGTTAATCAAATACAAAGGGTACCAGGTTATCAACTTTGCCCATCTTTTGTTTTTAAGTTGTTACCTTTTGGATGTAGCATCTGCTAAATGTATGTATAATAACTCCAATTATTTAAATTTAAATTTATATTGTTTTACTGGATTAGGTTTCTCCTGCTGAGCTGGAACAACTGCTCCTCTCCCATCCTGATATTGTAGATGCTGCTGTAATACCGTAAGTTTCGTGTCTTTTCAAGTTCCAGTATTATATTTGATTCTTGCTTGAGATTTACATCTTTTTGGCATTGTAAGTAATTTCTTCTCCGCAAGCTTTTCATTCCTGTTCTAGTACTATATTTCATTTCTTCTCCGCGAGCATTTGTTTTGTGGTACTGTTTTTTGCAGTTTTACCTTTATTCCAAAAATGTATTACTACAGCTACCCTGATGAAGAAGCTGGTCAAGTGCCCTTGGCCTTTGTCGTTCGATGCCCCAAAAGCGAGCTTGATGAGGGACAAGTTGTTGAATTTATTGGAAAACAGGTAGTTTTCTCTCTAATTTGTCGAGTATGGTGAGTCTTAATTGAAGGGATAATTACAAAAGCCACTTCTGATGTTTGGGGTAATTATTTAGAAAAGAAAAACTCGTAGAAGTTTCAAAATTACAGAATTGCCTTAATTTTTGATTCCGTCTTTATATCTTACCCAAACGGGTAGCCGTTAGTTAAACTGACAGAATTTGCTGACTATATCGAAAATTTTGTAATTACATTACTCAATTTTTCTAAATATTACAAATAGCCCTAACTTTTTGCCTTACTTTCTCCACCACTTAATGACAGGTTGCTCCATACAAGAAAGTACGGCGTGTAGCATTCATTAGCTCTATACCAAAGAGTGCAGCCGGGAAGATATTGAGAAAAGAATTACTAAAGATTTCCTTGTCACAGTCTAAGCTTTAAAGATGAGGTGTTCTTTATTCACCTCTGTCGATGTTTCCTTGTAAATGATCAGTAAAAACGACCACTTTCAGTACCAGGTCAGTCGTTGCTGGAGAAATCAAGATCAGTTGCAGGCACTCAGACAACTTATTTATCGTATTGTCCATTACATGTATTCCCCAGGCATAAGGTTCTTAAATTGATTCGTTGACACCTACAGATTCCCATCACGTACTTGGGGCAAAAACTAGTTTTGTATGTCACAGCATTAAGAAGCATTCCAACTCATGTTTTGTTTCTTACCTATATCAGTGAACAATGGTTCAGACCGTAGAATTCACTTACAAAACAGGCATACAATTCCAAAAAATCCTATCCTAAGACAAATTAACAAATTCCGACTGGATCACCAGTACAAGTACAGGAGTGAACTGAAGAACAAAACGTACAAGTACAGGAATTGACTCGCGAACAAACAAATGAATATAATCAAAACTTACATTAAGAAAAAAATCAACTAATTGACTTTGGTCCTCCTGTCTTTACACAGCACATGCCACTCCTGCAATACAGCCGCCTGAAGAGCACGATGTTCAACCTCCTCTGCAGTTAATTTAAACAATGTCGAAGGTCCTTTATTTTTTCCATCTCCCTCGTTTTCTTTACCCTCTGTATCTTTTTTTCTTTTCATCCTCGTCCTGCTCCTCTTCCTTCTCTCTTCTTCTTCATCATCATCAGATTTGGGAGACTTCTTACGTGGTCGTGCTGCTTTTAGCAATGCTATCCGTTCCATTGAGGTTCGGAGCCTCTCAGCAGCAGCTTCTTTGACTTCATCTTCAGGCATGTATTCAATGCTGCCATCAGTAAGGTCATCCATCCAGCCCTGTAGATCTGAACCAATCTCCTTTGTGATAGATGCATCTGAAGCTCGAACCACAAATTTGCATATCATAGTGGTGGTCTCGTCTCCAAGGTCCACATTTCTGCTCACTTCACTGGCGCCAAAATCATCATGCCCACAAAGCCTCCATACCAAGTTTTAGCAGCATAGCAGAGCTGTTCAAGACCGAAAACTCGTTAGGATTGACGTAGGTCACTTGAAAACATAGTCAAGACAGCTAAAACCTCGTGGAGATATCATGATTTTTTTCTTTTCTGAAGCTTTGGTGAAGTGGACAGCCACAAGAAGAAGATTACTTCATAGCCTGAGTATGTCAACCCAAAACATTTCAGTTGAATTTGGATCGAAGGATTTGTATTTGAGGGAGGATTTGTGGGAATGGTTTCAAATGACCAGATGAATTTGAAATCCAACACCATGACTCAAACAATAGCTCAAAATAGGAGAGAAGGATTTGAGATCCATGATTTTATGAAATTATCTAAATATGGTGAATGGATTTGTTAACATGCATTTAAAATCCTTAGCTTCAAATCATTCCATCCAAATGCAACCTAAGATTGTTTTTCTCGCATGCACAGTATGTATTCTCCTGGCACATGCATGCTCATGTGCGTGAAGAAATCCTCCAAGTGCAGCCAAAGAGATTACTTATACAATTACTTTTAATCCAGTTTCCTATTCACACAAAATTGATACCATCAAATATTATATGAAAATCAAAATGTAAATAATACAATCGGTAAGTACTCGTGGAAGGACTTAATGCCTAATGGATCGAAATCCTTCTCTGGATTAAAAGATTTTGTTATGTATTTTTAATTATTTTTCCAACCATGTTTTGATACCAAATGAAATACTAAAGACATTACAAATCACGAATTTCAAGTCTTTAAGGCTGCTTTGAGAAATCTGTAATCTTGTTCTATTTTGAAAGAATCTTATATATTATGAACTAAAGATGAAATATGAAACCCCTAACAAATCCAAAAAAGAAAAAACAATTCAAATTTTAGAAGACAAAGATGAAATAGGTGTACCTAAATAGGTCGTATGAGAACAGTAATAGTGGTAATAAAAGTAAAACCCACCTGAAATCCAGCAACTGTCCGAATGATATGTGAGCAAACTTTGTGGAAAGGTTTGGAAGACAGAGATTTCAAGCCACTGAGGAAAGGAGACTCCCCATACTGCTGGGCTGCTGTAGCCTTAAAACCACTTCCTTCATATGTATATGTACCCGTACACTCCACGATAGCAGGTAAACTAGGCCATAGGCGGAAATACTCAACAGGTGAAATTTTATGTGGCAAAAGAAGTTCAGTAAGTGGAATTTTGTATGGCTGACATCTCAATATCACAGGCTCTCCCATTTCAGGCCTCAGACTTTTCTTATGTCTCATAATTTGGGGATCTTCATCAGGATATTCCCCTTCATAATCTGCTGGAGCACCACTACCATGAAACGGGTAGTAAAGGACTTGGACCCAGAGGGCACATCGCTCAAAATGGGAAACACCAACAGTCACGCTGCACAGAACTGGTTCCTGGATATATACAAATCAATGAATCTATTGAGTATGGTAAGCATGTTAGATAAAAAGAAGTGGTTGGAAAAAAAAAACACAAACAACCCTCCCAGGCCCCAAAATCCATTAATCTGTAGCTTTTCTCACATTCAAGTACCTAACAGTTGCCAAAAATTGCAATCTTCTGCCTCCATGTGGTGGAGCATTTTAAACACAACCTTACACAAATCATACTGGTTTTTTATGGATTGGTTTTAGTTTAAAACTCTAATTCAGTGCTTACTATTGGTTCTCTTTACTCATCCTTAAAAAGTATGTGTAAATTCCCAAGTGTAAGAAGTCGGTATGGAATTTATAAATAAAAACAAAAGTTTAGCTTAATTACAAAAAAGCCAGTTATCTTTCAAAATTACAAATCCCCCTTAATATTTGTTTCTATTTTAAAAATTGCATCCTCGTAAAGGGTATTTGTTAGGTAAATACAAACCTTAAAGGGGGTGCTTGTAATACCTTAAGGGGTATTTGTAATTCTAGAAGATAATTGGAAGTTTTTGTAATTAGGCTAAACCTTGGGAGTAGTTTTTGTGATTATACCTAAAAATAATAATAGATTTTTAACAAAATCGACCATTGTTTTCTTACCTCATTTTAAGAAGAGAAACTTTAACGTCCCTATCATGTTTAGAGTCAGAAACCTAGTTCAACAAATATAATTGCAGTGACCTCAGAGGATTAAACTACATAAGGTGATGAACCAGGTGCAGTAATGAAAAAGGTAAAATGTCCAATTTTTTACCTGTGAATTAAGATCGCGCAACTGCCGCACTGCTTGAGGAGACCCATCCATGAAGTATAACCCACCAGATAGACCAACTCGGATGTCTACGCGATTTAATTCAATCTCTGTAAGATTCAGAACCTACAATAGTTTACCTGCTCGATCAGATTTGGTACATCCAGTGAAATGCTAAATTGAAAGAACCTAAAGGCATTAGCGGAAGGAGAGAAGAACGACTCTTTGTTAAGAATAATTAATTTGCCACTTTATACTTGCAAAGAGTGTCGGAAAACAATCAAAAGAGGAAGGGGATAAATTGTTATCAGAAGAAATTAATTCTTCGGAAAGTCCAGAAATTTTGACATCGTTTTTACCATGAAGTGATGCTTAGAGGAGATTGGTTTAAACTATATTCTTTTCACGTGAATGACATAGGATACAAAATCAAAATAAGGAAATTTTGAAACAAAATCAACGAGAGCAGGAAGAAGCCTCAACGTTCTTGGGAAAGGCTAGCCACAAAAATCAATTATAAAATGGGAATAGCACCTGTGGGGCATGTGATGAGGATCTACAATAATTCACCAACAAACAGGGAGATGATAGTTGGTCGAATGCAAGGACTGGCTGCTTGCTGATTTTGTTTTATCACTTCTAGAGTAGGACATTTTGCATTAGTAGTTCAAATTTGGTAGCCTTTTGTTTCTGGGAGCCACAATGGCTCTAATTTGAAGACTCAAAGAAGCTGCAGTTTTGGCTTCATGCATTGTAATTATTACCAACCACCTGTTGTGTTCCTAGTAGCTTTAACGATAATCGTTTGGAGAACCATTGTTACTCACTACGTTACAAGAATCAACATGTGTTTGCTCATGTAAAAGTCAACAAAACAAGGAGATATTGAGCACAGCCGCAATCCAAATGGTAAAGCTGTGTTCCTACTTTATTCAACACAATATGCATTTGTTCACTTGCAACCCTACTTAGAACAGCACCAAATGTAGCTAAGAACAGCAGGCTTACCTTCAAATGCAGAGTAATCCTTCCATCATTCGGATCTGCCAAGTGGTATCCTTCAACATAGCAAGGATCACTACTACCACTCAAAGTGAATGCACTAGGAGGAACCTTGATCAAACTTGAGTCAACCCCTTTTGTCAACAATTGAGTTAATTCATTGGGATCTGGTCTCCACAGTTCTAAGACAGCCTTATGAATCAACCCCTCTAGTTTTCGGTCCTGAGCTGCAGATGCATCATAGAACTGAACAGTTAGTTTGTGGTGGCTAAACGGGTAGTCTCCTCTGGTTTCACCAACCCCAGCCCATCTGAAAATGAGAATGAAAATAAGATCAGACAACCAAAGCAGAAGAACGAAAAAAATCCAAAAATAACTGGTACAAGAACAATAATATAGATTTTATACTCATAGCTGTAAGCCATTTCTTTTGGTCAAGCTTCAGTAACAACAAAGCAGGTTTCTAGTTCTATGATGAAACTGCTTTTACAAAACACTCAAACTACATTTTGAGAAACCAATTAAAACAAACAAATAGAAAGAAACCAGCACATGGGCCAGATGAACTCAATAAATTGCTTTAGATAGGCAGAATCTCCACCAAACCAGTCACCTTGCAGGTCTCACAATGAACAAAAGAAATGAGCAAGGATCCATGTAAATAATTCAGAAACTCTGGTGGATATAATATGTATGAAGAAGTAAGCTTGGACAATCTAGCCAGCCCTGGATTGCTACAAGTTATATGATCCATATGTTGAGATGCAATCTGGTTATTGTTCAGTGCTCAAATGGGCTTTCGACTAAACCATAAAGGGAATGGAGAAGACTAATAAGCTCACATGCTTTATAACATATTATCAGATGAAATTAAGGGTGAAAAAGCATTAACTAATTAATCCTGTTATTTACTATTTACAGGTATATTAATATGTAGCTTTACAACACTACATAAATATGCATGTATGTCACATGGTCATGCATGAATATAAGTCCTTATACACACGCACAACGCACTAGATTTTCCTTTTGTGTTTCTCCGAGTAAGGAATGATAAATGTGCATATACACGACAATATCAGTTGTTTGCAATTTAGCAATTCCCAGTGGTAGTAATCTTTTTAATCAATTCAATGCATTCTGCTTATTGCTTTATTTCCGTATGTATCTAGGATAAAATGCTCACTTATCATCTGGATGACTTGAAACGTATTTAATTCTCTGTAGTATTAAACGGGATTGATGCTTATTGACTGAATCAGCGGAGGGATTGCTTCTAAATTCTTCGAGCTCCTTGATCAGCAATTGCCCAGCCCTAGCATTACGTGATCCCAAACGCTGTGCACATAGAAGAACTGCTTGAACATCTTGAAGCCTATTTGTTGTGCTTGCGGATGAGTCGATGTTGAATAGAACTTTATGGATATTTGATACAATTATGTTCAATGGGTCCTCAGGGTCATCAGCAAGAAGGGGGTCCAATCCTTCCAAATCGATGTGCTCTGAAATAGCCCAGAGAAGACGGGCACTGATTCTAGGGGTGTTAACCTGCCAAATAAGATAAGATAATGTAATGGGTACACACTATAAGAACTATTAAAAAAATTAGTTCTCTTTCTAAACCATAATGCAACAAATGCAACTTGCAAGATGGACATCTCAAGCAATATCTATAATTGCAGCTGCATAGCTACAGAATACCTGACATTTAGTTAATATTAGCCATGAAACAGCTGGTATAAACCCACAAAGCTGGTTTAAATAATTGTCAGGATATGTAATGCAGTATACATTGTGACATTACTAGATAATAACTGTTAGAAAAAGTTGCAAATATTTTACTGAATACTAAGTATAGAAGTGTAGGGTCAGGAGACGCGCAAATTCTACAATAGAACACTAAATGTTCCAGGTTGTCAGAAACAAATAATTTGACAAATTACTACAAACCTCATGGAGATCCCTAACAAGTTCTCGCTGCAAATTTTGCAACCGTGTTTCGTTCAATATCTGGTCCTGAGAAGCCCCATCTTTGACTCTTTTGACACCACCTCGGGTGTCATAAATGTGGCAAAGTCTAACAAGCAACTTCAGATAACAATCAATGGCATATGTCCGACCATCACAGTCCCATTTGACACATGGTCTACACACTTCCACCACTTCCAAAGCTGGTTCTGTCCAATTTAATGCACCATAACCAGTTCCATAAGCTAAGGCTCCAATCACCCTGCTCTCCATACCTGAACTCTTTTGTTCAGGCAATGGCAAGGACAACTGAAAGCAGCTCTCTACCAGCATTGCGACTAATTCTTCTCTAAACAAGCTCTTACTAGTGACACTGTTGAGGTCGTCCTTTATTCTCGCATCTTCAAATAGGGAAGCAATATCTGTTCCTGCAACTGGTTTTTGACCTCGACGAACACTCTCCTTTGCAAAAAGATCAACACAGAGAGCAGTACGACAGATGCATGCCAAAGCATGCATTCGATCTGATTCCGCCCTCAAGTTTCTCACCATATGAAGCAGCTTTTTAAACAATGACACCTACAACAATAAACAAAGCCACACCAAAATATTGTTTATCACGACCTCAGTTCCATATGGCACACATGCACACATATCCAAGATAGGAAACCTGAGCATTTGTCTTTAACAACTAGTTTAAAGTCTAACAGTTGAAAAACATAACTGTCTAACAATGCAACAACAAAACCGCAGAGAGCATGAAACTACTTGATTTTGTAGAAATAAACAAACAGAAGTCTTTCACCTCTAGCAACCTCAGCTCTTATATGAAGCGGTTTTTCCGTATGAAGTAAGAGTGAGCTAAGAGCCTAAGACTCATGAATCAGTTTTCACTTCCATACAGAATGATGATCTAAGTTTTACTATTGAAGTAGGATTACTTCTTTATCTTCCATTTGCATTACAAATCATGGAAAATATTTAAATTCCTAATATTCATGGAAAATATTTAAATTCCTAATATTCATGGAAAACATAGCTTTTGCAAGAGGATCTTCTCAAAGAACAAGCGGTGCTTGTAACTTCACATCATATGATTTTCATCAGCCATAATAAGAAAATATGCAATATATTTTAATTAGAATCCTGAATTTACACAAAAGGACTCGATTTCACACAACAGAATACCGGAAATAAATTCACAACATACCTGCATACTAAGGTCAAGGAGATGCAAATTAGTAACGACAGCTCTGACTATGCTCTCGCGTGCAGAAGAATACTCCTGTCTGTCCCAGAGTGTGAGAATTGCAATAATTGACACACAGGCCCACTCAGGCTTCCCTCCAGGAACATCGGCCAAGTATAACATATTAATCCCCACCTCAAAGATCAGTGCAGGATCCAACGACGATACCAGAAATGGCGCTAAATGTGACACCACATCAGACACCCCTACAAAGCTCTCTGTGTTCCCTATATCAGTAGTCATATTGTTCTTACTATTTGATGACCTTGACAGCTTCTTGATTAACTCTATTGACCCTGAAGCCACTGCCTTCACTGCATAAACCAATGGAAAAATGGTAGCTCTAAAACTCTCTACTGGTAGAATTAATGATCGAGACATCAATGCATTTCTCTTCTTCCACACAAAATCAACCATTGATGAAATCCATTTTGATCGAATTGCAACAGAGTTTTCAGTATCAACTAACTTGTCTCCAGCGAGTCGACTCATTCTCTTTGTTTCAAATTCCTGAAAAAGTTTACTGATAGATTCAAACGCGACCTTTGAAACGGCGTCAGCTTTATCAAGCATGTTCTGAGCAATACGATTCCACCAATTGGAGACACGATCGAGCAAGTTAATATTGTTTTCACACAATGTCACGAGATCGTCTCGTGCGAGAATGCAACCTAGGGTTTCCGTTATTGAAAAACGGAGATTATCACTAGTCGAATCGAAGCAAGCGGAGATTTCTTTATTGCAGTCATTAATGAGCTTACCGAGGCGGTAGGAGGGGATGGCGGCCAGGATTGAGATGGCGGCCGCAGTGACGTCAGGATCAGGGAAATCGAGATCGTTGCGAATGCCGGTGCATACGGTTTCCCATAGATCGGCCGTGAGGCGAGTCGAGCGGATGAGGTCGAAGGCAAGTTTTTTGGAGACGGCTGAAGCCGGGGAAGCGACGATCTCCTCAACGGCGGATTTTGCGATAACGGAGATATCTCGTCCCGCGGCGGATTGTTGCAGTGCTTGGAGTAGTGCGCCGGACTGCCGGAGCGCATCGTTGGACCGGAGATCCGCTTGGATCTGAGCAAACAGTATATCCATTTGTGAGGTTGTGTCTCACGCCAAAACTGAAATTCAGAGCTTCAATTTGCAGGGAATGTATCTCAACTGGAATTGCGGAGCTTGAAGCATCAGCTCATATTTCCAACAGAATTGTAAGAGTTAACGGCGGCGAGTGAATTTCAAACAGTTGATTTAATCCCGGCGAATTGTCGTGGTGGTTCGATCAACGGTTACAGGTAGACCGTCTTTCCCATGGTAAAGCTTTCAACTTTAAGAGGTGGTGGCTGCTGACGATTTTACTTCAACCTCGCGTTTTTCAGCGAAAGTACACAAGTCGCTAATTCCTTTCGGCAAACTAAAATCGCTAGTCGAGACCGAGCATGTTGGACTGACGAAATAAGGCCAAGTATGGATGTATGTCCCAACCAGGGTGAAATTTCACCCACCACCACAAAGAATTGTGAGATGGAGTCGAGCGCCGATTCGAGAGAAATACTTATTAGTAGATTGAAGTCGATCGTTATTAGTAGATTGGGGTCGAACATAATTGTTTTCTTTACCTGGGAGGATCTGGTTGTACGTCAGCCAACCCCGTTAGTAGATTGGGGGGTCGAACATAATTGTTTTCTTTACCTGGGAGGATCTGGTCCTGGGAGGATCTGGTTGTACGTCAATGACCCGTCGAACATTGGCCAGCGTGCACATCCCGTGTTTACCTTGGCGGCAGAATGAGGGGCGGAGTCGTTGTCCTCAGCGTATCGGGCGTGGCGCAGTTCTGTTCGAGCTTATCAAAAAAAAAGTATATATGGATGTATGTCCCAAATCCATTATCCATTATCCAAATATTTCGGAAAATAAATTTATGTTTTTTTATGTAAGCTCTCATTGGAAAAGAAGTACTTTTCACATTTCACTTTTTTTTTTAAAATATTATTTGCGTGAATCACAACTTGAAAATTATAATCAAACAATTTGCACTCCAATCATGCAAAATTATGTCAAAAATACACTTCAAAAATTATAACCAAACATATTTTCATTTTTTGCACGAAAACCAATAATTTCTGAAAATTCATTTCCATGGCCTAAAATTTTATCACATTTAAATCAAAAAAAAGTCATTCATCACAATGCTACTTCATTACAAATCTAATCAACCAATTCTCATCCCATATGTACACGACGCCAAGATATAAATGCAATCATAAATGCAAGTTTAATACAATAGGCTATTCAAAGTTAGCTATTATTTTTACCGTGTTGAGTTGCAGCTCTCTCTCATTTCACCAGCTCTCTATCTCGTTTCAGCCCTCTCTCATTTGTTCTTATGTTTCTACTGTTAGTTAGCTTAGTTGGCTTTTATTCCATTATCATTTTTACGCTTTTATTAGTTAACTCACGCTTTTCTCACATTTTTCACACTGCTTTACAGTCCACATGTCATCTTGTCATTAGGTAGTTTGAATCTAGAGGGAAACCCACTTGTATAGGACTCGAGCTCAACTATGTTTCATGGATGAAGAAGAATAAAATTTCCTCTTAGCTTCTCTGATACTTTAATGGAGTTTATACTCTCAGATTTCTAGCAATTCTACATGGTACCAGAGCATGGTTAAGATCATGGCTCGAGGTCATATATGAGTTGCAAATACGGTGCGTGATGAGATCATAACCACAGAACATGAATCTGCAAAAATGGTGTCTACCTATACGAAGGATCTAGATCCGCTTTCTCTGCATGGTTCAGATCACCATGTAATAGTGTTGGTGACAAATCCTCTCACCGGTTCAAATTATCTGCATTGGAGTCGTGCAATAAGGCTGGCACTTGGAGTTAAGTCCAAGCTTGGGTTCATTTATGGTACTATACCAGTTCCAGATCAATATATAGAAGCTATGAGCAGTATCAGAAGGTAGATTTTATGGTGATCTCCTGGCTCTTGAATGCGATCTCAAATGACATTCTGGAGGCATTCATATACGTTAAAAGTTCGAAGCAACTATGGGATGAACTCGTTGAGAGATACAGGGAGAGCAACGGACTATTGCGCTATCAACTTCAGAAGGAGATAGCTACCTTCACACAAGGTAGGTCATTTGTTACTACTTATTACACTAAATTGAAATGCTTATGGGATGAGTATGTTTGTATTATGCAAATTCCTATGTGTGTTTGTGTTGCTGGAAAGGCGATTTGTGAGAATGATATGGATATTAAGTTGATGCAATTCCTTATGAGGTTAAACGACAATTTTGAGCCTGTCAAAAATCAAATACTTCTTATGGATCCTTTGCCTATAGTGAATAAGGCGACTCTATGATTCTGAAAGTGGAAGAACATAAAAGAGTACAACACAAGGTCCTTGATCCTTTCGATACTAATGTGATGACGGCACGGGGTAATTTTAGTAGAGGTAATATTGGATCTAATACATCCATGGCAGAGGATCGGTCAGGAATGCAGGACGAAGTACTTTTGGTAGAGGGAGAGGACAACTGAAGAAATCCAATGAAGAGAAGGATAAACACCTATGTGATCATTGTGGCTATAATGGACATAGAGTTGAGGATTGTTTTAAGTTGAATGGATATCCAGGAGTGGTATAAAGAGCACAAGGAGCAGAGATCTAACCAATTGGTAAACATGGTGGAAGGGCTGACTGAGACAGGACCTGTTAAAAGCCAAGGTGAGGATACATGTAGGAAGCATGACTTTCCAGATTTTGCAAGTGGTTGTAAAAGAAATCGCCAAGTACATGTCAGCACAAAACACTCCAACACCGGGAGACATACATTCATTTTCCCACTTTGCAGATTATTCAGGTAAAAGTCCCAACACATACTTTGCATTGTCTTTGTTGAGTGCATTAGGTAAAGATAGTTGGATTGTGGACACTGGAGCTAGTAGACACATGCTCATTTCTGATTTGGTTGCCCAACCAATACTCATGACCAGCCTTATCACAGTTCACCTACCAGATGGCACAAGTGTGTCAGTCACACACATAGGTAGCATCAAACTATCAAGTGAGATCACTATAACAAATGTGTTGCCAAGTTTCAAATATAACTTCTTGTCAGTGAGTCAACCACTTGATGGAAATCAGTTACAATGTGTGTTAACTCAAGATAAGTGTTGGTTGCAGGACTATAAATGAGAGTGAAAGCAGTTGGAAGATTTTTGGTTGGCCTTTACATCTTTAAGGTATCGAAATTTAGTGGTTCCTATAGTAATGATAAAATGTATGTTTTGAATGTCTGGCATATAAGGTTAGGACATACTTCATTGACATGTATGGAACATATTGATTTTTGAAACCTTTTTGCAATATAGATACTTTGAGTATATGTAGCATTTGGCATGAGGCAAAACAATGTAGATTGGTGTTTCCACAGAGTTCAATCCAGAGCAACCAAGCATTTGAGTTGATACATGTAGACATTTGGGGCCCTTACCATGAACCTTCAGTCACCAACACATCATATATGCTCACTGTTGGGAAATTTATTGTTTAGATTTTGATGAATGCCATGTAAAACTTAGACTAGAAAGTTGGCACCCTATTTTCCTTGTAATTTGTATTGTAATAGATAGGGTTGTACGAGCTGAGTCAAGTCAGCTATGCCTGGATGTACAAGAAGTCAACTGAAGACTAGGATGAAGACTCCGCTGTGAAGCAGCTGAGTATGGCAAGGAAGAGATGTCAAGGACTCGACTGAAGGAGTATCAACTGAGACACATCTGTATGAAGAGTCAATCAAGTCAACTCAAGAAGCCAAGTCTCAAGTTGAAGTGACAGATGAGTCATCCATTGATTGGAAGCTAACTCAAAGTCACCTGGGAATAAAGGATCATGATCAAGTCAAGACAACTGAAAAGAATCCGTTACACAGAAGTCAAGAAGTTTACTTAAATAAGTAATACTTCCATGTTGCCATGTCTTAAAGTGCTCAGTCCCAGAAGCATGCAAAAGGAATAAACCAATGGGAAGCACTGCACCTCGTGTCGATTCTCAAAAGTCAATGTTCATTTAATACGAGGAAATGTCAACATCAAGGATCGCAACAAGACAAGACAAGCCAACGAACATAAGTGATTTTCAAAAAATCAGCATATCTCTTCAACGGGCAGATTTTTGGAAGTTCACTATAAAAGGCTGAGGAATCACTTTGAGAAAAGGTTACCTTGCATACCTGAGCATTCAATCAATTATTAAGAACTGTAACCTGCAATATATTCTCAAGTTATTCAAGCAAAATCCTCAAGCCTAAATCACGAAAGAAATCGATCCAACACTAAGCTGTGAAGGAAAGACAACTTCAAACTGTTGAAGAGGAAACTTTTGAAGAATCAAAAGGGGTCTACATTCCAAGGAGGATTGTAGAAAGGTTCAAGGTCGAACCAGTCTCAAGTTATTGGAGGGCTTCGTGATCATATCCAAGAAGCTTGAGCAAGTAAGTCAAGTAACAAACGGCACCACCCTGAAGAAGCTTCTAGCCGGACGAGAAGCCACCGTGTGACCAAGGCATCTCCGTGACCGAGTCCCAAAGGAGCAAGTCACCGTGTGATCAAAACTTGTATCTTGACTGATAACCACTTTGTACTCTGATCAATACTTAGTGGATTCCTCCAGGAGTTGGAGAAGAGAGGAGTAGAAGAATTACCCCATCTTCGAACCTCTATAAAAATTATTGTGTCATTTATATTTCAGCATTTTATTTCTGCATATCATTTTATATCTGCGATAATTTGCTATCCAACTAATAATTAACAAAGTGCTAAAATCAAGTGTTTAAAACAAAGTTAAACTTAATTCAAGGGTGTTAAGTCTTCCAAAATGAAAATCTCATCACAAACCAAGTTAAGGTTTAGACTAAAAAAAAATGAGTTATTATCATCACAATGTACTCAATTGAGTCTGTTGAGTGGCTAACTCTGCTGGTTAACTAACTTAGCTATCCCCCAAGGACTTAGCTGTGTATTTAACTCTGTAATATTTTAAAATGACTAAAATCGACAAGTTGGTAAGGTTTATTCAACCCCCCTCCCCCTTCTAAACCTTACTCACACCCCTTGGGACCTACAAGTGGTATCAGAGCGGTTGGTTCATTGAGCCTTCCGCACTGGTTACTAAACTAGATCTCCAATCTTTCAAAGAAATTTTTAACACTTGCTCTTTCAAAAGCTATTTCTTTTCAGCAAAGTTATTATCATGGAATCAAATTTAAGCAAATTTGACACGCATTCCTATGTTCACTATTGAGGAATTTGATGATTGGAAAATTCGTATGCAGGCTCATCTATCTGCTTTGTACATGATGAAATGTGGATAGTAATAGAGGATGGGCCACTGCAAATCACGAAAGTGAACACAACATTGTGCAGAGAGAGCGACCACACACAAGGAGAGGAAGTTCTTCTGAAGCAAGACCACCATTGATTGAGAAACCAAGGATCGAATGGACAAACGAGGACAGAAGAAGATACAACTTGGACAATGTGGCCAAGGACATACTTTACAAAACCTTGACAAAGCAATGTTCAATAAAGTCAAATCTTGTCAAACCGCAAAACAAATGCGGATAAATTAACTTTAATTTGTGAAGGATCTCGAGCAAATTAAAGAAAATAAATTGTTCGTTCTTTGTAAAAAAATTTGAAAATTTTAAAATGCTTGCAGTGAAAACCTTGATCACCGGATGCTCGATTCACTTTGAAATCACAAATGAATTATCAAAGACTTGGGAAAGAATATACACAGAAGAAATGTGTATGAAGATTCTAAGCCTCCCAAATGAATGGGAAATGAAGGTCATGGCCCCGAGACATTCAATGAACCTTACAACAACATCCAATCATGAGCTACTCTCAGACCTCAAAGTCTACGAGTTTGAGCCGAGAAGAAAAGATCAAAAGGAGACAATTGTACCCAAAACAAATGCACTTATAGTTAAGGATGGGAAAAGAGTCAAGCCAAAGAAATCATTGACCAGGAGGAGATTGCCCGATGGTTAAAAGATTCAACAAGTTCTTCAACAAGAACTACAAGAGAAATAAAGGTGAATCCTCTAGAAGACATTCACTCCCTCCAAGTCAAGGAAGATAGGCCACCCAAGAGAGCCGAGCATCAAAAGGTTGAATATCGAGAGCCGATAACCCAAGAACAGAAAGAGCCGATCAAAGAGCCGAAAACCTCGTGTTGAACCGTAGACAACCAGGACACTTTGCTATTGATCGTCCATACCCACTCGTAGTCAATAAATACAGGAATGAAGAAGAGAAGAAGAGTCTTGAGAGAAAAGAAGACAGAAAAAAAAAAAAGGCATGTTGGTTGTAGAGACTCATACACACTAAGTCGAATGAAGCGAGACTCGAGAGAGTAGTGAAGCCGACTACTCAAGTGATTCTCAAGAAGAAGCAATGATCCGTCTAATGGCTAAAGAACAAGATCAACTCGACCAAGAAGATGAGGTACACTCTAACTCATCTCACTCGTATTCTAGTGATAGTGATTGTGACACACACACATCATCACCCACTCGATCTTTATGATTCATTAGGCAAAATGATGAAAGACTTTGAGCACATTAAGTCCTCACACACACTATTAAATGAGGAAAACAAATGCCACTCAAGCCAAAACTCACAATTGACTAAGGAGCCGAGTACTCTAAGTCACATAGCCGATTAGAACAAAGAGTCAAGGCCGAGAATGCTAAACTAATAGCAGAGATAGCTGCAATAGAGAAGAGAAAAAATGATCTCGAAAATGTGATTGCTTCATTCACAAAGGCATCTAAATCATTGGATGACCTTATAATGAGCCAAAAAGAGTGTGGAGATCAAACTGGCATAGGATTCAATTCCTCTCGCACACAAATAAACTCCCGAGTGATCTTGGAAAAAGGATCTTCAAGTAATAAAGCATCTCAAAAACCCAAGACACCAAATGTTGCACCCACATTCACTCCAAAGCACAATCACAAACAAACTGGCCTTGGATATAAAGGAAAAGGAAAAACCCGATTGAGTATCTTTGAGAGACAAAGAAGAAAAATCCAACAGAGTTCCTCAAAGAAACTCCAAACACAAAGTACTCTGGAAAGAATAATCAGAGCTACCAAAAACCCTAGAAGTTTTATCAAAGAAACACATATGATGGGAATGGTAGAAATTACCCAAGCCAAGATGATTGGAATAATGTGAAATATCAGCAAAGACTTATGGAGTATAAGCCTAAATGGCAAAGGCCTAGAACTCAAAGAAAGGCCATTCCAAAGGCAAAAGAGCTATCATCAGCACTCATATGCACCCAAGCACTACACTCAGAAATATCACAACTACCCCAAGAAGGCAATTGCTAAAACACACACATAGGCATACAGATAAAAGAGACAGCTGTATGAATCTAAAGCCCCCAAGCAATTTGCCAAAGTGAATTATGATTATGGCACAGATAGATGGCAACCTCTTAGAGTCGAGTCATTTGTCTATAGGTTGGTTGGATCATCTTACAAAGACTAACCCCTCAGACCCGCACAAATATGGGTACCTAAAACTAATTTCCTTGATTGCGGTTCAAGGAACAACTGAAAAGTGCCAAGGAACCTGGTACATGGATAGTGGTTGTTCCGCATATGACGACAGAAACAAGAAAAATGTGTCAAAATTCAAGGAGATTAGAGGCGCAAAAGTCATATTTGGAGGAAATGAAGCTCCAGGGGAAATAAGAGGCACTGGATCCATCAAGAAAAATGGATTAGAAATCACAGATATTGCATATGTTGAAGGCCTCAACTTCAATCTGTTAGGCATTAGCCAACTCGTGACAAGGGCTATAATGTTGGATTTAATATGGGTGTGTGTCAAATCAAGGACACCGAATCAAATGAAGTGGTGTTGCAAGGATCCAGACAAAAGAACATGTATGTGGTAGATTGGTCTCGCCACACCAAGTACTTGTCTCATTAGCAAAGAGTACACAATTAAATTAAGTTGGGTGTGGCACAAGAAGCTGAGTCATCTGAACTTCAAGACAATCAACAAGCTTGCAAGGAGTCAACTTGTGGAAGGATTGCCAGACTCAATGTACAAGAAGGAAAGTGTTTGTGATGCATGTCAGATGGGAAAACAGATCAAATCATCATTCAAAGAGAAGTCAAGTCCATCTTCAACAAGGATATTGCATCTGTTGCATAAGTCAAGTCCATCTTCAACAAGGATAGTCCATCTTCAACAAGCAGAATGGAGTAGCAGAAAGAAGAAACAGAACTCTCAAGAAAGCTGCAAGAACCATGTTAGCTGAAGCTGGATTGCCAAGGAGATTTTGGGTTGAAGCCATCAACACTGCATGTTATACTCAAAATAGATGCATGATAAATAGATAGCTGACAAAGACTCCCTATGAAATATGGACAGGGAGAAAGCCAAATGTTCGATATTTTAGGATATTTGGATATAAATGCTTCATCCACAATAATGGCAAGGATAATTTAAAGGCTTTTGATGCTAAAGCTGATGAAGGTATCGTTTTGGGATACTCAGCTGAAAGTAAAGCCTATAGAGTGCTGAACAAGAGGACTATGGTCATAGAAGAGTCTATCCATGTGGTTTTTGATGAACCTGATGTAAATGGAGAAGACTTTGAAGAGTTAGCTGATAAGCTGAATCAGCCAACTATGCGAAAAGTCCCTATGTTGAAGTCAAGTCGGAGCAATCAATCAAGATGAAGATGAGACTCACGAGTCTCAAAGACAATGTAATTTGCGGCTAAATGATGATAAGAGACCTGCTCCCAGACAAACACAAATGCAAAGACGAATGAACCCATCCGATTTACTTGACCGATGTGAGATGGCCGAGAGACCATCCACCAAAGCTAGTTATTGGAAATGTAAGAGATGGTGTAAGAACCAGATCCAGAGCTCAGCAAGAAGCAATGTTCACTTGTTTTATTTCCCAAATAGAACCAAAATATGTGTCCCAAGCATTAGATGACACACATTGGATTCAAGCCATGCAAGAAGAGCTGAATCAGTTTGAAAGAAACAAGGTATGGGAATTGGTGCAAAGACCAACCCATCAAAATGTTATTGGCACAAAATGGGTTTTCAGAAACAAGATGAATGAGGAAGGATCTGTGGTAAGAAACAAAGCAAGATTGGTAGCCAAAGGGTATTGCCAAGAAGAAAGAATAGATTTTGTCTTTGAAACATTTGCTCCTCGTTGCAAGATTAGAAGCAATAAGGATGTTTCTTGCCTATGCTTTGCACAAGAACTTTATTGTATATCAAATGGATGTGAAAAGTGCATTTTCAAATGGATTGTTGGAAGAAGAAGTCTATGTTGAGCAACCTCCAGGTTTTGAGCAGAAGACCATTGGAGATAAGGTGTACAAGCTCAAGAAAGCTCTGTATGGATTGAAACAAGCACCTAGAGCATGGTATGATACATTATCTCAATTTCCGACAGATAATGGATTCACCAAAGGCAAAGTGGATAGAACACTCTTCAGAATTCAAGATGGAGAGAGTATACTGCTTGTTCAAATATATGTGGATGACATCATATTTGGATCCACAAACAAGGAGCTGTGTGATAAATTCTCAAACCTCATGCAAGGCAAATTTGAAATGAGCATGATGGGAGAGCTGACATTCTTTCTAGGACTTCAAGTTAAGCAGCTGAAGGATGGAACCTTCATAAGTCAAACAAAGTACACCATAGACCTAATGAAGAAATTTGTTATGGAAGAGAAGTCTTCTATGAAAATACCAATGAATACATCACTCAAGATGGACATGGATGCAGATGGTAAAGTCAGAGATCAAACCGGATACTGAGCACTTATTGGATCATCGCTTCTATCTAACAAAAAGCAGCCGGACATCACCTTTGCAAGTAGGTGTATGTGCAAGATTCCAATCTGCACCAAAGGAAAGTCACATGACCGCAATAGAGAATCCTAAGATACTTGAAGGGATGCCAAAAAGTTGGCTTATGGTATCCAAAGGAATGTGGATTCAAGCTAATTGGTTACTCGGACTCGACTATCTTTGGATGCGAGTTGACAGGAAGAGTACTTCGTACATGTCAAATGCTTGGAAACGATTAGTTTCCTGGTTCAAGAAGAAGCAAAACTCAATAGCCACATCCACAAACCGGAAGCGAGAATACATAGCTACGGGCAAATTGTTGTGCCCAAGTCTTATGGATGAGACAACAAATGAGAGATTATGAAATTGAAGAAAAAGAGATTCCAATTATGTGTGATAACACAAGTGCTATTGCAATCACTCAGAATCCTGTGTTGCATTCAAGAACAAAGCACATTGATGTCAGATATCATTTTATAAGAGATTATGTTGAAAAGAAAGACATCACTTTGGAATACATCTCAACTGATAAACAGTTAGCTAACATATTCACAAAGCCCTTATGTGAATCAAGATTTGAAGAGCTTAAGCATGAGCTAGGGTTAATTGAGCTGAGTTGACACTCAGAAGACTCAATGCGAAGAGATGAAATATGATAAGATGAAAACAGAGCAGATCTTATAAATTAGCCAAGTGAATCACCAGATCGGAAAGTCACCAGACGAGTTAGTTAGACAAATTTGAGTCACAATACGAATAGAGAGAAGAAGAGTTGAGTTAGTTAAGGAGTAAGCTGAGTCATTTATGAGCTAAGTGACAAAAACACAATCGTTTTTAATGAGCGGGAATGTTTTAAAGGATGACGTCAGCGTAATAATGACGGGTACATCAAAAGTCGCACAAAGAAGCATATGATTGGATATAAATGCTTTGCCGCATTAAATGCAAGAAATTAAATGCAATGTGACGTGCTAACTGAGAGCCGTTGATCTTGATCAAAATTCAAAACCAAAACACGTCCTTTCATAACCCATATATACTCATTCTTTCAGTTTTCTCTCTCACACTGAAAACTGTTCATCTTCAAAAACAAGAAAGCAAGTCTCTTTTCTCTCTCGAAACCCTACCTGTTCTCAAAGCAAGCTCATCAAGATTTAATCGGTAAAATCCTCTAGAAATGGCACCAAAGACAGATTTCATCAAGTTATCGAAGCAAATCCACACAGGATCAACTGTGGATTTTGAAGGGATGATAAAACAGGGTTCCGATGAAACCCTTGTGAAGAAGACAACGGATAAAATCGAGAAATCCAGACTGAAACCATTCCTCACGATGGAATTTCCGATGACATACGTTGAGGAGGTCGCACAGTTTTACGTCAACGCCGAGGTGTAGGACGAAGGGATTAAGTCCTCCGTCCACCGCAAGGACATTCTAATCACTGCAGCAGGACCTTGCGAGCACTATTTATTGCCCTCGGAGGGCATGCATGGAGATATATGAAGTCGACGTCAACTTGGCTGCTGCATGGAAGGAAGTAGCCAAACCTGAATGTGCTGCAAAAGTTGTCTACACAGCTAAGAAGAAACTGCTAAAGGACGATTATCACAAACTGATGGATATCATCACAAAGTGTGTGGCCATGAAGTTTGGAAGCTTCAATCAGCTGTCCAAGACTACGCTGATCGTCATGGCTGCGATCATGCAAGAAAAGAAAGTTAATCGGCCGAGTTCATATACAATGACTCGCGAACGCGTTGCGAATAAATCGTTCAAGGAGGATGGATCCTTTGGAGGATCACTTGGCTATGGCCTAGTTATTGGCCATTTGATGGAAGTGAAGGGCATTCCCCTTCAGCATGGAAAGTCTTTCCATGTAAACAAGAAGATGTTTAGGGCTAACCTTTCAGGAGCCCAGAAGAGAGCCCATGCGAAGAGGGCGGACACAAGAGAGGGAGAATCAGCGACCCCGAGGAAACAGCTTGTTGCCTCCTCCGAAGGAAGGTAAAGTCGCCCATGCAACAAAGAAAGATTGTTGCCCCCGCAAAGAAAGACAAAAGATGCACCTGCCCCTGTAGCCGTGTCTCCTACCCACGCAGCCGAGGTGGAGAAGGAATCCCAAATACCTTCCCCGACCATCAAAAAGAAGAGAACTGCCAAGCCAAGAAAGACAGCTCCTCAGTCGAAGAAAGATGCACGGGCCCGCGCCGCCAAGGAAGCTGAGGAAGAAGTATCTGAACCAGAACTTCCTCTGGTAAGGACAAAAAGAAGAAGAAGAATCACCAAGCTCTTAGAGCTTGAGAAGACAAATGAGTCCGCCACTCACCGAAAAAGTCTCTGAGACTATTTGAAGAAGTGCGATCTCGAGGTTGTTGATGAAACAAACCAAGTCTCTTTGAGGCCGATCAGCAGAGGCAAAAAGAAGACCAGATTGTGGATAGAAACAAATGAGAAAAAAGGCGCAGAGACAAAGAAAATCTCCTGTTGAAAGAGTTGTGTCTCCACCTACCCCCGATGCTACTGAAGGAGTTGAGCAGCAGAGTATGTTGCCTTCCATTCCTGAAAAGGAAGGGCAACAAGAAGAGGATGATGTGATGGTGGTTTCTCCTGTGTACCCAGACATTCAGCGCCGTCTGCGTTAATGGCGAGAATGGAAGCTGAGTCACTCTAGGGTACAGTTTGAACGCCCGAATTCATTGAGGAAGAGGAAGAATTGCTGAATTTCCTATGATTTACCACCGTGCTTTCAGGCACTTGATGAAGATAACTGCCTGGATATCTTGCATATCTTCAAGGAAAAAGAAAAGGAGAGATTAGCAGAGGAAGCTGAAGCTCGTGAGAAAGCCATCATTTGTCTTCTCACTGGAACCAGCGATCACACTCATCCTCATCTTGACGTGCTCTCAGATAGTGATGAGGACATGGACCCCATTCTTTGCGCACAGAAAAAGTTGGACATGCGCAAGCCCATGCGGGAATCCACATTGATGCATGAGAAAGAGTGATGGAAAGACCAGGAGAGTCCTCCAAATCACAAATGAGATTGATCCGTTGGAGTGGTACAATGATTGCCCGCTTATTGCCGCAACCGCTTCCCGATTCCCAAATGGACGGATCTAAAGGAATTGGCGATGACACTAGGAACTTGGGCACCCAAGTTGAGCTAACCCCTGTTGAAGGTGTCTTACCACCTGGCCCCACGACTGAACACTCAAATGAAACAGCCGGGAGTCTGGAGCAAAGTGACCCCAACATAAGTCACTCAGCTGGTGAGCCAGCTGAGGGGAAAACTCACTCCACTGCAGCTAGGTCGGAGGATGCTGCAGATGAATCCACAATGCAGAAAGGAGGCGAAGTGGAGAAGAAAAAAAAATAGAACAACAAAGAAGTTGTCACCGACGGCTCGGACAGCTTAAGTTTGTCTCACCAAGTGCCAACAACTTTGCAGGCTGAGGACGCTGCTGATGCAGTCGAGGCACAGGATGGATCTGCCCTGGGAGTTAACACTCTGGGCACTGAAAGTGCAATCCACGGAGTTGAGAATCCTGTGGATGCCACTGCAGAAGACCCTAAGACAGCTGCGCACTGTCGAAGAGATTGTACAAGGCCCCGTTGCAGTTGAGACTGCAGGAGGTAATGAAGGCCTAAGTGAGGTTGAGACTTCCCTAGGTACAAATCAAGGAGATAAGAGCATTCCTCAGAACATAATTGCTGATTCAGAGGAGGAAATCAGCGCTCTTCATGACTCCCAGGATGACCCTGATACAACATTCTTGGGATCCGCAGATGAAGCTGAGTCAACCCCTGCTGAAAAGGACTCAGCTGAGGATGTTCTACCTAGAACGAGCAAGCCTGAATTCAAGGCTTCGCTCGACAAACTTTCAATTTTGATGATGAATCAAATCCTCAGGATTCATCATCTTCCAATGACGCTGATGGTGCAAAAGGACCCAAAAATTCATTTAGCGTAAAAACCACGAGGCCGAAGAAGGCTCATTAAGACAGTGAGGCTCGATCACCGCCAACCCTCACACCAAGGCCCAGCTGAAACTGAGTCATCTGCGCAGGCTCCCAAAGCTGCAACAGAATCGACTCAACCAGGCACATCACAGGCTCGAACGACTGTACATTCCATACCTTACGTCCGTGATGATGCTTTCGAAGAGACTTTTCCTTTTTCAATTGAGGTGCCTGACCTTGTAGAAGAAACAGCTCGTGAGCGGAAACGGTACCACAAACCTGATCAAGTGATTCCCACTGACTCCATTGTCCCAGTATAGTTCGATTTTGACGCTGCTTGGCCGCCAGCTGAGACTGAGGTAACAGCTGAGGTGCGTGAAGTTTTCAAGACTATCCTTGGAGAGATTGAGAAAATTGAAAGGCACTAGGCCTCGCTGGATATGCGACTGGACAATAGGGATGCCACTCTCACAGCTGACTTAAAAGGGATTGTGCTGAGGATCAGAGAATGGTGTCAACAGCAGAGTACAATGCGATTCGAACAAGTCAGGTACTTCAAAGCATTGTACAACAAAATGCTGATCTGGAGCGCTGATAATGCTGACATGAAAAAGAGGATGCAAGAAAATATTGACAGAATGCATGCCTCCCATACCACTGAAATGGAACTGCTGCGAGAATTTCACAAGAAAGAACTTTTGCGTGTAGAGGAGAGTATGAATGACAAGTTCAGCCTCCTTATGGCTGAAATGAAACTGGTGGCAGCCGAATCCAAAGCCACCCGCTCAGAATTTCGAACAGCAGACTCCAAGCAGAACTCAACTATCAACCGCTTAGATTTCATGCTCGCAGGGATGTTTCCCGGGGTTCCTCTCTCCTTTGATGATGCCAAAAAGGGGGAAGAGGAATACCTGAAGATGTTGAAAGGGTCAGAGGATGAGAAGAAGAAGGAAACAACTGAAGAACAGAAGAAGGAGAAGGGAAAAGTTTGAGGGGAAGGGTCAAAGGATGTGACCCTAATGTTTCTTTGAAACTCCTCAACAAGGCCATGTCACAAATGCTAACATAATCAAAAACTTCCGTGACTCGCCGCTCCAACACTGATGTGCCTATGTCTGAGAAAAGAAAAATCGTAGAAGCAGGGATGAAGGAAGTTGAAAGGAAGACGGATGCCCGTGTTCTAGAAGTGTTGAAACAATTCGGAGGCATTCCAGCAGGAAAAGACACCGATGCCATTCCAGATGACGGAAACGAGCCAAGATCCATTGAAGAGTTTAAAACGCTCGAGTCCGAGGGATACTTCAAGGATATGTCCATAGCCCAAGCCTGGGACTTGTACTAGGAGAAAGGTTTGAAGCTGTGCGAAGAAGCTGACAGGCAGCAGACTACTAGCAATCACTCTGCTGGTTACCCTGTTGGCAAGAAGAAGACTCCAGTACAATATACGCCCAGAGGAGGAGGAAGAAGTGGTGGAGGTAGAGGCTTTAAACCTAGACCTCTACCCAAAAATATTGAATATATAGATCCAGGCAAGAAGGGAAGGATCTATTGGGCTGGATATGATGCTATAGCCAATCTGGAAGTGGAGAGAAAAAATGTTGAATATGTAAAGAGGATTGAAGAGGAAAACAGAAGGCAAGATCAGCTGTGGCAAGAAAGACAAGAAAGAAAAAGAAGAGATGAAGCTGCCAGGAGAGCCTACGAGAAAAAGAAAGTGAAAGAAGAGAAGAGAAAGAGAGCAGAGGGGCACGACGAGAAGAAGAAAGAAGGAGGCGTGAAATGGCGATGAAGTGTTGTTGTCCACCCCTTCATGTATTTTACTATTGTAAATGCATATGTATGTAAGTCTTCTGTACGTTGTTGAATAAGAAATTTGTAATTTCTACATTTTTGCGTAGATATAGAATACTATGTTTGCTCTGATACACATTGTAAATAGTTGTGTAAAGGACAAAAATGTCATGATCAATAAAAAGATTGATTCTACGCATACATTCTATGTTACTGCATTGTCTGTATGTATGTTTGCCATTTACATTTTGTATGTATGTTTTAAGTTTTGGCATCATCAAAAAGGGCGGAAATTGTTGGGAAATTTATTATTTAGATTTTGATGAATGCCATGTAAAACTTAGACTAGAAAGTTGGCACCTCATTTTCCTTGTAATTTGTATTGTAGTAGATAGGGTTGTACGAGCTGAGTCAAGTCAGTTATGCCTGGATGTACAAGAAGTCAACTGAAGACTAGGATGAAGACTCCGCTGTGAAGCAGCTGAGTATGGCAAGGAAGAGATGTCAAGGACTCGACTAAAGGAGTATCAGCTGAGACACAGTTGTACGAAGAGTCAATCAAGTCAACTCAAGAAGCCAAGTCTCAAGTTGAAGTGCCAGATGAGTCATCCATTGATTGGAATCTAACTCAAAGTCATCTGGGGAATAAAGGACTGCAGTCAAGTCAAGACAACTGAAAAGAATCCATTACACAGAAGTCAAGAAGTTTACTTAAATAAGTAATACTTCCATGCTGCCATGTCTTAAAGTGCTCAGTCCCAGAAGCATGCAAAAGAAATAAACCAATGGGAAGCACTGCACCTCGTGTCAGATTCTGAAAAGCTGAACGTTCATTTAATACGAGGAAATGTTAACATCAAGGACTGCAACAAGACAAGCCAACGAACATAAGTGATTTTCAAAAAATTAGCCTATCTCTTCAACGGACAGATTTTTGAAAGTTCACTATAAAAGGCTGAGGAATCACTTTGAGAAAAGGTTACCTTGCATACCTGAGCATTCAATCAATTATTAAGAACTGTAACCTGCAATATATTCTCAAGTTATTCAAACAAAATCCTCAAGCCTAAATCACGAAGGAAATCGATCCAACACTAAGCTGTGAAGGAAAGACAACTTCAAACTGTTGAAGAGAAAACTTTTGAAGAATCAAAAGGGGTCTACATCCCAAGGAGGATTGTAGAAAGGTTCAAGGTCGAACCAGTCTCAAGTTATTAGAGGGCTTCGTGATCAAATCCAAGAAGCTTGAGCAAGTAAGTCAAGTAACAAAGCGTAGCCCTGTGAAGAAAAGCCGAGTCGGACGAGAAGCCACCGTGTGACCAAGGCATCTCCAGGACCGAGTCCCAAAGGAGCAAGTCACCGTGTGATCAAGACTTGTATCTTGACTGATAACCACTTTGTACTCGATCAATACTTAGTGGATTCCTCCAGGAGTTGGAGAAGAGAGGAGTAGAAGAATTACCCCATCTTCGAACCTCTATAAAAATTATTGTGTCATTTACATTTCAGCATTTTATTTCTGCATATCATTTTATATCTGCTGATAATTTGCTATCCAACTGATAATTAACAAGGTGCTAAAATCAAGTGTTTAAAACAAAGTTAAACTTAATTCAAGGGTGTTAAGTCTTCCGCTGAAAATCTCATCACAGCCAAGTTAAGGTTTTGACTAAACAGATGAGTTATTATGTCAACAACTCAATTGAGTCTGTTGAGTGGCTAACTCTGCTGGTTAACTAACTTAGCTATCCCCCAAGGACTTAGCTGTGTATTTAACTCTGTAATATTTTAAAAGGACTAAAATCGAAAAGTTGGTAAGGTTTATTCAACCCCCCTCCCCCTTCTAAACCTTACTCACACCCCTTGGGACCTACACTCACTACAGTGGATGATAAAACTAGAGCAACATGGATATATCTTATGAAGCATAAGTCAGAGGTTTTCACACATTTGAATCAGTTTAATCATTTTGTATATGATCGATTTAAAAAAATGTTAACGGCATAAGGACAGATAATGGGGCAGAATTCTTGGTAATGAAACTCAAGATTTATTCATCCAGGCAGAGATTCAACATCAGAGGTCATGTCCATACTTACCACAACATAATGTACTGGTGGAGAGAAAGCATAGACATATCTTGGAGATTGCTATTCTAGTGTTTCAGTCAAAGATTCCAAAAAAAAAATTGGCCTTATACTTTCCAGGCAGCAGTGCATATTTTGAAATCACTGCCTAGTGCAGTCCTAAAATGGAGGCCTCCTTATGAGTTGCTACATAATGAGCTCCCCAACTATGACAGATTCAAGGTGTTTGGATGTCTGTGATATGCATCTAAACCAGGACCACACAAGGGAAAGTTTGAGCCTAGAGCTGCAGCATGTGTTTTCCTAGGTTATATGTGATGGAGTTAAGGGGTACATGTTTTATAATCTTGAGTCTAAGGAAATATTCATCTCTAGGGATGTTATATTTTATGAATCTTAGTTTCCTTTCCACATGAATTCATCCCCTACAACTAAGATGCCTCTCTACCTATGTGCCTACCGAAATACAGTGATCATGATGAGTTTGATGTGTCCACACAAGAGTAGCTTGAAATAGCACCAGATAGTCCTGAGAAGCTTGGAAGAGGTCACAGAATGAAGCACAGACCTAGTTGGCTCAATGAATATGTAATTAACTATGTGGATGTTGTACATCAGACTACTACCTCATCAGATATTAAAAAAAACCACAACTCATTCCTTGGATTATGGTGCGTTTCTGGCTCAGATCACAGAGAATGGTAGTGAACCTATTACTTACTCAAAAGCATCTAAGAACAATGATTGGGTTGAAGCAATGAACAAGGAGATAGCAGCATTTGAAGAGAATGAAAACATGGGAGTTAACACCATTGCCAGCAGGAAACAAAGTCATTAGTTCTAAATGGGTATACAAGATAAAGAGTTATCCTGATGGGAGTGTAGATAGATACAAGGTAAGGTTGGTTGCTAAGGATGTCTTCAAGTTGAAGGCATGGACTTAATGGAGAATGATAATTGTTTTGGCTACTCAGCACTGTTGGGGTCTGCAACAGATAAACATTAATAATGTTTTTTACATGGTTATTTGGATGAGGAAGTTTGAAACAAGCATCTAGACAATAGGACTTGGAATTTTCTGAGAAGCTTTTGGCTTATTAATTTGTTCAGTCCAACAATGAAAATTGTCTTTGTGAAGAAGGGGGTAACTTATTTCTTAGCCTTGATCATATATGTGGATGATGTTCTCATCACAGGAACCTCTGAGGATATAAGTCAGCCTCTCAAGACTTGTCTACATGATCTTTTTGCAGTCAAGGAACTTGGCAATGCAAGATACTTTTTGGGTCTGGAAATTTTGAGAGGTGAAAAGGGAACACACCTAAGTCAAAGAAAATATGTGTTGGATAACTTAGGGACACAAGACTACTGGGCTGCAAACCTATGTCAAATCCATTTCCCCAGGGATATAATATCACTGCACAAGAGGAACACGAGCTTGAGGATGCTGGAAAGTACAGAAGACTGATGGGAGATTATAGTTGAATTTATCCAGACCTGATATTTCTTATGGTGTACAATAGTTTTGTCAATTTTTGCATGCCCCTACTCAGTCTCATTGGGATTTTTCCATACATTTGTTGAAATATCTAAAGGGTACTGTTTCATTGGGGTTATTCTACCCTGTAGGTGAGTTGAGTAAGTTTAATGCATATTGTGATGCGGATTGGGGCAACTGCTTGATTACTAGGAGATCATTCATAGGTTACTATGTTTTCTTTGGGAATTCACTTGTTTCTTGGAAGACCAAGAAACAAAACACAATCTCGACGTCCTCAGTGGAGGAAGAATACCGTTCGATGGCAGCCATTGTCTGTGAAATTCAGTAGTTGTACAATTTGAGTAAAGACATGTACATTGTAGTTACTTTGTCCATCACTTTATTGTGTGATAATAGGGTCGCATTGCACATCACTGCCAACCCCATTTTTCACGAGAGAACTAAGCATCTTAATATCGAGTGTCACATTGTCAGGAATCAATTCAAGGTCGCTCTGATTGATCCTCAGCACATTCTACTCATCATCAACTTGCAGATTCGTTCACCAAGGCACTGGGTGGTCCGCTTTTCCACTACTTCTTGCTCGAGTTGGGCATGTGTCATTTCTCCCACATTCCAACTTGAAGGGGGGTGTTGAGTTGCAGCTCTCTCTCATTTCAGCAGCTCTCTCTCTCTCTCTCATTTCAGCTTTCTCTCATTTGTTCTTATGTTTCTACTGTTAGTTAGTTGAGTTAGCTTTTATTCCATTTTCTTTTTCACGCTTTTATTAGTTAACTCATGCATTTGCTCACACTTTTCACACTACTTTACAGTCCACATTTCATCTTGTCATTAGGGTATCTCCAACCCAACTTCAAATCTTTCACCATCACACCAAAGTTGTCAAAAACTCTCTCCAACTCAACTCTAAACCTTACACCAAATTTGGTGTAATGAATAGTATTACCCTAAATTTGGTGTAACACTATTCGTTTACACCAAATTTGGTATAATATAATATCCCATTTTTTCCCTCCAATTCTCTTCTACTTCAAATTTAAATTCCAATGGTATCCTCATTTTATATATAATTAATTCATATAACATAATTTTAATAATTAATTAATGTTATCTATAAATAATAATAATTAACAAATAATTATAAATTAAACCAAAAGAGATACTACTATTAATTATAATATTTAATTTTGTAATAATTAATTAGTTAAATGTAAGTTTTTAGTTAATTAAATTAATAGTAATAAAATAAAAGTAAATAAAATATTTTTTTTTGAATGAATCAAAGATATATTAAAAAAGAAAAAAAGTGATCCTGATCACAGGCTGATCGGTAGCCAAAACAAGATGAAAGTCAAAACCGAAATAAAATCGAAATAGACACAAGCCGACCAAATGATTAAATGGTTGGGGCCTCGTTAAAACCTTCCAAGGTAAAACCCACCCTTGTGGGAAAACCTTGGCAGGAAAAAGAGTACCCCCCATAAAGAAAAGAGGCGTCCAAATTGCCGAAAGAATCCGGGCGCCACTAGCTAACAAACCTATAATTGGATTGACCAATATAGTCATCCATGAGAAAAGGTACAATATCCTCAGGAGGGACACTCCACCAAGTCGCCGATTGCGACTTCTTACTCAGAATCTGCCACACGATTGCCTTCACGAAAGATAAGTGAGGCTACTAGATCCATCTGTGACAACAAATGAAGAGTATAACGTCATCTGCTGAGTTTACGCCAGGGAACAACAACTGATCTCTTATGTAGTAAGTCCACAACATAAACAGAATCAGACTCAAGCTAAAGATTCGTCCAGCTCTTAGCAAAGGCATAATTAATGGCCCCCATTGTCGCCACAAATTCGACCTCAAAAGCGTAACCCACACCACAACATTCCATAAAGCAGCCCCAAAAGAAGCTTCTCCAATTTCAGAAGACCCCAGAAGCTGTCAGACTGCCCGGCGCCCCCGAAGCACTACCATCAGTGTTCACCTTGATCTAGCCCGGAAGGGGTTTTTGCCAATTTACTTGCACAATCTTCGGAGCTCGTCTAGGCCACCCAGGAACTCGAAGATGTCTAAGGATAAAAAGGTTTGTTTGATCATTCTGCATGCAACCCCGATCTAAGGAAGAAGATTCAATAATAAGAACCCGAAGATGGGTAATGGCCGCGTCTACCGTCCAAAGTTTGTCATTAAAAGCCAAATTGTTCTGGATATGCCAAATGAGCCAAATGCAAGACAAAGTCGCCACACGCCATAAGAATGCAACCTGCTCACTTAATCGGAAATTCATTAATCGCACCAGAAACTCATTAAAGCTATGCGCAATAAAGAGGTGAACATCAAAAGTGCTAAAAATCCATCACCAAAGAGCCCTTGCAAAGACACAAGAGACAAATAAGTGATCAATTGATTCAGCAGAAGCACAACAAAGACCACAAACCGAGGGGCCAGTAAAACTTCCCCGAGTATGCAATAAGTCCAAGACCGCTAAATGATTGTGGATAGCTCTCCACACCATGATTTAGCGGCGTTACGGAATATGAGGGGACCAAATCCAAGAACCCCATTGGACCACTAGAGATTGGGGCCGAATATGAGAATATGCCACTTTCGAGGTAATATTCCCATCATCAGAGTGCATCCAGACCTATGTATCCTTTGAGGAGGGAGCGATGGGGACGCAAACAATATCCCGGATAATATCCAAGTAAGCCTCAACAAACGAGAAGGTGAAGTGCTAGGAATCATCGTAGAAGTAATCCGAAATGCGGTACCCCAAAAGATATATATACTCATGCGGAATAAACTTTCAATTTGTGAGGGTTGAAGGCCTGACCCGAAATTGTAGCATACTCCATGAGAATCTGAAGAAGAACGCGAGCATTAGCCGAAGAAGCCCCACACATAATAATAATATCATCTGCGTATAGAATCGAAGAAGGAAAAATAATATGTCTAGGCGCAATGAATGGCCCTAGCTGATTCTGAATCACCACGGCCTCAATAAATTTACTCAGAACCTCCTCCGCAATGCAAAAAAGCAAGGGAAACAAGGGGTCACCCTGCCTAATCCTTCTGAAGCACGCAAAATATCCCACAGGCGAACCATTAAATAAGATGAGATCCTGGCCGACTGAAGAATAACCTCTAACCAGTGGATGAAGTTTGCCGTGAAGCCAAACCTATGCAGAACATGAGTAAAAAAAAAACCCAGTTTAAAGTATCAAAAGCCTTGCGAATGCCAATCTTCAATATCATGTTATTATCCATACGACCATTCATAACGTTAAACCCTTCTGAAACAAGCGCAATACAATCGTGAATCTGTCTGCTTGGAATAAATCCAAATTGCGTAGGAGACAAGTATGAAGAAATAATCGAGCCCAGCCTAGAGCCAAAATCTTAGCAATGAGCTTGAAAAGGAAATTACTCATAATGATCGGGCAAAAATTATCAATGGTATTCACATCCTTTATTTTCGGAATAAGAGCAATAAAACTAGCATTCAACCCAGAAGGGAGAGTTGAACTAGTGAAGAAAAACCGGACCGCAGCAAGAACATCCTCTGAAATAATGTCTCAACAATGCCGATAGAACGTCCCAGTGAAACCGTCGGGGACTGTTAGCACCAAGATCGAAAACTCGCCTCCCGAATCTCCGAGTCCAAAGGAATAACCGTTATGAGAGCATTGTCCGCAGGCACCACCATCGGAGATATAACCAGATCAACCCTAGAATAATCAACAATGGAACCCCCAGGGTCCGAAAAAAGCTCCTTGTAAAAAGAGGTAATGTGATTTCCAAGAACAACCGGATCCTCTGTAAATTTACCATCAATCAACAACCCTTGAATCCCCGATCGCCCCTCCTTAATCTTACAACGTCGATGAAAAAATGTTGTATTATAGTCCCCATCTTTAAGCCAGGCCGTACAAGCTTTCTGCTTTAGGGATTCGGATTGCAATAGCAAAGCGTGGGAAAGGGCATTTTGGGCATCAAATTCCATCTCACATCTAGCATCATTGTACCCTATAGTCTCAATATCTGACTGAATATGCCTAACTTTCTCCATATGACTGTCCACCTTGCGATTAACATCACCAAAAATGTTTTTATTCCAACTCTTAATAACCTGGCGTAACCGCTTAAGCTTCAACATAATACGCAAAAAAGGGTTAGGATAAGTACACTAATGAGCCCACGATGAGGCAACCAAATCCCGGAAAGAGTCGTGAAAAACCCACATGCACTGGAACCAAAATGGAACCAGACCTCTGCTGAGAGAGGACGAACGATTAACCAAAAGGGGATGATGATCAGACCCAATACGAGGAAGGACCAAACCTTTAACCGCCTGCCAAATAGAGAAAAATCGATAAGTGGCAAGGGCTCGGTCTAATTTAGCCTGAAGAAGAGAGTGAGGTGTGCGGGTGGTGCACTAAGTAAACAAATTTCCCGTAGTTGGCACAGGGAACAAACCAGCATCCTCCAAAAAAAACCCTGAAGTCCAGACAAGAAGCCTGGGAAATAATACCACTGCCCAATCTCTCATGATGACCCAAAACGGCATTAAAGTCCCCAAGAAGCAATAAATCATCAAGACCCAAATTCATCAAATCTAACCAAAGCGTGCGACGATCAATATGATTGCGTAAACCATGCACAAAACCAATATGAAAAACCAAGGAGCCCAACTGAGCCTGTAGAACAATACACTAAGGAGAAACCAATACCTGTTGTAAGATAGAAATGCCAGTTACAGAAAACCCAGATATCCGCCCAACCATTAGCACGAAAGTTTTGGGTCACAAAATTCAAACCCAGGCTCATTCAATAAGAATATGAAATCGAATTGATGTCCACCTTAGGTTCACAAATAACAAAAATAATTGGTTTATGCTTGTGACAGAGAGCCTTAAGAACATTACGAGAAATAACATTCTCAATTCTCTAGATGTTCCAGAAAATGCAATTTATTGAGACGCAGGTTGGGGGGAAGCCCGTGTGGAGCGCACGGTAGGGTCAGAAATAAGGTGGATCTCCGGATCAGACGATTGAGCATTGGATACATCGTCAGCATAATCCGCCTATCTTTTTGAGGCCGCATAATCTAATTCATTAGGCCCTGTAGGATCTGAAATAATCGTGAGGTTGTGAATAGCCGGAGATGACCCCTAAGCCACATTCTAAAGGATCCTGGATTTGGCCATATCAAGAAAACTGTCCCGGAATGCTCTACATAGAGTGCGGATAGGCTTTTCCAGAGGATGCAAAATCGTCAGAGGTAGACTGGTAGAAAAGGAGCCAGTTTTAGAGACCGAGGCCTTGGGAACCGGGTTGCAAGTAGGAAGAATCGGAGGGGAATCCGGGAAATGTTGTTCTGATGTATCCTCCGTGGAAAGAGCCTCAAAAGCATTACCAAGATGGATGTCATTAGGGCAAGTGACTATGGCACAGGATGGAGAGCCAACCCTCATAGTCGAACCCGTATTATCCATTGAGTGATCAACAGCCTTGCCCTTGTCCGTAGCATGGTGCACTAGACAATAGACTTTACGAACTCTGGAACGACCCCTTTGTGATGATTTACAACGTCCCTCCAGAGCTCCAGAACGTCCCTGAGTTGAAGTTAGTCGTCTATCCATAGCTGAAATCCCCGTAGCAGTAAGACAGCAGGAAGCAGTCGAGTGTCCCGTAATATTACACTTCGAGCAGAACTCAGGGAGTTTTTCGTAGGTAACCGACACGAACGAGCATTGGCCAACCCGTTCCACCATAATATGATCCTATAATGGTTTCGCAAGATCTATATCCACCAACACGCGAATAAAGTGACCCAAAGAACCATCCAAGGATCGTTGATCAATTTAAAGTGGATTACCAATAGCACTGGCGATCCCCAAAATAGTATTAGGATCCCAGTATTCCAAACTGAGCTCAAAGATGCGAACTCAAACACTAGCAACGGACGTGTGAACCTTGTAAGGATTAAAATCTGGAACCCAGGGAGAGAGTCGAATAGTTCCCGGGTTAAACGCCCAATTAACACGTAACTGAGCACGAGATCGAACCTGCGCATTAAACAATTTAACACAAAAATATCCCTTGCCCAAGGGAATTAGTTTCTAGTCAGTATTAATACCACATAGCTCAAAAAGTCGTTTATGCAAAAGCATAATAGGCCATGGCTTGTTGCCCTTCCCCAAAATCGCCCGCCAAATCAATGAGTAAGAGAATTCAACAAGACACTACTGATAAACGCTCTCATCAATAGTCAGAGAATAGTAATCGCCATTTCTAACAGGCTTAGGGATAAAATTAACCTTACCGGCAACTATATGCAAAAACGAATTAGGATTACCTGAGACTTGGGCAAACGTGGAATCCATAGGATGGGATGTACCTGAAACAAATTTCGCAAAAGTGTTACCCATTTGAGGATTAGCATTAGCGTTATGAGCCGAAAGTCGGGTGTTCGATTCATGGGTTGAGGTCGTTGGAGAAGACTTTGCAGCAATCTGAATAGCTTCGTTGGTTAAAATCAACCCCTGTGATCTGCATGAAGAGGAACTAGCACCCCAGGGGCCATGACCCCCCTGAGCATGGCCAACGGCTGAAGTGGTCAGCCCCATAGAAGCACCATGCATGGTGGGGTCGGACCCCCCAAGAAGGCAAGCAGCTGGCTGCACTTGGGGGGCAAAAGAAAGACGACCCCCTACACATTGGCGCCACAAGGAGGGGCAGCGTGCGTTAAGCCCCCATGGAGCATCGTTGCGCGCTGAGTCCCATCATCCACCATAGAAGGGGCTAGGTAAGTTGAAGCAGGAATTAAGCCCATTGACTGAAGATCATGACGAACCTGGGGCTGCTGCTTGACGTGAGGAACAAAGTTTGATGGCAGGGGGGAAATATTTGATCGGTTTAAGGGTGTATGAAAAACCCTAGAATCCGACATGACGACTGAATCATCCATACGCTGCAAGTTACTCATCAAACAAGGGACCATGGAAGGAGGAGCATCAGCCATGGTTGAAGAAGAACGCTGCAAATCCATAGGAGTCCGTCCATGTTGCCGTGCGCTCGAAGGTAGGTCGCCATAATTCGACGTAAGCCCAAAAAAGAAGAAGAATCCTCCATAAAGACGCCGAAAAATGATGAAACAAGATCAGAAAAGTTAAAGCCGCTGAACGGACGTATTAGGGTTAGAGAGAATTTCAATCATCTTTCTCTCAAAAGTAAATAAAATAATTGTATAAATAAATAAATTTGTTTGCTATAAAATGAAAAAAAATAATAAAATATTCCTTTGGTGTAATGGGTTGGAGATTATTTTGACAAAATTACACCAAAACACTAAATTTGGTATATTTTTTATACCAAAATTGGTGTAATTGGTTAGAAATGACCTTAGGTAGTTAGAATCTGGAAGTATTGCCAACTTATACTTATTACGGATGTCTAAGGAACATAATTTATAAATAAACTCCTTAAAAAGACGAAAGATGCCAAGTATTGCCAACTTATATTTATTAAGGATCATAATTAGACTCATCCTCTAATTAAAAAAATTAATTGAATTAAAATTAGTTAAATGATTAGTACATTGCACATAAACTATAGTAATCTTCTAACCAAGAAAATAAGACATTGAGACTATAAATTTTTGTTTCATATTAGTTTATCAAAATTATTAATCAATTATATTTTTCGTAAGTCGGGAGCACATGACAATGTGCCAAAGATTATAGAATATCATTGTGTAATAGAGGCTAATAAATTTGTCATTCGTTGAGATTCTACACTTTTACTACTATTATGAATAACATAATATTTGAAACATATTGTGTTAAAATCCAAAAAGAAAAACCAATACTTTTAACTATAGATTAGATAAAAATGATTTAAAAGTTAAATTGATATTAAACTAAATAATATATAGTATAGTCCATATCATGAAAGAAAGATTTATAATTACAATTTTAAAAATTTAGCACTTAAATATGAATTAAAGAAATTTTATGTATAAGTTAAATATAAAAAAGTAAAACTTGTATAGTACTAATAGTTTTAGTATGTCTTTTCGAAATTGCACTAAAAAAAGATTAAAAGTATAATCGTTTAATGATTTTTACACTGATTTTTCTTTTCACTTTTTTGTGTGTTTTATTTGTGAATATTTGAGTCTCCATTTCTCCGAACTGTTCAGTACCGTCCCATTAGACCGAATCTCCGTCCCGAACCGTACCGAACTTTTGGGAAGAAGATTTTTTTTATGGTTCGGTTCTGGAGATTTAATTTGGGATCTCCGAACTTCGAGACAAATCTGGAGATTTCTAAATCTCCGAACCGGACCGGACCGTGCACACCCCTAATGAAAATATGTACTAAATAGGAATATTTCATAATATTCCGATTTAGTGCAAAATTTATTGCAAACTGCTAGAGATTAACTGCAAATTTTACATCAAATTGGTTGGTGCAAAATATGCACCAAAATAGTGCAAACTGCTAGAGATTGTCTTAATATCCTTTCAACTTTAAGTATTGCGCTTTTGATTCATTCTCTAGCCCATAACTCTGAATAATAAACAGGAAAAGAACAAAACTCTGAGCAATTTACTCCTCTTTTGTAAGTGTCATGAGTAGGGGTGGGCATTCGGGATCGGGTAATCGGGTCCCAACCCGACCCGACCCGACCGGGTATTACCCGATCAGGTCAGGTATTTTAAAAAGGATTCGATTATCGGGTACCACGATACCCGAACTTAATAAAGCGGGTCGGGAATGGGTAGTGTAATTATTACCGATTACATTCGATCGGGTACCCGCATATTTTTAATAACCAGGTCGAAGAAAATGGGGAAAGGTCGAGGCTAGGCTTATGTTCTGTCATCACTCTTCAAAATCTTTGATTTCACTCCACTTCACGGCACGGCAGCGACGAGCCCGACTAGGCAGCAGTGTAAGATATATGTGGCCCACGTGTCATATATTTTTATTAGATATTAAATTAAGTGATATTTTAATATATAATTAATTGGTTTAAATAATTAATATATTTAACAGATAAGTAGTATCAGTATTAGGGTCAGTTACAGAGTTGGTTTCTAAACCACCTCTACACGTTGATAGAACCGTGTAATTTGTCGTTTTTCTGTCTTTTCTTTTTTTGGCAAAATAACCGCTCAAGAAACTGGTCATCTCTCTGCCAATAAAAGGACCCATCAGATTCTTTGTCTATCATCTGAAGAATTTTACGTCCGTGGGATTAACCAAGGCCAAGAGAGAGAAACCAGTTTCATATATCTTCAAGAAAATATGATCATGGCTGCTCAAGGTTAGTACCCTAATTATGAATTAATTGTGAAAATCGTGAAGTTCAAGATCGGGATTTTGATTTATGTTTCTTCGATTTTATGTATAATTATGCTTACAAGTGGTATCAGAGCACGGATTGATGAACTCACGATTTTCAATTATGATTATGAGTTTTTGATTTATGAATCTGTTCGAATCACGTTTCCGCTGCAAAAGATGTTGATTTGCGAATATATAATGTTTCCGCTGCAAGTTACGGACTCGATGTGAATTATGTTTTCTATTGATTTGGGCATGAAGAAATAATGATTGACTGTACATTGACTATTTGACTGAATGTTTTTATTGTCGTGTTAGTTGAATTGATGTTAAGAATTTCCAACTCATGGTTAGTTGATTCACTGAAATTATGATAAGAATTGTTACTAGACATAATTGCAGAAGAATGGTGGTTAGTTCCTTTTTACAGTTTTATATAATTGATGTAGTAATGGAGATTCCACTAGCTTACATTATAGCTTCTTGAATTACAAGAGAATGGGTTGATTACTCTTGACGTCTTTCTCATGAATTCTTGTTAATCTCTTGTTCAAGTTCACAATTGTCATGGTCAGCAACACCAAATTTTGTTAAAGTGTTATTTGTTTTGCTTAATTGTCATTATGATGTTTGAATAATAACTGATGGTGTTTAAATGGCTTACTGTATTCAAGCCTATTTATTTATGTACATGTTTTGTCCTTTATTTAATTACAAAATATGTATGTATGATGCAATTGTAATTATGATTTCTTTGTAATTCAAATATTTGTTGTGTATTTATTCATGTGATAGATGGTTAGTTAGTCATCAAAGTGGTCTAACTGTAATGTCTATATTATTGTATTACTTATTATTTAATTTGATGTCTATATTATGAATAATTTGTTAGTCACCAAAGTGGCCAAATTAGAAAGTACTTATAGATGTTAAGTTAAATAAACTTCTAATTACCCATGATTATGTGATGCTATTAATCGAAATGACATGATGATACTTTGTAGTGGGTATATTGAAGTTCATTGATTATAAAATATTTACGGGTCGCGCAAAGGTTGATCGATTATTTTTATAATCAAGAACATAACCGTGGATAATTAATATACCTGGTTAGATGTGTTTAGTATATCCAAAGATAGCAAACATGTCTAGTTAGAATATATTTAATTACCAATAATGTGAACTCAACTTTTAGCATCAATTACGTTTAATGTAGTACATTGTTGGATCACCCAAAGGATAACTTCAATGTACATTTATTGTTTCATCTGAATCTATAGTATGTAATCTCAAAGCATTAATGATCAATCAACTCTTTTAATTGCAGTACCTATTCATGTTTCTCTTCATTCGCATGCTTAAATGCATGTGCGCTGTATAATGGGCTTAACTTCTGCGAATGTGCGAGCAAATCCAATTTCACCTTGGTGTCTTGGATCTTGACTTAGCACTTCAAGTTGAGAAACCCGCTGCTATTACTGACACTAGCAGTGATGTTGAGAAATCGGTCCACACTGCCTGGGAAAGATCAAACATACTGAGCCTGATGTTTATGCGAATGAGTATAGCAAAAAACATCAAGGCTACCGTTCCTCACACTGAAAATGCTAAGGAATTCATGAAATTAGTAGGAGAGCGTTCCCAAACTGCTGATAAGTCTATTGCTGGGACATTAATGGCTACTTTGACCACCATGAAGTTTGATGGTTCTCGTAGTATGCATGAGCACGTCATTGAAATGACAAACATTGCAGCAAGACTAAAGTCCTTAGGGATGAACGCGGATGATAACTTTCTCGTGCAGTTTATCTTAAATTCACTGCCCTCTGAGTATGGTCTGTTCCAAATGAACTATAACACCATGAAGGACAAGTGGAATGTGAATAAACTTCATGGTATGCTAGTTCAGGAGGAAACACGAATTAAGAATCAGGGGACTCATTCTGTTCATCTCGTAACCAATCAATGAGCTGGTAAGAAAGCTGAAACAAAGAAAGGAAAGGGCAAGAAAAGACCATTTAAAGTGAATGAGTCAAATGCCCACGTCCAGAAAAAGGAACACCAACCTTAAGTGTCGTTTCTGTGGAAAGCCAGGACACTTCCAGAAAGATTGCCTGGAACGTAAGGCATGGTTCGAAAAGAAAGGTATGATTAACGATGTCGTATGTTTGAATCAAATTTAGTTGAAGTTCCTCATAACACTTGGTGGCTTGATTCCTACCGCACCACTCACGTTTCAAATACGATCAGGATTCCTTACGACCTAACCATAAATCCAAATGAAAAGTACGTCTTTATGGGAAATCGAGTCAAAGCTCGATTGAAGCCATTGGAACTTATCGTCGATTTTAGATATCTGGACACCATTTAGATTTGTTTCAAACTCTTTATGTACCTTCATTTCTCGCAATTTGGTTTCTCTTTCCAAACTTGACTCTGTTGGATATTCTTTTAATTTCAGTAATGGATATTTCAGTTTGTTCAAACAAAGTCTTTTTATTGGTTCTGTTCTTAATGATGGTCTATATAAATTTAGGCTTGATAATCTTTTTGCTGAGACTCTTTTAACCCTGCATCATAATGTTGGAACTAAACGTGGTTTAGTGAATGAAAATTCTGCTTACTTGTGGCATAAACGTTTGGGGCATGTTTCCAAAGAAAGATTAGAAAGATTGGTAAAGAATGAAATCCTCCCGAATTTAAATTTTATCGATCTTGGTATTTGTGTGGATTGTATTAAAGGAAAACAAACCAAACACACAAAGAAAGGAGCCACTCGAAGCACACAGCTTCTTGAAATAATACACACTGATATTTGTGGGCCTTTTGATGTTTTCTCTTTTGGAAAAGAAAGATATTTTATCACTTTTATCGATGACTTTTCACGTTATGGATATGTCTATCTATTACATGAAAAATCTCGTTCAGTAAATGCCCTCGAGGTATTTGTTAATGAGGTTGAAAGACAACTAGATAGAAAAGTGAAAATTATCAGATCTGATAGAGGTGGTGAATATTATGGAAAATATAATGAATCCGGGCAATGCTCTAGCCCATTTGCCAATTCCTTGAAAAACAAGGCATACGTGCTCAATACACTATGCCAGGTACACCACAACAAAATGGTGTAGCAGAAAGGCGTAATCGTACTCTATTGGACATGGTTAGGAGTATGTTAAGTAATTCTTCATTACCCACATCATTGTGGATGCATGCACTTAAAACTGCCATGTATCTGTTAAACAGGGTTCCCAGTAAGTCAGTTCCTAAAACTCCTTTCGAGTTTTGGACTGGTAGAAAACCTAGTTTGAAGCACCTGCATGTTTTGGGTTGCCCGGCAGAAATAAGAGCGTATATTCCACAAGAAAAGAAATTAGATTATATGACAATCAGTGGTTACTTCATTAGTTATCCTGAAAAGTCCAAAGGGTATAAGTTTTATTGTCCTAACCATAGTACAAGAATTGTTGAAATTGGAACTGCTAGGTTCATTGAGAATGGTGAAGTTAGTGGGAGTTAAGAACCACGAAAAGTGGACATTCAAGAAGTTAGAATGCAAATTTCTTTGCCTATAACTTCTTCTAAAGTTGTTGTTCCTCCAATTATTGAACAGCCTAATATTGGATAAGAACAACAAATTAATGATCAAGTCACCCACAATGAAGATAACATTGATGAACCTACCATAGTGAATGAACCACAACAAATAACATTAAGAAGGTCTGATAGACAAAGACGATCTGCTATTTTCTGATGATTATGTGGTTTATTTACAAGAGTCAGAAATTGACTTAGGAATTGATGATGATCCAGTTTCATTTTCACATGCCATTGAAAGTATTAATTCTAATAAATGGTTTGATGCCATGAAAGATGAGCTGAAATCTATGGAACATAATGAAGTCTGGGACCTTGTTGAATTGCCTGAAGGTTATAAAAGAGTCGGGTGTAAATGGGTCTTTAAGACCAAACGTGACTCAAATGGCAACATCGAACGATACAAGGCCAGACTTGTTGCCAAAGGTTTTACTCAGAAAAATGGTATTGACTATAAGGAGACATTTTCACCAGTCTCTAAGAAAGTTCCGTTTAGAATTATTATGGCTTTGGTGGCTCATTATGATTTAGAGTTACACCAAATGGATGTGAAAACTGCCTTTCTGAATGGAAATTTGGAAGAAGATGTTTATATGGATCAAATTGAAGGTTTTTCCATAGAAGTAAAAGAACATATGGTGTGTAAACTTAAGAAATCAATATACGGACTTAAACAAGCTTCCCGTCAATGGTATCTTAAGTTCAATGATACCATCACGTCTTTTGGATTTAAGGAAAATATTGTTGATCGGTGTATATATCTAAAAGTCAGTGGGAGCAAGTTTATCTTTCTGATTCTGTATGTTGATGATATCTTGCTTGCAACGAATGATCTTGGTTCATTGTATGAAACCAAGAAATTTCTCTCTACGGACTTTGAAATGAAGGATATGGGAGAGGCAACTTATGTGATCGAAATAGAAATATTTCGGGATAGATCACAAGGATTGTTAGGGTTGTCTCATAAAGCATACATTAATAAAGTTCTAGAGAGATTTAGAATGGAAAAATACTCATCAAGTGTCGTTCCAATTCAGAAGGGAGATAAGTTCAGTTTTATACAATGTCCAAAAAAGCATTCCAACAGCAAAACTGATGTCTAATGAATGATATTCCTTATGCGTCAATTGTTGGGAGCTTGATGTATGCACATGCACTTATGCGAGGCGGACATCGGTTTCTTTGTTGGAATGCTTGGCGATATCGAGTAATCCAGGAATGGATCACTGGAAAGTCGCAAAGAAAGTCTCGAGTACTTGCAAGAACAAAAGACCATATGCTTACTTATCGAAGGTCCGATCATCCGGAGGTGATTAGTTATACTGATTGATTATGCGTGATGTGTTGATACTAGAAAATCCACATTTGGTTATTTGTTCCTATTAGGTGGGGAGCAATATATTGGAAAAGTGCGAAGCGATCTGTCATTCTTTGCATCCACTATGGAAGTTGAATTCGTGGCATGCTTTGAGGCCACAATTCAAGGAAATTGGGCTGAAACTTTATTTCAGGACTTTGGATAGTCGACAGTATTGCCAAGTCGCTGAAAATTTCTTGTGATAATTCCACAAATAGCCTTCTTCTCTAAAAACGACAAGTATTCCGGACGTCTTAAACATATGGAACTAAAGTACCTTCTTAGTTAAAGAAGAAGTTCAAAACAAAAAGTGTTAATTGAGCATATTAGCACCGATCTCATGATTGTGGATCCATTAACTAAAGGATTGCCTCCAAAGACATTTATTGGGCATGTCGAACGAATGTGCATTGTTAATGTTACTTAAGAATTTTATGCTTTATGCATTTGACACTTGAGCTCTTTTATGTAATGTTTCTGAAACTATCGTTATCCTGTTTGTCATTGATATATACATGAATGTTGACATAACTTTAACAGGATATTGTCTGACATAGACATTATGGACCATTATTGACATTATCGTTTATGAATCATCTTAAGTAGAAAACTAATATTGTGGTACATAGAAGGAACTATATCGAGTAAATGATATAGAACCGCTATGACTCATATTAGTTTATACTTAATAATGACATTATGATATGACCAATAAAGTTGTAACTTATCTTTATGTTGTGCGCATTATGTTTATTATTTAAACCGTTAATGTATATTTTGTAATTCGGCCAAGTGGGAGAATGTAAGATATATGTGGCCCACGTGCCATATATTTTTATTAGATATTAAATTAAGTGATAGTTTAATATCTAATTAATTTAATTGGTTTAAATAATTTTTAGGGTCAGTTACAGAGTTGGTTTCTAAACCACCTCTACACGTTGATAGAACGTGTAATCTGTCAGTTTCTGCCAGTTCAATTTTCGACAGAATAACCGCTTAAAAAACTGGTCCTCTCTCTGCCAATAAAAGGGCCCATCAGATTCTTTGTCTATCATCTAAAGAATTTTACGTCTGTGGGATTAACGAAGGCCAAGAGAGATAAACCAGTTTCATATATCTTCAAGAAAATCTGATCATAGCTGCTCAAGGTTAGTACCCTAATTATGAATTAATTGAAATCATGAAGTTCAAGATCCGAGATTTCGATTTATGTTTCTTCAATTTTATGTATAATTATGTTTACAAGCATAAGGTAAGCCCATTTCTCCTTATCTCTCAATTTCCTCTCTCAGCCGCGACGTATAGTACTATAGTTTGTGTAATTGTATGGTTTGCAAGTTGGTTTATGTTGTTCTGATAAACTTTGAAAAGGGTGGGTAGACAAAGTTTGAAAAAGCTGATGGCAGCCTTTGCCTTTTTACCACCTAGCTTGTTTGCTATTGGCTTATTCTAATATATAAATTGATTAAATTGGGTGCCCAAACCCATGTGCTGCCACTTGTAATGCCAACATCATATTTTTGGGCCCAACTCCCAGGATGGAAAAAGTAAAAAATGGGTACCCCAAATCCGACTGGTCGGGTACCCGGGTGTTTCGGTTACCCAAAAGTCGGGTCTCCGAAATTATCGGGTCGGTGTCGGGTATCTATATTTGCTACCCGCTATATTCGGGTACCTGATCCGAAAACCCAACTATCCGACCCGATGCCCACCCCTAGTCATGAGGTGTTCACCCTCATATTCATGCCAAAACTCACCCTTCGAGCACGTAATTTTCCAGAAGCAACACACAATCAAAAGGATTTCCCATTTGTGTGCATCTGATCATAAACTAAAACAATAATTTGAGCTTTACAAAGATTTACCCCAACCCCCAGTCGTCCAGAGCATGTGCTTGCACTAGCTCTAGTAAACAAGAACATAGCCCCCTCTTCTTTTATGTGAGAATCTTCAGAGAAAGGGTGGAGCAATTTCTTTTATCCTATCCAAACTCACAGGTGTCCATCAAATGCCATCATAAGACGTTACATCTTTCAGTTTTCATATATTGAATTTGGAAGGTACAGTATCAAAATCTTCCAAATCAAATCTCTGCCGATCCCTTCCAACCTGAATAAACAAAAGGACCAAATAGAAACGCAAATATAGAAGTCAGCAAAAAGATAAAAGGTGAGTAGCAAACTGCACCTGTTACACAAGGGGTATTAGGAACCAGAAAGTTATCGATTTTATGTACCTTTCCTAAGTAAGAAGGATCACATGACATCAATTCATTCATGGCTGTTAGCTTCTTTGAGAGCATCATAATCCTGAATAGAGAGGTTAACAGATGTTAACAGCACACATTAGTGGTGCTTTGTTCACAATGAACCAATGTCTTGAGGGTGCAATTTATTAATAGATACAAATGTCATGTGGTATTTGTACTTTCGAAAGAAAGTTTTTTTGTAATTAGGCTCATTTTCGAGCTAGTTTTTGTAATTAACCCTTATAATTGTGACATGGGAAAAGAAAAGAAAGAAGACATAGTATATGGTAATGGCTTATAAGGTGTCTCTTATTCTATTTAGTGGACTAATATTATACTTGTTGCTTCTTAGATCCTAGTGTCTTAACAATAATACCTTGTGATGGTGCGGTGTCATATCAATAAGTTTAGGTGAAAATTATGCGTAAAAAAAAGTTGCATCTGCTTGATTACAAAGTCGTGAAGGTGCAACCTGCACCTGGTACAATCAATGATGCGGGGATTGGTTTGATATGAACAAATATACATATGGTTTGTATGGTCGCAGTCTAGCCCCTAAAGCCCTTCCAACTCATGTAACTGACAGGTCCCATGGATTCATAAGGCAGCTAGTACAGGAAAATAAACAGTTTGGACGAGTACTTGAAATTTTGAAAAATAACTGAGTATTTAGTATAAGTATCCCAGGTATAACTGTAAAAAAGATCTTCCCAGTCCAACCAGCAGTACCAAAGGATTAATAACTTTCATGTTACTTATCTACAGAGACAACATTTTAACAATATCATACACACCTCTGGATTGAGAAGTCGACACGTTCAATCATCCCACAGGTTTTGTATTGTTCAGGATCCTCGAGAAATCTAACCATTCCATCCTTCTGGTTAATTGTCGCATAAATCTCACCCTCTTGAATCTAGATATCCGAAGAAAATAATATCATGCATAAGACCAAGAGTTTCCAGTGCATTTCCAAACAAAGTGATAACATCGTGCTTAACCTACCATCTGAAGTACATGCATCTCAGCCTCTTTGGGGCTATTTAATTGGACGGTATTAGCAATATCTTGTAGGGAGAGAGTCAGGTAAGTCTGAGTCAACCTCTGAATATTGCGTTTATACATCGAAGCCACTACTTGCTTCACTAGCCCAAGATTCTTGTCCTGGAAGTGGAAGAAAAGTTATCATCAGACTAGATGGAAGTGACAGAGTGCATAACTTTAATGTAGTGCTCCCATTTTTCAATGAATCAAAAAGACTTACACTTTCAAACTTGTCCTTGTTTCTCTGCACACACGTCTCAAGCTCTGATACTTTTCCAGTGCTATAACTATTTACCAACTCAAGGTAGGGCTGCACGAGAAACAAGAGTATACTGTATACTGTATGATAATGGAAGTTAAGCATAAATTAAATATTAAGTGCATGTTTGGGAGCACTTCTGGATCGAAAGTGCATTTATAGACCTTTTATATGATCTTTTCCAAAAAATGCTTATGTGTAATGTAAAGTGTGTTTGGTAAAAGTACATATTCATACCCATTTTGTAGAAAAGGTAGAAAAGAAATCCAAAAGTCACAAATTTGCACTTCTCAAAAATGTACTTATAGAATAAATCACAAACCCATTTAAAAATAACTACCATGGAACATGATGTACATGTTGATTTTACAATATCAATTATGTAATGGAACATGACTAGAGCAACTATCTCAACTCATCGCCGTCTCATCGTATTTTCCATGCAAGTGGAAAAACCTATGATGATGATGGTTTTGGAAATTCATCTTATTTCTCTTTCGTATGAAGGTTGCGTCAGGAAGGGCATCCGGCATAAAGCATTGCCACTTTGTTTTTTGTGTGAATTTGTAGTTTTAACTAATTTTAGACAATTAATTGACACTATAAAGTTCACACCACCGACCCCACATAGTGGGATAAGGTTCAGTTGATGATGATGATGATTTATTTAAAAATAACTACCAAACACAAAAAAAATTACGAGTGGGCTTATGTTAGGGGTGGCAATTCGGGTCATCAGGTCGGGTTCATGTTTGGTTTCGTGTTGATTTTGGGTTATGCTTAAAATACATCAAAAATTAATTAAAATTTAAAATAACTGCATTTTAGACAAATTGGTAACATGTCAGATTTGTGTTAGTCGTTTTCGTGTTTGGGTTTCTCGTGTTTGTGTTCGGGTTCGGGTTTCTCTCAGAAACTTCGGGTCGAACCGGGTTTGTGTTGTGCTATCGTATCGTGTCACGTGTTCGGATTTCTCGTGTTCGTGTTGGGATTTCTCTCAAAAACTTCGGGTCGAACCGGGTTCGTGTCGTGCTATCGTGTCGTGTCAGAGATTGTCACCTCTAGCTTCTGTGTTGGACAAATAAATTGAATTTGAAAAATCATTATTTTGGTCAAGAGTCGAGTTTTTTAATGTTTCAAAGTTTGAATTATATTTCCTAAGTTTGAATAAGTAGTTTGAAGAGTCTAAGTTGTTCAAAGAGTCATCTTGTTTTTTGTAATGTCAATTTAATAGTTGGTGATTCCTATGGCCAATTCATGTGTATAAATAGGATACCATGTTGGGAGAATTTGTAAGACAATGAAGTTGAATGAAATTTTCAGATTATAAAAAATTCTTTTGTCTTCAAATTGGTATCAGAGCCATATAAAAATTAAAAAAAAAAAAAAAAAAAGAAGAGAAATGACCAACAACAATCTTGCTACACTTGTGCCTCGTTTCAATGGAGAAAAGTTTGATTATTGGAGCAATCTAATGAAATTATGTCTTGAATCTCAAAACATATTGAGTGTTGTTGAAGGTGTAAATCCACCCGAGGATGAAATTCAATTGACTGAAACACAAAAAAATATTTTGAAGAACAAGAAGAAAAACGATAGAAAAGCACTTTTTCAAATTTATCAAGCAATCGAAATTCCGATTTATGAAAGGATCTCCAAGGCGAAGAGTACTCAAGAAGCATGGAAAATTCTTGAGACGACGTATTCCGGTCAAGATCAAGTGAAGAAAGTCCGCTTACAATCTCTACGTGCTGAATTTGAGAAGTTAGAGATGAGAGACAATGAAAAAATCTCGGAATATTTTACAAAAGTTACTTCTCTTGTAAATCAAATGGCATCAAATGGAGAAATTATGGAGACCTAAAGGGTTGTTGAAAAAGTTCTTCGAAGTCTACCCAATAAATTTGATCATGTGGTTGTGGCTAATGAAGAATCGCAAGATCTTTCATCAATGCCGATGGAGAGTCTACAAGGAAGATTGGAAGCTCACGAAGCAAGGATCCTTCAAAGAAATCCTCAACTCACTTCTTCTCTTGATCAAGCTTTAAAATCCCGGTTTACATTCACGGGAGGCCGTGGTTCTCGTCATGGACAAGGAAGAGGCGAAAGACAACCTAAAGAACAAGAAGAACAAAAAGGAGAAAGTAGACGATATTTTCAGAATTCTCAAAGAGGAAGAGGACGAGGTACCTATAAAGGTAACAAAGTCTATATTGAATGTTATCATTGTCATAAACCAGGCCATAAAATAAGTGATTGTTGGATTAAATATCCTGAAAAAACAAGAAACTGGCTTGGTGCATGAAAATGAAACAGAAAATTCTGAAACTTTGTTGATAGCTTCTCTCGATGGAAATATTGGAAATATTTGTTATTTGGATAATGGGGCAAGTCGACATATATGATCGGCAACAAAAATTATTTTCATCTCTTGTCGAAGCTAACCATGGGCAGGTTACAATTGGAGATGCCAAATCATATAAAATTCAAGGTGTTGGAGAAATTGCTTTTAAAACAAAAGATGGAAAAGTTCAAAAAATATCGGAGGTATTTTATGTACACAGGCCGCAAAGTAATTTGCTAAGTGTTGTCACTTAATGAAGAAAGGTTTTGATATTCACTATGTGAATAATCTTTGCACCATGAAGAAGAAAAATCAACTTGTTGCAAAGATTGGTTTGGGCTTGAATAATTTGTTTCTGTCGAGCTTGATGTGTTAAATGTCAATCATTATCTCTTTCTTCTTATGAAGAGATTTCCAAGTTGTGGCATGACATATTTGGTCACCTCAATTTTCAAAGTTTGAGGGAATTATCAAGCAAAAATATTGTTCAAGAGTTGCCTCAAATTGATGCGATAAGTGAAGTTTGCGAAGAATGCCAGTTGGGAAAACAGCACCGAGATCCATTCCCAACAAAATCAAGTTGGAAATCACGTTCACCCTTGGAGCTTGTTCTTATGGATATTTTTGGACCGATTCAAGTTCCATTTTCTGGAGGTAACCGATATTTTTTGTTATTTGTTGATAACTACACAAGAAAAGTTTGGGTTTATTTTTTGAAAGAAAAATCCGAAGCGCTTTCATATTTCAAGGAGTTCAAAGTTCAAGCTGAAAAGTTTTTGGGTTGTCAAATTAAAAATTTGAGAAGTGATCGTGGAGGAGAATATTTGTCTGACTTATTTGAAGAATTTTTTTGTAGTGATGGTGTTAGACATGAATTGACGGCTCGGTATACACCACAACAAAATGGCATTGCGGAGCGAAAAAATAAAACGATGCGATGCATGTTGAAAAAGAAAAATGTGCTTAAATTTGAATTTTGGGGTGAAGCTATCTCATGTGCTATCTATTTAATCAAAGGTCACCAACAAAAAGTTTGCGAAATTCTACTCCAAATGAGGCAGTGCGGAAAGATGCCAAATGTTTATCACTTGAAAACATTTGGTTGTCTTACTTATGCACACGTTCAGTTCTTTGAGAACAAAGTTGGATGATAAATCAAAAATGCATTTTTATTGATATCTGAGTGAGATGACTAAAGCTTACAAGCTTTATAATCCAAAGCGCAAAGAAAATTGTGATTAGTAGAGATGTTCGTTGTCTTTGAAAAAGCTTTTATGATTTTTCATTTTTTTCGTGCTCATCAAATTTGCAATTCTTTGATTTTGATGAAATTTAATCTTAACCAATGCAACCCGAATATGGTAAAAGAAACGAATCTCCGAAAGTTCACCGTCACGTTTGGAGAGAAGGGCAAGAAGCTTGAGAGAAATTTATGATGAAACCGGTGACTAATGCACCGGATCAAGTATTTTTGCATTCTTTGCGGGTGATCCAGTCTCTTATGAAGAAGCTTCAAAAGAAGAAAAGTGGATTCAAGCAATGAATGACGAAATTAATTCCATTGAAAAGAATGATACATGGAAGCTCACTGTTTTGCCTCCGCATAAATCCCCGATTGGTGTTAAATGGGTGTTCAAAACGAAGACCAATCCAGATGGCTCAATCAATATATACAAAGCACGATTGGTTGCAAAGAGGTACAAACAAAAGGAACGTGAAGACTTCAATGAGGTATTTGCTCATGTTTCTAGACTTGATACCATTCGTTTGGTTATCTCTCTTGTTGCTCAAAATAGTTGGAAATTATTCCAAATGGACGTAAAATCTGCGTCTTTAAATGGTTATTTGCAAGAAGAAATTTATCTTGAGCAACCACCCGGATTTGTTAAAAAAGGAGAGGAAGATAAAGTGTACAAACTCAAAAAGGCCCTTTACGGGTTAAAACAATCGCCTCGAGTATGTTATGGCCAAATTAATGATTATTTCATTAATTTTGGTTTTGAAAAATGTCCATTTGAGCACACACTTTATATCAAAAGGAACACTAATGGAGGTTTTCTGGTTGTAAGCCTTTATGTCGATGATCTCATTTTACGGGAAATGATTTGGGAATGTTGTAAGATTTTAAAGTCTCTATGATGAACGAATTCGAAATGACAGATTTGGGAGAATTGCATCATTTTCTTGGGATTAATGTTCAACAATCAAAGGTTGGAATTTTTATTTCTCAAGAAAACTATGCAATTGAAATTTTGAAAAAATTCAAGATGGAGAATTCGAATCAGGTATCAACTTCTTGTATTACTGGATTGAAGTTAAGCAAGCACGGTGAAGGGAAGTTTGTGAATTCTACCATGTTTCGGGGTTTAAATGGAAATTTGATGTATTTGACCGCCACTAGACCCGACATCATGTTCGCGGTAAGTCTAGTTCAGGTTCATGGAGAATCCTTGTTCAAATCATTGGGAGACGACAAAAAGAATTTTGAGATATGTGAAAGGAACCATTGATCATGGTATTTTCTATGAAACACAAGTTCCTATCAAACTTGTTGGCTATACCGATAGTGATCTTGGAGGAAGCATTGATGATTCTCGAAGTACTTCCGGATATGTATTCAATCTTGGAAGTGGAGCAATTTCATGGAGTTCGAAAAAACAACCAATTGTGGCACTTTCGACCACCGAGGCGGAATACATCACAGCTTCTTCAGCTGGATGTCAAGTTGTTTGGTTAAGAGGAATTTCAGAAAGTTTGAATTTCAAGCAACATGATCCGACAGTGTTATATTGTGATAATAGCTCGGCTATTTCTGTCCCCAAAGATCCAGTTTTGCACGAAAGAAAGAAGCGCGTTCGTCTTCGTTTTCACTTCTTAAGGAGCTTGTATTAGAAGGAGAAGTAAACATTGAATCTCTGCCAAGTAATGAGCAACTCGCAAATGTTTTTACTAAACCACTTGGAGGACCGATTTTCTCAAGAAATGTTGATGCTTTGGGAGTCAAGAGAAAATTCAATTTATGGGAGGCATTGTTGAACAAACAAATTGAATTTGGAGAATAATTATTTTGGTCAAGAGTCTTTTAGTATTTCACGAGTTTTTTAACATTTCAAAGTTTGAATTATATTTCCTATGTTTGAATAAGTAGTTTGAAGAGTCTAAGTTGTTCAAAGAGTTGTTTTTTGTAATGTCAATTTAATAGTTGGTGATTCCTATGGCCAATTCATGTGTATAGATAGGACACCATTTTGAGGGAATTTGTAAGGCAATCAAGTTAAATGATATTTTCAGATTATAAAAAATTCTTTTGTCTTCATTCTGTACCTAAAAGTCCATTTCAAATAGGTTTTCAGACGCCCTCTATATACACATCCAAAAGAACTTTAGAGCATAAATAAGAAGCTCATATGGATGACAGTAATAATACAGTCTTGCCACAATAAAATCGAGCGGACAAAAAGTAGATGAATCAGCCACCCAAACCCCATCTGCAAATGTTTTGGAAAAAAAATACAATTTCTTAATTTTACCTGATCGAGATGCATATTTCGAGCACGCCACTAGAACAGCCCAGACCATTATATTGATCAAGGTTGGATGAATCAAATTAAATTCAAGGTATTACTCACATTATGGTTCAGTCTTTTTGTAAGTCTCCATCCTACTCACATTTATGGGTTAGTTTTGTTCATTAATCTATTGTCTTTAATGAGCATTGGTTTCTCATTTGTTCATTAGTTGGCGGACTCTTTGTTCAAATAGTGGTTGATGGTTGAAGAATTCAGAATGTACACGCATCCAGAAAAATATGCCTCAAACCATTGGTTGTTTGGACTACAGACAGGAAATAGCATAATGTATGTAAGAAGATAAACAGAACACACTGTCACCAAGCAAAGGGTGGCAAACAGTGGACATTTAGTGCCCTAGTAATAAAGGAAAATTGGTTCTCGATAACATACCTGAGAGAAGTTTTTTAGATTCCTTTGGGCAGCTGAAGAAGTATACTTAGGGAAACTGGTAGAGAACTGCCATGAGGATAAACATGTAGTGCATAAAATTTAAAATAGCACCAGTGACAGGCTTAGAAAAATATGCCAACCAAAAATTTATCAGTGAAGATACTTTGCGTGAGATCAAAAGTTAAAAGTTTGTCAAACAACTAGAGTGAGGTTTTATTACAAAAATGATAAATCAACATAGTCTAAGTACCAAATGGAAAAGATTTCCTTTCTAGAGGCATCCTTTCAACAGAACCGACATTTAACATATAAAGCAGTATGGAGACAAGCAACTTCTCACATCAGTATTCCAACGTACCTGTCCAAGATGAATGAGAGACACCAGAATGTATTTTTGTATGCCTCAACTGCTATAGCACTGATAATGGGCATAGGGCAGTTACAACCTATAAACCATTGCAATGAGAAAATTAAAAAAATGGATGGTTAGATTGAAGCTACAGCATCAGCACATCACAAAAATGAGATCTAGGATAAATCACTAAGTAATAATAACTAAGTTTTACATACATTGTGCAGGAGCTCCAAAGCTTTGCTGAACTGCTTTTGTCCTATGCAAATCATACCCCTAGAGTTATGTCAAATATCAAATTATGCATCAGGAAAATTTCCTTGTTAAATAATCAACAAGCTTTACATAACAGATCAATACTTTCACATGCCAATTAACTAGATATTTTTAACAGCATGCCACTTTTAAGATGGGAATATTGCATGATAAAATAGTTCTATATAAAGCTCCCATGAAGACTATGCAGTATCTTCAGACTCAAGAACCAAGGCATTTGGGTCCAAAATGAACAGATACCATTTAAACAGTGATCATTTGCCAAGCAAAGCTAGATCATGATTAAGAACAACTGATCTCAAATTCAACAAGCATCTTGATCCGTGTTTGGAAGCATGAAGTCGGAACATTGAGTCCAAATTAGTTATAAACAAAATCCAAATAAGATATATGTTAACATATTGCTTCCAAGAAGCCAGAAGAAGACTTAGGGTTATAATTGAAACAATGATCTATTGGTGCAGAAGGCAATACCTTAACAATGGGAAATTCGAACATAAAATTATTCTCTTGTTAGGTATAAGAAAAAGAAAAGATAAATAAGCACATATTAACGGGCTTCTGTATGACCAGAGTTATGACATGCAATGCAAAATCTGATGCTGTGTCATATGAAGTCACCTAAAAATCAGAGGAAAAAAGTATTCAGAAGAGCTGAGGCAACTTACCCATAATAACAATACAGAAAAAGATCGCGAGGCTGATCAACCTCAAATATGTCGTCCTCCAAAATGGAAAGACCCTTTTTATAGCACTTTGACAATAAACAGAGAAGAAGAAAGTCAGGATGCAAAGTTGTTAATTGTTCAGTGGACAGTTGAAGCTTGTGTATAGCTGTTAACAATGGAGCCACACCACGCATGGGGTCTTCCAGCAACATAACTTGGTCCTTTAACCTTTTACAGACAGATATAACTGCAAGTCAAGAGGCCACCAAATTTTGAAATCAGTAAGAGAACAACCAGAAAATCAAACTGGCGTTTAAAAGATACAGTGTTTACATTTTTCGGGCGCCAAACGAATTTGCTCTGCAGCACACACATTGATAAACCTGGCTACAGAGATCACAAGCTCATTTGCCTGGTCCTTCATAATCGGAGCAGATGTGCATGCCTCCCTGATATGAACAATGTATAAAATTAAAAAAAAAAAAAGAAAAAGAAAAAGAAAAATACATTCGTGCACTCCACCTGCTACCAACTTCATCTACAATAAATAAACTAGCTTCCCGGAATACATCCTCAGCAAATAATGCACGGACGAAACAACAGAGCGTAATTGGCCGCAAGGAAAGAAAAAATCCAACACTTATTCTAAGAATCACACAAATATCACAGAATTCCCATTGCCAAATAAACCCTAGTTTTTACAAGTTCCAATTAAAAAACTAAAAAGAATGAGCGAGAGAATTTACGTTGTTGCGGTGTGTGTAGGTTGTTAGGGTGATAAGAAGAATACTTACAAAATATAGAGGTAGCCAAGGGAATGTATCGAGGGATCGAGTTGGTCGAGCAAAGGAGCAAGCCGAGTGGACTCGGTGTGGAGCAAATCATCAATCTGTTTCAAGTAGTTGTGGAGCTGAGTTAACTCGTCGCCCGAAAGCCCTTGGATTTGAGCCACCAGCGACTCGGCTGAGCTCATATTCAGATTCATCGCTTCTAGGATCTCACCCGGGGGAGCTTTCAAGCTGATTACTTAATATGAAAATTGATGAGAAACAGAAAGATTTTTCCTTGTAATCGAGAGTAGGCAGTTTATACTTTATAGTAGGCTGAGAGAAGAAAATCACGTACATGACCGCCTTCTGACAATTATTGGGCCTGTGGTGGGCTTCGAATTAAAGGGTTTAAATTCGTTCATCAATACACGCAGCCGAAGCACGAGCAAGGCCCAAGGGCCAAGGCCCTGCTGAATATATTTTAACTAGGACTATAAATTGATCTGAGCTGCTTACGTAATTTTGGAGAAATTCCAGTAAATACCAACTTTCTGGGAAAGAAGACACCATGTCATGCTCCCGAATTCTTTTTAGATATTTTTACACTCCTACATATTTTTTTGGTCATTTTTACAATGTTTCGATTTTTGTGTTCATGTATTGTTTTCTATGTTAAATTAAGTATATTTGTTGCATATAAAGTGGTTGCAGCTAATAATAATAAAAGCAATTCAATTAATTAATTTTGGCAGATGTTTGTCTTGAGCACCGAAAAATGTAATTCAAAATCTGAAATTGATACAATTAATATATCAGTATGAAACTATTAAAACAACTACACTCCAAACTGAAAAAACACAATGCACAAGTAATTGAATATAAATTATTGGGGAGATAAAACTATTTTGCTAGGCCCTTCTTTTTGTGACTTATAACTTCAGTTATAAATAGGCTCCCTCGCCATTAAAAAAATATACGGAGAAATTTGTTATTACATGTAAACCAAAAAATAATCTGTGGAATGGCTCCATTATTTGTATATATTAATGACCTTAATCCGACGAAAATATAATGGGTTTCAAACTACGATGCGTGTATGTTAACAGCGTACCTACAAATGCAATAGCTTGAATTTTTTTCATTTTATAATGCATCTTTCACAACATAAAGGTGTGTTTAGTTGTTTGTTTTAATTCATTCATCTGTTACAGTTTACAGAGTTTTCTATCTTTTTTTTATTAGTTCTATCCATTTATATAACATATATGAAATTTAAACAAATATAAATACTACATCTAAATCTTTGATAAAAGAAAAACATTATGTGTTGACAAACATACAATGTAGAAATAAGATAATATAATTGCAAATAAAATATATTCATTCAATAACAAAATATTATTTATAAACAAATATAAATAAGTTCATTGGCAACATTTATATATCGAGACTTTACATCCAAAACATTTAACATAATAAATAGTTTGTTGGAGATGACTATTGGTAGATGACTCTTCAAAATAAAGAGGATCTTTCATTTGAAGAGACTTTTAGGGATGCTCTAATGCATTCACAATGGCATCTTATCATTTAATGAATACACAAATTAATCACACTTTCCCAATGCAACTTTATAATTTTATGTGGCTTTATAATTTTATGTGGAGTGCATGAAAACTATAATTTTAGTATATACTACATTCCTAACAAGACTTTCAAATATTAAAAAGAATAATTATTTCATGAATCGAACAAATTTATAAATATATATTTTTATACATTTTTTTATTAGAAATATGAGTTTGACTATTTAGATATATATATATGTAATAATTATGCAGACTGATATTTTTATTCATATTTCAAGTTAAAGCATATGAATTATGATGTACATATTTTCAGTAAATATCTTTTAAACAAAATAATATTTTACAAAATGAATATATAATAAAGGAAACTAATATGTGATTTTCGGAATAAAATGTTATACCTATTTCAACACACTCCTAATAATAATTAAATCTAAAATTGTTGATTGCATTTTTTTTGTAATAAATCATTAAATTTTTCGTGACAACATAGCAGTTACAATAAAAACTTTGACTGCATAAGAAAATATATTACATTAAAAATTTATGACCTTACGCATTTAAAAAGTCTTAAAAGTTTTAGTTAATTACTGATATTATAACATAATATAAATGTCAAGCATATTGATGAAAATACTAATTAGTATTCCAAAATCTAATATAATAAAATCCAAAAAGTTACATGATATAGAATTTTATTTCTAGTATCCTAATATAAATGTCTTCCAATTGGTATCGAAAAATAAATATCTTCCAATTAGTTTTTGAAGTTTCTACCCACCTTAGAGCATTCCCAAGAGCCTCTTTAAATTTAAAGAGCATCTTTTATAAAATAAAGAGCATCTTTAAATTTAAAGAGTGATATTTTTGTCATCTTCCAAGAGATTCTTTAAACTTGGCTCTTTATTTTTTTATTTCCCAACATTAATTAATTACATATGTTTTTCCTCCGTTTCACTTATTTCCCTCCTAATTTCTTAATTGTTTCCCTCCATATCGTTTTATATTGAGAGCATCATGTTATTTTAGTTCAATGAAAAATACTATATGATTTCAAAATGTATTCCTAGCAACCAAAAATCAAAACAAATCTCTAGGTCCTTTCAAATATGTCTTCAAGAAAAATAATCAACATGTTTATTGATGATTCCGAAGTCCAAGATGATTTAGAGATGATATTAGCTTCTATGGAAGGAGTATTGCTCAACAAAAAGAGACGGGTGATGGGCTCAATTCCAGGTCACAAAACTATATTTCGTAATAGAATATTTGGTCATAAAAAGCTTTTTAATGATTATTTTGGAGAACATGATGTGCATTCTTCAAAATTATTTCGAAAGAGATTCCGAATCGTCAATCCCTTTTTATCCGTATTCAAGTATGTAGAAAACTTTGACTTATAATTTGTTCGAAACGAAATTCTGAACTCTTGGAACTCTTGTCTTCTTCTTTCAAAAATTACAAATTCTTTATGAGGATGCTTGCTTATGGAGTTGCGATGGATTATGTTGACGAATATGTACGAATTGTTGGAAGCACTGCGATTGAGAGTTTAAAAAAAATTATTAAGGCTGTAATTTTTATCTATTCTGAAACATATCTGAGATCATCAAACAAAGAAGATGTTGCCAGATTACTAAAAGAAGGAAAAAAAAATCGTGGGTTTTTCAGGGATATTGGGTAGCATCGACTGTATGCTCTGGAAATGGAAAAATTGTCCAGTAGCATGGAAAGACATGTATGTTGGGCATATGAATGAACCAACTATAATCTTGAAGCTATAATATCTCATGGTTAATGGATATGACATGCAATTTTTGGGTTACCAGAATTGCACGATGACATAAATGTTTTGGACAGGTCATTTTACTCACAGCTCTTGCTGCAGGTCGTGCACCACCAGCTAACTACTCAGTTAATGTCCATGATTATACAATGGGATTAGGGATGGCAACGGGGCGGGTCTGGGGCCGGTTTGGCTAAACTCGGGACTCGCCCTGCCCCGGTTCAAAACCCAACAGACCCGTCTCATTTTGGACCCGTAACCCGCCGGGTTATACCCGCCTAACCCATTATGAATATGGTTGCAACATTGAGAACAACACGATTTCAATGGAGATGACAAATTCACAAAGCCCAATCCGGAAGCTAGAGAGCTAAAAAAATGGAGAAAAATTAATATTCCAAAACAAAGTATTAAAGTGTAATGGCAGACAACTATAAAGGAGTCAAAACACTGCACAACTAAATTATAATTATAATTAAAAAATATATATATTTAGCGGGGTGGGTCCTATTGGACCCGTTACCCGCCCCATACCCGGTGAATTTTTAAAACTTGGACCCGTTACCTGCCTCGAGACTCGCTTGGACCAGGTTTGGACCCGTCCTGGTGGGGCGGGTTCATTACGGGTCTGAGTTTGAACCCACACCATTGCCATCCCTAAATGGGATATTACTTCATTGATGGGATATATCCCCCATGGTCAACTTTTGTGAAAACAATTCCATCTCCAAGAGATAACAAACACAAAAAATTTGCAACAGCTCGAGAATCAGAAATGATGGATAATGAACGAGCATTTGGAGTGTTGCAATCACGATTTGCAATTATTCGTGGGCTAGCATACTCTTGGCATCACGAAACTCTAAAAGATATCATGAAAGCTTGTATTATATTACATAGTATGATTGTTGAAGATGAAAGGGATGCTAGAGACTTGGACTTCAATTATGATGCACTTGATGGTGTAATTCCACCCATAAACCATATAAAAAATAGTAGAAATATGGTGTTAACGAACGCACTGCATATAAAAACAACCAAATGATGCCCTATCACAAAAATCTAAAACTTCGCATGCACATATTAATAACTTCATAAGCAAGTTTACACAATTACATAAGCAGAGGTATAAAATTACATAAGCATCATAAACATTCCAACAAAAATCAAACATAAATAATAGAATTGCGATATATTCCTGAACTAACTTAACAAGGAACCCTAACATCTACCAAAAGCAAATGAAAAAAGACCACAAACATATTTCTGAACACAATAAAAAAACATCAATGTGCAAACTTATATTAAAAACACGCAACATCAACCCAGAAAATCATCCGAGAGCAACAAAAAGCCTAGACTGAAGTTGCGAAAATCAAAAGAGAAACCGTGAACTAAACCTTTGTAAACCCTATACAACTGGAAACTACCTACAAATCAAAGCTTCAAACACAAAAACCGAACGAGATTACGCCTATATTCAAAAGAACCGCAAAAACTGCTTCCGAAGAACTTCAAAACCTTCGCGAGAAAATAGAATGGAATTGTGAGAGACGAAGTGACTGATCGAGGGAATGGAAATGTGTTCTGAAATATGAAACTCAAACGTCGTCTGAAAGAGAGGGAATGTATCGTGAAGAGTGGGTAGAATAGACGTGAGGGAGGGAATAAAATCTTAGAAACTGATTCTGAAGTGTTAAATTACCATCATACCCTTATTAAAGGCTGAAACAAAAAATAAACATAAAAAGACCTTAAAAATCCGGACCACCCAAAATTCTTGATCTATGGTTAGGATGTGTCCCCATGGACTCACCCCAATATTCTATATATATTAAAATTTTAAGGGCTAGACATTAATTGGGCAGAAATTGTGTTGGATCAAAACTGGTTTGGTCAAAATCCTAAATCATGGTCAAAATCCTTTCTTTTATTTTTCTTTCCCTTTATTCCTCATTCTCCACATTTTTCTTTACTTTTTCCCCTACCTTTTCTTTTTCTTTCTCTTTATGTTTCCTCTACCTTCCCAGTATCCCATTTCCCCACCCCAAACCAAACACATGCCCTCACCCCATTTCCCTATTCATTTTTTTTTCTTTCCAGTAAAACACATTTCCCTCAAATCCCCCATCTATCTATCTCATCCCAACCCCATGACCCCTCTCTTCCCTTCTTCTTCTTTCACGTAAACAATTCTCCCATTCTCAAATCTTTTTTCCTTCTCTTTCGTTTTTACTTCCCAAACCCCCCTCCCAAATCTTCCTCTCTCTAAAACCCCTCTCATGCACCAACACACACACTTGCCAGAGTACAACAGCGGCGGGCAGCGTGGTGGCAACGGTAGTCTCTGCGATGGAGTTAACAGAGGTCATCATTCTTCCTACTATCCCAATTTCTTTCTTTTCTTTATGGCTTTTCTTTTTTTTTTTTCATTTCTGGGTTCTTGACGGTGGCAGGATGGTGGTGGTGACAATGAAGGTAACTTTGGTGGGTTTGTGTTCAAGGTGGAATGAGAAGAGGAAAAATATATATTTACCTTTGCAGTTGTAATTTTTTTTATTGTATCTTAGAATGATCTAACTGGTCTTATTTGTACTGTAGGGTTAAGGTCTAAATTAGGTAAAGATAGGATTTCTGGAAAAATAAACATTAATTGCAGCTTATTTTCAGTCCAAATTTTGGCAAAATTTTTGTTAGAAAATTTATGGTAATAGAGCTGAAATTGCTCAATGTATCTGGACTGAATTTTGGCATAAATTTGTTGGCCAAAATATTTTGTTGAGATGATGACTAAAATATTGGAATGTAGAATCAATTGGTAATTAATTTCGAAATCAAATTAATTAGCTAAAATCAATTTAAAACTAAAACTGAAATATTGACTTTTATATAATGTAATTGAAGATTATTAGGATAATTGGTATTTTCTTGGTGTTACCTTATTTGGATAAATGACATGGGTTTGGGCTTGGGAATGAGCTTAAATTTATTTTCCAATGGGCCAATATATAAAATGAAGTCTACAAAAGTAATCTATTAGGCCCATATATAATAAATTTTTTAGATTTTCCCAAAATTTTGAAATCCCTAATTATTAAATAATCAAGCCCTAATTTCTATTTCCCCCCAATTTCTCGAGTACTACAGGTACTCCACTATTGATATTACGCTTGCCTGAGATTACCATAGATCTTGTTATCTTAATATTTGTTGTGATTTGTTGAGCATCAAGTGCTTTTATTCTATAGTTATTATGGGTTTGAAATGATGGAAGAGTAATGTATATTATTATATGGGAAAAGGGTATAAGACAGGAGAGTGACATGTATATGATATGCACAAAGAGTATAAGAGAACGAGGAAATCAATTTATAGATTGTAAGAGGATCCCCAAGAGGCTCTTCAAATTAAAAATACTCTTTATTTTAAAAAGTTATCTACGAAAAACTATCTCCAACAAGCTATTTAGTTTTAACTTTTAAATTTAGAGAACCAATTTTCACTCCCCAAATTTGGAGAGCCAATATCACTCTCCATAATTAATTATAATAAATGTTAATTTCTTCTAATATCCCATTTTATGATTTCTTGCACTTTTTAATGACAATTTCTACAAATCAAAATAAATTCTAAAATCTCAACATATTTACCATGGAAGAATGCGATTAAAATTTCAGAGATCAATATGAGAACTATATGATTTTAGAAAATGGGTCAAGTTCATATATACAAGAAAATCGGTCAAGTTAATCCCTTTGGCAATTCTCTGACCTTTTTGGTTTCTCCTTTCAAGTTCATATTCTAAAATCTCAACATATATTTTGGCAATCCTCTAACATAATATGGGTCAAAAATAAAAATAAAAAAAACAAGCTATATGTATGTATATGCATTGTGTGATTTTAGAAAATGAATTTTCAAGCTACTATGGAAATAGATCTCAACCGGAGTGAAAATCCAAAATTTTCAACTCAGTTTTTCAACTCCTCTTGTACTAAATACTCTGTCAGAATCCAACTCTAAAAAATCAAGAGATGTCAACTTTAGTGTGGAAGAGGATCTCCTCGTCGTATCAGCATGGCTCAATACAAGTTTGGATTCAATACATGGAAATGAACAGAAACACAAGACATTTTGGCAATGATATTAGGAATATTTTCACAAATACAAAAGGTTTAATTTGCTTCTGAGCATACACAAGTTTTTTTGATGAATCGATGGTCATCAATTCAATTGGCTACAAATAAATTTTGTGGATACCATGCCCAAATTGAATCCAGACATCAGAGTGGTGTTAATGAGCAAGATAAGATATAATACAATATATAATTCTCATATCCAATTTTTTTTACAGATTTATATTATGCTTCAAGTTTATTTTTCTCATTTTGCAGATTCTAATTTCGTGGATTTGGAGAGACCATCCAGAAGAAAAGCCGAAAAGGATCAAAAGAAGATAAATAATAGAGATATTGAAAATGAGCCACGTTCATGTCTTTCTTTGATACAAACTCTGAGAGAAAAAAAGAAGCAATTCAATGAAAAGAAGATAGAAATGTTTGAAAGACAATTTGCTCAAGAACAAGAGAGACTCGCACATGATCAAGAAAAGTTTCGATTGAAACAAATGAAAGAGGATGAAAGGATAATGATGATTGATACAATTAGAATGCCCAAAATGCTTGCGAATTGGTATAAGCAACGACAAATGGAAATTATGTCAAAAAAATTGTGAGAACAATATGCATGTTCAACTATTGCATTGTAGTATTTGGTAATATTTTAGCTTTTGGTGAAGATTCCGGATAACAAGAAAAAATTCTCTGGTTATCTATTTGTGGTTGTTGAAATATTTCATGTGGCTATTTTGTTAATCTAGTTTTTGACAATGCATAATATTGTTATTGCCTGATTTCTTTGGTTATCATTCTTTAGTTAGTTTCGTAAATGTAGTGGCACACTAGCATTTTTGTAATGACAATGAACCATCACTCAATTATTATATGATTAAGAAACCAAAAGCAAAGGCATTTGATGGTCCTATAGCAGGGCTATATGCAGTCAAACAGGAAAAACCAACAAAATACTGAAACATATCGATTTTATTTGTTTATCATAGTCATCCCCAAACCAAAAAAAGGAACATGAAAAATTTGCTGCTTCTGAATTATGTAGACAACATGATGCAATACCAAAACAACTAAAAAAGATCATTACATAAATAATACACATTTTGTTGCAAAGGGAAGATTTAATGCTAAGTAATCAAGTTCAAATGGAGAATTAAAATTACTAAATCAGTTAAGAAACTAAATACAACAACAAAAAGTCATAAGTTGCTGCACTTTGTCTTCCATCAAAATTGCTCAATGGCCACGCTCATTCTAGAGAAGAACATGATGGAGATCTACAAATATCATCATTGAGCCCCATGTATCTGCCATATGTGCTCAATAAGGTCTGTTTGGAGTTGAGAATGAATATTTATATCCTTAATTCGATGATGGCATTGAATAAATTGTAAGTCCAAGCGGCTACGATAATCAAGAGGGGGGGTGAATAGATTATCTTCATCTTTTCGATTTTGCCCTCTTTTTCGAATCAATTACGCCAAGACAATAATAAAGGTGCGGAATGTAAACAACACGCGTCGATTTATAGAGGTTCAACCCACCTAGGGCCTAATCCTCTACCACCCCAAAGATCTCCTGGGATGGATTTCAAAAAGAAAAAGATTTTATTAATTTCTAAAATTAATACAACACCTTACAACATCACCTTGAAGAGCACCACACTCTTCTACAACACCACCTTTGAGATTACCACAATCTCTCTTGAAGATTACCACAATCTCCAATGGCACCTTGTGAAGATTACCACAATCTTCAACCTTGAAGAATACCAAATTCTTCAATACCTCAAGAGCACCACACTCTTGAAACACCTATCACCTAGATCACCCAAGTGTATTCTTTCCACAAGAATACTCACAAGGATGTCTTGTGTTGAATGATGACAAAAATCAAGATTACAACTCAATAATGAATATTACAATTTGAGTGCAAGTGTAATCAAGAAATAAAGCCTAGACCTCAAGATGTGAAAGTGAAATACTTAGGCTATAAATACAACAAGAGTGTTGAATATGAAAGCTTGGAAACACTACACAAGCAAGTGATATTATGATGTATGCATAAATTATGTTCTTCATATGCTGCATGTCAACACTATACAAGCAAGACGAAATATAATGAATGCATTGGTTAGGCCTAGTTACCTATTAGTGTTGTATGTTGCATCGAATGAAATGACATCTCCGAATGCGGCGTAGTTTATCCTGCATATTAGATCAGCCCAAAATAGTCTGGTCAATTGTTCATTTTCGTCGACGTCGTAGTTGAATGCCATACCGTGACTAACTTCCATCTTCTTGAGAAACCTATCTATGAGTAGTTGTGCATCGGCGCTGCTAATATATGCTTTCAACTCTCTTTTGAAATTCTTAAAATCAATTTGCAAGGCACCTGTATTAGAGTACCCCCCAACCATTTGTGTATACAATCGATGAGATTTTGCGTTCCCAATATTTGCTTTCGCACAGTTTATGATGAATTGCTGGTGTCCAAAATTGAGGTTTCTGTTAACCTTCAAAAATTTCTGGAACTTATCTGGTATGAGACTATGTGTGTGCCGCTCCTCAAAGTGTTTTACCTTGTATCTTCCGTTTTCAACAAATTCGAATATACAACGATCATTGCATCCGACTCGTCCTGAGGTTCTATGTCTGGGTTCAGAACTTTCACCGGTGTCGCTAGATTTGCTGTTATCCTCTCTCTGTGATTTTGCAACATGTTGGAACCCCTCTTTGTTGCATACAATGTATTGCACGCGTATTATTTCACTCCGGAAGTGTTTTGTTGTACTTATTCGAACATCAAAACCAACACTTTGGCCATATTTTCTGTAGAATTGCACCCCCTCAGCCAAATTATCAAAGACCATTGATTGTTTAGGTTTGATTTGTTGTTCACATTTAGGTATCCAGTACTTCGTAGAGTCACCCGATATTTCAAGTCGTTCTCGAGGTATATTCATGTTGCTCCCTGGCATATAGGTGACAATAAGTTATTTTAGCAGTTTTTTGCTTGTTAATATGCATTACTCAGTGTCTTCATAAGCAATCATAGTGTCTTCATATCATATTATCATGAAACACACTTGTGTTTACAAGCAACATAACAATACTACATAAGCAGAAACGCTTTCCTTCATAAGCAACACATCAATTATTCACATGCATGATTTTTGAGAGCACGTTTTCATGATAATTTTTGCGCTTTTAACACTCTAACGAAGTAATGCTCTTCATAAGCGATATAATGATACTACGTAAGCAGACAAAGGTGCATTCATATGCAAATATACGACTATAGAGTTTTGTTGAGAGTTTTTTTTAGAATTATGAATTGCGTTGCAGATTAGCTAGCATCATATTGCGATATTGATTTATATCTACATAATATGATCAATATCATACATACCTTCTCCAAGCGATGTGAGAAATCCTTCTTCAAATATGTTGTTCATCTCTTCTGCATGCATCATGCTACGCGATTGATTCTCCATAAAATTACGCAGCAAAAATTGTGTTCTACTCAAGCTAGCGATGCTGGTTCACCTTATTCCACGAGAAGCGCTCGATGAAGAAGAAGGAAGAGAAGAAGAGAAGGAAGAGGTCACACTGATTTTGCTGGATCGATTTGGAGAAGATCATGATTATAAAGGTAACATAATCCATTTTTGTTGGGGAATTTTGTGGGATTACAAATTTGCCCCTCTCCCTATTTTGTAGCGTGTTAATTTGCAGGTTTTCAATCTAAAATCACAACCATTAAAAATACTAGATATGTGGCTAGGATTGGTGCCTATGGACTTACCCTATGAGGTAGTCTCATATAACCCCCTCCCTATATATATATATATATATATATATATATATAAACTTGATGTAAAAGTTATAATATATTAATACTAGTTTAAATTTAATGTGTAGGCAACAAGAATTTTTGGGAATAGAACCTTGCACTGTTTCATCTCATTATACGCTACATTTCGAGGTAGGGGTTTTCTAATTCTATTGTCCTCGTTAAATGCATGATATGTGTTACTTAATAATTATGCAACAATGTGCTACGTGTCTATAGTCATGTGGGACCATACAGAGGTATGGGGCATAAAAGTTTTCTCCGGTGAAATTGCGGAAGTGCGAGCTATATTTCAATGTCATATCTACAGTTAAATTTTCAATTTTAAGCATGTTATTATGTGGTGTGTATTGTGTATTTTGCTTGGACCAATGACTCCTACTGAGCTATTGAATGTTAACCCCAAAATAAATTTTTATTTCATATTGATGGAGTTGGTGGGACACGTGGAGGCGGTGACCCAAAAAATAAAAAATTAAAATAATGAATTTTATTTTTGTATTTTCTTTGTTGGACATTTTTACTATTTAGAATTAAAATTTGTTTATGGGATAACTTTTTGGATTATGATTTAATAGTTTTTATATTATTCTTTAATTGATAAATGATCTTTGGAATACTTAGAAATCACGTTTTTATAAATCGCACTATCATTTTAAAAATCGTTTGTTATTTTGAAATTATAAAAACGGGATGTTACATAAGTGGTATCAGAGCAGGTCGACGTTTCTGTAGACTCGTAAAAAATATCTTCTTTAAAATTAGGGTAAATATAATATATATATATATATATATAAAGGGTTGCCTACCTCCACATGTTATGTCAACTCCAATCAAGGTACATATTTTTCATAGCAACAGTTACATGATAAACCGTCAATTCAATTTAGTAATACATGAATCATAATTTGTAGTTCTCTTATGATATAAATATTAATGTACCTTTTGTAATCTTATAAACGAACATGTATGACTTTTAACATTAAACTAGTAGATGGCTAAAAGATACAGAAGCACCGCTAGAAAATTTGTTATAAATTGGCCACATGACCACCCGACTTTTAGGCTGGATCGATATTTCCAGTATAGAAAGAAAGATAGTGACAACATGGGGAATTTCATTGTAATAATTCACCAGGAATGACTTCAAATCAAAGACCTCCCAGGGGCACCAAATGACTATGGTGCGACTTGTAGGACAATTGATAAGATGCCCGACTTGTGGAAGGTTAAGGGTTAACAAGTATTGGCACAGCTGTAACATATGACAAAAACCGTCAGGAGTCCAAACTCGATTATGGTGGGTTCACGACCTTAATGTTCAGCAAGTGGGTTACCCATGTGGCCATAGACCAGCCTGTGGGGGAACTTGTGAGGGCATCCGTGGAGAAGCCTGAAGAAGAGTCTGAGAAAGAGTCTGATGATGAACCTGAAGAAGATCATGTTGAGGAAGTAGCTGAAAGTTCTGCCGGGGGATGATCGCCACGATGTGGCATAAATTTAAATAAAACCTCATGTATTCCTTTGCTTATTAAATAAAGATGCATCATAAATTAATAAAAATATTACATTATTATTACATTGGTGTTGTAAGACTGTTTTACTTTAGTTCCTTGATGATTTAGTTCAGAATTCGACAAATAGGTTTAAACCATATATTAGAGAAAAACCAAATAATAAGATTGAATCAATGTAAACTTATGGGTTACTTTTCACCTTATAATTTTTGTGAATTAGATAAATTTTCATTAAGCTTATGGGTTACATGCCTTAGATATAGTTTTACGAAGACGATTTATTTTATGAGATGGCACCAGAACGTGGTAATCGGAACCGAAACCAGAACTTGTAACGACACAGCCGCTAGAAATGCCCCGATTCAAGGCAATACGAGAGATTTGGCAACCATAGTAGCCAACCTCGTCATCATTGTTAGGGATGTCAATCGGCAGGCGGGCGGAGCGGGGAGCGATCCCCATCCCCGTCCCCGCGATCGCGGGGAATCCCCGTCCCCGTTCCCGCGAGACACACGGGGAAAAATTTCCCCCCATCCCCGTCCCCGTGGGGATTCCCCGCTTTAATATTTTTTTTTTGCAAAAATTTATTTTTTTTATAAAAATTATCATTTTTAATATTAATAAATTATATAAAAAAACTAATAAACCATTCATTAATAAAATAAATTAAATATTTTTGTCATTTTTCATATTTAATGTGAATATATTTATAATATATTATATATATTATAAATATTATATTATTTATTTAATAAGCGGTTCCCCCGGGAACTAAGGCGGGATCCCCACGGGCGGGCGTATGATCCCCGTCCCCGCCAACGGGGAGAAATATTTCCCCGTCCTCGTCCCCACGGGGGAAAATTTCGGGGAATTCCCGCCCCGTGCGGGGTGGATCCCCGCGGGGAACGGGGATTCCCCACCCCACTGCCATCTCTAGTCACTGTAGTGCAAATCTCGACTCAACACAATGTGGTTAATAACGAAAATTTTGCTAAAATCTTGACGAAAATAAGTGCAACTAATGTTAATTCTTCCAAAAATCATATCTTTACCTAATGTAGGTCCCAAGGGTGTGGTGTAAGGTTAAGAAGGGGGTTTGAATAAACCTTACTAAATTTTTGATTTTAGTCATTTTAAATAGTTCAACGAGTTGACTCAAATCGATTGTGTCCTTGGGGACAAATAAATTGGCTATTCAAATTAAGTTACCCACTCAATGCACTGATAGAGTCATTATAGTATAACTCCCGCCGCTTAAGTCAAATACTTAACTTGGCTGATTTGGTTTTTAACAGCGGAAGACTTAACACCCTTTGATTGGTTTAAAGCTTGTTTTAAACACTTTTTTTAGCACTTAGTTATTTATCAGTTGGATAGCAAATATTAATCATCATCAAATATAAAATAGATATGCAGGAAAGTAAATGTTGAAAGTAAATTGACACAAGTATTTTTATAGTAGTTCGAAGATGGGGTAATTCTTCTAGTCCACTCTTCTCCAACTCCTAGAGGAATCCACTAAGTAACAGACCAATTTACAAAGCGGTTATCAGTCTGGAGACAACCTTGATCACACAGCTGGCTTCTCTTGCGACTCAGCTTCTTCACGAGGCGGCTGCCTGGCTTCTACAGCTCACTTCTCAAGTTCTTGGATTTGATCACGAAGTCCTCCAACAAACTTGATACTTGGTTCGACCTTGAACCTTTCTACAATCCTTCAACTTGGAAAGTAGACCCCTTTTTGATCTTCAAATGTTTTCCTCTTCAACAGATTGAAGTTATCTCTCCTTCACAGCTTGTGTTGGATCGAGTTTCTTCGAGTTTTAGGCTTGAGGAATTTCTTGATAAGCTTTGAGAATATTGCAGGTTAATTGCTTGAATATTGCTTAAAAGATCAGTGTCATTCGTAACCTTTTCTCAAATGCTTCCTCAACCTTTTATAGTGCACATTTGAAATTTGCCCGTTGAAGAGATAGGCTAGTTTTAAATGTCACTTTGTGTTCGTTGGCTTGTCTTGTCTTGGTCTGCAACCCTTGTGATGTTGACCTTTCCTCGTATTGGCTTGTTTTGTCTTGGTCTGCAACCCTTGTGATGTTGATCTTTCCTCGTATTAAATGGCGTTCCATCTTTGCAGGTCCTGACACAAGATACAATGTTTCCCATTGGCTCATTCCTTTTGCACAATTCTGGGCCAAACACTTTAAGACCTGGAAGCTTGACATATTAATATATCGAGTAATATTCTTGAATTTATTCCAACGGATCTAAGTTAGTTGTCTTGGCTTGACTGTTGCCTTTACCCCAGGTGACTTGAGTCTGCTTCAATCATGAGATTGACTCAACTATCACTTTAACTGATAGACTTGGCTTCTTGACTTGACTTGACTGACACTTCTCACAGTTGTTCCTCAATTGACTCTTCTTCAGTCGAGTCCTTGACTTTCTTCTAGGCCATACTCAACTGACACACAGCAGAGTCTTCATTGCAGTTCATAGTTGACTTCTTGTAATATTGAATTAGCTGACTTAAATCAGCTCTTCCAGTCCTATCTATTATAATGCAGAATTGCAAGGAAAATGGGGTGCCAACTTCCTAGTCTAAGTTTTACATGGTATAATCAAAATCTAACAAATAAATTTTCTAACAATTTCCCCCTTTTTGATGATGCCAAAACTTAAAACATATAACATAAGTAAACAACAAGAATACGAGCAGTGTAGTAACAAAGAATGTATGCTTTTGAATAATCATTTTATTGATCATAGCATTCTTGTCCTTTACAAAGCTGTTTACAATAAGTATCAGAGCTTTATACAAGTATGACAATACAACGTATATCTAAGCTAAGATACATAGAGAATAAATATTACTGGGAAATTCACAGAGCTTATTACAGAAGACTTACATTTATGTATTTATAATAATGTAAAGTACATGAAGGGGTTCGCAGCACACTTCAATGCCTTTGTTGCTTCCTTCTTCTCCTCTTCCTTTATTCTACCTATCGCTTCTTCTTCTCATAATCTCATTTAGCAGCAGGGTCATCCCTTCGCTGCCTCTCAAGCCATTCTCGATTGGCTCTCTCATTCTCTTCCTCTTGCCTTCTATTGGCTTCAGCTAAATTGCGTGCAACCTCAAGGTTAGCAAAATGGTCATGTCCAGCCCAGTATGTGATCCATTTCTTCTGTGAATCAACATACATATCATCCTTTGGTCTTGGCCGTGGTTGAGAACCTCTTCCACCGCCACCAAATTTTCCCTTTCCTGACTCAACTCCTCTTCCTCTGGGAGTATACTGTATTGAAGCCTTTAACTTTTTAGCTGAGTGACTGCTGGAAGTTGGTTGTTTGTCAGCTGATTTGCATACATCCAATCCCTTCTCCCAATACACATCCCAAGCTTGAGGCAGAGTCATTCCTTGAAAATAACCTTATGCTTCTAGAGTTTGAAACTCCTCTAGAGATCTGGGCTCAGATCCAGCATCAGGCATAACAATTACTTCATGATTTCTTGAACGCGAGCTGACTGTTTCTTAGCTACTTTCTCGAATGCAATAAGTAGGTTTTGGGGTAGCTTGCTGAGAATGGAAACTGTGACTTCACCTAGCTGTGGGGTTTCAGCATATATCAATTTCAAAGGAAGATTTTTCGAACTTCCTTCCCTCTCAGTTTTGTCACCTCCTTTCTTCGCCTCTTCTTTTAATCCCTTTAGGGCCCCATCTTCCCCATTTTTGGCATCATCACCAAATGAAAGGGTTAGCCCAGGGAATAAACCACTCAGGAGAAAATCCAGTCGGCTGATGGTAGAATCCTACTTTGAGTCTGCTGCGGAGTGAGCTTTTCGGAACTCTGACTGAGTAGCCTTCGACTCAGCTGTCACCAATTTCATCTCTGCCAGTAGAAGACGAACTTTTCATTCATGCTATTCTCTAGGCGAGTAATTCTGGTCTGGTGATAGTACTTAAGCAGATCCATATCTGACTTGTGGGCGGTTTCCATCCTGACCATGTATTCCTTCATTCTCTGCTGAAACATAGAAGTGTCCGCACTCCATACTAGAATCTTGGCAAATAGGGCCTTGAAGTAGCAAACCTGCTCCGAACGCATGACAGTTTGATGTGCAGCACATTCCCTTATTAGAACGATAATCCCTCTCAAATCAGCAGCGGGGGCAGGTGCCTTCTTTGACTTGGTTGTTGGGGCAGGGGCGGGCAGGCTTCGATGTAGCTGCTCTCTTCTTAAAGGTAGGCTTTGGTGAGAGAGCTGGGGAGGTCTCAATTATGTCTTCAATAGGGTCAGCTGATTCTCCCTCACTGGTATCTGTCTTTCTTGCATGGGCCTTCTTCTGCGCTTACACATTCAAGATTCCATACATTCACCACAAAACTAATTTCAAATATAAGAAAAATAAATTTTCACCTATTTAATCTCTGGACCTCTTTCATGTTCAGCAATAGTTCCTGGCATGTCACGGATAATTTCACGAGATATATTAACAACATTGCCCCATTCATCATTCCATTCATCCTGACTAACCCCGAGACTAAAATTGGGCATATCCTCAATCGTTTTTTATACTAGTCTCTCCTACCCAGTGCATGCTCGATATTTACAATCGCCGTGATAGTCTCAGAGCTATTCCAAAAAAGTTCATTCTCTTGAGTCTCACTCATTTGAGCGTTATCAGTCGCCTCCACACTATCCTGCCTGCTCGTGAAAACCAATCAGCTTCCTTGTCGCTTCTTGAATTTTGTTAAACTGTGCAACCCCAGAAAATTCTTTTGGCGCATTCTCCAAAAATGTTATCATGTCAACAACATCTGTTGCAAGACACGACAACTTCTCCAACATCCTCACAGTGTATTCCTAAAATCATATGCACACAAAACTTAAAAGTTGCAGCCAACAGACATAAACAATTATTCTGAACTACACATGCAATAAGATTGTACTACACAAGCAACATGATAACTTAACATAAGCAAAGACTTTAAAAAGGTCATATGCAACAAACTAGTACTACATAAGCAACAAATATGAACTACACATGCATGTCAAAAGCAACTGTTGAGTTAAATTCAACAATCGAACCAACTTGTGTACATAAGTAATAATTCACAACTACATATGCACCAAGATTGTACTACACAAGCAACATGACAACCTTGAATAATCAAGCCTTAAAAGTTACATGCAACAAACTTGGGTTACACAAGCAATAAATCTGAACTACACATGCATGACAAAACATTTTTAACATCAACAGGAAACAAACTTGTACTTCATTAGCAGTAAATATAAACTATAAAAGCAAAACAGAATAACTAAATAAGCAATCATTGATTACCTCATTACTCAAACTACCTGGATGGTAGCTTGGCATGAATGAAGGTGTCTCCCGTAATACACGGTAGATCCCGGGATTGACCCTCAACCTGACCCTCCAGTTGCAAGGGTTGGTCAACAAAACCCTTTCCCAAACAACCTCTATCTAACTCCCTCGTTGTTCTATCCCTCAATATCTCTGTAGTCCAAAAACAAAGACTCGGCTGACCTCCTAGGAACATCACGGTACTGTAAAAATAACTCTGTTCACTTAGTGTTCTCATCAACTATGTGACTCAGAGTACTCAGCTCTTTTGTCAGCTGTGAGTTTTAGCTTTTAAGCTGGCTCTTTTCCTCATTTAAGATTGTGTGTGAGTACTTTATGTGTTCAAAATCTTTCATCATTTTTCCTAATGAATCATATAAAGATATGTGGGTGTGTGTATCACATGTCACTCACTTGAATCAGAATGAGATGAGTTAGAGTGCACCTCATCTTCTTGATCTTGTTCTTTGGCCATGAGGCAGATCATAGCCTCTTCCTCAGAATTACTTGAGTAGTCTGCTTCACTACTATATGAGTCTGCTGCTTCTTTGCATTTGGCTGGCTCAGTAGTCTCAGTAGCCAACATGGCTTTCTTCTTTTCCTGTCTTCTTTCCCATAAGACTTTTCTTTCTTCTTCATTCCTATACTTGTTGATTGGTGGATAGGAACAGTCAACTGTAAAATGTCCTGGTTATCTGCAACCAACACAGATTCTCAGCTCTTTGATCAGCTCTGTCTGTTCTTTGATTATCAGCTCTCTGATAATTAGCTCTTTGATGCTCAGCTCTCTTGGGCGGCCTGTTTTCCCTCGCCTTGGAAGGTGATGAATGTCTTCTGGAGGTTTCACCCTTATTCCTTTTATAGTTCTTGTTAAAGAACTTGTTGAATCTTTTTCACCATGTGGGCAATCTCCTCCTGGTCAATGGTCTCCTTTGGCTCAGCTCTTTTTCTATTACTGGCCAATAATGCAGCTGTCTTAGGTACAGTTGTTTACTCTTGCTCTTTCCTTCTCAGCTCAAACTCACAGGCTTTGAGGTCTGAGAATAGCTCATGATTAGATGTTCTTGAGAAGTCCATTGAATGTCTCAAGGCCATGACATTCATTTCCCATTCAGCTGGGAGTACTCTTATAATCTTCATACACATCTCCTTATGTGTATTCATTTGTTATATCAGTAAATCTGGCATCCAGCTGATCCAGAGTTTCACCTGCAAGAATTTTAAAATTTTCAAATTTTTGAACATCAACAGTTAATTTATTTTCCTTAATTTGTTCTGATCCTTCACAAATTAAGGTCAGCTTATCCCAAATTTCTTTTGCAGATTTTCAAGATTTGACTTTGTTGAACATGGCTTTGTCCAATGTTTTGTAGAGTATATCCTTGGCCACATTGTCCAGGTTATATCTCGTTCTATCTTCATTTGTCCATTCAGTCCTTGGTTTTTCAACCATGGCTGGTCTTGTTTCAAGAAGAATGAAAGTTGCAGCTTCTTCTCTCCCTTAGCAAATGCAAAATTCTTCTGATCGTATTGACTTTGAGTATTTGCAATGGCCCATCCTCTATCACTAGCTATATTTCATCATGTAATCTTTGATAGATGAGCTGCATGCGAATTTTCCAGTCTTCAAACTCTTCCACAGTAAACATTGGAATACGAGTTAGATTTGCTTCCATGATAATAACTTTGCTTTAAAATGAAAGACTTTGTAAAACGCAAGTGTTAAAACCTTTTGAAAAGATAATGATCTAGTTCAGTAACCAGTGCGGAAGGCTCAATGAACCAACTGCTCTGATACCACCTGTAAGTCCCAAGGGGTGTGGTGTAAGGTTAAGAAGGGGGGGTTTGAATAAACCTTACTAAATTTTTGATTTTAGTCATTTTAAATAGTTCAACAGAGTTGACTCAAATCAGTTGTGTCCTTGGGGGACAGCTAAATTGGCTATTCAGCTAAGTTACCCACTCAACAGACTCGATAGAGCTGTTTATAGTATAACTCGACTGCTTAAGTCAAATACTTAACTTGGCTGATTTGGTTTTTAACAGCGGAAGACTTAACACCCTTTGATTGGTTTAAAGCTTGTTTTAAACACTTGTTTTAACACTTAGTTATTTATCAGTTGGATAGCAAATATTAATCATCAGCAAATATAAAATAGATATGCAGGAAAGTAAATGTTGAAAGTAAATTGACACAAGTATTTTTATAGTGGTTCGAAGATGGGGTAATTCTTCTAGTCCACTCTTCTCCAACTCCTAGAGGAATCCACTAAGTAACAGACCAATTTACAAAGCGGTTATCGATCAGAGACAACGCCCGATCACACAAAACTGGCTTCTCTTGCGACTCGGCTTCTTCACGAGGCGGTGCGCTTCTTACAAGACTCACTTCTCAAGTTCTTGGATTTGATCACGAAGTCCTCCAACAAACTTGATACTTGGTTCGACCTTGAACCTTTCTACAATCCTTCAACTTGGAAAGTAGACCCCTTTTTGATCTTCAAATGTGTTCCTCTTCAACAGAATGAAGTTATCTCTCCTTCACAGCTTGTGTTGGATCGAGTGTCTTCGAGTTTTAGGCTTGAGGAATTTCTTGATAAGGTTTGAGAATATATCAGGTTAATTGCTTGAATATTGCTTAAAAGATCAGTGTCATTCGTAACCTTTTCTCAAATGCTTCCTCAGCCTTTTATAGTACACATTTGAAATTTGCCCGTTGAAGAGATAGGCTAGTTTTAAATGTCACTTTGTATTCGTTGGCTTGTCTTGTCTTGGTCTGCAGGCCTTGTGATGTTGACCTTTCCTCATATTAAATGGCTTTCCAGCTTTGCAGGTCCTGACACAAGATGCAGTGTTTCCCATTGGCTCATTCCTTTTGCACAATTCTGGGCCAAACACTTTAAGACTTGGAAGCTTGACATATTACTATATCGAGTAATTCTTGACTTTATTCCAACGTATCTAAGTCAGTTGTCTTGGCTTGAATGATGCCTTTACCCCAGGTGACTTTAGTCTGCTTCAATCATGAGATTGACTCAACTATCACTTTAACTGATAGACTTGGCTTCTTGACCGACACTTCTCACAATTGTTCCTCGGACTGACTCCTCCAATGAGTCATTGACTTCCTTCTAGGCCATACTAAGTGACACACACAAAGAGAGTCTTCATTCCAAATCCATGATTGACTTCTTGTAATCTTGACTTAGCTGACTTAACTCAGCACTTCTAGTCCTAACTATTACAATGCAGAATTGCAAGGAAAATGGGGTGCCAACTTCCTAGTCTAAGTTTTACATGGAATCATCAAAATCTAACAAATAAATTTCCTAACACCTAATTTAAAATATTAACCCTACCGTACAAAATACACCAGTTGGATCATTATAAGACACAACAAAACATTTTACAGCTACAAAAGGTAATGAGATATTCTTTCTCTTCTCATTCCACCGTGAACATAAACCCACCAAAGTCACTTCCACTGTCACAACCACCATCCCACCACCGTCAAGAACCCAGAAACAAATAAAAAAGAATATAAAAGCCAAAGAGAAAAGGCAAAAATCGGGATAGTAGGCAGAATGATGGCCTTTGTTAACTCCATCGTAGAGATTGCCGTTGTTGCCCCGCCGCCCGTCGCCGCTGCTCCTCGTGTGTGTGGTGTGTTATTATGTGAGAGAGGTTTTAGAGAGAGGAAGAATTTTTTTGGGGGGAGTGGGTCTAGGAAGTAAAACAAAAGAGAAGAAAAAAAATTGAGAATGGGGGATTGGTTTACGAGAAAGAAGAAGAAGGAAAGAGAGGAGGTCGTGGGGTTGGGGTGAGGTAGATAGAGGGAGATTTGAGGGAAATGAGTTTTACTGGAAGAAAAAAAAAGATAAGGGAAATGGGGTGGGAGAGGGCGTGTGGTTGGTTTGGGGTAGGGGATATGGGATACTGGTAAATGGGTAGGGAAAACAGAAAGAGAGAGAAAAAGAAAAGGTAGGGGAAAAAGTAAATGAAAAGGTGGAGAATGAGGAAAAAAGAGAAAGAAAAAGAAAAGAAAAGGATTTTGACCAAGCTAATTTTGATCCAACACAATTTCTATCCAATTAATGTCTAGCCCTTAAAATTTTAATTTATATATATATATATATATATATATATATAAAACTTTATATAAAAGTTATAATATATTAATACTAGTTTAAATTTAATGTGTAGGCAACAAGAATTCTCGGGAATAGAACCTTGCATCGTTTCATCACATTCTACGCTATATTTCGAGGTAGGGGTTTTCTAATTCTATATTATTTGTCCTCGTTAAATGCATGATATGTGTTACTTGATAATTATACAACTACGTTGTGACGCCGGGGCCGAAGAGGGGCGGGAAATGATCGGTGCAAAGAAGGCACGAACAAGGAGCGGCTCCTGGCAGGCCTCTAGGTGAATGGGGACATGAATAAACCGATCCCACCTGAAGAAGAGGAGATTCTGAGACTATGTGGGTATGAGAAAGTACAGTTGAGGGAGAGCTTAAAAGATTTGATAGGTACTACTTATATCAACAAGATGCATCTTCTTTTCTGGTGTTCATCTCATTAAAACTGCAAAGTTAAGTGTGCTTGGCCTAGAGCAATTGTGGGATGGGTGACCCCCTGGGAAGATGCTCTCAGGGTGCGCGTGAGTGAGGACAAAACGCGTTGCAAAGACTCATGTTGGTTTGTGGGGACAATCGTCGATAGGGACGGATCCAGAATTTTTTTACATGGGGGGCACACAGCAAGGCAAAAACTTGTGTAGAAAGATCGCACCATGCGACGAAAAAAAATACTTTTATATGTAAAAAGTAATACTTTGTCCGAATATACTTTTTTAATTGTTTCAGACAATATTAATTTTTACACTAAAAGTATTACTTTATACATTAAAAAGTGTTACTATTTATTTCTGTCGCGCGATGATATCATCTCACAAGAGACTTACTCACAAAACAAATACAATCATAAACTACAAAATAAATTTCCTAAAAAAAAATACATCAATAATAAAATAGGTAGTATTATAAGCTACATAAAAAAGTAATGAGACTACACTTTAATTTTTTTAACTAATTAATAATTTTAAATATAAAGAATAAAAAAAATCTTTGGGGTGGGGGGCACGTGCCCTCACAACGGGGGTCGTGCGTCCGTGTATGGTCGTCGAATTGGAAGACAGACCATTACATACGTGCTACGTGTTTATAGTCGCGTGGGACCATACAGATGTCTGGGGCATAAAAGTTCCCTTCGGTGAAATCCCGGCAGTGCGAGCCATGTTTCAATGCCATAGCTACAGTTAAATTTTCAATTGTAAGCATGTTATTATGTGATGTGTATTGTGTATTTAGCTTGGACAAATTGCCCGTACTGAGCTGTTGAATGCTCACCTCAAAAGAAATTTTTATTTCAGATTGATGGAGTTGGCGGGACACGTGGAGGCAGTGATCCGAAAAATAAAAATTTAGAAAAATAAACTTTATTTTTATATTTTCTTTGTTGGACATTTTTACTGTTTAGAATTAAAATTTGTTTATGGAATAACTTTCGGATTATTATTTAATATTTTTTATATTATTCTTTAAATGGTAAATGATCTTTGGAATACTTAGAATCACATTTTTATAAATCGCACTATCATTTTAAACTCGTGTATTATTTCGAAATTATGAAAACGGGATGTTACAGTACCAACAACGAATTCTTTTATTTTTTTTGTACTTTTAATTTGTTAAGCAGAAAAGATGCACATACTGATTTCTTGCTATGTGATCGAGATTTTTTTCCTTTGCTAAGAAGTACAGCTGTATATTTGGATGACAAGGTATTACCTTAAGAAAAGATTCTTATTGATGGATAATAGATTTATAGAACTAAAAAATGGTGACAAATATTTGAATATTTGAAAGCATTACACAAATCTCTTTCATATTTTGAAATGAGATTAATAAAACTAATCAAATTGATGTTAAATAATTTACACAAATAGTCGATGCTATAATTGTCCTATAAAATCAATTCTATTTTACCAATCAATATTTATTCTTATTTTTATATTTTATTAACTAGACGAGTCTCCGAAAATTAGCGGTACTTTACTTTGGTAAAATAATAAATCAACATTGTAAGATCAAATAATTAATGTCTAGCAACCAATGCATATTTTGGAGTTATTTAAAATTTGCGATGTTTTGCTTTGATAAGTCAATCACAAGATTTTTTGAGTAACGGAAACATTGAGTATGATGATTAATAATAATATTATCTGTCAAATAAATTGATATATAACTATGTTTATAGAATGTGAGAGAGAGAGAAATATAAATGAGCTTAATTTGACATTAGAGTGTGTGTGTGTGTGTGTGTGAGAGAGAGAGAGAGAGAGAGAGAGAGAGAGAGAGAGAGAGAAATATAAATGAGCTTAATTTGACATTAGAATGAGAGAGAGAGAGAGAGAGAGAGAGAGAGAAAATGAGCTTAATTTGACATTTTAGTTTATAATTGAAAATATAAAATTGATAGATAAGTCTTTGTTTTTATTTATCTTATATGAATATTATTATTAAAATAAAATAATAAATACTAACTCATCTTAATAGATATTTTTGTTATAAAACAATATTAGTAAATAAAAATATGTACAACGCACATGCGGATTACTGGTTAAAGGGATAACACAAGATACATGTAAAGATACATGAAACTAAAATTCGTGAAATATATGTAAAATCATTTATATATATGAAATTCCAAATGTTAATTTCTTATTATGAAATATATGTAGATTTTAATTTCATTCATTAATAAAATGATTTTACATTTATATTATTTTCATCAGAAGTTATAAAACAGGATAATGATGTATTCTTTGCATAGATGAATGTGCTGCATCTCTAAGGAACAATGACTTGAGCATCATGTTCCTTATCCATGTGTATGTAGCCTACTATCCCGGTAATATAGCCATTGTCAATCTGCCAAAGATCAAAATCCCATGCAAGACAAAGTCCAGCAATCAAGTCACTTTTGAATTTCGAAATAATCCGAAGGGTAAACCAGTGAAGAAATCTTACATAAACCAAAAATCCCAAATTACAAATCAAGGTAAAAAAGAGGGAAACAACTATGAAAGTAAAATAGCATTTCCAGACTGTTATTGGAAATCGTCTCTAATTAAATTCCTACGCAAGAGCATAATTTCGACTCCAGAGTCATGGGAAGCCATCAATTACTAAAATAACAGCACACATGCCAAATTTAGATCAATGGAGACAGTCAGATAAACAAATCTGAGGCTATCTGGACGACACATTACCGTCATGCACTAAGTTCTATGTCGACCTCTTCCCTCTTTTTGCCTTTTCTTGTATTTGAGGTACCCTGTTCTTGTTGTTCAGCTTTCTTTTGAGCACGAATCATTGCTCTTCTTGCACGGGGCCGCATCTCACGCACTTGTCTTGCAGGCATTACATAAGGTTCTAGAGCCCGATCACCAAAAGGGTGCTCGTTGCCAGCAAATATCCTCAACTTTCTGTCTCTATCCTGAACAGCAAAGACTATTGTTAAGCTAAATCAACCAACGGAGCGAATTAAACAACTTGGGTGTTGAGAATAACATAGCAAATTAAGGAACATAAGCGCTCTAGCACAGTTAAGACAGCTAGGATGCCTCATAATATAGAGCTTTCTCGAATATATCAGAAAGAGATCTTGATATTCAACTTCACAAATGATACATGCCATGTCAATTTGCCGTTGATCTGACTTTAGAGTTTTGAACATTATTGAAAACAACATTTCAATTCCTAAAAATAAAGTATCTCTTCAGGCAGAAATCTGCTGATGAGAAGTGCAGTTTCCATTCAAGGGGGACCTTTTGCTACATTACACCCATGTACGATGCAGCACATAAAGCTAAATGCGTCCCAAAAATTACAAGAAAAACATGAACTCCTCTCTTATGATTAATTCATCACAAAATAAATAGCACTCCCGTAATCCCTCATACTTTTTGCTGAAAGCGAGAAAGGCAGCATCAGTGTAGCTCAACAAGCGGCGATGGACAAGAATTCAAATTGTTGAAAGTTTTAAACACATGCACCTTAGAAGTTTGAAGTTTCCAATTTCGATCAAAAGTGGTTTATATCGTTTAACTTGTAATCCAACCATTTTCCAATATATGGAATTAATTTCAGACTAGCCTAATGCCTCACAGCTCAAACAGAAGAATGGACTGACATAATACCCAAACTGAGGAGGCTAAGGAAATGCACTCAATTTAAACTTTAGAGGATGTATGAATTTCAGTGTCAAATGAGAACAAAAATGTATCAAGCAGAATAGACTCGCATCACGTAATTTGTTTCTAGGAAGCATTCGTAGGACAGCTTTGCGAATAACTTCTGTGGGATCCTTGGCCATCTGGTCTTTCAAACTCCTTTCCTTGAGGTGGCCTATGTACCTATGGAGTCAAAACACGCAAAATATCAGTAGATGGGATCTTTCCATGCCACAAATACAAAGTTTTCAGTCGAACATCACAGCAGCAACCTTCATTAGCTTTTTATGATTTGTAAAACATGGACCAGAAAGCAACAGCGCGAATAAATACCAGTGCAATTATGTCACCATTTAAAGCAACAAAAGATATAAATGTGATACGTACCCTGTATGCCAACGGTAAAACTTATCAGTCATTTTCCTCCCAGTGACACACACATCTTTTGCATTAATAACAATGCACATATCCCCCTCCTCCCGATAGGGTGTATATGTAGGCTTGTCCTTCCCCTGAACCACAGTTGATATATGTGATGCCAGTCTCCCCAAGACCTACATCAAAAACCAAAATTCTATTATTCGCGTAGCTCATAACTAGGTATATACCAGACTCCCCAAGGAAAGGCATATTTAAACCTGTCCCTTCGCATCAAAAACTCTCCATCTCAGGCCTTCCAAATCGATCCGTCTCAGTCCAGCAAGTGCTTTCTGCGAGATTATTGATCATATACTGGTGAGCAGGGATTGGATGCACGGTATAAAGATCAACAATAAATCAAATAAAATCGATATGAATTAAGTTACACCCTATAGAACTTGTTCAGCTTCTTTGTCGGCTGAGAAGAATTTAAAGCCACTACCGCTATCTAAAACAAATTGACAACAATAAAATGCCGAAGCTGAATATCGGGGAAAGAACCGCAAAATAATAGAATGGCTTAGTATCATGCCCTAAAAGCAAAGAAGATACTTAAAAAAATCAAACCCTTGTCTCAGAAGTATGAAAGTTTTTCCCTCTATACAAAATAGGAAAACAACATTTCTCTCTCCTTCGATAAAATGGAATAACCAGGTTCTGAAAACTCTCATACAGGACATCATTCAAAAATTAAACTTGATATTCACATACTATAACTCATCAATCACTTCCTCTCGCAATCCGAAAAAACTTTGTTCAGTAAATTTCACAAGCACCTGGCATGCATCCATGAACAATCAATTCCAGAGACCCGCATAATGGGATACAGACACAAAGAGAAAGAGAACCTGCCTTGAGATTGCCACTGAAAGACTGAGCTGCTGTCGACATTCTAATTTTTTTGTCCGATGACTCAATCAGGAAATTGCAAGCAAAACGTGAATTTCGGATTTCTGTGAATTTTGGCTGTTAAACCCTTGAGAAAGAGAGTGGCGTTGTGTTGGCATTATATGGGCCTATGATTTACTATGTTGGGCCTACAAGTTTATATTGATCCAGCCCATATGATTTAGAACATTGCAAAAAAAAAACCCCTCTCTTGTTAATTTTTGTGTTTTACATTACACTAGGACATAGGTTTTGTGCTCAGTTTATGAAATTAGAGCTCTTTTTTCTTTAACTTTTTTTTTTTTTTGGCTTCTCGCAAATAATGTAAAATTTTAATTCTTAATTACATTGTTATAATTATTTTTACATTATTTTTCATAATTTAATTATATATTCCAATAGCTGATATTTATATTTTTAGGCCTTTAAAAAACAACTTAGTTAATTGCTCTAATTTTATTAATCAAAAATATTCAATAACTATATCTTCTATTTTTTAAAGTAGTTTACTTTTTTAGATTATATAGATAGATTGTTTAAATTGTATAGATAGAAGCTTTGATTTTGAAATTATTATTTACCTTTTAGATCATAATAAATTGTATATACGGAATATCGATTTACTGAAAAGGAATAGATTGTATAGATAGAATCCCTTGATTTTTGGAGTATTTGTTATCTTTTAAATTATATATGGAAAATATGAAAAATATATATAATATAGGGTTGGCACGTGGATAAATATGAAACCGGCATGTGAAATTGGGAGAATAAGGAGCTGCCACATGTCTCAGAATAATGAGGTGATGACATATGTCACATTTATTTTTTCACTAGAACAACACCCGTGTGTTACATGGGATTCAAACACAAACAACTTTTTGTGTGATATGTGTATTGATAAAATTGTTGGAGGTGAATTTCTTAATAATAGTGAGAAGATCCTAAAAAAAGTGCATAATACTTTTTATTATTTTGTGAAAATGTGACTATACATTGTGATAGTCTGATTGTGTGATTCTTTAAAAAAATCATATATGTGCAGAAAGAAAAGAACTGAAGAAACTACAATTAAAAAAAATAAAAGGATCGATAATTTGGGTTGGAGTTGGTTCCGAGAAAAGAAATATTTATATTATTAAAGGTCATTCTGAATAAAATAAACATGTAATGAGCATGGATTGGATTTAAATTTTTGCCATATTTAAGCTAAATAAATATTATACTTCACTGAAAAAATAAACAGATTTTTCCTTTGAATTTTAATTAACTCAAAATCATATAAATAATGATTCTAAATAAAATCATATAAATAAACTTTTGTCTATCCAATTATACAAATTTATGTCATCAATTGGCTTCAAAAAAAATTGTCCTTTAATATTAATATAATCATTACAGTAATTCATTTTGTAAAATTGCAATACTTTTCAGTTTCATAAAAAAAATGGTAATATACAACATTTAGCTTAAAATGTCGTGAAGTAAAGAATTTGGTCCACATTAAAGAACCTAGTTGAATAATATTTATATATCATGAATTTCAAATTCACGTGCATTATTTTTATTTTATTTTTTAAAATATTACTATAGATTTATGAATGAACTAATTTTAATTTCATATGAAACTTTCACCCCAAATATTTATCATGTACATATAGTCTTTGATTCACATAAAAAAAATAGTTGTATAGATGTAATCTTTAATTTTTTTATTATTTGTTACCTTTTACTTTATAATAATCTGTATAGATAAAATATTTGATTTATAAAAAAAATAGGTTGTATAGATATAATCCTTATTATTTGGACTATTTGTTATCTTTTAGATTATATATAAAATATATATAAAAAATATATATAGGGTTGCCATATGAATAAATGTGAAGCTGCCACATAAAATTGAGAGAATGAGGAGTTGACATATGTCCCAAAATAATGAGGTGATAACATATGTCATATTTGTTTTTATTAGGTTGATTTGCCATTTAAATTTGTTATCTTTTAAAAATAAAAAATGTATTGTAAATCCAAATGAGAGAATATCTTTTATAAAAAAAATATATAAAATTAAACTAATATAGTCTTTATCAATTAAAATATGCAATTAGTTGAATGGATTGACATTGATGTTTCCTAACTATTTATCAGCTATGTACAAATTTGAGTTGGGATTTTTTTTACATTCTCGGTTATTAAAAAGGGACAAAAACTTTGGTCAAACCGTCTAACAAGTCAGTTCCGCTAGACAGCCTCAACCCGACCCAGTTTTTTTTGTAATTTTCATGCATCGGTGGTAATTTTATAATATTCTGAAGCGGTGTCATATGATCTCTAGACCGGTGGCATTTTGTAATATTAGGGGCCGTTAAAAGTATTAGTTTTTCCCCAGAAAAGTATTAGTAGTACATCTGAAAAGTATTAGTATCCCCTTGACAATATTTTTAATAGCCCTCATGAAAATTATTGATATCTTCCCTCAAAGATATTAGTAATCCACCTAAAATGTATTAATTGTCCCCTTGAAAAATGTTACGTAGTGATGTAATATTAGGCAGTTGCATAGAATCACTAGGACCCTCAAAATTATTACTTTTTCTTGTGAAAAGTATTAGTAATCCCATTGAACAGTTTTTCTTAGTAATTCTCATGAAAATCATTTGATTTTTTCTCAAGAAAGTATTAATATACCCCTAAAATGTATTAATAGTCTTATTGAAAAGTGATGCTGCTTTTTAGGGCAAATCACTCCAAGTCAATGGTGTTGATAAAATCCTTCTTCCTAAGTGGGAGTCTTCAAGTCTTCTTCTCCGGGAGCTGGAAATTCTTCAATTGGGAACTTGTCTGCACACGTACGCAAACGTTAGGGGGGTCTCTGGAGGTTGCCCTGGGAGGCCCCTCCGACGCTCAAGTCAACATGATGATCAAGAGCTAATAATACAGTCAACGAATATTGAATTAAATGCGCAGGAGGAATTATTATGAAAATAACATAATGTACTTACAAAATGAATAGAATGAACCTTTTTATACCTGGGAGATGGGCCGCATAGTCTGTATAGGAGAAATCGGCCTATGGGCCAGTCCATATAGGAAAAATCGACCTATGGGCCAGTCCCGGACTCCTTTAGGCTGAGTTATTCCATTAAGAGCCCATTGGACAATTAACATTAAATTAATATATAAATCACTTTATACATTAAATAATGAACTTCAGTGTTGAGGTATGAAGCAGTGCGGGAGGTAAACCGATTTCGTGCCTGACTTGTCTTGAGATTCCTTGGAAATTTAGGATGACCTCTTCTTTTGGGGTCTTAGCCAGAGAGGGTTTAACCTTTCGATAACATCGAGTGGATCCCCGTGAGGAGACCCTCCCCCTCCAGGGTCTTAGCAAGAGATAGTTTCTTTTATGAGGATCCCCCCTTTAAGGGAGCTTAGCTTTGACCACGTCGTCCAATTCCCTCGCTTGGTGGAACACTTGATGAAATTTTCTTAAAAATTTGAGGAGAGTACCCATAGGGAGTTGTAGAGAGGTGTGGAGTACATCGAGTGAGGAGAGTGGAGATGAGAGCCTGAGAGAGGGGAGAGATTGCTCCGGGATGCCTCCCCAGAGTGGTCAAGGGCGCCCCCTAGGCGCCCTTGTAGGGTGCCTCTATGGGCGCCTCTGTGCGCCTTCCTATGTGGAGAAGGGCGCCTTCCCGGGGGGCGGCACAATCCCCCCAGTCTTCATTCCTTGTGTTTTCTTCGTCTTTCCGAAGTTTTTTCCTATTATGAGCCAGACTTCAGATTCTGGAAACCTTTCTTCATTTCCACGTTTCTCTGTCTTCTCCGGAGTTTAGCTTCTGATTCCTTGTCCGTGGGAACTTGTTCTTTATTTGTGTAGAGATGGACCCTTCCCTTCGGAAGGAAGCTTTAATTTCTCCGGAATGGCCGGAGATACTTGTGTTTTAATGTTTAAGGGACATTGTTCCGCGGTCCATTGAGGGCGACCTTCCGGAGCTCGGAGGGGGTACCCTTCTGGAGCTTTCCCCAAGTTCTTGCTTTATCCTTTCCAGAGCTCGGAGGGAGCACCCTTCTAGAACTCAAAGGGAGCACCCTTCCGGAGATTTCTCTAAGTTCTTGCTTTATCCCTTCCAGAGCTTGGAGGGAGCACCCTTCTGGAGCTAGCTTTCCCCAAGTTCTTGTTTTATCCCTTCCGGAGCTCGGAGGGAGCACCCTTCTGGAGCTTTCTCCAAGTTCTTGCTTTCTCATTTTGATCTTTTCCTCACATGTGTTAGCATTTTTGCCTTTTTTTTCTTGCCCATTTTCGTCATGGAGAAAAATTTATTGGGACCTTTGTGAGGACGCCCCTTCTCTCTGGGGTATTAGCCGGAGAGGGTTTGATTTGCAAGGATTTTCCCATGAGGGAGCCCTACGAAGCATCAATGGAGAGGTTTATTTATGGGACTCTCCCGGGAGGGAACCCTCTTCTCCGGGAGCGCGAAGCATCACTGGAGAGGTTTATTTACGGAGACTCCTCGGGAGGAAGTCCCTCCTCTTTGAGAGCGTGAAGCATCACTAGATAGGTTCATTTACGGGGACTCCCCTGAGAGGGAGTCCATTCTCTTCGGGAGCGCGAAGCATCACTAGATAGGTTTATTTGCAGGGACTCCCCGGGAGGGAGCCCTCATCTCCGGGAGCACGAAGCATCACTGGAGAGGTTTATTTACTGGGACTCCCTAGGGAGGGAGCCCCTCCTCTCTGGGAGTGCAAAGCATCACTTGAGAGGACTCCCTCGGAGGGAGCCCTTCCTCTCCGGGAGCATGAAGCATCACTAGATAGGTTTATTTATGGGGACTCCCCCGGGAGATAACCTTCCTCTCCGGGAAAACGAACCATCACTGGAGAGGTTTATTTATGGAGACTCCTCCGGCAGGGAGGCCCTCCTCTCTAGGAGCGCGAAGCATCACTGGAGAGGTTTATTTGGTTTTGATACCACTTGTAAGTCCAAGTGGCTACGATAATCTAGAGGGGGTGAATAGATTATCCCGGTTTTTCAGATTTTGCCCTCTTTTTCGTAAAACTCAAGCAAAGATGAAATGCTAAGTGCGGAAAGTAAATAGCACACGTCGATTTATAGTAGTTCAACCCACCTAGGGCCTAATCTACTACCACCCCAAAGATATCCTCAGGATGGATTTCAAAAAGAAAAAAAGATTTTATTAATTTACCAAAAATTAATACAACACCTTGAGGATTACCACAACCCTCTTACACCACCTTGAGGATTACCACAATCCTCTTACAACACCTTTGAAGATTACCACAACCTTGAAACACCTATCACCTAGATCACCCAAGTGTATTCTTACCACAAGAATACTCACAAGGATGTCTTGTGTTGAATGATGACCAAAATCAAGATTACAACTCAATAATGATTGATACAATGTGAGTACAAGTGTAATCAAGAATTGAAAACCTAGACCTCAAATTTGTGCAAGTGAAAGTGCTAAGGCTAGTACAACAAGATATATGAAAGTGTTTGCTTGATTGCTCTTTTTGCTTGTGTAGAGTGTTGTATCTTGTTGCTTGAATGAAGCCTCTATTTATAGGAGAGGACTTGGCTTTCATTTCCGCACATAGGCTCCTCCTTGGGGAGTGATTTGCTGCAAAAGAAACCATTGAAAATCATCAATATAGTCTGTTAGAAATCAATCCCACAAAATAGGGAAAAGTCATGCGAAAATGCAACGGATAGTTTCTTTGATAAACAAGGGTGCGCGACGACGGTCACAGAGATAAGATTGAAATTGAATTTCAGCGAATTTTACACAGGGGGACCGGTCGGAGGGGTGCGACCGGTCGCCTTGACTATGACCGGTTGAGGTTGATAAAAATACGAAACAAAGAAGATCAACCAAAAGAGCAACTCCCGTGTACCGGTCGCCCTCACTGGTCGACCATGTCGCCTCCTCCATTTTTCTTACGTCCCATTTTCTGTTTCAAAACTCATCTCAGGTACGGGTTGCCCTATAGGGCGACCGGTCGAGCCTGAAACAAATGTGTTGTCCAATTTTTTATCGAAAATAAACTCCAAAAAATACTCCGAAAAATAGTAAAAACATTTTAAGTCGATCGGAAGTATTTAGACAACATTTAGGGACATTGTTTTGGTTAAAAACACATATTGAACAAAATCGAACAAAATCATCAAAATCATGATAAAAATATTTATCTAACAAACATTCCCGAGCAGTCTTGATATCTTAAATAATTATGCCACTTCAGACTCATTTTTGTGATACGGTGTAGGGCATCCACCCCTATATGAGTAGTAGGTTGATCTCGCCAGTGGACTTGATCACTGGGTCTGTTCTAGAGAGCCCACCTTTCTGTTCAGGGCCTCCAGAAGTTATGTTGATGAATTCAATCATATGAATGTTCTTCCTTTGGTGTTTGTGGTAGCGCAAAGCTTTTAGTGGATCTTGTTAATGACTGATTTAGATGAGCTTTCTCTTCAAGATTTAGTTTTCCTCAATGTTGTCATGTAGCTTCTACGGGCAGCCCAGGTCGGGCGCCCAAATGTAGGTGGGGCATAGGGTTTTGTGAGTGGCTCCTCAACATCGTGTTTGTTAGGAACTCAACCTTCAGTCGAATCGTGAGTGCAAGAGCCCTTGGTTGGTTTAGACTTGGTCTTCCTAAGTCTTGTGTTCCAAATGTTGCAGGCACATTTTTTTTATGTTAGAGTTTGGTGTCCTCTGCCTTAGAGTGGTGTCCATGTTGACGTTATTGTACTCCTCGCACTATGTTGGAAGTGTACTCCATGGTCTCTATATTCTAGACTTCCAGAAATGATATTAATGACTCCACAATACGGAAGCCTCTCTTGATATGAGCTTAGTTGGAGGATTATGGCCTAAGCATTCACTAGGGATTTTTTTCTTCATTGCTCTTCAGGAGATATGAAGTGTTGACCTTCCTAGGGAGTAATTTCACCGATATAGTTGAACAAATTGTGCTTCCACTTTTGGAGGCTAGGGGTTTTAGACTGTTCTTGGCTCTCCTAAGTGTCCTCAGGGCCTGTATTCACTTCTCTTGAGCGGCTTGAGTAGAAACTTGAGAGATCAAAGGAATTTGAGGGAGTCTAAGATGCCAAGTGAAAACACTCAATGGCATAATTGGGTGGTGGCAACCGCGTTCTTGAGCAACGCTTGGCTGCTTCTTATTTCGTGTGTGATGGGTCCTCAGGTTAATTCCTTCATGGATCAACTTTCTTCGTCTATAGAGTCTTCATCTTCTCCAATAAGTTGAGCATTTCTTTCTCCTTTCGTGTTGAGGCGTACCTCTCCAATAAATGAAAATTTTATGGAGCTCCCTCCAGCCGAGGGTGGTTCATCGAAAAGTCGTCTGAGGAGTTCTATTTTTATGTAAAGGGTTGCTTATTCCAAAGATAGCTTGACTAGTCTGGATGGCTCGTAGATTCTCAGCCCGAGCGCCGAGGAGAGTTTGTGTCTATTATTTCTAGATTTCAAGGTGTGTTTGTCCTCTATCAATGTGATGGCTTCTTCAGTGTCTGGTTGATTTCCAGTTCATTGTCCCTCTCTTCCGTTTCAGTCAAGTGAGGGCCATTCTTCATGCAACAAGCCATCGTGGCCTACAACGGGGGTGCCCTTACGAGAGGTCTTTATGCAGCTGGTGGAGCTCAGGGATATCCTCGGCGCTCTGGGAGCATTGATGTCTTAGAGCGTTTGGGGCAAAGATCATTGATCTAGAGAGCTTCCTGGTCTAGTGGACTTATTTGATGAGCGAGAGCCCTCGTAAGTAGGACATTGCGGAAGGGCACCCTTTTGGCCGGTATGGGCGTCCCCTCGAGCGGGCAAGGGCCCCCTCGAGCCAAAAGAGCGTCTCCTTCTTCTCTCTGAGTTGTTGAATGGCACCTGTAACGCCCCAATTTTTAAAATATAAGAGTAACTTAAGTTAATAAGAAATCACATTTAAAAACGTATGAATAAGACACATCTTAAAAAAATAAGCGGAACCATTTTATTAATAAACTCAAATAATCCCTGACTCTTCTGCTGCGCCACTCTGATTTCATAAAATATAGTCTAATTATAAAATTTTGCGTCCAAATAAACAAAGTATTCAAACTAAAATATTGGTCCTCCAAAAATAAAATACTAACTGTTAACATTATCTTAAATTCATCAATAAAATAAGATTTTCCAAAAACAAAATCAAATTAAATAAAAATCATTGACTTTGCATCCACCACCTCCAATCCTCGCTCGAGCTCCTCAACCTCAATTGATTTTCGTTAATCCGCGTAGTAACTAAAATGATTATTCTAATCTTCTTGATTCTCGATTCCCGAATCAGATTTGTAGAGAAATGGGGTGAAGTTTGTAAGGGAAAATTTTCAATTTATAGAGCTGAATTCTGGAATTAATTATTGAGAGTTAAGTTCTTACATTAAAAATTATAACCCTTCACCTTTCATCTTCTTTTCATTAAGTTTGAGCCCTTCTAAATTCATAACTGAAATTTTCATTAAAAGAGGCTAATTAAAATTATATTTTTCTATTTTTTTTATTAAAAATCTGATTAGATAAAATTTAAGGTTAAAAACCTTAATTGAAATTTCGGCCCTAAATTATGAAATTTGATTTTATGGATTTTGAAGATAAGTAAGGTTTGTTAATGATATAAAATCTGTAAATCTAATACGAGTGAAATTCAACTTAATAGGGTTTAATAGAAATCTGGATTGTAAAAGGATAATGACTGAATTATAAATATTAATATCTGATAAATAAAATTATAATTTATATAATAATAATAATAGAAAAATGATATTACATACTATCCCCCTTTAACAAAATTTCGTCATCGAAATTCGTTGTCTTAACAAAGTTCATAGAAAATAGTGTCATTTTTTTACACGAGGAATTCTTATCTAATATTGAAAGTACACGTGAAATAATGCTTTTAAAAAAAATGATGACTTGAATTTATAAAATGTACTTTTAAAACATGATAATATAAAATATTCCATGAATAAAATGAATAGCGTGATATAATTAATTGCGTACCTTGAGGAATCCGACAAGATATGACGGGGGTGGATGTCACTAGATAATTTTCTTTCAAAATTTGAAAATATATTTTTTTTTCAAGTCTACAGAACCGTAGATCTGCTCTGATACCACTTCTAATGCCCCCATTTTTAAAATATAAGAGTAACTTAATTTAATAAGAAAGCACATTTAAAAGCGTATGAATAATACACATCTTAAAAAAATAAGCGAAACCATTTTATTAATAAACCCAAATAATCTCTGACTCTTCCGCTGCGGCACTTTGATGGCTCAAAAGCTACCTTTAAAACCGAAGGTAAGTGCACCTATCGTTTTATAGTATAGATTATTGAGTACCGAGTGTCATTCCCACGAGGATTGTAAGTACTAATAATTGTCGTCTTTTTGTTATTTAATCTAGCAATTTCAGAATTTTTGTTTGATGAAAAAAAAATAAAGAATCTAAATTATCAAAGTGTAAAAATGAAGTAAAATTTGTAGAATAAGAAATCAAGAGATAGAAGTGTGTTTGAATGTAAATCCCTCTAGAATGTTTTTGTGATTTGACAAGTTAAAAAATACAACCATAAGCTCTTAAACAAAACCAACCTCTTTTAATAAAATCTCATGTCTTGTGGACCGTAGAAATTCCCAATTTAAGTTAAACCCTTTCTCAAGGCGAAAAACTCCTAATCTCAAGTTGATTAACTGAAATTTCTTTCTAGTTAAAACCCCTAAGATTGCATTATAACGATTTGTGAATTCCCATATTAGGTTTGACCCTAATCCCTATATCTAGGATTGCATGCAACTCTTTTCACTTATATAGGTTCTATTTCACCATGAATCTCTCGATTTCCCGGACGAAAAATAAACTTCAAATCAATAATGCGCATGTACCAATTTGAATGAATAAAGCATAATATAAGTGAATCACACTAAATATGAAGATTTTTATTAAAAACATACACACCTTAATCACAAATCCATTCTAGAGTTCATTACATTCAAACACTAGGAGTTTTAGCTACACATGCTTTTGACACAAGAATAAATTACACAAGAAGATGTAAACATTGTAGACATGGTGTACTTATCTTTATCAAAATCTCAATTGACTTGATGATGTTGCTCCAAGCCTTCTTCCCCAATGTTGCCTCAAGCTTACTCCTCCAAGACCCCTTGATCCCAATTATGAATATGATGAATTATCTAACCAAATACATGAATGAATTATGAATGATGATTCTTCCAACTTCAACTCTTGACTTTTATAGACACCATTTTTGTATAATAATACATTGATAGTGCCATCTTTTGCTAAATAATTGCCTCCACTTTCATTATTGGTTGGTGAATTCTTGTACTCAATTGATGATTGAGGGAATATGGAGACATGGTGGAGCAAAATTGGGTGTTAAAGGTGTACAAAAGTGGTCAAAAAAAGCTTGGTTGGTGAGTTTTTCATAGAAAAATTACAAAAGGAAGTCCTTGACATGGCCATGTCGCAAACACACCGGCTCTTGCCCGACATGGCCATGTCGCCCCAACACGGCCAGGCCGTGTTGGGGCTATTTTGTGCGAATTTTTGAGTTTTTGGCTCCCGCGAATACGGCCGTGTTGCCCAACATCCCCTGCCCGTGTTGGACCAAAAAGGCCCCGAAATGACGCGTTTGGCTTGGAATTTCGAGCGTTTTTGCATCCTTAAACTCCTGGCATGTTTTGACATGAATCCATGGTCCGAAATTCACCAAAATTAGCCCCGAATGGTCAATCTACATCATAAAAAGCACCTCGAGCAATTTGAACTATGTACAATCAAAAATTTACAAAACTAACAATAAAATAACTTGAATTCTACTCAAATATACACATAAAACATGCATAAAAAGACCCTTATCACACTTTGATTTTATAAAATATAGTCTAATTATAAAATTTTGCGTCCAAATAAAAAAAGTATTCAAACTAAAATATTGGTCCTCCAAAAATAAAATACTAACTGTTAACATTATCTAAAATTCATCAATAAAATAAGATTTTCCAAAAAAAATCAAATTAAATAAAAATCATTGACTTTGCATCCACCGCCTCCAATCCTCGCTCGGGCTCCTCAGTCTGAATTGCTTTTTGTTAATCCGCGTAGTAACTAAAATGATTATTCTAATCCTCTTGATTCTCAATTCCTGAATCAGATTTGTAGAGAAATGGGGTGAAGTTTGTAAGGGAAAATTTTCAATTTATAGAGCTGAATTCTGGAATTGATTATTGAGAGTTAAGTTCTTACAATAAAAATTATAACCCTTCACCTTTCATCTTCTTTTCATTAAGTTTGAGCCCTTCTAAATTCATAACTGAAATTTTCATTAAAAGAGGCTAATTAAAATTATATTTTTCTATTTTTTTAATTAAAAATCGATTAGATAAAATTTAAGGTTAAAAACCCTAATTGAAATTTACGCCCAAATTATGAAATTTGATTTTATGGAGTTTGAAGATAAGTAGGATTTGTTAATGATAAGATAAAATCAGAAATCTAATACGAGTGAAATTCTACTTAGTAGGGTTTAATAGAAATTTGGATTGTAAAAGATAATGACTGACTATAAATATTAATATCTGATAAATAAAATTATAATTTATATAATAATAATATAAAAATACGGGATATTACATCGCCCCTCTAGAAGGAAGGGTATATCCTCATGTCTTCTCAATCGTCTACCTTCTAACTTGGTGTTCCCGGCTTTGGAGCCTGCTGCCTCCATGAATGACTTCATGAAGTCTTACAGGGCTCTGAATACTTCCTTTTGATGGAGAATCATAGTGCGAAGGTAGTAGTGAGCTTGTCTATCCTAGTGATTGATCTAACTAGGAGCTAATCAACCAAGTTAGTGGCGTTTGGTCAGTGTTGTCCGGTTACTTTACAATAGGAAGCGTCCATCATGCAGTAGAGATCCGCCTTTGCATGGAGTTTATCTAAGTGCTCCTGAAGGACCTCTAGTCTCATCATACTCCGGGAGGCTGGAGATCTTGATGCCCGAGGTAAATGGCTTAGCCCAAACGACAGGGATCAGTGAACTTCCTCCCTATAGCAATGGCCTGCGAGTTGGCTTGGCTGATGTTTTACCGCTTGCGACTCTTTTGCGGGCTTGTGAGTGTGGACTTGAGAGTGTTAGGCTCTATTTCCAGCTTCTCTTCTAGCGAGAGCGTGCTGGTCTCCTTGATTTCTTCCATGTCCTTCATTTATTTTATCTTCTTCCTCAAGGTTGGGGTCTTCAATATCTGGTGGAGCTTGAGGGAGGTCCTCCCGCAGCTTCTGCTGTAGCATGATTCCTCGAAGCAGCTCGGGCAGGTTTTTCAAGCAGGGTTTGGTGGGCTATTCGCGTTAAGAGAACTTCTTCAACAGGCGGAGCCCCCCCAAGAAGAGGAGACGACGCCCTTCTTGGTTTTGGCGGAGGTGGCGCCCCTTCCCGAGGAGGGGGGCTGGCCTCCCATCTTCAATGTGACAATTCTTCTTGCAGATTCATGGCTCCACAGCCAGCAGCTTGGGATTCTTCAGCTAGTGGCAGCTCTTCATGATTCTCGCTGCATTCTTCTTTTCTTTTTCCTTGACCTTCCAGGCCAAGTCTTCAGTGATGGACAAATATCGGGGCGGTCTCCCACGGCCCTGACCGCAGCTTGATGCTTCAGAGCATTCTGGGAAGCTTTTTCCAGCAAAGCTTGGAAGGCTTCTTGGGTCAGGCGAACTTCTTCAGGGGCATAATCCCTCTTTTGTGCGGCGGTGGCGACGCCCTTTCCTTCTCATGGGGGATGTGGCGTCTTTTCGACGGGCAGGTAAATTTCTTCAATGGGCGGAACTCCTTCAGATGGAGGTGGTGGTGCCTCTTCTTCTTGCGGGGGAGGCAGTGCCATTCCAGTGGAGAGATAGTTGGCCTATTGCGTTCTTGATGGCCTTTCCTCTTGCTGGTCTCTTGCCCTAGGGCCTATAGCTTGGGATCCGCTCCATGCATTTGAGTCGGATCTGCTTCTTCGTGTGCTTTTATTGTTCCCACAGACGGCGCCAAATGATGCTACTTTTTAGGGCAGATCACTTCAAGTCAATGGTACTGATAAAATCATTTTTCCCAATGGGGAAGTCTTCAAGTCTTCTTCTCCAGGAGATGGAAATTCTTTAATTGAGAACTTACCTGCACACGTACGCAAACATTAGGGAGGCCCCTCCGACGCTCAAGTTAGCATGGTGATCGAGAGAGAATAATACAATAAATGAATACTGAATTAAATGCGTAGGAGGAATTATAATGAAAATATCGGAATGTATTTATAAATGAATATGAGGGACCTTTTTATACCTAGGAGATGGGCTTTGTGGCCGTGTAGGAGAAATCAGCCTATGGGCCAGTCCGTATAGGAGAAATCGGTCTATGGGCCAGTCCCAGACTCTTTTGGGCCGGGTTATTCCGTTAAGATCCCATTGGGCAATTAATATATAACTCGAATTATATATTAAATAATTAAATGACATCTTTTCCCCCCAACAAAAAGTATTATGTTTTTCGATTAAAAGTATTTTAGTATTCTTTTTGAAAAGTACTAGTTTTTCTCATAAAAAATATTATTAGTTCCCCATAAAAGTATTAGCTATCTCCCATAAAAGTTTTAGTAGTCATCCTGAAAAATATTTAGCAACCCCCGTAAAAATATTAGTTTTTCCTTTGAAAAGTATTAGTAGTCCCGTCAAAAAGTATTAGTAGCCCTCGTAAAAATATGAGCAGCGGCTGTGGTTGTTGTTGTTCTATTAGTGGTTGCACGGTTGTTGATGGTTGAACGGGTTAATGAGCCGGATTGATTGCGGGTGGGGTATTCAGATTCGTCTAATGGATTAGATCCATTAGACGATCTGATAAGAGACTAACCCTTAAAAAAATATCAATGTCAATTTTGTTTCTTTCTTGTTTGTTTTTTGCAGTTTATTTGATATGTATAATTTAAAAGATATCAAATTCAAAAGATATTATAGATAGAAACCTTGATTTCTAGATTATTCGTTATCTTTTATATTTAAAAGTTAACAAATTTTAGAGATTTAAAAGATAACAAATTTAAAAGATAGTGTAGATGAAATCCTTGATTTTTGGATTATTTGTTATCTTTTAAATTTATACACAAGAATGACACATGGATAAATGTGAAGCAGCCACGTAGGGATGGCAAATGGAACCAAAATCGGGTTCCAAATCGGAACCAAAATCGTTGATCGGTCAACGGTTCCAAAATCAGAATCGGAACTATGTAATCCAATTCTAGTTCCAGTTCCGATTCCTTGGTCCCAAATATCGTGGAACCATCGGTTAGAACCATCGATGGAATCGTGGTAGAACCGGTGGTTAAAACCGTTAGTTTTGAGGTTAAAAACGACGATTTTCATTTTTTTGTTAAAAATATGCTAGAATATATATTAAATATTTATTGTGATGTTTTATATTCGTAACTACATGAGGTACGTTTTCAACCAAATGTTGTAAGTGAATTATGTGAACTCTGATTCCTCTATACTCCAATAGTATATATATGCAGTTTAATATTATTATTAATATTAAGCACAAAACTTAATTGAATATTAAGTCAAAGTCTTTTTCTTTCTTTTCCTTTTTCTTATAACTGAAAGTGATCAACCATTTAAAAAAATCAAAAAATATCAAAAGATAAACAAACAGTTCTGGTTAAACCGGAACCAAAACCATGGAGGAATCGGATTCTAAACCGAAACTGAAACCATCGGTTCTAGTTTTGGAACCGTAACCATGAGACAACGGTTCTGGTTCCGATTCCTCCAAAATGAGAATCCTGAACATGCGCTTTTAGAACCGAACCTAGCGGTTCTGATCGTGGCCACCCCTACAGCCACGTAGAATTAGGAGAATGAGAAGTTGACACATGTCCAAGATTAATGAGGTGATGACATGTGACAACTTTGTTTTTCCTTTTAATATATAAGGTTCATTTCCCTATCTATAAATATAAATATAAGCGAAACAAAAATGTGTTGTTAATTATTTATACTTCATTTATCTCATTAATGCGTGTAAAATATACGTGCATTTTGGGGCTTAAAATGATAAATATTTGATGCATTTGTATGCATATTTAGTGTGTTTTACTTGGTTTCCTTTGTTGAGTGTGATACTGCGTACTCTTGTGAATTTTGCAAAAAATTGAGCTAAATTGGACAAAATGAGATATCACATTCAAATGATATGTCAAAAGACAAAGTACGAGCAAAAAATGTGAAGGAGAGAAGCATGAACGGTCGAACAAAAGAGAATTTCCTTCAAAAACGTCCAAATGTGCTAACAGTTTCCAACACTGGCATGGTTTAGTATTTTGGCAATATCATTATCTACAAAATTGATATTAAGGTGATTCAAGTGGTTATGTAAAGCTAAGAGAAAGAGCTACAACTTTTATGAAGACCCAGGAGCAAATTCGGACGTTTACTAGTCACACGGCCGCACCGTGTCGAACCACACGGCCGTGTGACATGCCCGTGTGAAAAATGACACAACCATGTGAAAAAGGGAAGAAATAGGGGACGAAACCAAGCCGCATGGCCAGACCGTGTGGGACCCACATGGGCGTGTGGAGTTGGTCTGCAAAACCCACACGGCCGTGTGAGGCTACATGGCCAGGCCGTGTGGGACTCTGCCATACGTTTTTTGGAGTTTTTTTCCCGTTCCAACTCTACAAGTGATCTCTCCAAACATCTATAAAAAGGACCCAAGGCTTGCACGAAATTTCATCATCCAAAATCCATTCATACAGAGACAGCACATCTTACGCAGGAACGCAAGAATCAAATGTCTTCTGCAAGAGGAAGGCTAGGTCGTAAAGAACACCGCAAGGTCTTTCGCATCTACATGAGCACAAGAGGTTCGAAGGCTTAGGAGGGGAATCATCCTGACAAGAAGGGTTTTTCTTTCTATGTCTAGATCTCTTGTTTGTGCTTAAACGATGTCACAATGTTGATTTTGAATATGTCTATGAATTTGTTATCAATATTTGGCAAATCTTTCGGATCTTAGGGGCATAATCAAAACTATGGATTCATGTTAAATCTTGATTAATTGCTTTCATAATTGATTCATGTGTTCTATTTTATGAATTCAAGTGCTTATTCTTAATTGCTTATTATTTGGCCGGGAATAATTTGCATGTCATATTTGTTAGTGCGAGATTCGGGAGATGGTTCTAACAAAGACTGAATTCATACATAAACGGGTGTAACGAGTCGGGAGACCTACAACTGTTTGTGAGGAGTCATTTAATTCATAAATCTTTTGGGAGTTAATAATAGTTATAATATTACGGGAGATCTACAATTGTTATTAATCTACTATTTATTTATCACCTAGGAGGGGGAATAGACTAACTTAGGAATTGAACCATAGAATTGCATGAATTGATTTTGAAACTTTAATTGGATTTAATATTGAAGAAACATGTTGAGATTATGTGCCTAAGGTTGCTCCTGTAGTTGTTGAAAATACGTGTGGGGTTTGCAAATTTATTTAGTTTTCTGTTATTTTCGATTTTTATATATTTGATATTCGGTCGCTTTAATAATATTGGAGTGCGATGTTAAGTGTTTCACATATCAATCCCTGAGGAATATGACATTGCTTGCTATTATCCTATAAACTACACGGTACACTAGCAGTTGTATGATCCAAATATTTTTGGCGAACAAGTTTTTGGTGTCGTTGTCGGGGTTTGAAAGATTCTACTTAGATATAGTAATAAGTAGTTCAATCTTAATTGAAGCATTTTTTTTGTAAATATTTTTTTCCTTTTTTTGGATTTTTTAATTTATTTTTCTTCTTCTTCGTTTCTAACATTGTTTTTGTTGAATGCAAGACTGGATTTTTTGGAGATACAAGTAGCCCAAATCGCAACTGCCGTGGGAGGCCAACATCAAAAGGGCAAATTCCCAAGCGATACTGAACCTAATCCGAGAAAACAGTGCAACACCATTCGACTGATGGATGGTACGGAACATGAGGGCTCAAGAATTTCAACCAACACGGCTCAATGACAATGATGTTAGAAATCTGAAGTCTGGCTGAAGACGTAAAACATAGCGCTTTATGGAAGGCAACCCAAGAAACGTCGCGACAAACTCCTGGGTAAAAGAGAAAAAAATCAGACGCACATGACCGGACCGTGCTATCTGCTCCTCCAGTTTCCAATTTGACAGACGGGCTCCTGACTTTACCGGAATGATCCAGGTAAGTACTCTTTACGCATTCCTCTTTCTTTCGATAATTTCCTTATATGTTCGGGACAAAACATATTTTATGTTTGGGGGGTTGTCAAGAATGCGTAATTTAGTATTTTCTTGCATTTTGCATTTTATTTAAGATTGCATGTAGAACATTTTTGCATTAAAATTTTCGATTGTTTAAAAAAATTTGAATTTTTTTATTTTAGCACATTTAATTGTTTTTGTGTGCGATTTTAGGTTTTTTGAAAATGCCCAGCTTCCGTATGATTTTACTATGAGCATTTTATGGAATGAGATAACATACTTCTGGGAATAATGTGATGGATTGTTAGGAAGATGTCATTTATTTTCTTAGCATTAGTTGAGAAAATTGGGTATTTGAGCATGTTGAAAAAAAAAGCATGTGAGCTTTTGTGCTTTAAACTGCTTTATGTTATGCAACTTTTTTTTTCTTGAGTGTGTCATTCATGATTGATAGAATTCTAGAACTTGCTCTGGTTTCTTCATTGAAGCTATGTATGTGTGCAATTTTTGAAAATGATTTAAGGTCATCTTTGTTTAGCTCACTTAGCCTAAAAAGCCTACCTATGAATTCATGATTCCCTAGTCAGTCAATTTTGAGCCAAAACTTTTTATTGTTAGCCACATTGATCTTTAAAATTTAAACATGATTTTATCACTGAATTTCTTGAGCTTTTAGAAAATGAACAAGTTTGGGGGAGATGTGGTGAAAATTTTATGAAAAAAGAGAGGAAGTTGGTAAAAGAAAGAGGGGTGAGCAGTATCTGGGTGAATGAAGAAAGAATGAAGCTCGAGAAAGAAAGAAAATCTTTGAAAAATCGAGAAAATCGAGCAAAAGAAAGAAAAATTCTGAAAATTGTGAAGAAATGAGAACTTGACGCTAGAAAAAAAAATAGGAAAAAAAGGACCTAAGAATGGAAAAGGAGAAATAAGGGTGGAGTTGAGTTGAAAAAGAAAATACAATATATAATGAGTTTTATGATAAAACTGGGTTGGTGAATTGCAAGTCTATGCGCTTAAATTCTATTTGCTCAAGTCAAGTCACTTAATCCAAATTTTTCCTACCCTTACCAAAGAGCCTACATTACAACCAAATGAAAAGTCATTTTTGATTCTTAGATTGTGCACACAAAAGTGGTTGTGATGTTGGATGATTTACAAGTCTATGATAGTTCTACTTTCACTGAATTGAATTTGAGCGCGAGTCGAGTGATATACTATCTACTTGTGAGTCGCGATGTCAAGTACCCAAGACAATATTGACTATGCCGAGTTTATGAATGATGACTTCTTGATTATAAATTACATGGTTTTCTTGAGTATGAAGACGAATGAGATTTAACATTCATAGTGTTATTGTGTGTTCTTTTTACCCCTTGATATTATTTTTCTTAATTTGCTCGAGGACTACCAATGTTATAAGTTCGGGGGATTTTGATGCATGTAAAATATACGTGCATTTTGGGGCTTAAAAATATAAATATTTGATGCATTTGCACGCATATTTAGTGTGTTTTACTTAGTTTCCTTTGTTGGGCGTGATATTGTATACTCTTGTGAATTTTGCAGAAAATGGAGTTAAATAGGACAAAATGCAATGTCATATTCAAACAAAATGTCAAAAGACAAAGTACGAGCAAAAAATGTGAAGGAGAGAAGCATGAACGGTCGAACAAAAGGGAATTTCCTTAAAATACGTCCAAATGCGCTAACAGTTTTCAACACTGGCAAAGTTTAGTATTTTGGCCATAACATTCTCTACAAAATTGATATTAAGGTGATTCAAGTGGCTATGGAAAGCTAAGAGAAAGGGATGCAACTTTCATGAGACCCCATGAACAAATTCAGACGTTTACTAGTCACACGGCCGTGTGACATGCCCGTGCGAGAAATTACACAACCATGTGACAAATGGAAGAAACAGGGGACGAAACCAAGCCGCATGGCCGGACCGTGTGGGACCCACATAGGAGTGTGGAGTTGGTCTGCAAAACCCACACGGCCATGTGAGGCTACATAGCCGCTGCCGCCGTGTGGGACTCTCGCACACATTTTTTTGGAGTTCTTTTCCCGTTCCAACTCTACAAGTGATCTCTCCAAGCATCTATAAAAGACAACACATCAAATTACGCAGGAACGCAAGAATCGAAGGTCTTCTAAGAGAGGAAGGCTAGGTCGCGAAGAACACCACAAGGCCTTTCGCATCTACGGGAGCACAAGAGCTTCAAAGACTTAGGAGGGGAATCCATCCTGACAAGAAGGGATTTTCTTTCTATGTCTAGATCTCTTATCTGTGCTTAAACGATGTCACAATGTTGATTTCGAATTTGTCTATGAATTTGTTATCAATGTTTGGCTAATCTTTAGGATCTTAAGGGCATAATCAAAACCGTGGATTCATGTTAAATCTTGATTAATTGCTTTCATAATTGATTCATGTGTTCTATTTTATGAATTTGAATGCTTATTCTTATTTGGCCGGGAATAATTTGCACGTCATATTTGTTAGTGTGAGATTCGAGAGATTAGTCCTAACAAAGACGGAAATCAAATTCAGACGTAAACGGGTGCAACGAGTCAGGAGACCTACAACTGTTTGTGGGGAGTCATTCAATTCATAAATCTTTTGGGAGTTAATAATAGTTGTAACGTACGGGAGATCTACAATTGTTATTAATCTACTATTTATTTATCACCCGGGAGGGGGAATAGACTAACTTAGGAATTGAACCCATAGAATTGCATGAATTGGTTTTGAAACTTTAATTGGATTTAATATTGAAGAAACATGTTGAGATTATGTGTCTAAGGTTGCTCCTGTAGTTGTTGAAAATACTAGTGGGGTTCGCAAATTTATTTATTTTTATATAAATTTGATATTTGGTCGCTTCAATAAAATTGGAATGCGATGTTATTATAGCCTAAATGTTTCACATATCAATCTCTGAGGAATATGACCTTGCTTGCCATTATCCTATATACTACACCGTACACTTCCAGTTGTATGATCCAAATATTTTTGGCGAACACTCATGACAACATGTCATAAATTGAAACAATAAAATACATGGGAAATAAAACAGAAAGAAAAAATTTAAGTTGTAGAAGAATAGAGATGTAACTTTTGAGCAGGTATCTTATAAGACGGTTCCACAGTGCGACGGATTGCTCTTTTAGTGTAAAGAGTGATACTTTTTGTGTAAAAAATGATACTTTTAATGTAAAAAGTGATACTTTACTGGAATACACTTAATTTTAGTGTATTCGGACAAATTATCACTTTTTATACTAAAAGTATCATCCGCTGCACCGTGCGACCGTCTTATACATGTTTTTGCCATAACTTTGTGGATTACTCTTTTGTTAGTCATCCATCAATGGATTGATGGAGTTTGTAGACACTTGAATTTAATACCAAATATTTTTATGTGTCAAAATCTTTAATCTTCATAATCAAGTTAAGATTTTATAAATTAAGAAGTGATTTACTAATATTTTGGTAAAAAAATACTTTGATTATGGCAAGATATGCAAGATAAATTATGATCGGTCAAGGATCTTAATCATACATCTATAGATAGAGGTCCTCTTCATAATTCATAGATAAAAAAAGACACAAGTTGCGGAAAAGAAATCCAAGCTACAAAGGCGGCGGCGAAATTCTCTCAACTTAAGAAGTTCAAATTCAATGAGGTCAATAGTATTCAGGAGACATTCAAGGCGTTTATCACTGATCAACTCAATTCCTATCTTTTGATTCGGAAATAAGTTTTCGAGCTCTTGATTTAATGTTATTGAAGTCAAATTTATCTTGGAGAAAGATTGAAGGACCGATTCCATCAATAAGCTTCCAAGTCAGAAAATCAAATTTCTTGAAGATTCAATGTTTGATTCGATAATAAGCTATTAAACCCTCAAATTAACGTTATTAAAACCCAATTCAAAAGCAGTGAGACCAAATAGACGATTCTACCTCCAAAACTACCAATTTTAAAGTTCATGATATTGAAGAGAAGAATAAAAGGAATTCTAGAGATTGTGACTCATATTTTTCACTTGATGCAAACAAATTCAATTCGTACAATTTTCATTGTTTGTTAAGTTTTGCAGATAATAAAAATTTGTGTTACAGAGTTCTTAACAAACTAGGAGCAATTGTCCTTTAGTGTTTTGCTTTTGCAAATTGTGAAATCAAGCCTCTTCAAATTAGGGGACTCAATTTGGATTGGGTCTGGGTTCGTGGGTTCGCAAGTTAAAATCAGCCAACTTAGACCCGACTTGTTTAATTATTCATGTCAGAATCTTGAACCCCGACCCGACCTGTTTTTTTCATAGGTAACCTAACCCGACTGTTATTTTTATGTAAATTTAATACTTTCAACTAAGTAAATTTAAATTTTTTAAAATCAACCACTATGACACTATATTCAATCAATAAAAAATATCACAATTCATAACATCAAAAAGAAATAGCATACTTGCATAAATAACATAACATGATAACATACTAATCATATTTTGAGGACAACATATAAAAAAATATGCAAAATAATAACAACATACATAATTAAGGAACTTTTAGCATGTACGCTTTAAGGACATCTCTTGTATTTTGTTTTCTATTATAGTTAAATATTTACTTTTTTTTTTTAAATTCACAAATGGGTTAGACGGGTTAAATGGGTCACTGCTTGTTGATCCGAACCCGACCTGTTTAATTTACGGATTATTCGGGTTCAACCTGATTTCGACCCCAACCCATGAAGACTGGACGTATACCATTAGTTTTGTTTTAGGTCCGTGTCGAGTTTGCGTATAGGGTCCGAAATTGCCACCCCTACTTCGAATTTCGGAACTTGGAAACGACCCTATATGAAGATTTGCCTACGGTGAGTCCATTATTGAAGAAAGGAGGTCCTTGGAGATTATTGAAGTGGATTGTCGAACTACGTCGACTCGTTGATTGTGATCGAGGTAAAATGGACATTTTAAATGGTTAAAATGATTAAAACATAGCAATGGATAGAAGGGAGGACCTAAGATTGTGATTGTTTGTTCTTTCGTTCCGTTTACTTTTATTTTCTAAGTAAATAGTGGTAATAAAATTTTAAAAAGTGAAAGTTGGATGTATAGATAAAAAATAGTAATTGTGTTGATATGATGTAAAATCTTTTAAAGATGTTGATTGTTTGTGAATTTTTTCAAGGAAATAATAGCCTAAAATATAGTGGCAAAAATGGAATAAAAAAATGAACCAAAAATAGGCAAATTGGATCTCATTTTATACCTTTTATTATCAAGCAAGGTTGCAGAAATCGCTAGGCGGTGGACGAGCGCCTAGCGCCTAGGGCGCCTAGAAATATCATTATTTTTCTCTTTTTTATTTTTTTTATTTTTTTTATTTTTTACTATTTTTTGGCCGATTTTTTTCCGCCTAGCCCGCTTTAGTGGCGCCAGTTCGATTTTTTGACCGCCTTAGGCCCGATTTAGGCCGCTTAGCCTAGCCGTCTAACCGGCGCCTAGCCCGATTTTTTGCCTGACCGATTTTCCGGCGATTTTAGCAAAATCGGATCGGCCTAGGGGCGCCTAGGCCGATTTTTACAACATTGTTATCAAGATTAAAATAAAAATAATAAAAATTGTAATAAATTAAAGAAATTACTTCTTTATATAAGTATGAGAGGAGAGAGAAATAAATAGTATGAAAGGTATTGAGAAGTGTGAAAGAGAAAGATAAATTAATTTAATTTTGAATAAAAATGAAATTTTTTTAAAAGAAAATCTACAAACAATCACGCATTTCACAAAATTTATACTCAAAAATGAAAATTTGGAATTTGTTTGATAGACAATCACAACCTAAAAGTCTAACACTCTCGGAAACCTTGTTGGATATTGATGTAATAAGATGCCACCTAGAGGTGGCAAATGGCCCAGGCTCGAGCTGACCGTCAATGCACCAAGCCAGAGAGCAAAAATCATTCCAGCCCAAAATTCCTTCGAGCTATAATTTTTAGATCCCAACCTAGTCCATGATTTAAAATATAGTTGAATATGAAATAGGCCGACCGAGACAACCATACCGTTGGCCCTAATATGCGCAATTCCTTTTATACCTATGAAATTGCAATCCAGCCAGCCCAACCTTGCCCTTATCACTGGGTTGGCCGGATTTTGCTTTGTGGCCGGGCAACCTTAGTATCATACCTAATTGCACGGTCTAATCTTGCTTTTTGCTTTCTGGCCTGGCGGCCTTAGTATCATACCCGATTACAGTCTAATCGTGCATATCTTTTTTTTTTTGAGAAATAATCGTGCATATCTATTAGGAAAGCAGTAAATATTTCAATGTAATTTGGATAAATATTTTAGAAAATAGAGAATAAGTTTACACAAAAAAAATTTAATATATTAAGGGAATGAACTGAAAATAAGATAATCAAGTCAAAACTCAAAAGGCATACACAAAAAGCATGAAAACAGTTTGTAGATTTCTAGCCTACATCATGTGTAGAAAACAATATAATCATTCATTACTTCAACCAAAGTTCCAAGTTCACCAAAAATAAATTTACATGACTTGGATACATTGCAGCAAAACCACATTCTCATTCAAGAAATTTTCTGCCACCTAAAATAAAATTACATCAACTTACCAAAGCTCATTCAAGAATTTTTCTTCAACTAACAAGTACTACATAGAAATCCCACCATCCAAGCATTAAAATTGTCTTGTCTTATGGACAGGAGAGACACCTAAAATGAAGTTTTATATAAATATATATAACTTTGCTCTACAAAATTACACTCAGAAGCTAGTCACTAAGCTTTTTCTGCATCTTTTTCTTCAAAAGTTTTTGAAAGTCATCTTCTGAGAGAGACAACATCTGATTAAGCAGTAACTTAACTCCACATCTCCTCATAATCTCATACCTAGGTTTAATCCTATCTTCTAAACTGTAACCGAAATATTGCGGAAATTTGACCAATTCAGATTTAGGGTAAACCATGGTCAGAAAAAACCCCCACTTCGGCATCAAATTTTCCGGCAAGCTAAAAGTATACAAAGTCCCATACCTCGATATCATAGTCGCAACATCCCCTAAAGTGTACCCCTTTTCCAAGAAAAAATTAGTCACGGGCTTTATATTAGCCTCAATGCTCAGACCAAAAGTCTGAGGAGATCGATGGAGAAGAAAAGCGACATTAACATCCAACGACCGAAAATAATCGGCCGTGGGACGTAGCTTTTCCTCCACGCTATAACTTATGATGTTTGGGCAGCGAGTTAAAATCTTACTCACGTTCTCAGCCGAAACACCCATCTCGTAGAGAAAATCTACGGTTGCTTTAAGCTTTTGTCTGCTGTAAGTGAGAAGCGGAGGAAAACGATAAATCACTTTCGCCCATTGCTTCTTATCAACGCCCAATTCCTCAAGAAATGTCATCGTGGGGATCAGATTTTCCGTGAGACTAATTCCACAAAGTTGAGGCCTTTTGCTTAGGATAATCGGAATATCTGCTTTTGGCACACCTAGATCAATTAGAAACTCAACAACCGGTTTGATTTTACCATCCAAACTATAGTACGCAAAAGCTGGAAATTTACGTATAACTTCCTTAATTGCGTCGAGTTCCATGCCGAGCTCTAAAAGGTAGAGAATGTGAGAAGGAAGTTTTCCTGTTGGGCTAATGTCATTAACTCGAGCCAGAGCCTTTAGCTTCTTGGAGTCGACAGTAGGAACAGAAGGAGAAACTGATGCGACTGAATTTTCCATCACGGGTTGTTTTTGAACACTTTCTTCTATTTTTACTTTGGCGGGTGGGTCGGGAAAATTTTCTACAACATCTACCAAAATGGCTTGATACTCCTCATGAAGTGACTCAAGGTATGGAATAAGAGCATCTCTGATCTCGAGAGTTGTGAGTTCCCGACCTGCAAATTTAAAGAATATATGTTACATTATCAATGGTTAATTACAAATGATACCCTTGAGGTTCAGTCTAATTTAAAAAAAAAGAACCAACCATCTTTCAAAATCATAATTACCACATTGATATTTGTTTTTATTTTAAAATTACACCCCCAAGTGGGGGGTACTTATTAAGTAAATACAGACCCAAAAGAGGTGTTTGTAACACCTCAACAGGGTATTTGTAACTTTGGGAGATATTTTTTAATTTTTTGGTAATTAGGCTAAACTCCAGGGGTAGTTTTTATAGCTTACCCTATAACAAAAGAATCTGATGAGGGTAATATTTTATTGGATGCTTTTTTAATGGATGAGAGAATGAGAAATCAAACCTACTAAGTATCGAGACTTATGAACGGTGTGAAGACGTGACACTAGGTGGTCAACAAAAGCATCTGCCTTGTTGATAGTTCTTGCCGCAACTGCATTGCTTAAACCTTGTTTCTTTAAGAATAATGTTAACACGGCCTTGGCTTCTTCCTTTTCTGCTGCTAACAAGGTCGGAGGCACTAGCCGTAAGCTAAATGATCCGTCTATCCCAGATTCAGCTTTCAATCAAAAGCAATCCAATCATGTTATTTTTTGTGTAAAAGGAACACCTGGATGCATTTGAAGGGTTTCCATGCAATATAGAGCGCCATTAGCAGTCACATCGAGAATGCTAGTGTTAATATCTTACCGTGCTTAGCTCGAGGAAAAAAAACCTTCTGAGGAATAGTTAGCTCAGTTCTGCAGTTGACAAAAATGTAAAAATGGAAGTGAACAAGATTTTAAATCCATAACAAAATATTAAAACTGTAAGATGCCTAAATTGCAAAATAGGAATACTTATTAGTATCAGATGCCAGGATGATTATACAGTGATCTTATTGCTTTTCACAACATGTGCAATATCACAGTAAAATAGATCTGACAAAGTAATTTCTGCAGCCTGTTTAAGTATCTCAGAACTAGAAGACCAAGGGTGAATCAATTCGAGGACAAATTCTTCTCTAGTCTTTCAGTGTTAGTTTTTTTAATGGGAGGAGGTTGGCTTTTAGAATTGATTTTGCCCTTGCGTGGTCGTAATAATTTGCCCATAAAAAGCTACAGACAAAAGCTCTTGAACCCCAGTCCCCATGAATGTAAGTTACATCTATTTCCTTTTCACTTTGGCCCTATGTTTTTCATTTTTCCGGTTCTTACTCCCAAGCCAAAAGCTAGTTGATTATTCGATAATTGTATAGTACTTCAACAATATCTCTGTGCCCTCAACTTGAGAATGGCATTATCTTACCAAAAAGTGCCTACATAGCAAGAGCAAAATCCATTCGGGTTGTTTGTAGCTGAATTTGCATTCAAAAAAGAAAAAAAAGATTACAACTAAGGGTATTTTCTAGTTGAATAACCACTCCAAGGTCTCAAGGTAGGGGCGGCAATTCAGGTCATCGGGTCGTGTTCATGTTCAGTTTTCGCATCGATTTCGGATTATGTTCAAAATACATACAAAAAGATTAAGTAAAATATAAGATAACTAGACAAACTGGTAACATCGTGTTTGATTCGTGTTAGTCTTGTTCGTGTTATGTTCATTTTCGTGTTTCTCTCAGTAACTTCCTGTAAGGACCGGGGCTATCCCAAATGGGCTATTTCCTTAACTTTTCCCCTTCGGGCTTTCCATCCGCGGCGCCACTCATGGACTTCCCACCTCTGGAAGTGGGTTTCATGCCTTTCCCCACACTCCCCACACTCGAAACCAGGACCTCCAGGCTAAATCCTAAGTTCTTAAAGTGTGAGTACTACCAGCTGGCTGTGAGAACTTAGGATTTATTCAGGGGAAAAGTTAAGGAAAAAGGCTCGTTTGGGATAGCTCCATTTTTTACAAAAAAGGACTTTCCACCCTAGAAGTGGGTTTCATGTTACTCTTCCAGTCAAGTTGTAGTCGTGTTATTGTGTCGTAGCCGTCATTAACCGCCAACAAAGTTGGACAGTATTACATAACTGAAAGTCCCTAGTAAAAAAACTACATAATTTCCAATGTTTCGTCTTGACAGCTTGAAACTCCATCATTTCAGCCTATTGACATTAAGTATCTTCAACTTAAGACGTTACCCCACCAACAAAAGGTACGGACCATCAAATTCGAGAATTAGTACCAAACTTGGGACTTTACATATAATTCGAAACTCAAGAACGATTTTAAAAAATAAAACTTCTTCCACGCAATTTTAATAATAACAAAGCAAAAAGCAACAAACGATTCATCCGAATCAAAGCTGTGCACAACCCATAAATAAACACTTGTTTTCCCTTTTTTCACAAAATAATAACATCCATAAACGGCAAGCCCACAAATGTAACACAGAGAAGAGAGATTGTACCTTGACTGGAGGAAGGTTGTTCTTGAGAAAGAAAGACCCGAAGGCCTAAAAGATATCGAAGCTTTCATTTTTATATCTTGGTATCAGTTAAAGATTCAGAAGGACTCAACTAAGTAGAAGAAGACTAGAAGCTGCTACTCAAATGCGTGCGGCAGTGAGAAAAATCTCAAGTGCACGAGAATTTGCAGCAAGGGGTTTGGGGGAGTACTATGTGTGTATCCACCACAGAATAGATATGGCTTGTCTTCTTGCCAAATATCCTTCACCAGTCTAAACTAAAGTCGTTGGATGTAAAGTGCGACTTGATTTAATTGGTACTAAAATTTATCTTGCAATTGTAGTAACCATTTAAGAAGGAAAAAGTCATCCCACGTATATATATAGGGAGGTTAAAATGAGACCATATATTATAGTGAGACAATGTGGACTCATCTCAACCCTCCCTTATCTATATCAATGACTAAGATAAATAGGGGTTTAAATTACATTAAACATTTAACTAAGGCAAAATAAGGGTATAATTGTCAAAACAAACATGTGGGGGACCATCCAAATATGGAATCAGTTATTAGGAGAGAGAAACTCACGTGGGGAGAGAGAAAATCGCGAAAAATCGCTACCGAGAGAGAAAAAATCCCGCATGTGCTCTGTAATGCAAAGATGTTGTACATTTATCGGTGATTTGTTGTATACTTAACACTATTTTACCGTATGTTTAACATAATTTTCTTTGTATATAAAAATGGTCAAACAAAAATATGTGGGGCCGTGAATTAAGGAATCGCTTATAGATAGAGAAATCACGCTCATTAACATGTGGGGACCGTGGATTAAGTAAAATCAATTATAGAGAGAAAAATCACGCTCATTATTGTGATGTATATTTAAGATATATTTGATGTATACTTAATACTATTTTTTGTTGTATGTTTAACATAATTTTCTTTGCATATTACAATTGTCAAACAAAAATATAAGTATACAACAAAACATATATAAGTATACAACAAAAACCACATATAAGTATACAACAAAAAATATAAGTATACAACAACATAAATATATACATAAAAATTAACTATTTATACAACAAAACACATCTAAGTATACATCGAAAAACATCTAAGTGTACATTAATCTTAATTGCCTCCTCGTAAGCCCTCGGTTTCTCACATCAAAGATCGCTCTTCTTCACCAATCCTCCAATCATGTCCTTTATTCTGAAACCCCAAAAACCTCTTGAACTAGAGCAGTTACCACCACCGTCCACTGTTTCCCCACCACATGAGTTTAATTAGGTATAATTAAATTCATGAGCTTAAACCATAATTAAACTCAATAATGGTGGAGACATCAGATCAAGTCCGACCGCTCGCCCCTTCCGCCGATCACTCCACCAGCAGCGACGACGAATCAGTACCGTCGTCACCAAAACCCGCCGCAGACGGTGGCTCAAGTACCAAAACACGACGACCACAATGTACTACCGCGAAGCCGCGACCGGGGAAGCGCGTGGGCCGCCGGGATTAATTAGATTCCCGTAAAACTTTTCTTGAGTTTTGTGCTTCGATGTCGCCGAATAGCTTATGTTTGCGCAGAACAACAATTAATGAAACAAAAATTAAAATTTCGCAATCCTTCCTTGTCCCCATTGCCCATAAAACTGACTTTTGCAGCAGAGAATTGAAAATTTGTAGAGATAATTTCGTTGTTGGGGCTGGGAATAGTGAAGAATGACAATCCTTACCCTTTCCACCTTTAAAATAAATCTAAAATGATTATTAAATTGAGAAAATCCCAACCATCTAAAATTTGAGATTTGTGGCTAGGATTAGTCCATATTGTCTCACTCTAATTATGTGATCTCATTTGATCCTATTCCTATATATATGTAGGGGGAGGATACAATGAGATCATATATTATAGTGAGACAATATGGACTCATCTCAACCCTCCCTTATCTATATCAATGACTAAGATAATTAGGGGTTAAAATTACATTAAATATTTAATTAAGGCAAAATAAGGGTATAATTGTCAAAACAAACATGTGGGGGACCATCCAAATATGGAATTAGTTATTAGTAGAGAGAAAATTATGTGGGGAGAGAGAAAATCGCGAGAAAATCGCGTTGGAGAGAGAAAATCACGCATGTGCTCTGCCATGCAGTATGATGTACACTTATCATATATTTGTTGTATACTTAACACTATTTTACTGTATGTATAACATAATTTTACTGCATATTAAAATGATCAAATAAAAATATGTGGGGACCGTGAATCAAGGAACCAGTTATAGAGAGAGAGAATCACGTTCATTAACATGTGGGGACCGTGGATGAAGTAAAATCAATTAGAGAGAGAGAGAGAAATCACGCTCATTATTGTATTGTATATTTAACATATATTTAATGTATATTTAACACTATTATGTTGTATATTTAACATATTTGTACTGCGTGTTACAATTGTCAAATAAAAATATAAGTGTACAACACAACACATATAAGTATACAACAAAACACATGTAAGTATACAACAAAAAATATAAGTATACAACAACATAAATACATACATCAAAATGTAACTACTTATACAGCAAAACACATCTAAGTATACATCGAAATATATTTAAGTGTACAATAATCCTCACTGCCTCGTAGTAGGCCCTTGTTTTCTCCACGTCAGCATCGTCTTCTTCACCAAGGCCGATGGGCTTGGAATAAACATGTTGAACCCACCATAAACGGGTCTCCCATCTGCGAGAAGAATCCACCCGATATCGGCGGCAAACTCATCGGCGCTGATGATAATATCCCCGAAACTCGGCCAAATTCCATGGCGGCATTACTACTACATCGCTTCAAGATCGTCCCATGAAATTATCAGCAGCGATATTGGCAGAGATTTCCCTATCCCTGTTAGAAGGGCTGGTACTGTAGAGACCCATGAAAGATTAAATAACGATGTGAAAGTGTTTGAAAATGGATTATTAAAGAAGTCTGAACGAGAATGTGAACAATATATATATATATATATATATATATATTTCACATTTGAGAATGTGAAAGTGCTTCTAATATATATATATATATATATATATATATATATATATATATATATACGATAAGAGGATTGGGGTGCCCTCCTCATTATGGTCCAAGGCCTGGTTTATCTCATCCTCTCTCAGTCTTCAAACGTTTTCTCCAAGACTCCCAGATCGCACAGCTTCAAGACTGCGAGTGTGTAATTGAGCGAGTGGCGGGTGTGTGTGAGTGGTGGGTTAGAGAGAGAGAATGTGTAAGATATTAAGTAATTATAAAATTACAATGCTTTGCGCCTTTTCGTTTATAATAAATCAAAAATATTTATTAAATTCGGTAAATCTCAACCATCTAAAATTACAGATTTATGGACATGATTAGTCACACTTCTCTCACTCTAATTATGTGGTCTCATTTGATCCAATCCCTATATATATATATATATATATATATATATATATATAGGGGAGGATACAATGAGACCACATATTATAGTGAGACAATGTGGACTCATCCCAACCCTCCTTTATCTATATCAATGACTAAGATAAATAGGGGTTAAAATTACATTAAATATTTAATTAAGGCAAAATAAGGGTATAATTGTCAAAACAAACATGTGGGGGACCATCCAAATATGAGATCAGTTATTAGGAGAGAGAAAATCACGTGGGGAGAGAGAAAATCGCGATGGAGAGAGAAAATCACGCATATACTCTGCCATGCAGTATGTTGTACACTTATCATATATTTGATGTGTACTTAACACTATTTTACTATATGTTTAACATAATTTTACTGCATATTAAAATGGTCAAACAAAAATATGTGGGGACCGTGAATCAAGGAATTAGTTATAGAGAGAGAATATCACGCTCATTAACATTTGGGGACCGTGGATTAAGTAATTCGATTGTAGAGAGAGAAAAATCACGCTCATTATTGTAGATCGTATATTTAACATATATTTAATGTATATTTAACACTATTATGATGTATATTTAACATATTTGTCTTTGGATATTACAATTGCTAAACAAAAATATAAGTATACAACAAAACACATATAAGTGTACAAAAAACACATATAAGTATACAGCAAAAAAGAATAAGTATACATCAACATAAATACATACATCAAAAATTAACTACTTATACAACAAAACATATATAAGTATACATCGAAAAACATATAAGTGTACGATAATCCTAACCGCCTCCTCATATGCCCTCGTTTTCTCCACGTCGATCGTCTTCTTCACCAATCCTCCAATCATGTCCTTTATTTTAAAACTCCAAAAATATCTCTCGAATCGAATTCTCACTCGATCGCTTTCTTCAACAAAATACTTGCCCAACACCTGCTCAATTATTGAATTGTCAGTCAAAGCAATTCTCTGCTTGTTTACTTTTCCATAGCCCCTCTTGTAAATTAATTCTTTAACACTTTTAAGGTTGGGGTAACCGTAGGTGACATATGTCTCAACTCTGTGCAGCATGTTCACAGTCGCTTTGTTTACTTTCAAGAAGACACCATTAAAGATTTGACGCATTCTCAGAAGCTGCAGAATCTTCTTGGTTGCTGGGTGCATATCATTAATTCCTCGAATTCTCACAATAAACTTAAGCTTAGCTTTTTTTTTTGAAAGAAACTTAAGCTTAGCTTTTGGATTCACATAAAAGCCACCTTTCAATTTGACTTGACTCTCCAATTGGATTCACATAAAAGCCATTGTATAAACTAATTGGAGAAGAAGGGGGTGAAACAACAAGAAACCCGCCAGAAGAAAGATACAGAAGAACTGATTTGGGGGACCACATAATTGGGGGTGAAAACTAAAATGACCAATCTGCCCTTATTTGATTTAAAATAAATTAAAATGGCCATTAAATTGGATAAATCTCAACCATCTAAAATTACAGATTTGTGGACATGATTAGTCCACACTGTCTCACTCTAATTATGTGGTCTCAATTGATCCAATCCATATATATATATATATATAAGATTTGGTTCAAGTATGACAGCCCTCTAGGTCATACCATGTGGACTCATCTTACCCATTGATTTTAACAAATCAAGGGATGTGATTTAATTCAGATTTTCCCCTTATTTCCGCCAACATAAGGGTAATTTGGTAATCTCCCACAAACACGTCTCTTCGTTTGTTCTAAGCAGTTTCTTCATGTCGTGTCTATCTTGCTTTCTAAGGGCCAGTAACTATTCGAATTCTTTAACTTTTTCACTGATTCACTTTTACTTTTTCATCTCAATCTCTCCATAATCGACGCCCAAATCTCAGACAGTATCTCGACATATTTCGTTTGTCAAGTTCGTAGTCTCCAATCTTTCAATTCTCGGTGGGGAGGAGTCAAGGTATTTAGAGTTGTAGTATTTAAATTTTGTAGAACTGTTCGATTTTGTAGGAGTTTTTCGTTTTTTATTTTTTAATTATTTTTATGTTTTATGTGTTTAACAAAAGTATTATGTTCGATTTGTTTTTATACGGTGATTTTGTTGCCACTAGGGTTTTTGCCGTTATAGTTGCTTGACTTTGTGGGGCTAGTTTGAGAAAAAGTAATGAGAATCTGTTTTCCTGTTTGTGTTTTCATTGTGTGTTTGTATTCTAATGGTGAGTTTGTTGCGTTTTTTATTGCATTCATGTTTTTGTAGCAGGTGTATCTGAATTTATATATACTTAGTTTAGTTGTGTTGTTATGATAGAATATTTCTAACATATACTTAGTATGGATTTGTTGCTATAATAGAGTGTTTCTGATACATACTAAGTTAGATTTTTGTCCTGATATATTTTTTCATTGTTTTTGTTTTCTAGGTTATTGTTGGTAAATGGCTAAGGACAATAATAAAAGACAGAAGCCTCCACGGTTGGAGGTTGGCAAGGGAAGTGAGCCTCCGACTGTTAAGAAACAAAAGACAACCAAATCCAAAGTGAAAGATGTGTTCCCTACAATAATCACAAGGTCGACGCCAGGGACTCTAGTTAGGGCGATGAATTTGATCTAGCATAGAAGAATTCTGTGGTGGAGATGGGTTTCGGTAGGTTACTGGAATTGAAGGTCGATGAATTTTCGTCGCGGCTCGTGTATTGGTTAGTGGACAACTTTAATCCTGTCAGTTGTGAACTTGAATTGCCTAAAGGGAGGTCTATTTATGTTGATGTGAGAGGGTGCTGGGATTTCCAAATGGACCTATTCCTCTTGAGAAGAAGACGAAATCTGAGACGTGTGTTGTATATGATGAGTGGCATAGTTTTTTTGACATGGCCCCTAAGTGTGGTTATAAAATTACTCCGGAGACTGTTTGTCAGAAAATGATGGCAGATACAGATGGTGGTGTGTGGTTTAGGAAACACTTTATTGCTTTGGTGGATGGTATTATAGTCTGTACGGTACAATGTGGTTATGTAAATCCCCTGATTATGAAGAGTTTGGGTGATGTTACAAAATTAGGAAGCTAAATTGGTGTGAGTATACCTTGAAAACATTGGTTACGAATAGGGATAGATGGGAGTCGTCAAATAAGACTCATTTCAACGGCCCTCTGCTTTTTTTGATTGTGAGTTTTGTATTTTTCTATATATTTTTTTGCTAGTTGTTTAATTATCTTATGTGTGTTACATGGCTTTATTGTAACAGGGTTTGTATATTGATAGAGTGGTTATTTTGACAAGGGACATTCCTAGAACAGTCCGAATCATGTTGGCTTTGAGTTCTGAGTTATTAAAGAAGATGTGCAAGATTGAGATTGATCATGGTGGATTTGGCTTGGGATATCTTGACGGGTTGTTTGATGGTGAAGTCCCGTCTGATGTTGTTCCTAAATGTGTGGCGGGTGGTGTTGACAAGAGAATGGATGTGCCTGGTCATCTTCTGAGGCTGGTGATGTTCAGGTACATTTACATGCACTTTGATGTTTTATAAATTTGAATCCAAGGTGTTTTGCATGTTGAATTAATTTACTGCATGTTTATTATGGATATCATGCATATTTAGAGAACAATTATTACATATTTTATATATAGGCAATAATATTCCAGTGCATATGTTGGCTCAAATAAGTCTGCATGTTTAGTATGATTATAATGCATATTTACTTAATAGTCATTGCATAGATAATATTGTTTCTTTGTAATAATTAGAATTTAAACTTTTGTTTCAGATGTTTGCATATTTAGAGTATGTTTGATATATAATTAGCACACATACACTACATATTTAGTATGTTATATTTAGAAGTGAAGATGGTATTGCATATAAATTATGATTTACCATTTTATATAGGGGTATGCTGGGAATGTGTTGGCCAAGTTGGCCTGTATAGCGACGGATGTTGTTGACACCATTTCATTGGTCAAGAATGCTCCGAGGGGCTTTTCAGATAATCCTGATTTTGGTAAAATTGAGGAGGTTTCTAGGAAGTTTATTTTTTTTAATAGTGGAAAAGCAAGTGAAGATCAGGGTGGAGGAAGCGAAACACAGCAGAATGAGGCGTTTTGGAACAACGCTGAAAATATTTCTGCTTTGGAGAAGGTGGAAGATGCATTGTTGCAGCGAAAGGAGTTTAAGAAGTGGTATGATGATGCTCCAAGTTTTAGTCTTGGTGAGACACATGATTTCGATAATCCTATTTGGGACGCTGTCTTGGAGACGTCACGACACTATGATCAAGAAAATTCAGAGACGGAGAAAGAATGGAATGCGGATGGAGACAATGTTCCGGTTATAAGTTTTTCATAATTTATATTGTTTAAACATTTTTTTTGCCATTTGATAAAATGGAATAATATTTATGCTTTTGTTATGCCTGTAGGTGGAAACATCCAAGGCTACTGTTCTTGATGTGGACAATGAAACGGTTGTTCACGGCGTTGTAGGAGATGAAACTGGTGGCAAAGTTCAGGTTGTAAGTTTTGTTTTTATTTTTTGGTTGTTGTGTGTTTATTTTTATATGTTATACTTTATGGGATTGTTATTATTTTTGATGATTTTTGTGTGATGGCAGGGGGAAATAAGTAACATTGTTGGTGATGAAGTTGGCAAGAAGCTTAATGCTGAAATTGGTGTTGGTGCTGAGGTTCGTCAGGTTGCTGGTCGTGGTAAAGCTCCAACTTGGAGGGGGCGATCCAAGGTATGCACAAGGAAGAGTGTCAGGAATCCACGGAAAATAGAGGTTCTGTCATCATCGTTTCGTGCAAGACAAGTTGACGTGATGGAGAAGCTCAACAAGAACCACAATATAATTTCGAAATGGATTTTTGAGAATCCACAGGGAGATAAGTAGTAATATTTTATTTGAGTTTCATGTCGTCTATTATATTTTAGTTGACCATTTGTTCTATTTATGTTGTTGTAATGTTTTTATATAAGTAGGTATGATGTTATTTTCAAGTTGGCGATCGGATTCTGATAAGGGAAGACTTTGAGTCTATGAGGCCGGGATCTTATATTAGCGTTTCAGTTATTGACATATGGTCCATCCTTTTGCATGCAAAGGAGCAACTGAGGGCTAGTTGCAGGATCTCCATAGAGGTTCTTTGCGACGATTTATGGTACGATACAATTTTATTACAATGTTTTTTTTATGTTATGTTTTTGTGTTTTTTAGTCATTGTTTCCGGTTGAACTAATTTTTTTCTGTTTTATAGTTGAACACGGTTGTATCACCTTCCGAGGAGTTGGACGATGAAGGTATTCTTGCACTGTTTTCACAAAATTTGGATGCTGGATTTGGAGATTTCAGTGCAAGCAAATTGCAGTCGATTGAAATGGTATTGTTGTTTAAACGCGTTTTTATGCTTGTTTGTTATTATTATTTTTTAAATGTAGATTAATTTCTTTTTTTTTTCTAGTTCTTCTTTCCCATCTGCAAGAGTGAGCATATTTATGTGATTTGTTTCGATATGAAGAAAGGGTATGTCACATTCTGGATAACTCATCGGTTGGAGGGGTTGAATGCGATAAATACAAGCATATCCCGAATATGCTGGTGAGTTTGTTGTTTGTGTGCAGATTCAATGAATATTTATATTTAATTTGTCGCATTTTTAGTGTTTGTTTATTTGGAGAATTTCATAATAGGATATAAATTTAAGAAAATCTATCATTTCAAGACCCACAATTTCAACCTTCTCAAATCAAGATCCAGTTTTTATTTTTTTCTCAAATTGGGCTCTCCCTCAAATTTTGGATTCTCACTTCAAGACCCAAAATTTCAACCTTCTCAAATCAAGACTCAATTTTTATTTTTTTTCTCAAATCAGGCCCTCCCCCAAATTTTGGGCTCGCAATTCAGGTTTTAAAATTTAACAAAAAGAGAAATATTAATGTAATCTATCACACCAACCACAAAAATTAATTTTCTTTCTCTTTTTGTTTTTTTGCTCATTCCTTTTTTCCTAATCAATACTTGTTTTAAACTGTAAAATTCAATTATAATTTGGATATATTATTTTTTTAGTAACTAAAAAATATTTTACTATTTTTTCATTCATAATTTGGTATATCTTATTTTTTTAGTAATCGATAAATATTTTACGGCTTTTTTCATCTTGTTAACTACATACATTTATATTTATAGATCTTGGTTTCTACACGTTAAACAAAATTGATAATAAGTATGGATCAGGTAAAAAAGATGAGCGAAAAAACAAAAAGAGGAAGAAAAATTATTTTTGTGGTTGACGTGATAGGATTACACTAATATATTTTTTTGGTTAAATTCTAAAACTTGAAGGAGAACCCAAAATTTAGGGAAGGCCATGTTTGAGAAAAAAAATAAAAATTGGGTCTTGATTTGAGAAGGTTGAAATTTTGGGTCTTGAAGTGAGAACCCAAAATTTGAGGGAGAGCTCAATTTAAGAAAAAAATAAAAATTGGATCTTGATTTGAGAAGGTTGAAATTTTGAATCTCAAAATGATAGATTTTCTTAAATTTGGACCCTATTATGAAATTCACCCTTTGTTTATTGCATATGTACTTCATTTTTGTGGGATTGATATGGTCTGGTATGTGAGTGTCTGTATTATTAGTGTATGTTTGTTGCATACTTAGTTAAATAATATTGCATATATAGTTTATTAACTTAATATTTTAAAGTAATGTTTTAAGCATACAAAATTGTTTCATTTTCTGTATAATTATAATATTAGTGATGCATATTTACTTTTACTATGATGCATGGATATTTACCTTTTGTTTATATGCAGATTCGACTATTTTCCCAATACCTTCTAGCTCGTGCATGCTATCAATTATCTTATACCGTGAAAAAAGCCAAACATATAAGGCTTGCGATGTCATGGAGGGATTGGAGAACAAGACTGATTGTGGCATATTCGCAATGCGACATATGGAGACATACATGGAGGGAGGTACGAGGAATTGGAATGTTGGCCTTAAGAAGGAGAACACATCTCTGATGACGAAAATAAGGACATTGTATTGTTGTGTTGTTGTTCAAGAAGAACTGAACGAGCAAAGGGAGTTGAACATGACAGAGGCAGAGAAATTCTTGGCTGGAAAGAAAAACACTTAGTTTTATTCCTTGTCTAATAAAAAGATGTATTGGAAAATTTATACTGTGGGGATTTGTTGTTCTGGATAATTTTCTGTTTTGGTGGCTCTTTAAGTGTACAACTTTGTATTGAATGTTTTCATCTAACTGGCACTTGGTGGTATTTAGTATTTAGATATGTAACAACGTAGTAGTTTTGATATTAAAATTATGCAGCAGTGGATAATTGTTCAATGTAATGATTTTTTTTTGACAAAAACGAATGGAAATGTATCACTGTTGTGTTCATGAATCTATAATTAGTTTTATTTTATTGTCTGTTTCGCAGAGCATCACTTTAGTATATAGTCATTGTACACATTGTGCATAGTTATTATCATTGTGTTGCATAAATGCCAGTGTATGTACTATATGATTTTGTAGTTAGCATGTTTTGAAGTTACTGCATATTTAGTTATGGCGCGTTGTATATTTAGTTATGATGTGTTGCATATTTATCGAACACTTTCAGCACGTATGTAAATTTATTGGGGCAAACTGAGGATGCATATTTATTGGACATTCACTGCATAAATAGTATAATTTTGATGCAAATATTACCAGAACTGAACACTTTGGTGTAAATCTAATGTGTACTTAGAATCTTTGCAAAATCAAATAGACATATAACAGATTCAGAATGTCAAAAAATGCAACAATTGTAAATTGTATCAAACAAAATAAGTTCTATGACAACAATGTAGTTCTTTTGGGGCATGTTCGATTGTGTTGTAACATCACCACATGTCCCGCATCGTCTCCTTAGCTTGGTGCTTGCTTTGATCGCTTTTTCTTTTTGGCTTTGCAGACGGCTTTTTATTTAGCTTCCACTCCCTTTGTTTTTTGCTTTTTTGGTGGCAATACCTATGTCCGACGTGGAGCCGCAATAGGTTTCCATAATTGCTTTTTTGCTTGAATTGGTGGCTTCAATTGCTTGCTCGGACAATATCTTATTTTTGTGAGTCGATATTATACCGGACAATCCTTCTATATTGTCTATTCTGCCATGTGCAAGGCCAATGCAACGATGAAAATCTGCCCATAGGTTGTTCAAAGCTATATTTGCCTCTTCTTCCCTTCAAATTGGTACAAAGGTCCTCTTTTTGTATATTGTATCAGAGATGCTACTTTCATCCACCTTGTGGGTAGGTATTTTGTAGGTATCGTCTTTAGACTTCTGAAAATAACAAATATATGGCGACATATTAGTCCATCTTGCTCAATTTTTTTGCATGTACATGCTGCCACTGTTTTATTGTCTCTGTACATGACTTCAAAAATGCCACCATTTTCGTCTCTGGTCGAGTAAGTGATATATCCAATATCATTGGTGATTTTTACAACTGAACATGTGTCACAAGCCTCTTTAATTTCTTTGCTTATGTCAGAAAAAACTGTGTGCGTGTATACTGTTGCCGCATGTTTTTCAATGTCCAATGGTGTCATGCATTTTGGACTAGAAGCCTCACATTCATTGTTCAATTTGTCAATTGCATGTCGTTGTGCCTCCATAACGCTGTCAAAGTGCATAAAAAATTTAACCAATTGACTTGAGGGTTTGTGAACCATCCGAACCAACTATTGGTGCTCTCAGACCTTGAGGCTTGAAGTAGTTCGTAGCAGCCCGCCTATTGGCACGTATCTGAAATACGCGGGGATCCAACTTTGCCTAATATCATACATATTTTTAAACAATGGATGATCTGTTAATTGAAAATCACACATGATTTCATGCCATTTTTTTTTTAAAAATCAAAAGGCTCATGATATTGGTCCCAAACAACAGAATTTAGCCTCCGCATGAATTTTTCATTCCTGCACAGTACATGACCTATTTTCGAGCTCACGTTTTCCATTATGTGCCACATACATAATCTGTGTCTTGCTTTTTTAAAAACAACATGGAATGCATTCTTCATTGCGGGATCTTGGTCGGTGATAATGTAGTGTGGCTCTCGACCCATTGCATTTAAAAAACTTTGGAACAACCAAACATATGATTCCTCATCCTCTTTCAATATTAACCCTGCCTCGAATGTTATACAACGTCGATGATTATCAATCCCGGTGAATGGCGCGAAAACTATTTTGTACCTGAAGACATCAATAAATTAGTGTTCAGTGCAGTTGGTCTTGTTTTATGCAGAACTAAATATATAAATATGCAGAGATATGTTTATATATATGCAATATTAAATATATAAATATGCAGTACTAGCTGTAAGAATTTTAAGAACCACATTTAATATAGCTGTGCAATATTTTTATAATATCTAGATGTACGTTGCAACATATATATGTAGTACACAGTGTTATGTATCTCACATATTGTGTTGTATGTAGCATCGAACGAGATGACGTCACCAAAGACAGTGTAGTTTTGAATCGATATTGGATCTACCAAGAACAACCTTATCAGTTGCTCATTTTCATCAACATCGTAATTGAAGGCCATACCCGGACATACTTCTTTCTTCTTTAGGAAATTGTCTATTATCATTTGTGCATCCGCGCCGCATATGTAAGCCTTCAAGTCCCTTTTGAAATTTTTGAAATCTATTTGCAATGCACCAACGTGTGACTTTCCTCCAACCATTTGGCTATATATTCTATGAGTTTTTGTTGTTCCAATGTTTGCCTTAGTACAGTCTATGATGAATTTCTTGTGTCCAAAACTCAGATTTCTGTTTACTCAAAGAAATTGTATGTATGGTTCGAATCTCATAGAATGTGTGTGATGCTCCTCGAATTGCTTGATCACGTATGCATTGGCATTTGTGTATTGAAATATACATCTTGCACGGCCCCCGACACGATCGGATACTCTTTTCCGGCTTTCTCTAGTTTTACCCCCCTCATCGCCCCATTTGAATTATCTTGAACGAAATTACTAACGTTTTTGTAACCTTCTCGGTTGCAAACAATGTACTGCACACATATTGCCTTATTTTTATAGCATCTATATGTACCCCTACGTATATCAAAACCACTGGTTGATCCATAGTTCTTATAGGATTGAATACCATCATCTAATGTATTGAATTGCATTCCAATTCGAGGTATTTTCTCATGCTCAGTCTCAGGGTCCAGTATTTGGTAGATCCTGGAGATATGACAAGCCTCTGTCTGGGGTTTATATCATCATTGTCTGTGGCAAACAAAACTATACAATGAACATGTTCTATATGTAGTATTCCATTGCTTTATATGCACCAAAAACCAAATCCTATATATGCCCCCTGTTTTTCCCATGTGTCTGATTATGATTGCAAGAGTAACCATGCATTAGTTCATCCATGTATACACAATAAACACATGATATATATGTAGTGGTACACCGATATTTATACTACAAAACCATAATATTACATTTATCTACATGTGAAGAGAGTATTTATGCAATAAATCATTGTTATGTATGTACCATAACTATACTTATTTATATAACAATATTCACTAGTATTCGAACTTCATCTTCTTCGTTGTAACTTTTACAATTTTTAAGATTTGAATGTAATTACCTTATACTGGTTCTGCTTTGAAACTTAATTTTTCAACATATGCAGTGTATTTATATTGTATAAACATTGCTCATGAGTATTCGATTTTCATCCTATTCGATAAATTTTACATACCTTCATCTGGTTCTTCATTGAAGCTGAGTTCTTCAACCTCCATTGTTGCAGAATGTTCCGTAGTTTGCGATGATTCTTCAAATAGATTTGATGCCATATTATTTCACAATTTTTATGTGTTTTCGTGTCTTTGAGCTATGGTTATGGGGATCGACGTGATTTTTCAGAGATTTGTGTAATTCTCAATTCTCGAATGAATTATGGTGTGAGAGACTGGAGAATCAGCGTGAGAAGATTGTTTTCCATGTGCAACAGAATAATGGTTGTTTGTTGACTATAATACCCTTATCAATTAAAATAAATCATTAATATTATGTTTATCCATTAAATCTCACCCACTTATTAATAATGATGGATAGATGGGATGAGTCCATTGTGTCTCACCTATAACAATGGTCTTACTTGATCCTCCCCTATATATATATATATATATATATATATATATATATATATATATATATTAGGGTGTAAACGATCCGAGACGAGCATTAACTCATTTGTCATTTGTTCATTTAATTTTTTTGTACATGTTTGAGCTTGGCTTAACCTTGGTTCGCACTTTAAAAAGTTAATTTTTTTTATGTTCGAATTTGTTCATTAATATGTTCGAAAATATGTTTGTATTCAAGTTCGTATTCGTAACATGTTCCTAAACAATTAATAATTTTGTTTGCAAATAATAAATAAATAAATAAACAAAATTAACTTTTTTCGTGAATAGTAAACAAACAAAATATTTGTTCAATCTGTAGACGAAAACACACAAACTGGCCACTAACATGTTTGCCAAACTAGATTATAAATAGTTAGAAAAAATATTTCAAAGACAAATATGAAGAAATAGTGTTGCGCATTGCAATGCAAGTTCCCATCCATGGGCGGAGCTATATAGAGGCAACCCAGTGCACATTCTCAAGAAGTTCCTTTTTAATACTATAATTTAGGGGGAGGGTTCTATGAGACCATGATATTGGGTGAGTGATCGTGAAAATCTTTTCACTATACTGCAAATGTACAGCGTAGCTAGCAAATAGCAGCGAGCAAGGTCGTATTCCTCAGGGATTGACTACGAAACATTTAGGTTATAGTGAATATCGTATTCCAATTTTATTGAAGCGGTCAAAAATCACAACTTTATTATCTATCTAATCTAAATCCTAAATTAACAAGTAAAAATATTTATAACCATTGGGTGCAATTAGGTTGCATCCATATTTGAGATAATAAGTAGTCCTATTTAGATAAGGTTTATCTAGAAATCTCTCCCATTAGGACTCTAACTGAGATATGGGATTGTGATATATATTGATATCTCTCCCTACAATATCAGTTCAATTGAGAATATCATTCCCCACATAGAAATAATAATCTCTCCTAAAATTTCTCTCTACGGTTTTCTTCTTGGAGCATCACCAAAGTTCTCCAAGGGTTTAAGGTGTGCATATCCAAGTAAATAATTCTAGTAATTATTTATACCAACGAGAAAGGCAGTTCGTGATCTTGTTCGTGGTTCAATCAATCTACGGGATTCATTCGTTGTTCGTGGTTCAATCGCAATGAGGCTTGTAGATGGCTTAATCATGGATCAAACGGAGGCTTGTAGACGGGCTTAACCTGGCTATGTAGATCGATAATTCCGCTACAAATAGGTATACTCGATCCACCCTATATGTGCAAATATGTGATTTAGATATTGACCCATATTTGCTAACAATAATTTTATAACCCCAAACTCCACAAGTTTTCAACAAATACTGAAGCAACCCTAGGCACATAATCTCAACTTGCTTCTTCAATATTAAATCCAATTAATGTTTATCAAAACCAGTTTATGTATTTCTATGGGTTCAATTCCTAAATTAGTTTATTCCCCCTCCCAGGTGGAACATAAACAGTTGATTAATAACAATTGTAGGTCTCCCGACACGTTACAATTACTATTAACTCCCAAAAGATCTTTGAATTGAAGTACTCCCAAAAAATAGTTGTAGGTTTCCCGACACGTTACACCCGTTTATGTCTGAACTCGATTTTCGTTTGTTAGAACTCATCTGCCGAATTATGAAATAACAAATATGACATAAACATTCAAATTCATATAATAGAACACAAAAACCAATTAAGAAAATAATCAATATAAATTTAACATGAATCCACAGTTTTGATTATGCCCTAGAATCAGAATGATTAGCCCAACATATTTCATAGTAAATTCATAGATAAAGTTGAAATCAAATAGTTTGACATCGTTTAAGTACAAACAAGAGATTTAAACTAAGAAAGATAGAACTCTTCTTGTCAGGATGGATCCTCCTTTCCAGTCTTCGAACTCTTGTGTTTCCGTAGATGCGAAAGGCCTTATGGTGCTCTTCGTAGATTTGCCCTCCTCTCTCAGAAGACTGTAGATTTGTGTAACCTTAGTTCATTTTGATGTATTTTCAGATGTAATGACTTGTTATTTCGTCCATGTCCCTTTATATAGGTGCTTTGAGAAATCACTGGTAGAGTTCCAACCGGATTAAGAATCGAAAATTGGTCGTGCGAAATCACACGGTGCTGGCCAGAATGGTTTTGGTCTCTGTTTTGGCTAAAATGGTTCCCACAAAGTGTGATTTAACATGGGTAAGTCGTGTGTTTTGTCTCTGAAATTCTCCCCTCGAACAAGTCGCACGGACGTGTAAAAATACATGAGTGCAATCCACACGTTCGTGTGAATTCACACGGTCCGATCGTGTGGCTTGTTTCTCGTCATTTTCTTTGCGTATCCGATCATCTCTTCGCATTCATCAATATTGTCTGGGCTGTCTAAACTAAAATCTTCTCATTTTAGCTCCGTTTTCTGTAAAAAAAATTACAAGAATACACAGTATCATGCCCTTCTAAAAGAAACCAAGTAAAATACACTAAATATGCGTGCAAAAATGCATCAAATATATATCAAATTAAGCCCCTAAATGCACGTATATTTTACATATATCAGTGAGTCCACGGGGATCAATCCCAGCTATAGATCTAATTTTTTCAAGGGCCAAGATTTGACCAGCTTAATTGCAATTCACTAATTAATTAACTTAACATAGGGGTAAATTAGTCAAATGGTTTCCTAGCGAAAATATAGGAATCAGTTACCATTAAAAATCCACGCAAATCGGATCATGATCTTATAGCAAAATCGTCCGTGAGAATCATGTAGTAGAATCAATTTCATCTTCTCTACTCAACACAGTACTGTGTAAAAACAATTATAGACAATTTGCCATAGTTGCTAGAAATCAATCATAGTTTGGAGGTTGCTTATGAATATGTGATTTGTTGCTTGTGTATATGTGTTATGATGCTTTTATAAACCACTAAAGCTCCATAATAAACATGCGTTTTCAATTAACAAACATGTTGCATGTGTAAGCCAATGTGGGCGCATGTATAGCCTTCAAATGTTGCTTCAATTTTATAATGCGACCAATTTACAAAAATATAATTATAACGAGTTTTCATGTAAGGACTTTAGTGACGAGTGTGTGAGATTACACCATCAGTGTGTGAGATTCTTCCATCGTCTTCCCGGTTTCTCTTTCACGATCGCTTCAGCACATCTGCGCTTTTTACTCGTCGTCCCGTGGCGACTCCATGGCGGAGCCGCCTTTCTACGGCTATACATCGAATTTCAACCCACCCCCAAAACTTCCACAACCCAACCACTCACGATCGTCTTCTCAATTGCGGCAACCCATCGCTTCACACATCTCCGGCGAAAGACAGGTTGCAGCGTTGGACAATTTCGATGGTGATGTGTTCTTTGGCCTCTCCAGTGCCTTCTTCCTCAAGCATCCAAGTTGCTTTGGGTTCCCGGGAATTTTTCACAAGTCCAGATCGTCTTCAATCGCGCGCAATCTCAAGCCGACGGTTCCACCGCCCGAGCAACACGCGACATGCGGCCGTCGGAAAATATGGTGGTGCCTCGTCCTTTGCTTTGTTCCTTACGTATGGTCTACCTGCGAACTTCATCCCCCACAAATCCGCGTTGCCTCAGCCTCCATCTCCCCGTGGTCAGCGTCTCGTCCCCATCGAAAAATACTTGCGAGTTCATCTTCAATCGCCGGTCCCACTCTTGGGGAAGTTGTTAAGGAGGGCATGCATTCTCCATATATGGCAGAGGCTGGGAGCATGAACTTCACCCCCATGGCTGCCAACTCCCATGGGGGTCCCTCCATGCCAGCGGCCACTCTGTCTCCTAGAGTGGTCCCCTCCCAGGGGGGTGGTGACCCATGGGCCACAGTCTCCCATCCTCAAAGCATTCCTCCTGCATGCCCGTCCACGGGCCCACATCCTATTTCTGATCCCAGGAACTCACCTCAGATTACTGGAATATCCCCGCCAACAACATCCAACTATGAAACTAACCTGCGACATTCGACTCATATTCCCAATCCCAATTTGGGACATACTTTTGCTAAAGTTGTTACAGGCACTCATCATATGGATCCAACTACGCATGCCCCAGGTAATTTCACCCCATTTTCCCAAATGGTTTCTGGTAAATCCCATTCTATCCCTAAACCGGTTAGAAAGGGAGATTACTACTCCGTTACAATTGATGAAAATGTTTACAAACGCCTTGCAGAATTCTCTTAATCTTTAATTGGAAGGGTTATCTTGGGAAAAGGTAACAACCCATGGGCGACTATGTTATTGCATAAACGCTTATCTGATTTATGGGGTATTAAAAATGATTGGAAATTAATTCCCTTGGGCAAGGGATTTTTTTGTGTCAAGTTGTTTAATGCGCAGGATCATTCTAGAGCTCAGCAACGTACCAACTGGATGCTCAACCCAGGGACTATTTGTCTATCTCCATGGGTGCCAGACTTTAACCTTTACAAGGCGCAAACCTCTGTGGCCAGCGTTTGGGTACGAATCTTCGAGCTCAGTTTGGAATACTGGGACCCCAATACCATCTTGGGGATTGCCAGCGCCATCGGAAACCCCCTACAAATTGATCAGCGTTCACTTGATGGATCTTTGGGCCACTTCGTTCTGGTATTGGTGGACATTGATCTTTCAAAACCATTGGAGGACCACATCATGGTGGAACGCACTGGGCAATGCTCCTTTGTGTCAGTCACTTATGAGAAACTCCCGGAGTTTTGTTCAAGGTGTGGCATTACGGGACATTCGACAACTTCTTGTCGTCTTAATAACACGGGCAATCCGGCTACAGAAAGACGTACATCACCTGCCCAGGGACGTTTACGGGCGCCTGCCACTCACCCTAATTCAGTGCAGCGAGGGCGTTCCATGGTTCGCAAAGTTTATCGTCCTGTGCAGCAGGACAAAGGCAAGGCCATTGATGACTCAATGGGAAATACGGGTTCGGCTATGCATGCAAGATCTCCTACCCACGCAATAGTCACTTGCTCTACGGACATCCACCTTGGTAACACCTTTGAGGCTCTTGGTTGATCGACTCCCGGATCGGAATCCACGATTTCCGGCCAATTATCCAGCTAGGGAGTCATCTCCCAAGGCTAATACTTCCAACACCTGCACGGTTTCCACCATTATGCCTATTACGGTTCAGTATCCTTTGGGGAAGCCTATTCGAGCTCTTAGCCGTGCTTTCCGGGACAGCTCCTTGGACTCGGCTAAAGCTAGAATTCTCCAGGATGTTACGTCGGGCCCGTCGCCACCAGTTCATGACATTACTATCAAACCGGAGGCCCAAAACCACATGAGATGAACTTTGCAGCTTCCAAGAGATGGGCAGATTATGCAGAGGAAGTGGGTCATTCTCAATCGTCAGACTCTGCAATGCACCACACGTCTGCTTTTACCGTGCGATCGACACAGGCGCCACCCCCACCATCCTAATGAATTGCATCTTCTAAAACATCCGGGGGATTGGGAACATTGCCTCTCATAATGTTCTTGAGGCGTTTTGTCATACACACAAACCTTCCATTTTAGCTGTTTGTGAGCCTAAAGTGGACATTTCATCGATTTTGGACTCTTTTTGGAATAATTTGGGATTGAGGTTTGTGGCGCAGAGCTTTCGGGCTAATGGACGTCCTGACATTTGGGTCTTCTGTGATGCTGGTACCTCTGTCCTTCATCAGGTTGGTCTTCTACCCAATGTATTATTTTTCAAGTTCAATTTGGTTCCATGGTTTTTCATGTTGGTTTTACTCATGGTTTATGTGATCATACTGCTCGGCGCGCTCTCTATTGGATTTGAGGAATTTGGGTCTTACTGATCTGCTTCTTATTGGGGATTTTAGTGCGGTCTTGGGCTCTGGCAGTGATACTTTATCCCAAGCCTCTTGTCAAGATTTTAGGGATTTCTTGGAGGATGTTGGTTTGTTTGCGGTCAGTCTTACTACGAAAAATCATTTACTTGGTGCTCCCCTGAAGCCTCTATTTCTCCTCCGAGGCTAAGTTGGATCGAGCCCTAGCAACTTGTCAATTTTTCTTTTTTTGGCAAGTTGTCAAGGGCTTAGTGCTTCCACGTATTAGATCTGACCACCACCCCATTTTTGGTTTCTTGCTCATCTTCCACTAGCAGGGGTCCGGTGTCGTTTCGGTTTCAGCGTATGTGGGTCCATCATGACACATTTCGGGACTTGGTTACTACCTCTTGGTCTGCGCATTCCACAGTGCCCAACCCTCTGTTGCGCGTTATGTGGAAGCTAAAGAGGTTGAGGCAAGATATTAAGGTTTGGAACTGGGATGTTTTTGGAGATGTGAATCGCAAGGTAGAGTATCAGATGGAGCAGGTTCGCCAGATTCAGGCGGATATTGAGAGCTTGGGTTATACAACGCTTTCGTCGGGATCGGGAGCGGGCGCCTTAAGTCTTTCTCAGACATTGTTATTACAATCCGAATTCCTTAAGCAAAGGTCTTGCTCAGCCTGGCTTAAGGATGGGGATTGTAATACGGTATTTTTTCATCGTCAGATCCAGATTCGCAGTGGGCGATCGGGGATTCAGGGTCTAATGGTGGACGGCGGTTATACTCGATAATACAACGGTTCTTGGGAATCATATTATCTCGTTTTATAAGGAGCTCTTTGCGGATAATGGGAATATCACCCTGATTACTCCTCTATTGATCGGTGATTTCTCCCCAGTGGGGGCGATGATAATGCTAGCTAACCGTCATTCCATCGGATACGAGAGTTAAGGAAGCGATTTTGATATGGATTCGGACACTCACCAGGGCGAAATGGTTTCAGATGGGATTTCCTATCGTCACTTCGGGATGTTATTTCGTCGAGGTGATCGCCGCGTCGGGTTTTCTTTAGTAATTCGTCCCCTACCGGGTTTGAACGCTAGTTTTATGACGTTAATCCCAAAAACCAAGGATGCAAATGTTATTGAGAATTTCGTCCGATCGTCATGAGTAATTTTCTTTTCAAGATTATTACTAAGATTTTGGCTACGCGTTTGGGTTCGATTATTATTGCATATTTATCACCTACTCAGTTCGGGTTTGTCCCGGAAGCGCGATTCATGATCATTGCAATGGTCTCTAAAGGATTCAATGTCTTGCATTGTAGATTGGATATGAATATGATCTTGAAGATTGATATCCGTAAGGCATTTGATACTTTGAAGTGGGATTTCTTACTTCACGTTTTGCGCCGCTTTGGTTTCTCTGAGATCTTTATTCACTGGGTGGATGTTATTCTTTGGTCGTCCAGAATTTCCGTTCTTTTGAATGGGATGCCTGTAGGGTACTTCCCTTGTTTTGGAGGAGTTCGACAAGGTGGTCCTTTATCCCCGCTGCTGTTTTGCATTGCAGAAGAGGTACTCAGTAAATTTATTGAAGTTGTGGTTGAGCATAATCGGCTTGCTCCGTTTGTCGCGCCCAGACGCATCAATTTTCCATCATCTATCCTATACGCCGATGATATAGTTATTATGTGTGGAGCTTCCTCAGCCAACGCCCGTATCCTTCTCCAGATTCTCAACCTTTATGCAGATATCTCGGGCCAAGCATTCGATCCTCATAAATCCAAGGTTTATTTTGGCACCCGGGTTTCATCTTATATTCGTGGAAGGGTGCGGACAATCATGGGGATACAACCCGGACGTTCCCACATTTTATCTAGGTGCCCCAATCTTGAGGGGGCCCCAAGGTTGCGGATCTTCACCGTCTTTTTGATAAGATCATCCTCAAATTCGAGATGATGGAAAGGTTCGTCTCTTTCTCTTGCTGGTCGAGTTTGCCTAGTTAATTCGGTGATAACTAGCTCATTTGTCCACACAATGATGATTTACAAATGGCCCCGCATGTTGCTCAAGCAAATGGAAAGAGCAATACGTAACTTCATTTTGACTGGGAATGTGAATTCAAAGGGTTCGGTGACGGTTAGTTGGAACCGGTGTTGTACGCCTCGGACTGAAGGGGGGTTGGGCGTTCGATCGATTGTCGCGGCTAACACAACTTTCTTGATGAAACTAGGCTGGAAGGTCATGAATTCAGACTCGGTGATTTTCACCACTCTTAGGCGGCGATTTCTGGCTGCGGATGGGACGACCTGAAGGTCTTTTATACCTTCTTCTATCTGGACTGGGATTAAACCTTTCATTTTGTCTTGCTTGGAGGATTCGCGTTGGATCCCAGGAGCTAACTCTGAGGTATTATTTTGGATTGATAACTGGCTGGGTTTTTCCATAGCACACAGAATTGGTATCCCAGAAGAATATAGATATCTATTCCGACATCGCATTTCAGACTACTTTTATGACGGGACATGGCATTTCACCTTCTCATTTGTGGAGACTTATTTGGATCTAGTCCGGGCTATTGTACACGTCCCTATTGCTCCTAACTCTAGGGATATACGTGTTTGGTTGAATTCGGAGGATGGTTTGGTTTTCTCTAAGGCCGCCTATGCTCATGTGCATTCCAAGTATCCGGTGGTCAAATGGGGTTCTTGGATTTGGTCGCAACACATCCCGGGCAGCGATCGGTGGTGGCATGGCGGGCTATCCACAATCGATTGGTCATTTCGGATTTATTACGAGCCAGGGAGTTTTACGGCCCTTCGGTTTGCGCTCTTTATTGTGAATTTGCGAAATTGATTGATCATTTATTTGTCTCATGTGTCTTTATAGGGGCTCTCAAGGCGTTGGATTTTTGAATCATTCAACATGGACCCATTTCAGCTAACAACTTTAATGAATTCTGGTACGGCTAATGAATTTCCAATTCAAAGTGAAGCGGTGTTACTTTTCTCTCGGCGTGTGGCTATCCTTTCCTCGCATATGGCTCATTTGGCATATCCTAATGAGATAGTATTTCACAACAAAGTCTGACAATAGACGCCGCAACAATCTATCTTAGAGTACTCGTTGTAGAATCATCATCATTGGATCGGGGTTGTATGCATAACGACCAACGTGACCTCCTTATCTTGCATAGCCGCGAGTTCCGGATCGACCTGACAAGCTCCAAAGATTGTGGAGGTTAATCGGCAAAAACCCCTCCCGGCCGGATTAGGGCAAACACGGACGAAAGTTCCTTCCGGGGCGTCGGGCGGACTTACCGCCGGGGGGTCTTCCAAATTGTAGAGGTTCTTTCGAGGATGTTTCGTACATCATTGTGGTTCGGGATACGCGTTTGAGGCCGAACGATTGCATCAATGTGGGCGATCCAAAGATGCTTCTTCTAGAAAGGGCCGGACGCAACTTTGGGCCGAATCGGATTCGATGTATGTGGTGAACTTGTCAAGAAGAGATCTACGGAGGTCCTCGCGCGCACCTTAGCAATTGGCGCTACACTTTACACCCGCTCGCTCATATGGATTTTGTGATCTCACATATATTTCGGGAAGGCAATCAAATGGTGGATATATTGAGCAAGAAGACGGAGTACGGCACATGGTGGGGCGTCCCACCATAGGAGCTTATAAATTATCTCACTGATGACTATGTTGGTCATTCCACCTATAGGTTTGTTAGTTAGCACGTGCTGCTCCTTCATTTCTTTACGCCTGGGGGGTACTATTTTTCCTTTCAATGGTTTTTCCCACAAGGGTGGGTTTTACCTTGGAAGGTTTTAACGAGGCCCCAACCATTCAGCCATTTGGTCGGCTTGTGACCATTTCGCTTTCGTTTTTGACATTGTTTTTTAGGCTTTCTTTTGGTTACCTAATCAGCCTGTGATCAGGATTACTCTCTTTTCATTTTTTATATAAAATTTCGCATTTATTCAAAAAGATTGAAAGACTTTAGTTATTGTAAATTATGAACATATTGTTGTAACCCAATTAAAAATTGTAGCCTGAGAAATTGCACCAACTTTGAACGAAACAATAAGCTCGACAAATCCACATATGAAGATATGATTGTAAGTCCAAGCGGATACGATAATCTAAAGGGGGGGTGAATAGATTATCTCCATCTTTTCGATTTTACCCTCAATGTCGAGTAACGAGCTTTTGTGCCCAGACTTCTGTATTTTGTGTTCTTTCTTCATCGTAAAATTGGACAGAGAAGTTCCGGCTAATAAACGAAATATAGAAAGAGCTTAATACCATTTTTGAGATATGCATAGATGAACTGCCGTCTATGTTGGCCGGAAATTTTTTAAAAAGTTTGAAAGAGAGAGTAAGAGAATATATATATATAGAGAGAGAGAGAGAGATAAGTGAAAGAGAAAGAGAAATAAGTCAAATATCAAACAAACATGCTAAAAGGGTATGAATGTCTTTTGTTCTACTAAAATGTTTAAAAAATATTTGTTTCCAAAATATGGCTAGTTTTCATTTTTTTCATTATAGAAGTGGTTATTTTAGCTCATTACCACTGAAGTATATATAAAAACTATCCTTGAGGTTTAGCCTAATTACAAAAACACCAAGTTATCTTTTACAGTTACCAAATACCCAAACATTAGTTTTTTTTTTTAAAATTTTTCACCCTCAAGAAGGGGGTATTTGTTAGGTAAATATAATAAATCTCAAGGGGCTCTTTTTAACACTTAAAGGGGGTATTTGTAATTTTGAAAGATAACTAGAGTTTTTTGTAATTAGGCTAAAACTGAGGAATAGTTTTTGTAATTATCACTTCATTTTATAGTGTAGCATCTGATCCGTAAACTCTGTTCGCTTCTAGTGTTATTCTTAGTTAATGATTATTTTTTTCTGGGAGATATTAGTTAATGATTGTTACTAACACTGTTTTCTTTTTCTTCTTTTAATGTGTTTTGGGAAAAAAGGCTAATGTTAAAACTGATGTCAAAATGCAACTTGGGACATGGCCATGGATAGCCTTTTCCAATCACTTGTGTCTTAGTAGAATATTTTGAAGCAATCGCTCGCTCTATTCTCAGATGCTCCTCCAACACATCTCCCCAAACACTCCTCATCAAGGAAGAAAAAACTCTTCTCCACCACGCCATTCCATGTAACAATGTAAGAGCTGTGAAATTACTTGTAAAATGCGGGTCTCAGATAGAAACCCCAGTCAAAACCACCGGAACAACCGAGTTCCGTCCTATACACATGGCTGCTCGTCTTGGATTGCCATCAATTCTTCAAACTTTAATCGATTCCGGCTCTGATCTCAACTCAAAAACAGAGGCTGGTGAGACAGCTCTAATGATTTCTGTCAGATACAAGCAGAAAGAGTCCCTCAAAGTATTGGCAAAAGCAGGCGCTGACTTTGGGTTGACTAACACATCTGGTCAATCAACATGTTCCATTTCTGTGTCTAATAAGTGGCATCTTGTTTTTCAACAAACAGTGCTTAATGCAATTCGAGAAGGAAACATGCCCACATCTAGAAACATGGCCGTTTTTTCGCCTTTACTATTTAAAACTCAATCCGGAGATATTTTCTCCTTGAAATCTTTGATCGGAAAGGCAGGTGTAGACATTGATAAGCAGGACGAGAGAGGTTTCTCTGCAGTTATGGTTGCTGCAGTGGAGGGCCACGTTGATGCTTTTCTGTTACTTGTTTACACAGGCGCAAATGTGAAGCTAAGCAATAAATCGGGTGAAAATGCCATCACGCTGTCTAAGCTGAGTCGAAACAGTGATCTATTTGAAAAAGTTATGCTTGAGTTTGCTCTTGAAAAGTGTAACCATAATTCTATAGGATTTCATGCCCTACATTGTGCTGCTAAACGTGGAGATTTAAACGCAGTCAAACCGTTAACGAGCAAGGGTAATGACGTAAATGCCCCTGATGGCGATGGCTACACACCGCTCATGCTGGCAGCAAGAGAAGGCGATGGTAAAATGTGTGAGCTCCTAATCTCTTCTGGAGCTCATTGTGACGCGAAAAATGCAAAAGGTGAATCTGCACTATCACTCGATAGAAAAAAAACAGGGGCTGCAAAATGATGCTGAGAATGTGATACTACATGCTCTTGCACGCAAACTTGTACTAAGGGCTCTCTTGTACAAAAGCACACCAAGGGAGGGAAGGGGTCCCCACACGCTAAGTTTGTTGCAATGGTGGGATCCGCTGGAGTTCTGCGGTGGGAAAGTCGAGCGGCCGAAATGTAATCTGCCAAGAAGCAGAAATAGGACCAAGTTTAAGACTCCAGAGGATTAGGCAAAGGAAGGGTGATGCTTATGAAACTGGAATTTTTCGTGTGACGACGATGAAAAATAAGGAAGTGCATTTTGTGTGTGATGGGGAATAGAAATGGCAGAGTTGTGGATCCGTGGAATAAGGCTTATCACGAGATGAGGCCATTTTTGGCAAGTAGAGATGCCATGTAGGGCTAAAGATGATTATTTAGGATGCACAGATACATACCAGTACTTAATCTCAAAGCACCGGGACTATTTTTTGGGTAAATCTCACTTTACCCCCCTATACTCTCATCGAATATCACTTTACCCTTTCGTACTTTCAATTATATCACTTTACCCTCTTGTACTATCAATTTGTATCACTTTACCCCCTTATACAATTAAAATATTATTTTATCCTCCTATTCCTTTATTAAATGACCTAATTGTCCCTACTAATATTTTTAATTTAACTTATGGCATTAAATACATTAAATTATTTTAGAAAATTTTATCCGTTATTTACTAAATTTAAAATAGTTTCTATTAAATAACTATATGATAGGCTTTTCCTGTGAAGTAATATACTCATACATATTTATTTCGATAATAAATCTAATTGTTTTGTATTATATTGTGAATAACCACTAAAATGACTATTTTTTCTATTCACATAGTTTGTATTAAATTATGATTATTCAGTCAATAATTGAAAAATTACTAATAACATTTAATAAAATGTATTATATATATTATTTAATTTAAGTCTATGATGAATAAGAAAATAAAAGTACAAATGTATTTGCTAATAATATTAATTTAATAGGGACTATATTAAAGTTAAATAATTAGCAACTAAATGTAAAATATAATAGATTTAATATTAAGCGTTAATTAATCAAGTTGTGAAAGTTAATGTAGAAATTATGTACAAGTGTATTAATATTAAATACTTCTAAAATGTTTTTTGTTATTTTACTAAAATTAATAGAAGGATAAAATTGTCATTGTTTTGAGTATATGATTATAAAATGATATTCTAAAAGCATAAGGGGGTAAAGTGATACTAATTGAGAGTATAAGGGGGTAAAGTGATACAATTGGGAGTACAAGGGGGTAAAGTGATACTCAAGAAGAGTATGGGGGGTAAAGTGAGATTTACCCCTTGCTCTAGTTGTAAATTAACTTTAATTCCCCAGCCTAGTTAGGCTATAGACTAAAAGAAATTCATGACCAGCAGTTAACCAGGGCCAAAATACCCTAAAAAGAACCCGGAACACTTTACAAGAAAGAAAAATCCTTGAGGTTTGGGTTGATTACAAAAAAAAAAAAAAAAACCCATAGGTTTTTTAAAATTGCAAAAAACTCCTCGAGGTCTGTTTCCGTATTACATTTCCTCTTCATAAGGAAAATCATTTCAAAACCTCTCCTGATACTTTTAGAAATATTACATTAACACCCTTAAATTTAAGATAGAATCAAACCTGAGGTTTTTTTTTGTAATTTTGGAACATCTCTGGGGCTTTTGTAATTTGCCCAAACCTCAAGGTTTTTTTTTGTAATTATCCCTAATTTTTAGATAACTATGTAACTCTAGAAGAACTAATACGTTGCTCCCTGTGAAACTCGAGTAACTAAAAAATCAGGTTCTGATCAATTGTCCGGTTTTGAAATAGGCTATATAGGTAGTAACTAGTAAGGCAAGCCACTAATTGGATGAATTGTTAGTCATGCATTTCAACTCAACAAAAGGGGTGTTTAATGACAAATTCAAACAATACGTAGGGAAATTAAATACTATTGCCTTCTTCGTCTCAAGTGGATCTATCTAAACTTGTGTACTCACATAAAGATTTGAGTAGCTCAAAGAGGCTCCACAGCAGTAATTCCCAACACAAGTTTTATAACCTAAATCTACTGAACTTCAGGCATTTAAAACAAAAGAAAGAAAATACTGCCATAAAAGAAATATGTATACCGAAAGGACCAAATTCAGCCGCCTCTAATTTCCTTTTCCTTGGCCTTGCACATATCTTCAGCTGTCTTGATAAACTTTTTAGTCAAGTCATCAATCTGGCATGTATAGAGAAAAATAAGTTAAAAGTTGAATGAACAGCAAAGCGTACCTTGTCGCTATGGTTTCAACTTACATCTTTCTCCAGTCGTTTTGCATCATCTTCTGATATAGTTGAACCTGCTTTATCTTTATCCTTATCCTTCTTTGTATCGGTTGAACCTGCTTTATCTTTATCCTTAGTCTTCTTTTTTAGGTGCTGCTTTTTTAATGCTTTCGAATGCCTGTAAATGCAAAGTCCATCTTTTTAGAGATTAAGCATGCCTAAATTAATTGCAGAAAATATATTTTCCACCAGCATACAAGTTTTCACAACTCAGAAACGAATAGAAGTTTCTAGGTGTCTTTTTGATATCATGAACTTCAAAGGGTAGTACATGAATACCTTCTGGCGTGCTCTTCTTATGCTCTGCTTCACATCTTCGGATGATTTTGAAACCACCTTACATACAGCCTGACAGAGACAATTTTTACGATATTGGCAGTTATTTCATTAGAAATAAATGCTGCTGCTTGTGGATGAGCAAAATAATGTAATTTAGATATACAAAAGAATAACTAAGACTTACTTGCATGTGTTCTTTGGTTAGTCTGCCCATTGTATGCACCAAAAAATTAATCAGTAAAATAACACAAGATGTCCAATTCATAAATATGTGGAAATCTATTAGGTCAGAATATAATTTCATCCAACGAGATACTTTTATATTTAACGGTGTAAGTCAAAACCATGAAAACTGTCCTAATAATTAAGAGAAATAATACTGGATTTTTCTCATTTATATTTCCAAACACTAGGCTGAAATGACCTCAGTACTAGAAGCAAACGAAAAGCATTCATATCAAAAGGAGAAAAATCTTACGGAGGTATAGGTGCAATCAATCGTTGGTTGTCAGCCTTGGGATTCAAGCCTAGGGGAGATGAAATGATGGCTTTCTCCAACTCCTTCAGGGCCTGCAAAAGTCAAATCACTTTCTTCAAACCGTGAGTACTTCCAAATCAATTACCATACATGCTATGTTACTCAAAGAAAGTCGGAATAAAATGCTCATTAAGTAAACACGTTTATAAAAAACTTGAGACGAATTTTCAGTTTAGAGTCCTAGAGCTAGAAGGAACAAAGGGAGACTCGCATGCTCTTGCTCTCACAAACACAAAGTCCCTAACATACACATACCAAAAGAATAATTACGTAAAAATAATTAATCTAAACAGGTAGCATTACATTACATTAGGATCATAGGGAGTGACTGCAAGGGTTTTAGGATCCAATACTGAGACAACTGCCATCCTGTTAAGGGGTGTCTTAACGCCATAAAGTTCAACCATAATGTGGTCAAGCATCCCTAGAAATGCAATTTAAAAAAGTTATCATATCAAACGAAAATCTATTATTTTACAAAAACCAATATAAAGTCTATCTAAAATATTCCTTTTATGCACCTGGTGATGCTCTCCCAGTACGCAATTTGGCCAATTCACGCGACAGTGAATCAACTGCCGCGTTCATCTGCGAGACAGCAGCAGCCTTAAAGCTAGCCCCTAAATCACCGCCTTCCTCGTCCTCATCGTCCCCCTCTTCCTCCTCCTCCACTTCCTCCTCATCCTCCTCCTTTTCCTCTAGAATATAAAAGTAACAAAACGAAAACTAAAATTCAGAAATACTGCACATCTGTACTTATATAAGCACAAATAATAATTTTAAGAAAATGACATATCGACACATTTATCATTACATATACTTATCCGGGCATCCCAAAGAACTCATTTTAGATTGAGTATGAATTGAAGGATTTTCCCATGAATTTAAATTCATTGTTTTTTTCTAATTTAAGATTAAAAATTTGGCAAAATGTAACTTAGAAATAAATATATTAACGAAATGCAAAACATAGATTCCTCTGCACAACCTAATGATTTGAAATCCATGGTTTCCATTTTATTACAAAATTGATATTGCATCAAAGCCACGGATTGATACCAAGGGCTGCAAATTAAGTAAAAGAGACTCCTTCACTCCAAACACCTCACCAGTGATCATTAGCTGAACCAAAAGAGGGGGGGCGGCATCGCAATTCAGGAAACAGAGAAAAAGAGAGAAAGAGCATGAGTACTGATTTGTGGCTTCCTTCCTTTTGCGAATCCTCTCCGAGTATTAAATTGATAAAAAATCGTTACTGGAGAACTTAGAAACCTATCATCAACAACAGATTCCTGGGAATTTTCACAATAGGATGAGTTCAAGTAAGAGAAGGTTTGGTGCGAACTGATAGAGGCTGTTCGAAGTGCGTAAAAGAAGCTCTTAGAAGAAATTAGGGCTCGTCTAAGGGAGGTTGCCATTGTTGAATCTCAATGCAAAATTCGGTTTTTCTTCGTTCTTCTTAACCTTTTCATATAGGGTTTAAAGGGTTTAACCAAAAATGAAGGATATACCTTAAAACATTCTAAAAGCTTGTTGGAACTTTTAACCATAAAGCGCTAAGATATAAAATTTACTCCCCCAAACCATATCTAAATGCGTGTCCAACTGATATCATCATAATTCATAAATGGTGAACTACACCACTTGAACTAGAATTAGCCTCCTATCAGACGGTTAAACGGATCCAGCTTAATGGATTTATTCGATCAGCGGACCCAGTGATCCAGTGACCCAGCGGAATAGTAATACTTTTTATAGGATCTATTAATACTTTTCAGTTTGACTACTAATACTTTTTATTTGAAATACTAATCTTTTTCAAGGGAATTACTGAAAATCCTTCATCGAAATATTTTTCAGGGGAACTATTAATGCGTTTCATGGAGACTGCTAATACTTTTGACGAAAAAAACTAATACTTTTTTAGGTGATATTAAATATTTTTAAGTGAACAACATAATAATACTTTTAAGAGTGACTACTAATACTTTTCAGTGCTCTCGGATATTATATCACTGTCCAATATTACAAAAGCTAATATTGCTAAGTGAACTACATCCTAATACTTTTCAGATGGACTGCTAATATCGGTCCCTGCTAATAAAATAAAAATATCACCGGGTCGATTTTTGAGATCCGTCTAACGAACTTTACCCATAAGACCGTCTGAATGGGGTTTTTGTCCTTGAACTATAAGGCTATGATATTGGTAAAATGGAATAAACACTTATAATAAGAATTAAATATTTCGTGGCATTTTTGTGTAATTTTAATTTCAGGCAAACGAAAAACTTTTTCAAATATACTAGCAATAGACTATGCATGTGATATTTGATGGGAACAATGGCGGATCAGGAATTAGTAGTTGGGTGGGCTAAAAAGTAAAAATTTCACTGAGAAGAATATATATAGAGAGAACAATGTTATTTATATATAACAAATTATTAATACTAGATTATTTATCAATAAAGAGTAGAAACTACTTTTTACTGAGAAAAAATATAGTGATATTTTTATATTAGCAATCAAATGAACATATTTTATTCTCAATATTATTTGTTTTCTTGTCACAAAACAACAAGAAGCCAATAACTAAATATTAGAAAGAAAGAAAAAAAGGCTACAAAAAATAGACAACTTTTCAATTTCATACTTGATGATGGCACTTAGGGGTGGTAAATTGTTCGTGTCGGGCCCTTAAACATATGAACTTTTTAATATATTTGATACCTACAATGCATATTCTAAATAATTACCAATACAAAGAATTAAACATAATTTTAAAATAATGATATGATAAGTCTACTAGGGATAAATTAAGAATCACAAAGATAGTCTATAGAGACAAAAAAATATATTAGTTATAGCATTAATGTCATGACAATATAAAAGTGTTAAGTCCTTCATTCTTGATTTCTAAAATGAAATTAAATTTGGGATGGACTTGAGTTTTGGGTTAAATTTTGGAGCGGACTAATTATAGAATATATAAATAATATGATATGGATCTTATGAGTCCTTCCATTTGGAGTGAGTCCATAGGGACAAATCTTAATCGTAGATTAAATTTTTTGAATAGTCCAAATTTTTAGGAGTTTTATATATTTTTTTGGGTCAACAATTAAAAAAGATATGGTTGTCATTTTACAATATAGAAGCAATTACTGAGATTTCATTAGATATCAATCACATTCGCTTTCCTTCCCCACTCATCCGACATGTACATTCAGTTTTTTAAGTAGCCCTCATCTTTTGCATTCAATTTTCATGTTTTCTCTGGAAAAAATTTCTCTCCTCTTGCGGATTTTCTGAGTTCGACTTCCATACTCGAAGATTTTGCAGATTTTTAAAGGTAAGTCTCCATCTCGTGAGTTTGTGTTTTTAAGGTTGCGATTTTTAGCTATTAGCCTGATTTTAGAGTTTGTTAAGATTTCTAGTTTGGTTTTTTTGTTCAATTTTTCGAACTGTATCACTTTTTGTGTTGTTTTAGGCTGGGATTTTGGTCGTTTTTGTGTGCTTTACACATTGAGGAATTTTGTTCAAAACGATTGTAGTTGAGTTGATTGTGGTAGTTTTGTTCATTTTATCTTTTTTCATGTGTTTATGTGAGCTGTTAATGTTGCTTGTTTAGTTTGTGTATGTTGCTTGAGGAGTGTTTGATATTTTGACTTCACTGCAATATTATTTTTTTATGTCGGTTTTTATTTGTACGCTTGTGTAATTGTGTATCTTTGCTTGTGAAAGTATTAAGGTTTGCATGCGAAGTGATCATCATTTAGATTTTCGTAATAGGGCAACAATTGTTTGTACACCTGTGTAATTGTGTATTTCTGTTTGTGAAGGTATTAAGGTTTGCATGCAAAGTGATCATCATTTAGATTTTTGTGATAGGGCAACATTGTTTGTTTTTGGAGCCCTAGAGATTTTTTTATGTCCATTGCGTTCGTTAACATTCATGTTGTCACCATTTTTTATATGTTTGTTAAGTTTTTGCATGTTGCTTATGTAATAATGATTTTTGCAAAGTCGGTTTATTTTCTATTAATATTGATTGGGTTTTTGTTATGCTTGTGCACATCGGTAGTTTTGCTTATGAACTACCACAATTATGCATATGAAACAACACATGATTATATATATGTGGACAAATTTCATGTAGTACGAATGCTTCATCTAGTAATCTGCATTTTATCATGTTTTCTGTGTATTTGTTTTTTCACAAGTGTGATTATTTTCTCGATTTTTCAAGACAATGGCTAAAGGTGACAAAGAAAAGAAAGAATTTGAGTAGTGAAGGTGATGGGGATCGACAATGGGATGGAGAAGAAAAATATTGCACAATTATCCACGATGCGGGCGAAGTATAACTTCATGCATAAGTATGAACACAAGTGGAGGAATTTGGGGAAGGGGAAGAAATTTTGTGGGACGGAAAAATAGTGGTCTATGGTTGACAGATATTTTTTTTGTTTGTTAATATAATGTGTATGATGAACAAGATAACCTATTGCAATTTTTTTAGATGTTTTTTTTTGGGAATTATTACAAAATCTTATGTAGGAACATATATTTCAGGGTATATGTTACATTCAATATTTTGTATCCAGAAGTTGGGCTATTTTTATATTTTGTAAGTTTTTCAGTTGTAAAATATATACATGCAATGCTAATGTAGACATCTTCTGATGCATTCGTAGATATCAAATGTTGCTTATTCAATAGCGAATTAGTTAGTGAGTGCTTATGAAGAATGTAATTGATGTATATATAGAAAAGAATGAGTGCTTATTAAGAGATATCAATCATGCAATTCCAAATGTATCGGTTTGCAAATCAGCTTAAAAACAGATTTGTACCTTTGTCAAATTGTAATACACAAACAACAATCATCCATTATATATCTAATGCCAATGTAGGCAAATCGTAATTTATTTTTAGAGATCAAAACTTTCTAATACAGTATTGATTAGTCAGAGAGTTCTCATAATTTTTAAATTGTTGATATGGTTATGGAGAATAACTTCATGCATTCGTTGAACAAGTTTAATTAGTAATATGGCATAATTTTGCTTGTTAGCATGCATCTATCCATAGTTACATAAGCAATCTTTCTTCTTTAATAGGTGGATAAGTGGTTTCATGGTATAGTTGTTGCAACATTGTATGCCTACACATGCACTATATATGTTAATAAATAGCATATATTTTTGTAGGTGCGGTCATGGTACTCATAAGTATTAGAACAATACTACAGAAGCACCACATCATTGTTTGATAAATGGTTTTATCATGATTTTGATGATTTTGATTTTACACCAAAACAATGGTTTTAAAGGTTGTCCAAATACTCCTAAATGATTTAAAATGGTTTTAATTTTTTCCGGAGTATTTCTTCAAGTTTTATTTTCGACAAAAATTGGACAACACATTTAATGATTTTGTATCAATGGGTGATCTAGGTGTTAAGTGTGAGAAGATTGTGGTAATCTTCTTGTTGAGGTGTTGAAGAATTTGGTATTCTTCAAGGTTGAAGATTGTGGTAATCTTCACAAGGTGTCGTTGGAGATTGTTGTAATCTTCAAGAAGAGATTGTGGTAATCTTAAAGGTGGTGTTGAAGAAGAGTGTGGTGCTCTTCAAGGTGTTGTTGTAAGTTGGTGTTGTATTAATTTTGGTAATTAATAAAATCTTTTTCTTTTTGAAATCCATCCCTGGATATCTTTGGGGTGGTAGAGGATTAGGCCCTAGGTGGGTTGAACCTCTTTAAATCGACGTGTGTTGTTTACATTCCGCACCTTTATTATTGTCTTTGAGCATTCGGTTCGAAAAAGAGGGTAAAATCGAAAAGATGGAGATAATCTATTCACCCCCCCTTTAGATTATCGTAGCCGCTTGGACTTACAAGTGGTATCAGAGCCAAACTCTTTGGCAAACTCGTTTCACATCGCGAGTGAAGAGAAACGATCGTTGGCTATGAACGAAGCTCATCCTACCGGCACCTCCACCACCAAGCCACCTCTATTTGATTCCAAAAATTTTATATTTTGGAAAGAAAGAATGGAATGCTATCTACAAGGTTGCGGGTTCGATATTTGGCACATCGTCATAAATGGAGAATCCATTCCGATGATAAACACACCACACACCTCCAAAGGCCTCAAAGAGCTAAATGATGAAGAGAAGAAAATCATCTCCTTAAACGGTATAGCTCTCAATATTTTGTATTGTTCATTTACTAATTTGGAATATGAACATACTGTAGGAATTCGATCGGCACATGAAGTATGGAAAAATTAGAAGCCATCTATGGAGTATTTGCAAATGAAAGGAGTCAAACAAAAGCATCTACTTCTCAAAGGGATACAATGTCAAATCTAAGGAACAAGCCTCTTACAACCTCCCATGATGAAGAAGTTGAACAATGCCTCATAGGCATCGAAGAAGAAAACGAGGTAAGTTCTAAACCATCTACTTCCTATGATAATGATTATAATGATTTGCAAAATGATTTTGATGAACTACAAGATGAATTCCAAAACTTACTTGTTAAATACAAATATTTGAAAAAGGAATTCATTGTTTTAAAGAATGATAAGGATAGTTTATTTACTTCCTATGAATCACTATCATGTGCTCACACCACCACTCTTGACAAGGTTAGAAACCTTGAGAAAGAAAATAGTACTCTTGTTGAGGATATAAATTGCTTGAAAAATGATTTATCTAAATCTAACTTGAGTACCGATAGAATGACCAATATTGTTGATTGTTTTGATAATTCAAACTAGAACTTGATCATAAGCCTGGGGTGTCAATCACATGAAAAAGAATCAAGTCTCTAAGACGTTGGTCATTATGCTCCTAGAATTATTACATGTTTTTATTGCGGTAAAAATGGTCATACGGTAAATACTTGTCGGGCTAGAAATAGCTCTAATTATTGTTGGAGACCTAAAAGTCTCAAGACTAATCCCAAAGGACCCAAACACATGAGGGTACCACAAAACAATGTCATATTAGGTACCGTGAAATAATGATCGAAGAAAATTTATACCGCCAAGAAGACATCAAATGACCGTTTCATTTGATCAAAGAAGGAGAAACTATTTTTCGACAAAGCCAATTTCCAGAAGAGGATATAATCAAAAATGGGAAGAACACAATCCTTGGAAATGGCAAAGACATCATCAACAAGATGATTTTCAAAGAAGAAGAGACTTTCAACAATGGGAAGGCAACAAACCTTGGAAATGGAGTAATCAAAGAAGTCATCATCAACAAAGTGACTTCTCAAGGGGAATATATCATCAACAATGGGAACGGCACAACCCATTGAAATGGCGTAATTGGTAACCCGTATCTCCCCATTTAAAATATGCATTTTATTTTGTTATGCATGTTTTTATTTGTGTCTTTATTGCAACATGAGTTTTCAAGTATTGATTTTTTTTTTAAATTAAGGTCTTCAATATATATGTGTTTTTAAAATTCTTTAAAAAAAAGACCTTATATGATGTTTTTAAAACTCGTGTGCATTTTTGTAGACTAAAGTGTGTTATCATCTCTTTTGGATTTTTATGTCATGAGCTTACTTGTGATATCTCTTAGCCTACACTTTTATCATTATGATTTGTGCTAGATTTGTTTTAAGAATTGTGTAGGATTTACATATTTTCACAAATGGCCATTTACGTCATTATTTGTCAAGAAAGGCATAAATTATCGAGGTATGTTTACTTGTGTTATTCTTACTCTTATAGACTCGATATATGTATTGCCATGTGCCTATGTGCTTGTTTTTCATAATATTTCATATAAGTGTCATTAAGAGGATTTTTTAGATTTTTTTTAAAGGCACTATTCGATATTTGATTGCACATATTGTTCAAAAACTTCTTTTAAATGAGGTCTCAACTACATGCTATCGGATTTTCAAATTTCAAAAGAGACCTTTTGTAGCATTCTTAAGCTTATTTGAACTTGCATGATTTATTAGACTCTTGATGATCTTCTAAATGCATAATATGTGTTTCTTGCTTCATGGTCTATATATATATAGTGTCTATTTCTACTATGTTCTTATGCAAGATATTTTGTGATTGATGATTGAGGCATGTTTTTACACTTGGGCTATTTTTTCTTGCTTTTATAAGCGTCTTGAATAATGAGTTTGTCAAGTTGTGTAGATGAGAAATGAAGTACTCCAAATATTAGTTACCTCAAAATATTTGGATGTAAATGTTCTATTATGAACACCTTAGATCAATTGGATGCCCTATGATGATTGTGATGAAGAAGACAAAAAGGGTATTCCGGAACAAACTCGATGACCAAGTCAACATTGGTCAAACTAAGGCGAGGTTAGTAGCTCGAAGGTATTTTCAATTCGAGGTAATTGATTTTGGTGTAACATTTGCACTCATAGCACATTTAGTAGCTATTTGCATTTTACTTGTCCATTCTCGTTTTAAGAAAATTTCAAGCTTTACCAAATGGTTGTTAAATCCAATTTTCTCAATGGTTTTATTCAAGAAGTCTATGTAAAACAACCTCCGGAGTTTTAAATTTTTCTAGGCCAAATGATTTTTATAAAAGGCCTTGTATGGTTTGAAACAAGTATCCCATGTATGGTATGATAGACTTAGCTATTTTTGCTAAATGATTTTACAAGAGGTGAAGTTGATACTACTCTCTTTGTTTTTGAAAAAAGGGCAAGATTGTTTACTTGTGCATATTTATGAGAATAATTTTGGTGCTACTAATGAATATTTGTGCAAGATATGTTTTTCTAAGTTGATACTAGGTGAGCTTGAGATGAGTATGATGGGGGAGCTCAATTTCTTGCTTGGACCAAGAAGATGGCTATATTTCAAAAGAACTCTTGAAGGAGTTAAGCATTGAAGAAAGATTGACAAAGGTTGAGAAAGGTATATCGGTTGACAAACAAATTCGAGGTATGTTTTCTTGTATTATTCCTATAGACTCGACATTCCATATGCCTTATGTCTATATGCTCGACTAAAAAAAAAAACTATCCCAACGAATCTCATTAAAAGTGCCGTTAAAAGAAATTTTCAAACATTTGAAAGGCACTTCTTATTATGACTTGTATATCCATAGTTTTAAAAAGTTCTTAGTTTTCGGGATAACAAGTCCGGTATTTATTATACGGTTTTCCGTATTCAAAATATAGTTCGTCATAATCGAACTAAACATATTGAGATTCGATATTTTTTAAAGGGATTGAGTTTTTAACAAAAACTTGAGATGTGTTTAATTTCGTCTCAAGGATAACTCGCGGACTTTTTAATCGTTAAACCGCCGATTATTTTACCTCATTTCAAGCTTGATTTTGACATAATGTATATTGAATGAGGACTACGTTTGCATTTTGCACGTTTTTAAAACTTAGGGGCGAAAAATCGGATTTTTGGATCAAAATTCGGATTTTTGGATTACTGATTGAAACAAATATGCTGCCCGGCGGGGCCGACCGTCGCCCACCCTCGACTCGGCCGCCGCCCCGCCCGGACCTGTCGCCTGATGAGGTTTTTGGTTAAAACTTGTTCTCGTCCTCGCTTTCTTATTTTCACGCTTTTTCCTCTATATTCCGTCCCTTTTGACATTTTCACACACAATTCACTTCAAATGTGTTTTGATGCATGAATTATATATTTTCGGGACTACCTAGCTCGGTTATCATCATCGTTGCTTGTCTTTTTCGATCGAATGGTAAGAATTTCACTCTCTTTAGCTCAATTGGGTTGAACCTTGAGTTTGTGGCTTATATGTATGTTTCTTGATGCAATTCATATATTTTTGTGATGAGCTTATTGATTGTTGATGAATGATAATTGTTTAATTGTATTTGGTGATGAAAAACTTGGCTTGATTACATTTATAAGGGCTATATATATCATTTTATAATTTTGACGCCCGCCAAGTGTTCGATAAAATGTTTCAATGAAAAATTCATCACCTACATGATTCTCTCGATTTCAAAAGTCTTATATATTTGTAGAGATCGTGTTTTGCTTATCAAATGCTATTTCATAAGCTTCTACAAGTCGTATAATTCGACTCTTCCCTCATATTTGGTTTAAAAGCTTCAATGTTCAAAATAGCTCGATATATCGGTTTACTTGCGCACTTTGTTATAAATATATGATGTATTTATCGTGCTAACATTCTTTTTGATGATTCCAAAGGGGGAGAAACAGGTTATAAGCTCTTTAGCTCAAAGAAGCTAAGACAAGCTTAACGAAAAGAAGCTATAAGTTATGGCTTCATAAAGCCATAAGTTGTGGATCATATTTAGTCCACTTGGTGCATTATGGTTATGTATGAATCATGGTCCATTGGTTGTAGTATGGACTTATATACGGTTCTTATGATGTCTCTTTGACAGGGGGAGCTTTTAAGTTTTTGATACTTAAGCTCAATATTGAAAAGCTAAGATTTTAGCTTATGTTGAAGTTGCTTCTATATTACTATTGATGTGCATGTTGATAGGGGGAGCATTCGCTATATGTGTTTGAATATCTCTACTCCCATCCTTGTGTTTTTATTGCATGGAATGTTGTCGCTCACAACGGATAGTTCTCTTTAACCGGTAAAATTGTTTTGTTTTCAAAATCGACCTCGTTAAAATTGTTTTGGTTTGTAATCATCAAAAAGGGGGAGATTGTTTGATAAATGGTTTTATCATGATTTTGATGATTTTGATTTTACACCAAACAATGGTTTTAAAGGTTGTCCAAATACTCCTAAATGATTTGAAATGGTTTTAATATTTTCTGGAGTATTTCTTCAAGTTTTACTTTAGATAAAATTGGACAACACTTCTAATGATTTTACGTTTATATGTTTTTACTTCAAAACAATGTTTCTAAATGTTGTCCTAATACTCCCGATCGGTCTAAAATATTTTCACTATTTTTCGGAGTATTTCTTGAAGTTTATTTTCGATATAAAATTGGATAACACTTTTGTTTTGAGGTCAACCTTGTCGCCGTATAGGCAACCAAGACTGAAAGTTGAGGAAAACAGAAAACTTCATGTTTGCGAAAAATGTTCAGGGCAACCGGTCTCCTATAGGCAAATCGGTGCCGTCGACCGACGTCGCCCATAGGGAGACCGTGCACTGGAAAAAAAAATTGAAACAGCAACGTTTTCTTTCTTCCAAACCCATGAGGGGGACCGGTTGAGGCATAGGTCGACCGGTCGAGGTAGACGTCGACCGGTCGCCCTGTGTAAATGTGTATTCTCTTTTTCAAACGTCTATTTGTATGCGACCGGTCGCCCTTAAGTTTGACAAAGAAAAATGTAACCGTTGTGCGAAAACATCTTTTCCTTAATTTGTGGGATTGATTTCTAACAGCTCTTTTCTTCAATTGTCTTGCAATTTTTTACAGAATTCATGTCCCCAAGAGGAGTCTATCATGTACAAGACATCTTCTATAAATAGTGGAAGAATTGAAGCAACACAAGAAGAGAGAAAACTACAACACAACAAGATACATTCAAGAATACACTTGTTCTTACATTGTCTTATTTCTTGTTGTAATTTGCCTAGCTTATCACTTTCACATCCTTGAGGTCTAGGCTATTCTTGATTACACTTGCACTCTATTGTATTATTCATTATCGAGTTGTAATCTTGAATTTTTGGGTTATCATTCAACACAAGATATCCTTGTGAGTGTTCTTGTGGTAAGAACGCACTTGGGTGATCTAGGTGTTAAGTGTGAGAAGATTGTGGTAATCTTCTTGTTGAGGTGTTGAAGAATTTGATATTCTTCAAGGTTGAAGATTGTGGTAATCTTCACAAGGTGCCGCTGGAGATTGTGGTAATCTTCAAGAAGAGATTGTGGTAATCTCAAAGGTGGTGTTGAAGAAGAGTGTGGTGCTCTTCAAGGTGTTGTTGTATTAATTTTGGTAATTAATAAAATCTTTTTTCTTTTTGAAATCCATCCCGAATATACTGGGGTGGTAGAGGATTAGGCCCTAGGTGGGTTGAACCTCTTTAAATCGACGTGTGTTGTTTACATTCCACACCTTTATTATTGTCTTTGAGCATTGGGTTCGAAAACTGTAGCTCGATATCAAGTTACGAGTTATAGTATTGAGTTACATGAGCTTCAATATCGAGTTACTGTAGAAATAGTATTGAGTTATCTTCCTCATTCATCCCAACCACCATTAGTGATGAACAAGATTTTCAACATCAACAATCTTAACCTAAAATATCTAAACCTAAACTAATTCAACAAAAAAATATAAAATTAATCGAATTGAAGTTCATAGATGTTTTACCATTGCTTCAGTCATCGGAATCGAAGTCACTAATCGATCGATGCTCGCTCAATGGTAGTCAAATCTTTCTCTCAAGTTATGCTTGCGAGTTTGAGAGGGGTATATGTCTTGGTGTAATTAAATGACTTAAGGCAAATTGAGTTTTTTACATGGTCAAATGACTAAAAAACATGTACTTAAAAAAATGACTAAAAAATATTTTGATATAAGAGGAAGCGCTAAAATACCTGTGCATTCTATAATTAACCTTAATATGAAAGAACATGCCAATCTAGAAACTTCTTTGCACTGCATCAAACTAGTTTATTTTTTGGATCTCTTTTAATTTTAGTTCTAGTTTTGTTTTTTTTTTTGAATGGATAAGTGAAATTCCTAAATTGTTTATGAAGTATTTCACAAGAAGTATAGATAAATCTACCAAAGGAATGAAATCTAGAAAGGTAAATTTGCATCAAATTATTTACCTCCAATAATAGATGGACCACAGAGATCTGCCGACTGACGACAGCTGCGGCAAGTGCATTACAATGAGCATTTGTATGCAGGTAAGGCTTACATGACTGCAGCAATACCCGTTCAGTTGCATTCGCATCCACTCCACACTGTCATCAAGCAAAATACAAAAGAATAACATCAGATTTGGGTCATGTCAAAAAACTATCAAAATTTGACCATTTCTCATTTCTACAATGTGAAACAATCAAAATGCACCACCAGTAACTGTATTAAGCTACTGATAGCAGAAATGTTAGTTGACAGTAGACTCAGAGGGAAAAGAAAAAGAAAAGGACATATATGTATTAAAAGTCATATACCTTGACGAGGGTGTCAACCACCTCCGCAAATCGTCTACAGCATGCAATGACAAGAGCATGAAGGGCAACATGGGGTCTAATAAGGTTGTAAAAATATGTAAATCCTCATACAGAGCATTTCAATGTAACAGTAATATTGGAGAGAATTTCTCATTCATTCAGCTTAACTCACACGCATTACACACCCTCAGTATATATAGCTATCTGCGTGGAGAAGAAAACAAAAAACAGACTAACAAACTCAGCCTATCATCAGTCTCCACGTGTACATCTAGAACAGAAATCAGAATAGGGAAAAGTGCTAAATGGTAAAACACGATATCTTTACACTCCCCCTCAAGTTGGGCATCGAAGGAAATCACGAAGGCCCAACTTGGAGACAAAAGTGCTGAAAGCAGAGGTACCCAGGGCTTTGGTAAAGAGATCGGCCAACTGATCATGGGAAGAAACATGATGTAGGGTAATGAAGCCTTCTTTGAACTTGTTGCGGACCAAGTGACAATCAATGTCGAGATGCTTGGTACGCTCATGAAACACGGGATTCTTGGTGATGTGTATAGCAGCTTGGTTGTCACACCAAAGCTGGAAGGGAGGATGGACAGGCAACTGCAAGTCACGAGCGATATAAGAGACCCATTGGAGTTCACAAACAACAGCACTAAGGGCTCGATACTCCGCCTCAGCGGATGAACGAGAAATGGTGGCTTGCTTATTGATTTTCCATGAAATAAGAGCATCACCAAGAAAGATGCAATAACCAGTGAGTGAACGACGAGTATCTAGACAACTTCCCCAATCCGCATCACTATATGCGGTGATGGAAAGAGGAGAACGTGCAGAATAAAAAGCCCGGTAGAAGGGCAACCTTTAAGGTCCTGAAGAATATGAAGTGCAGCGTCCCAATGAGGGGTACGGGGACTATTAACATACTGACTAAGCTGCTGGACAACAAAGGTAATATCAGGACGGGTGAAATTCAAATATAGTAAGCGACCAACCAACCTTCTGTACTTGGGAGCATCAAGAAAAGGATCACCAGCTTCAGAGTTAAATTTGAGACCTGGAGGCAAAGGTGTAATAGCTGTTTTGCAGTGAGTGAAACATGTGTCCTTGAGAATATCAAGAATGTATTTACGTTGGTTGAGGTAAATGCCATCAGAACTTCGAGCAATCTCCACACCCAAAAAATATTTTGCGAACCCCAAATCTTTGATGGTGAATAAGTCATCCAAAAAGGATTTTAGAGACAAAATCTCAGCAGCACTAGAACCAGTAAGGAGGACATCATCGACATAAACAAGCAAGGCCAAGAAAGAAGTGTCAGTGTGCTTAACAAAAAGGCAATGATCATGAGGGGACTGGATGAACCCAAAATCTAGCAACCTAGCACAAAATTCCGAGTTCCATTCTCTCGAAGCCTGTTTCAAACCATATAAGCTCTTTTTTAAAAGGCAAACCTGCCCATCAGCAGCCTGTGAATATCCCTCAGGAGGGTACATGTATACCTCTTCAACCAAAGTACCATGGAGAAAGGCGTTGTTAATATCCAGCCGGTGCAACTCCCAGCCCTGAAAAGAGGCCAGAGCAATAAGGATCCGAACCGTAACAAGCTTGGCTACGGGAGAGAAACTGTCATTATAATCAATACCCTGAACCTGGTCATAGCCCTTAGCCACCAAACGGGCCTTAAACCGTTCAATACTGCCATCCGGATGAGTCTTAACTTTGTATACCCACTTACTCCCTATCGCCCGTTTTCCAGCAGGTAAAGAAGTTAAAACCCAAGTGTTATTATTTTCTAAGGCTGCAAACTCCTTGTTCATAGCCTCCACCCATCGCATATCTTTACTAGCTTGAGAAAATGATGTAGGTTTCGGTATATTATCCACATTGGCCAAAAAACACAGATAGGTAGGGCTAAAAAAAGGGGATATGTGGTGTGGAAAGGTATTAAGAGGATAAGAAGAACCTGTAGGAGAGCATTTGGTAGAGGGGGCTGCTGCTGGTAAATCCTTTGAACCTGGCTCTGATACCATGTAAAAATATGTAAATCCTCATACAGAGCATTTCAATGTAACAGTAATATTGGAGAGAATTTCTCATTCATTCAGCTTAACTCACATGCATTACACACCCTCAGTATATATAACTATATGCGTGGAGAAGAAAACAAAAAACAGACTAACAAACTCAGCCTATCATCAGTCTCCACGTGTACATCTAGAACATAAATCAGAATAGGAAAAGTGTTAAATGGTAAAACACGATATCTTTACATTAGGGGGGTGTAAAGATATCGTGTTTTACCATTTAGCACTTTTCCCTATTCTGATTTCTGTTCTAGATGTACACGGGGAGACTGATGATAGGCGAGTTTGTTAGTCCTGCTTTTTTGTTTTCTTCCCACGCAGATAGCTATATATACTGAGGGTGTGTAATGCCTGTGAGTTAAGCTGAATGAATGAGAAATTCTCTCCAATATTACTGTTACATTGAAATGCTCTGTATAAGGATTTACATATTTTTACATGGTATCTAGAGCTTAGGTCATTTTTTTTCTCATGGCGCCACGGAGAGAACACCAGAATCCATGGCAGGTGCTCGCAGCTGGCGAGGTTACTGAGGTTCGTGAGGGAGGCGACCAATTTTTTTTTACCAAACTCTGATCATCCTGGAGCTACGTTGGTTACTACACTTCTTAATGGCAACAACTACCTTTCATGGAGTCGTTCCATGAAACTGGCCCTTGGTGCCAAAACCAAGCTGGGGTTTATTGATGGTAAGATTGTTGAACCAAAACCTAACTCTCCTACTAATGATAACTGGAAGAAAGTAGACTGCATGATAATTTCATGGATATTAAACTCAATTTCGAAAGAGATAGTGGATGATGTTCTTATATGCACGGAGTGCTTTAGGGGAGTTATGGAGTGATTTGGAAGAAAGGTTTGGAGAGTGTAATGGTCCTCTGTTGTATCAACTTGAAAAGATATAGCTAATATGCGACAGGTACCATGATCATTGTGGTTTATTTTACTAAGCTAAAAAGGTTGTGGGATGAATTGGGTACTCTTTCTCCCTTGCCTCCTTGTGACTGTGGATCTAGTAAAATTCTTACTGATAGGGACATGAAGGAGAAATGGATTCAGTTTTTAATGGGCTTAAATGATACATTTGAACATGTTAGAAGTCAGATTTTGATTATGGATCCGATGCCTAGTGTAAACAAGGCCTATTCTATGGTTCTTAGTGTTGAGAAACAGAGGGATATTCAGCTTACTTTGAGTGATTATACGGATAACTCAGCCATATTAAGTAAAGCTAGTACTGAAAATGTTGCCATGGTCAATCGAGCTCCTAATACTGGCAGGGGAAATAATAATCAGTGGTCCAATGGAAGGGGCAGAACTTGGTCTAATGGGAGAGGTAGACGAAGGACTAAGGAGGAGAAAGCTAAGTTGGTATGTGATCACTGCCAAGCTACAGGTCATGAGGTTAGTGAGTGCTTTAAACTTCATAGTTCTCCAGACTGGTGGGAGAAATTTAAGGAGCAACGGGGGAAATCATTGCCAGCAAATATGGCTGCTGCTGCTGATGTTTCTGTAAGTCCAAGCGACTACGATAATCTAGAGGGGGGTGAATAGATTATCTCCATCTTTTCGATTATGCCCTCTTTTTCGAATCAAATACGCCAAGACAAGAATAAAGGTGCGGAAAGTAAACAACACGCGTCGATTTATAGAGCTTCACCCCACCTAGGGACTACGTGCTCTACCACCCCAGTATATCCGGGATGGGTTTCGAAAAAGAAAAAGAATTTTATTAATTACCACAATTAATACAAATTCAACTTACAACAACACCTTGAAGAGCACCACACTCTTCTTCAACAACACCTTGGAGATTACCACAATCTCCCTTGAAGATTACCACAATCTTCCTTCAACAACACCTTGTGAAGATCACCACAATCTTTAATCTTGAAGAACACCAAATTCTTCAAATACCTCAAGAGCACCACACTCTTGAAACACCTATCACCTAGATCACCCAAGTGTATTCTTTCCACAAGAATACTCACAAGGATGCCTTGTGTTGAATGATGACCAAAATCAAGATTACAACTCAATAATGAATATTACAATTTTGAGTGCAAGTGTAATCAAGAATAAAAAGCCTAGACCTCAAAATTGTGCAATTGCAAGAACTTAGGCTTATTACAACAAGAATGTAAAATATGAAAGCTTGGAGAATTTGCAGATTTTTCTTGTTGTTTTGATTGCTTGTGTGTTGTATCTTGTGTCTTCAAATCATCCTCTATTTATAGGAGAGTCTTCATAGACATAGGCTCTTCCTTCTTCACTTTTGTCTACAAAAAGAGTATCACAAGATGTAGAAATATTGTATAAAAAACAAAAGCAAATCTTGCTAATAAGAATTTCAAACGGCACAATTTTGCTGTCACAAAATTACATAGGGCGACCGATTGCCTGTATAAGATTTCGAACGTTTGAAAGAAATTAGTGCGATCCAGGACAGGTTGCAGGGGGGTCGACCGGTCAAGGGAGGGTGCGACCGGTCGGCCCCGACTCGGACCGGTCCCTGTAACGACCCGCCTTTCAGATCGACGACTATCCCCACAAACCAACACAAGTCTTTCCAGCGCGCTTTGTCCTCACTCACGCGCACCCTGGGAGCAGCTTCCCAGGGGGTCACCCATCATATAATTGCTCTGGGCCAAGCACGCTTAACTTTAGAGTTTTTATATGATGAGCACCAGAAAAGAAGATGCATCTTGTTGATATAATTAGTACCTATCAAATCTTTAAAGCTCTCCTCAACTGTATAGTCCCATACCTACACAATCTCGAGAATCTCCTCTTATTCGGGTGTGGGATCGGTTCATTCATGTTCCCCCGCCTAGAAGCCCCGCCAGAGCCGCTCCTTGTTCGTGTCTTCTTGCACCGGCGATCACTCCCGCCTCTCTTGACACCCCGGCGTGACATGCCCACTCACTTTCCGCTTGGTTCGTCCCCGAACCACACCGGGGACATCCGATAAAATTGAACGATCTGAGAGAAGATTAGCATGGCCCTGCGCAAGGATGACACGCATAAATCGAGAAATGGTCCAAATTTTATTTGTAACGACCCGCCTTCGGATCGACGATCCCCCCCACAAACCAACACAAGTCTTTCCAGTAGCGCTTTGTCCTCACTCACGCGCACTCGGGAGCAACTTTCCCGGGGGTCACCTATCATATAATTGCTTCCGGGGCCAAGCACGCTTAACTTCGAGTTTTTATATGATTAGCACTTAAAAAGAAGATGCATCTTGTTGATATGAGTAGTACCTATCAAATCTTTAAAGCTCTCTCAATCGTATAGTCCCATACCTACACATCGAGAATCTCCTCTTATTCGTGTGTGGGATCGGTTCATTCATGTTCCCCCTCCGCCTAGAAGTCCGCCAGAGCCGCTCCTTGTCCGTGCCTTCTTGCACCGGCGATCACTCCCGCCTCTTTCACCCGGCGTGACATGCCCACCGCTTCCGCTTGGTTCGTCCCCAAACCACACCGTACTAGGAGAGGTCCCGCTCTGATACCATTTGTAACGACCCGCCTTTCAGATCAACGACTGTCCCCACAAACCAACAAAAGTCTTTCCAGCGCGCTTTGTCCTCACTCACGCGCACCCTGGGAGCAGCTTCCCAGGGGGTCACCCATCATATAATTGCTCTCCGGCCAAGCACGCTTAACTTCGAGTTTTTATATGATGAGCACCAGAAAAGAAGATGCATCTTATTGATATGAGTAGTACCTATCAAATCTTCAAAGCTCTCCTCAACTGTATAGTCCCATACCTACACAGTCTCAGAATCTCCTCTTATTCGGGTGTGGGATCAGTTCATTCATGTTCCCCTCCGCCTAGAAGCCTGCCAGGAACCACTCCTTGTCCGTGCCTTCTTGCACCGGCGATCACTCCTCGCCCTATTTAGCCCCGGGCGTCACAGTCCCCCTGCTCAGTTTTTGCACTACAGTGCGTTCTGTTTCTTGTTTTCTCCCTTCAGGTACCGTTCGACCTTTTGTTCGAACGGTCGACCTCCAAATTAAAATATTGTCCGATTTTTGTCAAAAATATACTTCAAGAAATACTCCAAAAAATTAGTAAAAACATTTTAGATCGATCGGGAGTATTTGGACAACATTAGAAATATCGTTTTGATGTAAAAACACAAAATCATCAAAAGTGTTGTCCAATATTTTAGTCGAAAATAAACTTGAATAAATATTTCGGAAAATTAGTAAAAATATTTTAAATCAATTGGGAGTATTTGGACAACATTTATAAACATTGTTTTGGTATAAAAACTCATTTAAACAAAATCATCAAAAGTGTTGTCCAATTTTGTCGAAAATAAACTTGAAGAAATACTCCGGAAAATTAGTAGAAACAATTTAATCATTTAGGAGTATTTGGACAACATTTAAAAACATTGTTTTGGTATAAAAACAAAATCATCAAAATCATGATAAAACCATTTATCAAACAATCTCCCCCTTTTTGATGATTACAAACCAAAATAATTTTACGAGGTCGATTTTGAAAACAAAATAATTTTACCGGTTTAAAAAAGAACTATCCGTTATGAGCGACAACATTTCACGCAACATAATCATAAGGATGGGAGTATAGATTTTCAAAAATATTTTTGCAAAAGCTCCCCCTACAACATGCACAACAAGAGTAATATAGAAGCAATCAACCAAAAGCTAAAAGCTCAGCTTTTACAAATAGAGCTTAAGTATCAAGAAGTTATAAGCTCCCTCTGTCAATAAAACATCATTAGACATGTAAACAAGTCCATAATACATAAAATGGACTAAGTAAGATCCACAATTTTTGGCTTTTAATAGCCACAACTTATAGCTTCTTCCGTAGAGCTTATCTTAGCTTCTTTGAGCTAAAGAGCTTATAATCTATTTCTTCCCCTTTGGAATCATCAAAAAGAATGTTAGCACGATAAAAACATCATATATCCATATCAAAGTGCGCAATTTAACCGATTTATCGAGCTATTTGAACATTGAAGCTTATAAACCAAATAGGAGGGAAAAGACGATCATATGACTTATAGAAAAGCTCATAAAAGCTCATTTGATTTGCAAAACATGATCTCTATAAATATATAAGATTTTTAAAAACAAGAGAATCATGTAGGTGATGAATTTTTCATTGAAACATTTTACCGAACACTTGGCGGGCGTCAAAAATAGAAGAAGATATATATAGCCCTTGTAAATGTAATCAAGCCAAGTTTTTCATCACCAAAAGCAATTTTACAAATATAATCCAACAACAATCATTATTCACAACACAACTATGCAAGAATTCCAACAAAAAGACAGTACATAAGCATTTTCTCAAGGGTTCCACCCAATTGAGATAAAGGAGTAGAATTCTTACCATTTAATCGGTGAGGATAAGTAACAATGATGATAAACGAGCTAGATAATCCCCAAAATATATAATTTATGCAACAAAACTCATTTGAAGTGAATTGTGTGTGAAAATTGCAAAGGGGACGAAATGTAGAAGAAAAACGCCAAAATGGCTAAGTCTGAAAACAAAAGACATTTTAACCATAAAATCCCTATGGGCGACCGGTCGGCCTCTCCCCTGGCAGCCCACTGGTTCAGTTCTGTTTTGAAATACCGAAATTTGATCCAAAAATCCAATTTTTCGCCCCTAAGTTTTAAAAACGTGCAAAATGCAAACGTAGACCTCATTTAATATACATTATGTCATAATCAAGCTCGAAATGAGGTAAAGTACTCGGCGGTTGAAAAAAAAACAAATGTCCGTGAGTTATCTTTGAGACGGAATTAAGCACATCTCAAATTTTTGTTTAAGAAACACAATCCCTTAGAAAAATATATCGAATCTCAATATGTTTAGTTTGAATACGAATAACCGAATAAAATATACCGGACTTGTTATCCCGAAAAATAAGAACGTTTTAAGACTTTGGATACAACAACTCATAAGAAGAAGTGCCTTTCAAATATTTGAAAATTTCTTTTAACAGCACTTTAATTAGATTCGTTGGGATAGTTTTAAAATTCGAGCATATAAACATAAAGCATAGAAAATGTAGTCTCTAAAGGAATAAGAAAAGTTAGTGAACATACCTCGAATATGTTTGTCAATCAATATGCCTTCCTCAACCTTTGTCAAACTTTACATTGGTAGCCATAGAGGTTGAGATGATTCTTCCTTCTTCAATGCCTAACTTCTTCAAAGGTACTTTTGTATACTTTGATTGTGAATTATAACCACTTTCTTGGCATTGTTTAACTTCTTCTTGATAATACCTTAGAGCTACTAACTTTGCCTTGGTCATCAAGCTTGTTCCAAAATACCAAAAATTTCTGCAAAATCTTAAGAAGATATCTTGCACAAGAGCATAGTAATATCGAATAATAGAAACACTATAATAAGCAACACATACTATGCTTAAAAACGCATCATCAAGAGTTTCATAAAACATGTAAGTTCAAATAAGCTTATAGGAAGCTATATGAGGTCTCTTTTGAAATTTGAAAAATTCAAGAGCATATTGTTGAAACCTCATTTACAAGAAGCATATGAACAAGAGCTTTGACAAGGCAACCAAGAATAATGGCATTTATATGTGCAGTAAAATGCATAACTTAAGAGAAGGATAAAAATCAATTGTTTTATCAAAACAAAATATAATCCCTTACAAATTTTGGATAAGACAAGCTATGTCAAATAATGCCTTTCAAAAATAAAAAACTCCTCTTAATGGAACTTGTATAAAATACTATGAAAACAAGCACATAGGCATATGGCACAACATGTATCGAGTCTATGAGATGAATAACAATAATGAGCGTACCTCGAAAGTTCATGTTTCTCTTGATATATTACGAGTAGATAACCATTGAAGAAGATATGTAAATCCTACACAATTCTTAAAACAAATATGCACAAATATGATGATACAAGTGTAGGCTAAGCAATAAGAGATATCATAAGTAAGCTTATGCTATATAAAACCATAAGGGATGATAAAACACTTAAGTATAAGCAAATATACAAGAGTTTAATATAAGCATCATACAAGGTCTTCTTTTTCAAAATATTTTTTAAAAAACACAAATATATATTGAAGACCTTAATTTTAAAAGTATGAAAACTCATTTAGCAATTAAGACACAAATAAAAACATGCATAAAAACAAAACAAAATGCATATTTAAATGGGGAGATACGGCTTACCAATTTCGCCATTTCCATGGGTTGTGTCGTTCCCATTGTTGATGATATCTTCCCATTTGAAAATCATCTTGTTGATGATAGCTTCTCCAATTGCTCCATTTCCAAGGATTGTGTTCTTCCCATTGTTGATAGTGTCTTTCTCTTGGAAATTTATTTTGATGTTGTCTTCTCCTTTGATCAAATGAAATGGTCATTTGATGTCTTCTTGGCGGTATGAATTTTCTTCGATTATTATTTCGATGTGTACCTAATATGACATTGTTTTGTGGTACCCTCAAGTGTTTGGGTCCTTTAGGATTAGCTTTGAGATTTTTAGGTCTCCAATAATGATTAGAGCTATTTCTAGCCCGACAAGTATTAGCCGTGTGACCTTTTTTACCGCAATAAAAACAAGTAACAATTTTTGGAGCATAATGACCAACATGCTTAGAGACTTGATTTCTTTTTACATGATTAACATCATTAGACTTATGATCAAGTCCTTGTTTCAATTTATCACAACTATGAATATTGGGTCATTTTATCAGTACTCAAGTTGCATTTTAATAAATCATTTTTCATGCAATTAATATCCTCAACAAGAGTACTTTTTTTTCAAGGTTTCTAACCTTATCAAGAGTGGTGGTATGATCACATGAAAGTGATTCATAAGAGGAAAATAAATTATCCTTATCATTTTTCAAACTATTGAATTCCTTTTTCAAATTTTTGTATTTAACAAGTAAGCTTTGGAATTCATTTTGAAGTTCATCAAAATCATTTTGCAAATCACTATAATCATTTTGTAATTCATTATCATAAGAAGTGGAGGGTTTAGAACTTACCTCGTTTTCTTCTTCGAAGCCCATAAGACATCGTTCGTTTTCATCGACGTCGGAAGTTGTAGGAAGCTCATCCCATGTTGGGTTTGTATCCATTTGAGAATTAGATGCTTTTGAGTGGCTCCTTTAATTTTCATATACTTCTTCTAATTTTCTCCATACTTCATGTGCCGATTTAATTCCTACAATATGATCATATTCCAAAATGGTAAGTGAACAATAAATAACATTAAGAGCTTTACCATTTAAAGATATGATTTTCTTCTCTTCATCATTGAGCTCCTTGAGGACTTTGGAGGAGTGTGGTGTATCTTTCATCGGAATGGATTCTCCATTGACGACCGTGTTCCAAATATCGAACCCGCAACCTTGTAGATAGCATTCCATTCTTTCTTTCCAAAATGTATAATTTTTGGAATCAAATAGTGGTGGCTTGGTGGTGGAGGCGCCGGTAAGGTAGACTTCATTCGTAGCCGATGATCGTTCCTCTTTACTCGTGATGTGGAACGAGCTTGCCAAAGAGTTTGGCTTTGATACCACTTGTAAGTCCAAGCAGCTACGATAATCTAGAGGGGGGTGAATAGATTATCTCCATCTTTTCGATTATGCCCTCCTTTTCAAATCAAATATGCCAAGACAAGAATAAAGGTGCGGAAAGTAAACAACACACGTCGATTTATAGAGCTTCACCCCACCTAGGGACTACTTGCTCTACCACCCCAGTATATCCGGGATGGGTTTCAAAAAAGAAAAAGAATTTTATTAATTACCACAATTAATACAAATTCAACTTACAACAACACCTTGAAGAGCACCACACTCTTCTTCAACAACACATTGGAGATTACCACAATCTCCCTTGAAGATTACCACAATCTTCCTTCAATGGCACCTTGTGAAGATCACCACAATCTTTAATCTTGAAGAACACCAAATTCTTCAAATACCTCAAGAGCACCACACTCTTGAAACACCTATCACCTAGATCACCCAAGTTTATTCTTTCCACAAGAATACTCACAAGGATGTCTTGTGTTGAATGATGACCAAAATCAAGATTACAACTCAATAATGAATATTACAATTTTGAGTGCAAGTGTAATGAAGAATAAAAAAGCCTAGACCTCAAGATTGTGCAATTGCAAGAACTTAGGCTTATTACAACAAGAATATAAAATATGAAAGCTTGGAGAATTTGCAGATTTTTCTTGTTGTTTTGATTGCTTGTGTGTTGTATCTTGTGTCTTCAAATCATCCTCTATTTATAGGAGAGTCTTCATAGACATAGGCTCCTCCTTCTTCACTTTTGTCTACAAAAAGAGGATCACAAGATGTAGAAATATTGTACAAAAAACAAAAGCAAATCTTGCTGATAAGAATTTCAAACGGCACAATTTTGTTGTCACAAAATTACATAGGGCGACCGATTTCCCTGTATAAGATTTCGAACGTTTGAAAGAAATTAGTGCGATCCAGGACAGGTTGCAGGGGGGGTCGACTGGTCAAGGGGGGTGCGACCGGTCGGCCCCACCTCGGACCGGTCCCCATGCTCAGTTTTTGCACTACAGTGCATTCTGTTTCTTGTTTTCTCTCCTTCAGGTACCGTTCGACCTTTTGTTCGACCGGTCGACCTCCAAATTGAAATATTGTCCGATTTTTGTCAAAAATAAACTTCAAGAAATACTCCGAAAAATTAGTAAAAATATTTTAGATTGATCGGGAGTATTTGGACAATATTAGAAATATCGTTTTGATGTAAAAACACAAAATCATCAAAAGTATTGTCCAATATTTTAGTCGAAAATAAACTTGAATAAATATTCCAGAAAATTAGTAAAAATATTTTAAATCAATTGGGAGTATTTGGACAACATTTATAAACATTGTTTTGGTATAAAAACTCATTTAAACAAAATCATCAAAAGTGTTGTCCAATTTTGTCGAAAATAAACTTGAAGAAATACTCTGGAAAATTAGTAGAAATAATTTAAATCATTTAGGAGTATTTGGACAATATTTAAAAACATTGTTTTGGTATAAAAACAAAATAATCAAAATCATGATAAAACCATTTATCAAACAGTTTCTTCATCTAACAAGGCACATACTGATACAGAGCTGAAGATTTCCAACTTCAGTGATATGATTCAACAAGAAATTGCGAAGTTCATCAATGGTAAAATGACAACAGAAAGTGGTAATCCTGATTCCGCTTTAACTTTGCCCACTTTGCTTGATTTTCTTTGGTAAGCATAGTCCTCCTATACTTCATTATGTCTTAACTATGCTTGAGAAATTGGATGGAAACTCTTGGATATTGGATACGAGGGCCACCACATGTGTCATGATCCTCATCTTTTTCACACATCACACTGTTTCATCACCTATCACTATATGCCTCGCTTTGATGGCTCCACCAAAACTCACCCACACTGCACAATCATCTTGCATGAAAATCTATTCCTCACCGACGTTCTACTTGTTCCCGCTTTTAAGTATAACTTGCTCTATATTTCCCAACTTTCCCAAGCTGCTAAACTAAAGTGTATTTTCTTTCCTACCCATTGTGTTTTTCAGGACCTTGAGACGGAGAGGGTGCTTGCTTTGTTGGTAAAGCCATGGGGAGGTTATATGTATTACAACCGGGCCGCGAAAATTCCACAAAGTCCTCCTCGACTTCCTCGGCTTTAATCTTTCACTTTGTCTAATGCTACTGCTGATTCTTCTTGTACCAATTCTTTTACATTGTGGCACAAAAGGCTTGGCCACTCTTCTCCTAGTTTGTTGAAACATTTAAGTTTTTTGAAATCAATGAATGCTTCTGATATGTCAAATATTGTTGATGCATGTGATGTTTGCCACTTCTCTAAGCAACACAGGTTACCTTTTCCCCACAGCACCATTCATACTACCTCTACTTTTGAACTTTTGCATGTAGACATTTGGGGACCAAATAACTCACCTTCCGTCACTAATACCCCTTACTTACTCAATATAGTTGATGACTTTAGCAGGGCCACCTGGACCTATCTCATGTCTAATAAAAGTCAAACCCCTCAATTTTTTCAAACTTTCCAAGCCATTATCTCTACTCAGTTTAAAACAGCTATCAAGTCTATCCGCACAGATAATGGCACTGAGTTTCTTAGCTCAGCTTGCCAGCAATTCTTCACCTCTAATGGAATCCTTCATCAAAAGTCTTGCACCTACACACCTCAACAAAATGGTGTGGTTGAACGTAAACATAGACACTTGCTCGACATTGCTCGTGCCTTAATGTTTCAGTCCAAAGCCCCTTCAACTCTATGGCCATACTCCATTCTTACTGCCACTTACATCATAAATAGGCTTCCCAGCTCAGTGTTACATTGGAAAACACCTTTTGAACTATTGTATGGGACATCACCTGATTATTCCTCTTTACGACCTTTTGGTTGTCTTGCATTTGCTACCAACACCAAACCTCACAAGTCAAAATTTGCCCCAAGAGCTTACAGGTGCATTTTCATAGGATACCCCCTGGCCAAAAAGCTTACAGACTGTTTGATTTGGACTCCCACTCTGTTTTTATCTCCAGGGATGTGCTCTTTCTTGAACACATCTATCCTTGTGTTCATAAACCTATTACCTCTCCAACACCTTTGCCCATGCTTCATCTTGTAGATCATACCTCTGATTCTCCTAGTTCTTCTCTCACTGATCAAACTCCAGCCATCCAGCCCCTTAGGAGAAGCTCTCGTATCACTTCTAAACCAGCCTGGGACAAGGACTTTGTGGTCTATTCTGCTTCAGAGGATTTACCAGCAGCAGCCCCCTCTACCAAATGCTCTCCTACAGGTTTTTCTTATCCTCTTAATACCTTTCCGCACCACATATCCCCTTTTTTTAGCCCTACCTATCTTTGTTTTTTGGCCAATGTAGATAATATACAGGAACCTACATCCTTTTCTCAAGCTAGTAAAGATGTGCGATGGGTGGAGGCTATGAACAAGGAGCTTGCAGCCTTAGAAAATAATAACACTTGGGTTTTAACTTCTTTACCTGCTGGGAAACGGGCGATAGGGAGTATCGAGCCCTTAGTGCTATTGTTTGTGAACTCCAATGTGTCTCTTATATCGCTCGTGACTTGCAGCTGCATGTCCATCCTCCCTTCCAGCTTTGGTGTGACAACCAGGCTGCTATACACATCACCAAGAATCCCGTGTTTCATGAGCGTACCAAGCATCTCGACATTGATTGTCACTTGGTCCGCAACAAGTTCAAAGAAGGCTTCATTACCCTACATCATGTTTCTTCCCATGATCAGCTGGACGATCTCTTTACCAAAGCCCTGGGTTCCTCTACTTTCAGCACTTTTGTCTCCAAGTTGGGCCTTCGTGATTTCCTTCGATGCCCAACTTGAGGGGGGGTGTAAAGATATTGTGTTTTACCATTTAGCACTTTTCCCTATTCTGATTTCTATTCTAGATGTACACGTGGAGACTGATGATAGGCTGAGTTTGTTAGTCTGTTTTTTGTTTTCTTCTCCACGCAGATAGCTATATATACTGCGGGTGTGTAATGCGTGTGAGTTAAGCTGAATGAATGAGAAATTCTCTCCAATATTACTGTTACATTGAAATACTCTTTATGAGGATCTACATATTTTTACACGTTCCCATAAGAAGCTCCATTAATTGCTTGCAAACATCCATGGGAACTACCCTCTAAAAGTGCTTCTTCACAAGCTGGCTGAGATGCCCCAGCCTTGAGTAACATCTCCAGAATCTCAAGGTGGTCTTCCCTTGCAGCTGCGGTTGTCACAAAGCCCTTAAATAGTCTTAGGTTAATATAGGCTCCCACGCTCTGCCAGTTTTAAAACAACGCAAAGTGCTACAGAAAGACGGGGTAGACTTTAAAAGCAATGTTGCACAAAAGAAATTGGCAACAAGTCAAACTTCATTAACTGAGCTTATGAATTCTTCAAAACATTTTATAAACTTTTTAAAAGTGTTTTGGTAATTTATTTTTAAAATATCTTAGAAGCTCTCAAAATAAGATGTTAGGAGCTTATAAGCTCCATCTAAAAAAAAAGTGGGGATGCCATCTTATTTTTAAGATAAGATGTAGGAGCTTATAGGATATTTTATATAAGCTTGGCCAAACACCCTCTAAATTCAAACTATTTTCAGAAAAAAAAGGGAAATCAGTAATTGTCCAGCACTGCAATTTAGAAGAGCGTGGTTAGTGCTGCAAAATTACGGTATTAATAGATAATAGGCAATTCAAAATCCACAGGATCAAATCTGTTAAGATATCAAAAAGAGACTCGGTCAAAAAACCAGATTTCAGCTGCCAATAAGTTGAAACCTATCGCATGAACCAAATATGACACCAGTTACAAGTTAAAACAAACCATTAAGCAAGCTATTTAAATTTTGAACGATAAACGTTTATTCAGCGACGTACGGATTGGAAATAACACCGTCACCAAGTATCAACTTTCAAATCTCGGCAAAATCCAAACTGAAGAATTGAGATTTCGATTATCCAAAATGAATGAAACCGTCCTAGAGAAAGCTTAACCGGCATCGGGTGATAATGAAAATATAAACTAAATAGTATAATCGCGTCACTCTTTATTTTCAAAATGAAATTAAAAAACCCACTGTAATATATGACAGTGCACTACAGAACCAAAAATGAAAATAGGAGCTAAAATTACCAGAACTTTCATAACGAAATGCAAAATTCCATTATTGGCAGCGATAAACAATCAAAACGAGATAAAAATACAGTAAGCGTTAAGGACTAACTGACTAAGTGTTGGGTAAATATATATGGTACTGTTTAAGAAATGGCCAAGTGTTTGGATGTTTTGGCTTAATCGATGCTTGAATTGGATTCGGTCTCCGCAAGATGAAAACGCCCATATACAAAGTGCTAACGGTTCTGACGTACGTCCCTAAGATACAACAACTATTTCTAATCCGATTTAGCAGCATTTGCAAAAACCAGAATTACTGCGAACTAACTCTGTGGACAAACTCTGTGATTTCTTCGTGAGATAGGGTTTGTGGGTTTGAGGGTTTCTTTCTAGGGTCTCTTCTGGGGTTCGATTGGGACGAACAATGTTGGTTTCTGAGGGCTTTATGTGGCTTGGCTTTGTGGGAACTACCTGGTGGTTCTCTGGTGGATTCTTTGGTGACATTCAGTGGTTTGGGAAACTGGTCCTGAGCCGAAATCTCTCAATATTTCGGTTTAGGGTTTTATCCTGTATACTTTCATTTTACTTTACTTTGTTGTACTGTAATTTTTGATTTCATTGAGTCTTAGAGTATTGGTCTGTATAATAGGATTCTTTATTGAGTCTGTATCTGTGCTTGGTTCATACTATCTGAGGTGGATAGATACCCAACAGTGGTATCAGAGCACCTAGTCGCCTCGTGTGGGTTGGTGCTTCTGGTTCTTGGTGATTCTTGGCATGTGGTGACTGTTCTGGATTTGGTATTCCCAGAACTAGCTTCTGGTGGAAAAATCTCTTATATCTCTTTATTCTGTTTTCTTTCTCTTGGCTTGGTTGAGAAACCCTAAACATCAAGCCCCTTGACCCTACATCATAAGAGTGTAGTGGAATCCTGGGGTGCGAAGGGAATCTTTACTAAGTCCCTGTGATCCTGTTCTATTTTTTGTTGATATACTCTGATCTTGATTCTATCACCTGTGTGTGATATATTTCTGTGGTCCTCTATAGTATTTGTTGGGAAATTTATTGTTTAGATTTTGATGAATGACATGTAAAACTTAGACTAGAAAGTTGGCACCCCATTTTCCTTGTAATTTGCATTGTAATAGATAGGGTTGCACGAGCTGAGTTAAGTCAGCTATGCCTGGATATACAAGAAGTCAATCAAGATCGAAATGAAGACTCATTTGTGAAACAAATTGAGTATGGCAAGGAGGATAAGACAAGAACTCGATCAAGGAGTATCACCGGATACTGACTTTGTGAAGTGTCAGTCAAGTCAACTCAAGAAGCCAAGTCTCAAGTTGAAGTGACAGATGAGTCATCCATTGATTTGGAAGCAAACTCGAAGTCACCTGGGGAAGTTAGAGAACTGCGGCCAAGTCAAGACAACTGAAAAGAATCCGTTGCACAGAAGTCAAGAATATTACCTAAACAAGTAATACTTCCATGCTGCCATGTCTTAGAGTGCTCATCCCGAAAGCGTGCAAAAGGAATAAACCAATGGGAAGCACTGCACCTCGTGTCGACTACGAAAAGTCAACATTCATTTATACGAGGAAATGTCAACATCAAGGACTGCAACAAGACAAGCCAACGAACACAAATGACTTTTGAAAAATCAACCTATCTCTTCAACGGGCAGATTTTTGAAAGTTCACTATAAAAGGCTGAGGAATCTCATTGAGAGAAGGTTACCTAAACCACGAACATTCAAGCAATTATTCGAACTGTAACCTACAATATATTCTCAAGTTATTCAAGCAAAATTCTCAAGCCTAACTCTCGAAGGAAATCAATCCAACACCAAGCTGTGAAGGAAAGACAACTTCAAACTGTTGAAGAGGAAACTTTTGAAGAATCAAAAGGGGTCTACATTCCAAGGAGGATTGTAGAAAGGTTCAAGGTTGAACCAGTCTCAAGTCATTGGAGGGCTTCGTGATCAAATCCAAGAAGCTTGAGCAAGTGAGCTGAAGTAGCAAGGCAACCGCCCTGTGAAGAAGCTGAGTCGGACGAGAAGCCAGCTGTGTGACCAAGGCATCTCCAGATCGAGTCCCAAAGGATCAAGTCACCGTGTGTGATCAAGACTTGTATCCGGACCGATTACCACTTTGTACTCGATCAATACTTAGTGGATTCCTCCAGGAGTTGGAGAAGAGAGGAGTAGAAGAATTACCCCATCTTCGAACCTCTATAAAAATTATTGTGTCATTTACATTTCAACATTTTTATTTCTGCATATTACTTTATATCTGCTGATAATTTGCTATCCAACTGATAATTAACAAAGTGCTAAAACCAAGTGTTAAAACAAACTTAAACCAAATTCAAGGGTGTTAAGTCTTCCAATAAAATCTCATCACACCAAGTTAAGGTTTAGACTAAACATCCGAGTTATTCTATCAACAAACAATCGAAATCATTGAGTGGCTAACTCTATTTGGTTAACTAACTTAGCCGTCCCTCAAGGACTTAGCCGTGTATTTAACTCGTATTATTTTAAAAGGACTAAAACGAAAAGTTGGTAAGGTTTATTCAACCCCCCCTTCTAAACCTTACCCACACCCCTTAGGACCTACAAGTGGTATCAGGGCGGTTGGTTCATTGAGCCTTCCGCACTGGTTACTGAACTAGATCTCCAATCTTTCAAAGAAGTTTTTAACACTTGTTCTTTCAAAAGTTTTTTTTAAACAGCAAAGTTATTATCATGGAAGCGAATTTGACACGCATTCCTATGTTCACCATTGAAGAATTTGATGACTGGAAAATACGTATGCGCTCATCTATCGCCTTTACATGATGAGATGTGGATAGTGATAGAGGATGGACCACCGCAAATAATGAAGGTGAACACAAATTTGCAAGGAGAGCTGCGGTGAAGGAGAAGAGGTCGTCGCTTCCTAGACCACTATGGTTGAAAAACCAAGAGTCGAATGGACAAATGATGACAAAAAAGATACAACCTGACAATGTGGCCAAGGATATACTTTACAAGACTTTGGACAAAGCCATGTTCAACAAAGTCAAATCTTGCAAGACAGCCAAATAAATTTGGGATAAATTAACTTTAATTTGTGAAGGATCAGAGTAAATTAAGGAAAACAAATTATTTGTTGTTGTTCAAAAATTTGAAAACTTTAAAATGCTTGCAGGTGAGACAATGGATCAGCTAGATGCTAGATTCACTGAAATTACAAATGAGCTCTCAGCACTTGGAAAGGAATACACACAAAAGGAGATGTGTATGAAGATACTAAGGAGCCTCCCAGCTGAGTGGGAAATGAAGACCATGGCTCTAAGGCACTCGATGGACCTATCAAAAACATCCAATCATGAACTATTCTCAGACCTCAAAGCTTATGAATTTGAGCTGAGAATAAAAGATCAAGAGGAGACAAAAACCCAAAACAACCGCAATTATAGTCAAGGATGGGAAGAGAGCCGAGACCAAAGAAATCATTGACCAGGAGGAGATTGCTCTGATGGTTAAAAGATTCAACAAGTTCTTCAACAAGAACTATAAAAGAAATAAAGGTGAATCCTCCAAAAGACATTCAGCTCCCTCCAAGTCAAGGGAAGATAGGCCACCAAAGAGAGCTGAGTATCAAAAGGTCGAATATCAAAGAGTCGACAACCCAAGAAATGAGAGAGTGACCAAAAAGTTGAAAACCTGTGTTGGAATTGTAGACAACCAGAACATTTTGCTATTGACTGTCCATATCATGTAGTCAACAAATACATTAATGAAGAAGAAAGAAGAGTCTTCAGAGAAAGAAGACAAGAAAAGAAATAGGCTATGTTGGGCTCAGACCGAGACAATTAAGTCAAAAGAAGCGGCAGACTTTCGAGAGAGTAGTGAAGTGACTACTCAAGTGACTCGAAGAAGAAGCCTTAATCTGCCTAATGGCCAAAGAACAAGACCAACTCCGAACAAGAAGATGAGGTACACTCTAACTCATCTCACTCAGATTCTAGTGATAGTGATTGTGACACACACACTTCATCACCCACTGGTCTTTATGATTCATTAGGCAAAATGATGAATGACTTTGAGCACATTAAATCCTCACACACACTATTAAACGAGGAAAACAGCCAGCTCAAAAGCCAAAACTCACAGCTAACTAAGGAGCTGAGTTCTCTAAGTCACATAGCTAATGAGAACAAAGAGCTGAAGGCTGAAAATGCTAAACTAATAGCAGAAATAGATGTTATAGAAAAGAGGGAAAATGATCTCAAAAATGTGATTGCTTCATTCAAAAAGGCATCTAAATCATTGGATGACCTTATTATGAGCCAAAAAGAATGTGGAGATAAGACAGGCATAGGATTCAATTCCTTTGTGCACAAGCAAACTCCCAGAGTGATTTTGGAAAAAGAATCTTCAAGTAATGAAGCATCTCAAAAATCCAAGACACCAAATGTTGCACACACATTCATTCCAAAACACAACCACAAACAAATTGGCTTTGGTTATAAAGGAAAAGGAAAACAACCAGTTGAGTATGATGAGAGGACAGCTGAGAAGAAATCCAAGAGTGCCTCAAAGAACTCCAAACAGAAGTACTCACGTGAAGAAGAAACAGAGCTACCGAAACCCTAAGTTCTATCAAAGGAACACATATGATGGGAATGGTAAAAATTATCCAAGCCAAGTTGATTGGAATAATGTGAAATATCAGCAAAGACCTATGGAATACAAGCCTAAATGGCAAAGACCTAGACCTCAGCAAAGGTCATTCCAAAGGCAAAAGAGCTATCATCAGCACACATATGCACCCAAGCACTACACTCAGAAATATCATTGTTAGTCCAAGTGGCTACGATAATCTAGAGGGGGTGAATAGATTATGTCGATTTTTCACAAATCTCCCTCTTTTTCGAATGAACACGAAATTGACAAGAATGTAAATGCGGAAATTAAACAACACTCGATGATTTAGAGTAGTTCAACCCACCTAGGGCCTAATCTACTACCACCCCGGTATATCCGAAGTGGATTTCAAAAAGAAAAAAAAAAGATTTTATTAATTTCCAAAATTAATACAACACCTTGAGGATTACCACAATCCTCTTACAACACCTTCAAGAAGATTACCACAATCTTCCTTCACCACCTTTGAAGAGTACCATACTCTCCAAACACCTATCACCAGATCACCCAAGTGTATTCTTACCACAAGAATATTCACAAGGATGTCTTGTGTTGAATGATCGACAAAATTCAAGATTACATCTCTATAAAACCAATACAAAGATTGAGTGCAAGTGTAATCAAGAATCAAAAGCCTAGACCTCAAAGATGTGCAAGTGAAAGTGCTTAGGCTATTACAACAAGAATGTAAAAATGAAAGCTTGAAGAATTTGCAGATTTCTTGTTGTGTATTTTGCTTGTTTGTGTTATATACTGTGTCTTCAATTCATCCTCTATTTATAGGAGAGTCTTCACCAACATAGGCTCCTTCTTCTTCACTTTTGTCTACAAAAAGAGGATCACAAGATGTAGAAATATTGTACAAAAATGAAAAGTAAATGTTGGCTTTGATAAGGATTGCAACGGTTGGAATTTTTGTCAAAAATAACATAGGGCAACCGTTGCCTGTAATAAGATTTCGAACGTTTTGAAAAAATAGTGCGATCCAGGTACAGGTCGAAGGAGGGGTCGACCGGTCGACAGGGGGGTGCGACCGGTCGCCCTATGGTGCGACCGGTCGGCCCCCTGCTAGACCGGTCCCCCTCTCTATATTTTTGATTCAATACGTTCTGTTTCAATATTTAAGTTCTTCAGGTACCGGTCGACGTTATGGGCGACCGGTCGACCTCCAATTTTAAATGTTGTCCGATTTTTATCAAAAATAAACTTCAAGAAATACTCCAAAAAATTAGTAAAAACATTTTAAATCACTTGGGAGTATTTTGACAACATTTATAAACATTGTTTTGGTGCAAAAACCATTTTAAACAAAACCATCAAAAGTGTTGTCCATTTTTATCGAAAAATAAATTCTAAGAAATACTCCAAAAATTAGCAAAAACATTTTAAATCATTTAGGAGTATTTGGACAACATTTATTAACATTGTTTTGGTATAAAAACTCATTTAAACATAATCATCAAAATCTTGATAAAAACATTTATCTAACAAACTCCCCCTTTTTGATGATTACAAACCAAAACAATTTTAGGAAGTTGATTTTAAAACGAAACAAATTTTCCGGTCTAAAACATCAATCCATTTTAAGCAAGATTCATCATAAGTACAAACTCATAAGGATAGGAGCAAAGATTTTTCAAAATCATTTTTTTGCACAAGCTCCCCCTATCAACAAGCATAGCAAGAGTAAGTAGAGAAGCAACAACTAAAAGCTTAAAGCTTAGCTTTTACAACTTGAGCTTGAATATCATGAGCTTATAAGCTCCCCTATCACAAAAGCATCATTAGTCAAGTATAAAAGTCCATAATACATCACATGGACTAAGTATTATCCATAGCTTTTGGCTTTTAAGAGCTTTAGCTTATAGCTTTTCTTGCGAGCTTATTTACGCTTCTTTGAGTATGAGCGTTTTTCTTGTTTCTCCCCCTTTGGAATCATCAAAAATAATGTTAGCACGATAAAAACATCATACAATTAAATCAAAGTGCGCAATTTTATAGATTTATCAAGCATATTGAACATATAAGCTTAAATTCCAAATAAAAGGGAAAAACTTGCTCATTTGATTTGTAAAAGCTCATTTGATTGATAAAACATGATCTCTATAAACTTATAAGACTTTTCAAATCAAGAGAATCATGTAGGTGATGAATATTTCATTGAAATATTTTGTCAAACACTTGGCGTGCGTCGAATAAAACAAGAGAAATATAACGCCTTTGTGATTCGTTTAAGCCAAAAAAATTCATCACCAATTTCAATACAACAATATTCATTCATCATCAATCATCATAAACAACATATTAATACAAGAATTTCAACAAGATATCAAGATACAAGCACATTCTCAAGGGTTCAACCCAATTGAGATTAAAAGGAGAAATTCTTACCATTTAATCGGTAAAGATGAACAATAATGATGATCGAGCTTCATGAAGTCCAAAATATAAAATGTATGCAATAAAACAAATTTGAAGCGAAATTTGTGTGAAAAATGCGTAGGGGACGAAAAATGAACACAAAAGACCAAAAATGATGAAACTGAGAACAGAAACATTTTTATCCAATTTTTGGTTAAGGGCGACCGGTTGGGGGAGTGGGCGACCGGTCGACGTCATGGGAGACCGGTCGACCTTACCCAAATCAGCCCAGTGGTTCTTTCTGTTTTTCCAAAATTCGAGGTTTGAACCAAAAATCCGATTTTTCGCCCCTAAGTTTTAAAAACATGCAAAATGCAATCATAGACCTCATTCAATATGCATTATGCCTAACCGAGCTCGTATTGACGCAAAAGTCTCGGAAGATAGCGGTTTTGTAAAAATGTCCGCTAATTGATCTTGAGATGGTACAAAAGATATCTCAATTTTTCGTTTTGAAACACAATCCCTTAGAAATTGATGTCGAATCTCAATATGTATAGTACGGTTATGATGAACCGGGTTTTGAGCAATATTTATAGCGGATATGTTATCACAAAAGATAGGAACATTTTCAAAAGAACATTTATAATCCGCTAAAGTTTGTTTCATCCAAAGCAATTGAGTACAACAAAAGGTCATGCGAAATGTATTCGGCCGGCGTTGAAAGTGAAACACAATTTTGCTTCTTTGAAAACCAAAACTAGGCAATCGCCTAAAAATTGACATGATCCTAAGGAAGTACTTTTCCGATCATCAATATTTCCCGCATAATCCGAATCACTATAACCTTTAAGAGAAAAATTTTCATTCTTTGGATAGAATAAAGCATATTGAATAGTGCCTTTCAAATATCGAAAAATCCTTTTAACGGCACTCATATGAGATTCTTTGGGATTGCTTTGAAAACGAGCACATAGACATACATCATGAAGAATATCCGGTCTACTTGCGGTTAAATAGAGTAAACTACCAATCATACCTCGATATTTGGATTCATCAATCGGCTTGCCTTTTTCATCTTTGTCAATCTTGACGTTTGTTGCCATTGGGGTAGAAACGGTTCTTCCTTCTTCAATTCCGAACTTCTTCAAAAGTTCTTTTGTATACTTGGATTGTGAAATGTATATTCCTTCTTGGCATTGCTTAATTTGAAGTCCAAGGAAGAAGTTGACCTCTCCCATCATGCTCATTTCAAATTGACATTGCATTAACTTAGAAAATTTCTTGCACAAGGATTCATTAGTAGCACCAAAAATAATATCATCAACATAAATTTGCACTAATAAGCAATCTTGCTCTTTTTCAAAAACAAAGAGAGTAGTATCAACTTTACCTCTTGTAAAACCATTTTGCAAAAGAAAAGAGCTAAGTCTATCATACCATGCACGGGGTGCTTGTTTTAAACCATATAAGGCTTTTTTAAGTTTATAAACATCATTAGGCCTAGAAATATTTTCTAACCCCGGAGGTTGTTTTACATAGACTTCTTCTTGAATAATACCATTTAAAAATGCGGATTTTACATCCATTTGGTAAAACTTGAAATTTTTAAAACAAGAATAGGCAAGTAAAATACGAATAGCTTCTAAACGTGCTACGGGTGCAAATGTTTCATCATAATCAATACCTTCTTCTTGACAATACCCTTGAGCTACTAACCTTGCTTTGTTTCGAATAATATTGCCTTGGTCATCGAGCTTGTTCCGAAATACCCATTTTGTACCAATAATGGTTTGAGATGGAGGACAATGTACTAATTCTCATACATCATTCCTTTCAAATTGATTCAACTCCTCTTGTATTTCTAAAAACCAATCCTCATCTTCAATAGCTTCCTTAGCATTTTTAGGCTCTTTTTGAGATATAAGAGCTTTCTCGGCAAATTTTCCTCGAGTCATTACTTTATCAAGGGGATCACCAATAATAAGATCTTTTGGGTGATCTCCCTTAAATTTCAATGCTACGGGAAGATTCGAAGTATCACCTTTATCTTCTTGAGGAACATTTGAGCTTGAAGGTTGATCATTTTGAGTATCATCTTGAACAATGGGTTCAACAATATCCTCTTCATCACTTTCATCATTGGGTATCCTTTCAACACCCGAAGCTTCATTTAATTTGACATGGATGGATTCTTCAACAACCCCACTAGTCTTATTGTAAACCCGATATCTTTTGCTTTTGGTTGAATACCCCATAAATATTCCGTCATCGGCCTTATGATCAAGTTTGTCTAATTAATCCTTACTATTCAAAATAAAACATTTACATCCAAATATTTTGAAATAACTAATATTTGGAGTTCTTCCTTTCCAAAGCTCATATGGAGTTTTATTCATTTTAGGACGAATATAAACTCGATTAATGACATAGCAAGCGGTACTTACGGCTTCGGCCTAAAAATATTTTGGAAGTGAAAATTCATTTAGCATGGACCGACTCATTTCTTGAAGTGTCCGATTCTTCCTTTCGGCTACTCCATTTTGTTGAGGTGTCCTTGGAGCCGAAAAATTATGACTATATCCCTTGGTTTCACAAAAGACTCTAAATTCGCCGTCAAATTCTCTACCTCGATCACTTCGAATAGACTTAATAGTATCTTCCTTTTCATTTTCAATAAGTCTACACAACTAAACAAACTCATTAACGGCATTGCTTTTATTTGTAAGAAATAGAGCCCAAGTATATCTAGAAAAATCATCAACTATAACAAAAGTGTAATATTTTCCACTTAGACTTGTCGTACCAATATCCCCATACAAATCAAGATGAAGCATTTGTAGGGGTTTGGTAGTGGAAATTTCATTTTTGGGCTTAAAACTACTCTTAACTAATTTGTTCTTTTAACAAGTGTCACATAAGCTAAGATTTTCAAAATTCAATTTGGGTAGTCCTTTTACATGTTGGTTTTTGTAAATAGTTTGCAAATTTTTGTATCCAACATGTCCAAGTCGCCTATGTCATAAACTAGTTAAATCATTATTGGCGACAAGACAAGGAATATTTTGACTAACCAAATCACTTGTACAAATTTTGTAAAGATTGCCTTTTCTAATTGCTTCACAAATAATTTTATCATTTTTGGAAATAAGGCATTTTTCTTTATTAAAAACAACATTATAATTTGAATCACAAAGTTGGCTAACACTTATCAAATTGAACTTAAGCCCTTCTACTAAAAGAACATTACTAAGAGAGAAAGAAGAGTTACCAATTTCTCCATTTCCAAGAATTCTTCCTTTGCCATTGCCGAATATGACCATACCCTCTTCTTGGAGCTTGATGTTGGTAAAAAGTTCTCTCTTTCCGGTCATATGGCGTGAACATCCGCTGTCCACGAGCCATTTTGAATCTTCCATTATTGTTATAGCCCCTATAACCTACAAATGAATTATTTTTAGGTACCCTATAAATTTGGGGTCCATGGGGGTTAGCCTTGGGACCTTTAGGTCTCCAATAATAGCTAAAATTATTCTTCAATTTACAATTGCTAGCATAGTGTCCATTCTTACTACAATAAAAACAAGTAATAATACGAGGACTACTAGCACGTACAATGGTTGGACCTTGGTCTTTTTTCTTAAAAGCATTTTGAAAAGGTTTGTAACCAAGTCCTAATTTAGAATGCTCACCTCTTTGTGCATCTAAAATTTTTGTGACTTTATCCGTACTTAAATTGAATCGATGCACGCCCTATTTCAAATTTTCAATATCATTTGTGAGCGTTTGTTTTTTGGTTTCAAGAGTACGGACCATAGTAAGATTAATAGCATGAGCCTTATGAAGAGAATCATAGGAAGTAAATAATTTATCTTTTTCTAGTTTAAGCTCTTTATGATCCTTTTTCAAATTCTTGTATTTAACAATCAAATTTTGAAACTCATTTTGCAATTCATCAAAATCACATTGTAATTCATCAACTAGGGAAGAAGATGAAGCATTAGAGCGTACCTCGGTATTTTCATCGTCTATGGCCATAAGACCATGTTCGGATTCTCCTTCATCGTCGGTTGTTTCAAGTAATTCATCCTAAGTTTTGACGTCCGCATTTAACGCCTTCTTTTTCGGAAAAGGCTTTTTCTTCTTTTGTTCCTCTTCCGCTAATTTTGGGCAATCGGCTATGTAGTGCCTGGATTTTCCGCATTTGAAACAAGAATTGTCTCTAGGCTTTCTTGCTTTATTTTTGTTTACAAATTTTGCAAATTTTCTAACAAGAGCCGCCGTTTCTTCATCATCCTCATCACTAGCATAATAAACATTATTAGAAGAAGATGCTAAGCCTTTAATAATATTTTGTGTACCCGGTTTAGAGGTGGATGATTGAGAATTTTTTCTCTCCTTCAGATATACTTCAGAAATGAGGAGGTTCCCAATGAGCTCATCAAACTTGAGTGTCTCAAGATTTTGAGCTTCCGTGATTGTCATCACCTTTTCGGACCATGAGCTGGGAAGGGCGTTCAATACCTTGGTCACCTTGTCTTCTTCGGAGATGACCTTTCCAAGAGCCACAAGAGGATTGGCAATGTTGTCAAGCCTTTCCACCATTTTTGATATGCTTTCACCATCATGCATATTGAAATTTTCAAAGTCTTTCACAAGCATTGTTTTTCTTGCTTGCTTCACTTTCTTTGTGCCCTCATAGATGGTTTCTAATTTTTCCCAAACTTCATGTGTCGACCGTATGCCTCTTATGCGATTATATTCGGTGGCGGTAAGAGAGCAATGTAAAATGTTTAAGGCCTTACCGTTTAGAGAGAAAGCCTTCTTGTCATTTTCATCGTATTCCTTGAACGGCTTGGGAGTCGTGGTACCATCCTCCAATTTTGTTGTTGGTTGAGCAACTCCTTCAATGACCACATTCCAAATATCAAATCCGAACCCTTATAGAAAGCACTCCATGCGGTCTTTCCAAAATGCGTAGTTGTTGGAGTCGAATAGTGGTGGCTTGTTGGTGGAGGCGCCAGTGAGATAAGCTTCATTTGTAGCCATGGATCTTTCCTCTTTACTCAGAATGAGCTAGCCAAAGAGTTTGGCTCTGATACCACTTGTTAGTCTAAGTGGCTACGATAATCTAGAGGGGGTGAATAGATTATGCCGATTTTTCACAAATCTCTCTCTTTTTCGAATGAACACGAAATTGACAAGAATGTAAATGCGGAAATTAAACAACACTCGATGATTTAGAGTAGTTCAACCCACCTAGGGCCTAATCTACTACCACCCCGGTATATCCGAAGTGGATTTCAAAAAGAAAAAAAGATTTTATTAATTTCCAAAATTAATACAACACCTTGAGGATTACCACAATCCTCTTACAACACCTTCAAGAAGATTACCACAATCTTCCTTCACCACCTTTGAAGAGTACCACACTCTCCAAACACCTATCACCTAGATCACCCAAGTGTATTCTTACCACAAGAATACTCACAAGGATGTCTTGTGTTGAATGATGGATAAAATTCAAGATTACAACTCTATAAAACCAATACAAAGATTGAGTGCAAGTGTAATCAAGAATCAAAAGCCTAGACCTCAAAGATGTGCAAGTGAAAGTGCTTGGGCTATTACAACAAGAATGTAAAAATGAAAGCTTGAAGAATTTGCAGATTTCTTGTTGTGTATTTTGTTTGTTTGTGTTATATATTGTGTCTTCAATTCATCCTCTATTTATAGGAGAGTCTTCACCAACATAGGCTCCCAACATAGGCTCCTTCTTCTTCACTTTTGTCTACAAAAAGAGGATCACAAGATGTAGAAATATTGTACAAAAATGAAAAGTAAATCTTGTTGATAAGGATTGCAACGGTTGGAATTTTTGCTGTCAAAAATAACATAGGGCGGCCGGTTGCCCTGTAATTAGATTTCGAACATTTTGAAAAAATAGTGCGATCCAGTGCAGTCGAAGGGGGTCGGCCAAGGCGACAGGGGTGCGACCGCCGTCGCTATGGTGCGGACCGTCGGCCCTCTTTGGACAGACCCCCCTCTCTATTTTTTTGATTTAGTACGTTCTGTTTCAATATTTGAGTTCTTCAAGTACCGGTCGACGTTATGGGCGACCGATCGACCTCCAATTTTAAATGTTGTCCGATTTTTATCAAAAATAAACTTCAAGAAATATTCCAAAAAATTAGTAAAAACATTTTAAATCACTTGGGAGTATTTTGACAACATTTATAAACATTGTTTTGGTACAAAAACCATTTTAAACAAAACCATCAAAAGCGTTGTCCATTTTTATCGAAAAATAAATTCTAAGAAATACTCCAAAAATTAGCAAAAATATTTTAAATCATTTAGGAGTATTTGGACAACATTTATTAACATTATTTTGGTATAAAAACTCATTTAAACATAATCATCAAAATTTTGATAAAAACATTTATCTAACAACAATTACCCAAAGAAGGCAATTGCTAAAACTCACATAAAGGCATACAGACAAAAGAGACAGTTGTATGAACCTAAAGCCCCCAAGCAATTTGCCAAAGTGAATTATGATTATGGCACAGATAGATGGCAACCTCTCAAGGAAGCTGCAAGAACCATGTTAGTGAAGCTGGGCTGCCTAAAAGATTTTGGGCTGAAGCTATAAACATTGCATTCTATACTCAAAATAGATGCATGATCAATAGACAGCTGACAAAGACTCCCTATGAAATATGGACAGGGAGAAAGCCAAATGTTGCATATTTTAGAATATTTGGATTTATATGTTTTATCCACAACAATGGCAAGGATAATCTAAAGGCTTTTGATGCTAAAGCTGATGAAGGTATCTTCTTGGGATACTCAGCAGAAAGCAAAGCCTAAAGAGTGCTGAACAAGAGGACAATGGTCACAGAAGAGTCTATCCATTTGGTTTTTGATGAACCTAATGTAAATGGAGAAGACATTGAGGAGTTAGGCGATAAGTCAATCACCAACTATGCGAAAGAGTCCCTATGTTGAAGTCAAGTGAGCAATCAATCAAGATGAAGGTGAAATAGTTGAATCTCAAAGACAACTGGAAAATTTGCAGCTAAGTGATGATGAGAGAGCTGCTCAAGACAACACAGCTGCAAGACGATTGAACCCAGCTGACTTACTCCAACCTGATGTGAGATGGCTGAGAGACCATCCACCAGAGCTAGTCATTGGAGATGTAAGAGATGGTGTAAGAACCAGATCCAGAGCTCAACAAGAAGCTATGTTCACTTGTTTTATTTCCCAAATAGAGCCAAAAGATGTGTCCCAAGCATTGGATGATACACATTGGATTCAAGCCATGCAAGAAGAGCTGAATCAGTTTGAAAGAAATAAATTATGGGAACTGGTACAAAGACCAACCCATCAAAATGTTATTGGCACAAAATGGGTTTTCAGAAACAAGATGAATGAGGAAGGTTATGTGGTAAGGAACAAAGCAAGGTTGGTAGCCAAAGGGTATTGCCAAGAAGAAGGAATAGATTTTGATGAAACATTTGCTCCTGTTGCAAGATTAGAAGCAATAAGGATGTTTCTTGCCTATGCTGCACACAAGAACTTCACTGTATATCAAATGGATGTGAAGAGTGCATTCTTAAATGGATTGTTTGAAAAAGAAGTCTATGTTGAGCAACCTCCAGGTTTTGAGCAGAAGACTCTTGGAGACAAGGTGTACAAGCTCAAGAAAGCTTTATATGGATTGAAACAGGTACCTAGAGCATGGTATGATACATTATCTCAATTTCTGATAGATAATGGATTCACCAAAGGCAAAGTAGACAGAACACTCTTCAGAATTCAAGATGGAGAGAGTATACTGCTTGTTCAAATATATGTGGATGACATCATTTTTGGATCCACAAACAAAGAGTTATGTGATAAGTTTTCAAACCTCATGTAAGGCAAATTTGAAATGAGCATGATGGGAGAGCTGACATTCTTTCTAGGACTTCAAGTTAAACAGCTGAAGGATGGAACCTTCATAAGTCAGACAAAGTATACCAGAGATTTAAGGAAGAAATTTGGTATGGAAGAGAAGTCTTCTCATGAAAATTTCAATGAATACATCGATCAAGATGGATATGGATGCGAGATGGTAAGCTGTGGATCAAACCGGATCTGAGCACTTATTGGATCACCGCTCTATCTCACAAAGAAGTAGGCTAGACATCACCTTTGCGGTAGGTGTATGTGCAAGATTCCAATCTGCTCCAAAAGAAAGTCACATGATCGGCTAAAAGAATCCTAAGATATTTGAAGGATGCCGGGAAGTCGGCTTATGGTATCCAAAGGAAGGTGGATTCAAGCTAATTGGTTACTCGGACTCGACTATCTTTGGATGTTGGGTTGACAGAAAAGTACTTCGGTACATGTCAAATGCTTGAAACAAAGTGGTTTCCTGGTTTAGCAAGAAGCAAAACTCAATAGTCACATCTACAGTGAAGTTGAGTACATAGGCTGCGGGCAAATTGTCGTGCCCAAGTCTTATGGATGAGACAAAGAAATGAGAGATTATGATGTTGAAGAAAAAGAGATTCCAATTATGTGTGATAACACAAGTGCTATTGCAATCACTCAGAATCCTGTGTTGCATTCTAGAACAAAGCACATTGATGTCAAATATCACTTTATAAGAGATCATATTGAAAAGAAAGACATCACCTTGGAATACATCTCAACTGATAAACAGTTAGCTGACATATTCACAAAGCCATTATGTGAATCAAGATTTGAAGAACTCAAGCATGAGTTAGGGTTAATTGAGCTGAGTTGACACTCAGAAGACTCAATGAGAAGAGATGAAACATGATAAGATGAAAACAGAGCAAATCTTGTAAATCAGTCAAGTGAATCAGCCGTATCGAAAAGTCAGCTGTACCGAGTTAGCTGACAGCTGAGTCACTATACGTATAGAGAGAAGAAGAGTTGAGTAAGTTAAGGAAAACGCTAAGTCATTTATTAGCTAAGTGACAAAAACGCGGTCGTTTTTAATGAGCGGGAATGTTTTTAAGAATGACGTCAGCGTAATAATGACAGGTAGAGTCAAAAGCTGCACGACAAAGCATATGATTGGATATAAATTCTGCCGCATTAAATGCGGGCAATTAAATGCAAATGAGACGTGCTAAATCTGAGCCGTTGATCTTGATCAATATTTCAAAAACCAAAAACACGTCCTTTCATACCCCTTATATACTTAATAGTTCAGTTTTCTCTCTCTCTCACTACTCAAAACTGTTCATCTCTCCAAAGCAAAGAAAGCATTTTTCTCTCAAAACCCTACCAGTCTTCAAGGCAAGTTTGTCAAGGTTCGTTCGGTAAAACTCAGAAAAAGGGCATCAACCTATGATTTCGTCAAACTAGGGAAGCAAATCCACACTGGTTCTACGGTAGATTTCGAAGGGATGGTTAAACAGGGTTCCGATGAAACCCTTGTGAAGAAGATAGCTGACAAAATCGAGAAATCTGGACTGAAACCCTTTCTCACGATGGAGTTTCAGATGACTTATGTTGAAGAAGTAGCACAGTTCTACGTGAACGCTGAAGTTCATGACGAGGGCATCAAATCCTCTGTTCACGGGAAGGATCTTACAATCACTGCTGAAGATCTAGCGGAGCATTGTTTGCTGTCGTCGGAAGGTGTGCCGGAGATATTTGAGGCTGACGTAGATTTGGTCGCTGCATGGAAGGAAGTGGCCAAACCCGAGTGTGCTGCAAAAGTTGTCTACACAGCTGACAAGAAGCTGCTGAAGGATGATTATCACAAACTATTGGACATCGTTGCCAAATGTGTAGACATAAAGTTTGGAAGCTTCAATCAGTTGTCCAAAACGAAGCTGATCGTCATGGGCTGCGATCATGGAGGAGAAGAAGGTCAATCAAGCGGGTCGTCTCACAGACTACGCGAAATGTTGTAAATAAGTCCTTCAAGGACGATGGGTCATTTGGAGGATCTCTGGGCTATGGCCTTGTAATTGGCCGCTTGATGGAGGTGAAGGGTGTTCCACTCCGACATGGAAGGTCGTTCCATGTCAACAAGAAGATGTTCCGGGCAAACCTTTCAGGAGCCCAAAGGAGAGCCTATGCCAAGCGGGCGGATACCAGCAAGGAGGAATCAGCTGATCCCGAAGAAACAGATGTCACTTCCCCTATGAAGAAGAAAGCTGCCCATGCAGCTACGAAGAAGCCAGCGGCCCCAGCAACTACGAAGAAGAAAACCGCACCTGTCCCTGCAGCCGAGTCACATGCCCCTGTAGCCGTATCTCCTGCTGTTAGGAAATTTATTGTTTAGATTTTGATGGATGCCATGTAAAACTTAGAATAGGAAGTTGGCACCCCAATTCTTGTTGTAAAATGCATTGTAATAAATAGAGTAGCCAAGGCCGAGTTAAGTCGCCTACGCCCTACATGCAAGAAGACAATCAAGACTAGAAGGAAAACTCATTGCGAGACAATGAGTATTGCAAAGAAGAGTAGACGGGAACTCTCTTGAAGAAGCGGTGAGTGGTGGAGTATCGGTCAAGTCAACTCGAGAAAAGCCAAGTCTCAAGTTGAAGTTCGGAAGAGTCATCCAATGATTGGAAGGCGACTCTAAGTCACCTGGGAAAGCAAGGAAATGCGATCAAGTCGAGATAATCAGAAAAGATCCGTTGCCGAGAAATCAAGAGATTTACTTAAACAAGTAATATCTCCATACCACCTTTCTCGGAGTGCTCGATCCCGAAACGTGCAAAAGGAATGAACCAATGGGAAGCACTACACCGTGTCAGAACTCTGAAAAGGTGAAAGAACAATTCATACGAGGAAATGGCAATTTCAAGGACTGCAAAAAGAGAAACCAACGACTGCAAGTGACTTTCAAAAATAAGCCTATCTCTTCAACGGGCAAATTTTTGAAAGATCACTATAAAAGGCTGAGGAGTTTGTTTGAGAATAATAGAGACAAGATAGACACAAGTTAAAGACCTGAACTAAAAACGTTCAAGCAATTATTAGAAAATCTGAAACATTCTCAATCCTCAAGCCTACACTACGAAGAACATCAATCCAACACTCACCGTGAAGAAAAGATAACTTCAATCGGTTGAAGAGGAAAATCTTGAAAAATCAAGGGGTCTACATTCCACAAAGGATTGTAGGAAGGTTCAAGTCGAACCAAGTCTTAAGCTTTTGGAGGGCTTCGTGATCAAATCCAAAGAGCTTGAGCAAGTGAGTCAGTAGTAGCAAGTGCAAAGCGGTGCCCCGTGAAGAAGGCGAGTCGTGCAGAAGCCATCCGAGTGATCAAGGCGTCTCCGGGCGAGTCCCAAAGGATCAAGTCACCGTGTGTGATCAAGACTTGTATCCGGACTGTACCACTTTGTATACTTGATCATCACCTAGTGGATTCCTCCGGGAGTTGGAGAAGAGAGGAGTAGAAGAATTACCCCATCTTGAACCTCTATAAAAATTTCATTGTGTCATTTATATTTCAAAGACTTTAATTCCCGCACTTTTAATCGCTTATATCTGTGATAAATTTGCTATCCACTTGATAATTTATAAGTACTAAACCAAGCACTAAATTCTTGCTTAATCAAACTTAAGGGTGTTAAGTCTTCCGCAATGAAAACAAAACCACAATCGAGTTAATTTAGAGCCAACAATGAGTTATTCCATCAACAAATCGATTGAGTCTGTTGAGAGATTAACTCTACTGAGTGACTAAATTGATCGTCCATCAAGGACACAGATTGTGTAGTATCAACTCGTATATTTAAAAGGACTAAATCGAAAATTTGGTAAGGTTTATTCAACCCCCTTCTAAACCTTACACTTACACCCCTTGGGACCTACAAGTGGTATCGGAGCGGTTGGTTCATTGAACCCTCCGCACCGGTTCTTGAACTAGATCTCCAAACTTTTCAAAGTCTCGCTTTAGTACTTAAACTTTCAAAACTCTTTTTATCATTAAAAGTTATTATCATGGAAGCAAATTTGACACGCATCCCTATGTTCACTATTGAAGAATTTGATGATTGGAAAATTCGTATGCGAGCTCATCTATCAAAGATTACATGATGAGATGTGGATAGTGATAGAAGATGGGCCTCTGCAAATCCTAAAGGTGAACACACATGCGAAGAAGAGCACCAAGAAGGAGAAGAGGAAGTTGCTCCCGGACTGTCATGGTTGAAAAACCAAGAACCGAGTGGACAAATGATGACAAAAAAGATACAACCTGGACAATATAGCCAAGGACATCCTTTACAAAACCTTGGACAAAGCCATGTTCAATAAAGTCAAATCATGCAAAACGGCTAAAGAAATATGGGACAAGTGACATTGATTTGTGAAGGCTCGTGAGCAAATCAAAGAAAACAAATTATCGGTGGGTCATCAGAAATTTGAGAACTTCAAAATGATCTCGGGAGAAAACCTGGATCAACTGGATGCTCGATTCACGAAAATCACAAATGAGTCATGCACTTGGAAAGGAATATACACGAAGAAATGTGCATGAAGATCCTAAAAAGTCTTCCAAATGAATGGGAAATGAAGGTCATGGCACTCGAGACATTCCATGGACCTATCAAAGACATCCAACCATGAATTATTCTCGGACCTCAAAGCCTACGAGTTTGAGTGAGAAGAAAAGACCAAGATGAAGAGAGTTGTACCCAAAACAAATTTGCTCTAATAGTTAAAGATGGGAAGAGAGCCGAGGTCAAAGAAGTCATTGATCCGGAAAAATAGCCCCGATGGTTAAGAGGTTCAACAAGTTCTTCAATAAGAACTACAAGAGAGGAAAGGGTGAATCTTCCGAAAGACACTCGGCTCCCTCCAAATCAAGGGAAGACAGGCCAACCAAGAGAACAGATCATCAAAAAGCTGAGTATCAAAGGGCGACAATCCAAGAATGGAAAGAGTGATCAAAAGGTTGAATATCTATCTTTGAACCGTAGACAACCAGGTCACTATGCCATTGATTGTCCATATCCTGTAGTCAACAAATACGGGGATGAAGAAGAAAGGAAGGTCTTGAGAGAAAGAAGACAAGAAAAAAAAAAAAGGCAATGATGGTCGCAGAGATCATTAAATCGCCAAGTCAAGAGAGACAATTTGATTGAGAGAGCAAAGAAGCCGACTACTCAAGTGACTCGAAGAAGAAGCCCGATCCGCTTGATGGCCAAAGAACAAGATCAACCCGATCAAGAAGATGAGGTACACTCTAGCTCATCAAACTCGGACTCTAGTGATAGTGATGTGACACACACACACTTCATCACCCACTGATCTTTATGATTCATTAGGCAAAATGATGAAAGATTTTGAACACATTAAATCCTCACACACACTATTAAATGAGGAAAACAGCCTACTCAAGAGTCAAAACTCAAAGCCGACTAAGGAGCCGAGTACTCTAAGTCAAATAGCCGATGAGAATGAAAGTTTAAAAATTTGAAAATGTTAAATTAATAAGCGAAATTGCTTTGTTATAGAGAAGAGGGAGAATGACCTCAAAAATGTTATTGCTTCATTCACTAAGGCATCTAAATCATTGGATGATCTTATTTTGAGTCAAAGAGAATGTGGAGACAAGACAGGCTTAGGATTTAATTCCTCAGTGCTATGTCAAACCTCAAAAGTAATTTTGGAAAAAGGATCTTTAAGCCATGAAGAGTCTCAAAATCCAAAACTCTAAATGTTGCACACACATTCACTCCAAAACACAATAACAAGCAAACTGGCCTTGGTTACAAAGGAAAAGGAAAATGACCGATTGAGTGCGGCTTTGAAAGGACAAATGAGAAGAGATTCAGGCCGAGTTCTTGAAAAACTCCAAACAAAAAATACTCAGTAAAGAAGAAGAAGAGCTACCAAAACCCCAAAAATCTATAAGAGAAATACATATGATGGGAATGGTAGAAAATATCCAAGCCAAGTGATTGGAATAATGTGAACTATCGGATAAACTTAAGGAATATAAGCCCAAATGGCAAAGGCCTAGAACTCAAAAAAAGGCCATTCCAAAAGTATAAGAGCTTTCATCAAAGACACACATATGCACCTAGGCACTACACTCAAAAACACCACAATTACCCAAGGAAGGCAATTGCTAAAACTCATATGCAGGCATACGAGACAAAAGAGACAGTTGTATGAACCTAGAATCCCCAAGCAATTTGTCAAGATTAATTATGATTATGGCACGATAGATGGCAACCCCTTAGAGTCAAATCATTTGGCTATAAGTTGGTTGGATCATCTTACAATTCTAACCCCTCGGGACCCGCAAGTATGGGTACCTAAAACTTAATTTCCTTGATTGCGGGTTCAAGGAAAGTGAGTGCCAAGGAACCTGGTACATGGATAGTGGTCGTTCCGGACATATGACAGAAATAAGAAAAATCTGTCAAAATTCAAGGAAGTTAAAGGAGCAAAAGTCATATTTGGAGGAAATGAAGCTCCTGGTGAAATAAGAGGCATTGGATCCATCAAGAGGAATGGATTAGAAATCACGATGTTGCATATGTTGAAGGACTCAACTTCAATTTATCGAGCATCGATCAACTCGTGACAAGGGTTACAATGTTGGATTCAACATGGGTGTATGCCAAATCAAGGATCTTTGAAACGAATGAAGTTGTCTTTGCAAGGATGTAGACGAGAAGAACATGTATGTCGTGGATTGGTCAACCGCAACAACACCCAAAGACTCTCTACTAGCAAAAAGCACAAATTGAATCAAGTTGGGTTGGGCACAAAAAGCCGAGTCACCTGAATTTCAAAACGATTAACAAGCTTGCCAGAAGTAATCTTGTAGAAGGACTTCCAGACTCAGTATACAAAAAGGAGAGTATATGCGACGCATGTCAGAAGGGAAAACAAATCAAGTCATCATTCAAAGAAAAGACATGCCAATCCTCAACAAGAATATTGCATCTGCTACATATGGATCTATTTGGCCCAAAGGAACCAAACGGATAAGTGGGAAGAAATATACCTTGGTGGTAGTAGATGACTACTCAAGATATACATGGACAATATTCATGTGTAAGAAGAAAGAAACTCTACAAAAACTACCACAGCTGATGAAGAGGATTCAAAACGAGAAGAGTCAAACCATTATCAAAATAAGATCAGATAGAGGAACTGAGTTTCTCAATGGAATAATAACTCGATTGTATTGAAAATGGTATTGGTCATGAACTATCGCGACAAGGACTCCACAAAGAGAATGGAGTTGCGAAAGAAGGAAAGAACTCTCAAAGAAGCGGCAAGGACCATGTTAGTCAAGCGGGGTTACCAAAAATATTTTGGTGAAGCAATCAACACGACTTGCTACACCCAAAACAGATGTATGATAAAAGACAGAGACGGTGACAAAGACTCCTATGAGATTTGGACTAGAAGAAAACCAAATGTTGCATATTTGAGAATATTTGGATGTAAATGCTTCATCCACAACAATGGCAAAGACAATCTAAAGGCTTTTGATGCTAAAGTGATGAAGGTATCTTCTTAGGATACTCGGTGAAAGCAAAGCCTTCTGAGTACTCAATAAAAGGACTATGGTTGCGAGAAGAATCCATTCATGTGGTATTCGATGAGCCAAATGTAAATGGAGAAGACATTGAAGAGTCGAGTTGATAAGTGAATCATCCAACCATACGAAGAGTCCCTATCTTTGAAAGTTTAAGCTAGAATTATCAATTGAGAAGAAGATGAGATAGTTTGAATCTCAAAAACAATTTGGAAAATTTGCGGCTAAGTGATTACGAGAGAGTGACCACAACAACACAAACAAAGTCGATCAATCCAGCTAACTTACTCCAACTTTGATGTAAGATGGCCGAGAGACCATCCACCGAACTTGTCATTGGAGATATAAGAGAAGGTGTCAAAACAAGATCCAAGTCAACAAGAAGCCATGTTCACATGCTTCATCTCACAAATAGAGCCCAAAGACGTGTCACAAGCATTGGACGACACACATTGGATTCAAGCTATGCAAGAAGAGTGAATCGGTTTGAAAGAAATAAAGTATGAGAATTAGTGCAAAGACCCATACATCAAAATGTTATTGGCACCAAATGGGTGTTCGTAAATAAGATGAACGAGGAAGGTTACGTGATAAGAAACAAAGCAAGGTTAGTAGCCAAAGGATATTGCCAAGAAGAAGGGATAGATTTTGATGAAACATTTGCCCTCGTAGCAAGATTGGAAGCTATAAGGATGTTTCTTGCCTATGCACGACTCACAAGGATTTCATTGTATATCGGATGGATGTAAAAAGTGCATTCCTAAATGGTTTATTGGAAGAAGAAGTATATGTTGAACAACCTCCAGGATTTGAGCGAGAAGGCTCTTGGAGATAAGGTATACAAACTCAAGAAAGCTCTATATGGATTGAAACAGGCACCCGAGCATGGTATGATACTTTGTCACAATTCCTAACCAAAAATGGATTCACAAAAGGAAAAGTAGATAGAACACTTTTCAAATTCAAGACAAAAAAGTATCTTTGCTTGTTCAAATATATGTGGATGACATCATTTTTGGATCCACAAACAAAGAGCATGTGAAAAGTTTTCGAACCTCATGCAAAGTAAATTTGAAATGAGCATGATGGGAGAGTGACATTCTTCCTTGGACTTCAAGTGAAACAGTGAAGGATGGAACCTTCATAAGTCAAACAAAATACACCGAGATTTTAATGAAGAAGTTTGGTATGGAGGAGAAATCTTCGTAAAAATACCAATGAATACATCGATCAAAATGGACATGGTTGCGGATGGCAAGCACAGTAGATCAAACAAGATCTGAGCACTTATTGGATCATTACTCTATCTCACAAAGAAGCGGGCCGGACATCACCTTTCTTTGTAGGTGTATGTGCAAGATTTCAATCTGCTCCAAAAGAGAGCCATATGACAAAGCTAAGAGAATATTGAGATACTTGAAAGGAAGCCAAGAAGTAGGCCTATGGTATCCAAAGGAAGGTGGATTCAAGCTAATTGGCTATTCGGATTCTCGACTATCTTTGGATGCAGAGTGGACAGAAAGAGCACTTCGTGCACATGTCAAATGCTAGGAAACAAAGCTAATTTCTGGTTTAGCAATAAGCAAAACTCAATAGCCACCTCTACAAAACCGGTGAAACGAAATACATAGTCAGGGCAAATGTTGTGCCCAAGTCCTATGGATGAGACAAAGAAATGAGAGACTATGAAGTTGAGGAAAATGAAATTCCAATCATGTGTGATAACACAAGTGCAATTGCAATCACTCAAAATCTGTGTTGCACTCAAGAACAAAGCATATCGATGTCGATATCACTTCATAAGAGATCACGTTGAAAAGAAGGACATTATCTTGGAATATATCTCAACCGATAAACAACTAGCCGACATCTTCACAAAACCATTATGTGAGTCAAGATTTGAAGAACTCAAACATGAGTTGGGGTTAATTGAACGAAATGACACTCGAGAAGAATCAAAGAAAAGAAATGGAACAAAAATGAGGTGAAAAAGAGTTGAACACAAAAATCGGCTAAGTGAATCACCAGATCGGAAAGACAACTGACTACACGAGTCACCGATAGGTTTGAGTCACTAAGAGAACGTGAGAAGTAGAGTTAAATCGGCTAAAGGATAAGGTTTGAGTCACTTATGAGCAAAGTGACAAAAACGCATCGTTTGACTAAGCGGGAATGTTTTAAGGAATACGTCGGCATAATGATGATGTGTACGGACATAAAGTCGCACACCAAGCTTATGATTGCATATAAATGCTTGCCGCATTAAATACGAGACATTAAATGCTAAATAGGCGTGCAAAATCTAAGCCGTTGATTTCGATCACATTTCAAAAACCACCCGCACGTCCTTTCATAAACCATATTTAAACCATTTTCGTCCGTTTCTCTCTCACACTACCAAAACTGTTCATCTCTTTCTCTCAAAAGCAAAGGCAAATATTCTCTCGAAACCCTATCTATCTTCAAATCAATCTCTGAGTTTTTCTTTGATAAAATCCTGAAAAAATGGCACCAACGTATGACTTCACCAAGTTAGGAAAGCAAATCCACACCGGGTCTACTGTGGATTTCGACGGAATGATGAAACAGGGGTCCGACGACACCCTAGTGAAGAAAATCGCTGAAAAATTGGAAACGACCGGACTGAAACCATTTCTAACGTTAGAATATCCGATGACCTATGTGGAGGAGGTCGCACAATTCTACGTGAATGCTGAGATTCACGATGAAGGAATAAAGTCATTTGTTCACGGAAAGCGGTGACTATCTCTCGCGAGGATTTGGTGAACATTGCTCACTACCAATGAAGGAGGAGCATCGAGATTAATGAAGGCGATGTAAACCTGGCCGATGCTTGGAAAAAATAGCCAAGCCCGATATGTCTTGATAAAATAGTGTACACAAAAACAAGAGATCTGGCGAAGGAGGATTATCACAAGTTGTTGGACATAGTTGCCAAATGTATCGACATCAAATTTGGCGACTTTTGACCAATCACAAAGGCAAAGCCGATTGTAATGGCCGCAATCATCGCAGAAAAAGAAAATAAATCAAAATGAGTTTGTCTCTGACAAACTCGCGAGAATGTGGGGAACAAATCCTTCAAGGAAGATGGCACATTTGGAGGATCCTCAGGATATGGCCTAGTGATTGGCCGACCGATGGAGGTGAAAGGAGTCCCTCTTAGACATGGGAAAGCATTCCATGTTAACAAGAGGATGTTGAGCAAACCTCTCCAGCGCACTGAAGAGAGCCTACGCCAAGAGAGGCGACACAAGTGAGGGGAATCACCACCCTCAAGATACAAATGCTTTTCCTCTCCACCCAAGAAGAAAGTCGCCCCTGCAGACTACTAAGAAGATCACGCCCCCCTGCAAAAAAGAAAGCCAAACATGCTCCTTGCCCCTGCAGCAGAGTCACTGCCCCTGCAGCCGTGTCTCCCCGCCCCGCAACAGCGGTCGAGAGGGACTCACAAATACCTTCTCCGATCGTCAAAAAGAGGAGAACGAGAAGCCAAGACGGCCCGCTCATCGAAAAAGACACCAAGACCCCGCGCCCAAGACTCAGGACACCGTCTCAACCGAAATCCCTCGGTACAAACTAGGAGACGAAGAAGAATCATCAAGCACTCCGAGCTTGAGAAACCGGGCCGAGTCGCCCACTCGGCTAGAGCAGATATCTGGAGACTCGCTGGAGAAGTAGAGTCTCCGGATGTAGTTGATGAAACAGCCAAAGTCTCTTGAAGCGCGATCAAAGCGAGGCAACTCAAAACACAAATGTAGTTCACACAAAAAACACAAGAAGAAATCGCTAGAGCGGATAGTGATGTAATGATCCTATCTCCACCTTACCCGGACATCCAAAATCGTCTGCGTGAGTGGAGGAAATGGAAGTTGAGTAAATCAAGGGAACAGTTCCAACGGCTGAGTTTATAGAAGAAGAAGAGGAACTGTTAAACTTCCTTGGACTAACCATTGTGCTCCCAAAGACTAGATGAAGACAACCGCACGAGACATCCTGCAGATCTTCAAGGACAAGGAGAAAGAAAAGCAAGCGAGAAGAAGGCGAGGCACGTGAGAAGGCAAGCATCCGCCCTATCTCCCGGCACCACGTAACACACACATCCTCTCCTCGATGTCTTCTCCGATGATGAGGATCCCGAGAATGTCTTTGCCCGCAGAAGAGTTGCAAATGCAGCAAGCATTGCATGAATCCGAATCCTTCACGAGCAAAGATTGATGGAGGGACCAGGAGAGTCCTCGAACACAATAAATTGATCCAATGGGAGTGGTTGACAAATCGCAAATCGCCATTTTGTTCTTTGCCACCACTTCCCACTCACTCGGAAGAAGGCAATAAGGGACTGGCGATGAAATGGGGTAGTGGGGACCCCAAATCGAGCCAACCCCTATTGAAGGTGTTTTACCACCGCCCCAACGGGCCGAACATTCAATCGAAACAAGGGAGTTTGGAGACGAGTGACACCATTCCAAGTCACTCACCGGTGCGCCCCGAGGGGAAACTCCCTCCACCTGCAGCAAGGTCGGAGGATGCTGCAGATGACTCCACAACGAATCAAGGAGGCGAAGTAGAGAAAATACAAACACAAGAAGAAACAAAGAAGTTGCCATCAACGAAGCTCGAGGCGATTGAGACTGTCTCGGTGAGGTGCCAACCGCTCACGAAGGCTAATGACGTTCTTGATGCAAATCGAGGCACGAAGGAACAGCCCGGGAGTTAACACTGGGGCGATGAAAGTGCAATCCATGGGGTTGAGACTCCAATGGATGCCACCGCAGAAGACCCTAAGACAGTGACATTTGTCGAAAGGGAGGACCAAGGCCTTGCTGAGAGACCGCTGGAGGTAATGAAGGCCCACGGGAGGTTGAGACTTCCGGGGTAAAGAAACCGAAGTAGAGAACATCCCTCCCGCTATCATCGACCCATCCGAGAAGGAGATAAGCGCACTTCATGATTCCCAGGATAATCCCGATGTAACCTTTCGGGATCGGAAAAGCGAAGAAGAAGTGAGTCATCCCCATGACAAATCCAAAAGACTCACCGGATGTTCCAAGCACGAGCAAGTCGATCCCAAGACTACTCGTCAAACCTTTAATTTTGATGATGAGCCAACAATGGAAATCTCATCATCGTCCGATGACGCTCGATAAGGCCGAGGACCAGTCTACTCAATTGGAGAAATCGGCCGAGACCAACGAAGGCTTTGAGACAAATGAGGCTCAAAAAGTGGGTCCACTTCACAACAAAACCCACCAACCGAGTCTCGCGCGCAGCTCCTCAAGTCTGCAGCAGGGTCGATTCCTAAAGGAACTTCACGCGCACCGCTCATCATCATCGAACAAATCCCGGTGGCGGTGATGAATCCTTTATAGAATCTTTTCCTTTTTCCCTGGAGGTACCCGACCTCCATGAAGAGTCGAGAACAAGCGCGCACGCTATCACGCACCAGCTCCGTTTTTCCATCGGCACCATTGTTCCAAATTGATTCACGATTTTGACGCCGCATGGCCATCACCGCAACGGAAGAATCAAATGAAGTCCGCGAAGTGTTCAAGGCATTATTCGCCGAGATTGAACGGATGGGGAGGCATCGAGCCTCTATGGACATGCGGCCGGACAACAGAGATGCAAATCTCACTCGCGATTTAAGAGGCATAACAAACCGGATCGGGGAATGGTGGCAACAAAAAGAAACAATGCGTGTGGAACAAGTTAGATACTTCAGGACATTGTTCAACAAGTCTGGTATGGAGAGTGAAAATGTTGATGCAAAAACGAATCGAGAGAGCATATTGAGCACATGCATGAAGCTCACAATGCCGAGATTAAGGCTGCTGCGTGAGCAAAACAAGAGTGATCTCCGGCGTTTGGAAGAGACCATGAATACAAAATTCAGCCTTCTCATGGCCGATGAAGCCGATTTCAAAGAGTCCAACGCTACTCGATCCGAATTTCGTCTTTGCATACTCTGCAGCGGACTCGAGACAAAACTCAACTATCGCCAGGCTCGACTTCCCTTTTGCAAGTCTGTTTCCGGGCGTTCCTCTCTCCTTTGATGATGCCAAAAAGGGGAAGAGGAATACCTAAAGGCGCAAGAGGGGATCCGAAGTTGAGAAGGAAGGAGCAACATTGCGAAGGGAAAATCACCGGTGAGGAAGTGTTGAGACAAAAGAAAGAAAAGCTTGTTGAGGGGAAGGATCGACAAATGTGACCTTGATGATTGCACAAACCCCTCAACAGGGGTCTGTCACAAATGACATTATCGCAGACAAACTCCCAGTGACTCGCCACTCCAACACTCTGCTATATCTATGGTCCGAAAAGAGAGAAACAATTGAAGTAGGGATGAAGGAAGTGGAAGGAAGAATGGATGCCCGGGTTATGAACATCTTGAAAGAACATGGAGGCATTCCAAGAGAGCGAGACACTTATGCCATTTCGGATGTCGGGACAGAGCCACGATCGAGTTGATGAATTCAAAACGCTCGAATCAAGGATACTTTGCAAAAATGTCTATGGCTCAAGCTTGGGACTTGTATCTTGGGAAAAGGGTCTCACGTTATGTGAAGAAGGCGCCGACAGACGAGACTACCGTGCGATCACTCTGCTGGTCACTCCGCCGGTCACTCACCGGAAAAGAAGAAGACCCCGACAAAGATACGCCCGAGGTAGAGGAAGAAGCGATGGTGGAGGAAGAAGCTTTAGACTAGGCCTCTCGCAAAAAACATTAAATACATGGATCCGAGGAAAAGAAAGGAGGGATCTCTTGGCTGGGCTTGACCAAGTAGCAAACTTGCAAGTGGCTAAAACAAACGCCGAGTATGCAAAAAGAATAGAAGAAAGAAAACAAGAGGCAAACTCAGCTATGGGAGGAAAGACAGAAAGATTGAGAAGAGATGAAGCTGCCAGGAAGGCATATGAAAAGAAAAAGAAGGCGGTGACGACGAGAAAAAGAGAAAGAGAAGAAGAAGATCTTGAACAAGATGAAAGAAGGAGACAAATAAAGGAGATGAAGTGTTGTTGTCCACCCCCCGTGTATTTTATTATGTAAATACATACAATGTAAGTCTTACGTAATAAAGCTATAAATTCTTTATTTTTCTCTGTAGACAAATATGTGCTATGATACACCTTGTAAATAGTTGTGTAAAAGTACAAGAATGATATGATCAATAAAAAGATTGATTCTGCGCATACATTCTATGTCAATACACTATCTGTATGTATCTTTGCTATTTGCATTTTTGAATGGTTTAAGTTTTGGCATCATCAAAAAGGGGGAAATTGTTAGGAAATTTATTGTTTAGATTTTGATGAATGCCATGTAAAACTTAGAATAGGAAGTTGGCACCCCAATTCTTGTTGTAAAATGCATTGTAATAAATAGAGTGGCCAAGCCGAGTTAAGTCGGCTACGCCCTACATGCAAGAAGACAATCAAGACTAGAAGGAAAACTCCGCATGCGAGACAATTTGAGTATTGCAAAGAAGAGTAGACGAACTCTATCAAGAAGCGGTGAGATGCGGTGAGTGGAGTATCGACCAAGTCAACTCGAGAAAAGCCAAGTCTCAAGTTGAAGTGATGAAAGAGTCATCCATGATTGGAAGTCGACTCTAAGTCACCTGGGAAAGCAAGGAAATGCGATCAAGTCGAGATAATCAGTAAAAGATCCGTTGCCGAAAATCAAGAGATTTACTTAAACAAGTAATATCTCCATACCACCTTTCTCGAGTGCTCAGTCCCGAGAAGCGTGCAAAAGGAATGAACCAATGGGAAGCACTACACCGTGTCGAACTCTCGAAAAGGTGAAAGAACAATTCATACGAGGAAATGGCAATTTTAAGGATCGCAAAAAGACAAGCCAACGATCGTAAGTGACTTTCAAAAATAAGCTTATCTCTTCAACGGGCAAATTTTTGAAAGATCACTATAAAAAGGCCGAGGAGTTTGTTTGAGAATAATAGAGACAAGATAGACACAAGTTAAAGACCAACTAAAAACGTTCAAGCAATTATTAGAAAATCAAACATTCTCAATCCTCAAGCCTACACTACGAAGAACATCAATCCAACACTCACCGTGAAGGAAAGATAACTTCAATCGGGTTGAAGAGGAAAATACTTGAAAAATCAAGGGGTCTACATTCCACGAAGGATTGTAGGAAGGTTCAAGGTCGAACCAAGTCTTAAGCTTTTGGAGGGCTTCGTGATCAAATCCAAAGAGCTTGAGCAAGTGAGTCAGTAGTAGCAAAGCGGCAAGCCAGTGAAGAAGCCGAGTCGTCGAGAAGCCACCGAGTGATCAAGGCATCTCCGGCCGAGTCCCAAAGGATCAAGTCACCGTGTGTGATCAAGACTTGTATCCGGGTACTTACCGGTTGTATATTGATCATCACCTAGTGGATTCCTCCGGAGTTGGAGAAGAGAGGAGTAGAAGAATTACCCCATCTTCGAACCTCTATAAAAATTTCATTGTGTCATTTATAATTGAAGACTTTAATTCCCGCACTTTTAATCGCTTATATCTCACGATAAATTTGCTATCCACTTGATAATTTATAAGTACTAAACCAAGCACTAAATTCTTGCTTAATCAAACTTAAGGGTGTTAAGTCTTCCAATAAAACAAAACCACAATCGAGTTAATTTAGAGCCAACACCGAGTTATTCCATCAACGGCTCGATTGAGTCTTTGAGAGATTAACTCTATTGAGTGACTAAATTGATCGTCCATCAAGACACAAATGTGTAGTATCAACTCAGTATATTTAAAAGGACTAAATCGAAAATTTGGTAAGGTTTATTCACCCCCTTCTAAACCTTACACTTACACCCCTTGGGACCTACACTGCCCTACAAAATGGCGGCGGAGAAGGAACCTCAAATACCTTCTCCCGGCCATTAAGAAGAAGAGGATCGCCAAGCCAAGAAAGCGACTCCTCGAGGCAAAGAAAGATGCACCAGCCCCGCCGCCAAGAAATCTGAGGAAGCCGCATCCGAACCGAAAATTCCTCCGGTAAAGACAAAACGAAGAAGACTCACCAAACTTTCATAGCTTGAGAAGACAGCTGAGTCTGCCATTCAGCTGGAAAAGATCTCTCGAGACTCGCTGGAGAAGTGCGATCTCGGATATTATTGATGAAACAACCAAGTCTGTTGAGGCCGATCGCGAGGGCAAATCGAAGACCAGTACGGGCCAGAGCAAATGAGAAACAAGCAAGCGAGAGACAACGGAATCTCCTGTCGACAGGACTGTGTCTCCACCTGCGACAGATGCTGCTGAGGGTGAAGAGCAGCAAGGTCTACTACCCTCCATTCCTGAAAAGGAAGGACAACAAGAAGAAGATGAAGATGATGTGATCATGCTCTCTCCACCATATCCAGACATCCAAAATCGTCTGAGAGAATGGAAGCTGAGTCGATCAAGGGAGCAGTTCGCACACCCTGAATTCATCGAGGAAGAAGAAGAATTGATGAATTTCCTCGGGTTGACCACAGTGGTCCAGGCACTTGATGAAGATAACTGCCTAGATATTTTGCAGATCTTCAAGGAAAAAGAGAAGGAGAGATTGGCAGAGGAAGCTGAAGCTCGTGAGAAGGCCAACATTTGTCCTTTCACTGGAACCATCGATCACACCCATCCTCACTTCGATGCCTTCTCAGGAAGTGATGAGGACTTGGATCCTGCTACTGCGACGGATGAGCTAGAAATGCAGCAAGCCATACGGGAATCCAGGATGATGCATGAGCAACAGCTGACGGAAGGACAAGGAGAGTCTTCCAAATTATTCACAGCTGGAAATTGATCCGTTGGGAGTGGTACATCAGATCGCCACTGTTATTACTCCAACCACTTCCCAGTTCACTCAGAAGACGGATCTAAGGGAATTGGCGATGACATTGGGAATTTGGGCACCCAAGTTGAGCCAACCCCTGCTGAAGGTGTCTTACCACCTGCCCCTACGGCTGACCACTCATTTGACAAAGCCGGGGGTCTGGAGCATAGTGACTCCAAAATAAGTCACTCAGTTGGTGAGCCAGCTAAGGGGGAAACTCACTCCACTGCAGCTAGGTCGGAGGATGTTGCAGCTGACTCCACCCTGAATCTAGGAGGTGAAGTGGAGAAGGAACAAGAAAAGGAAACACATCAAGTTGTCACTGACGAAGCTCGGATAGGTGAATCTATCTCAGCTAAAGTGCCAACTGCTCTGCATGCTGAGGACGCTGCTGATGCAGTCGAGGCATAGGATGGTTCTGCCCTGGGAGTTAACACTCTGGGCAATGAAAGTGCAATCTACGGAGTTAAGACTCCTGTGGATGCCACTGCAGAAGACCCTAAGACAGATGCGCCTGTCGAATGGATTGAACAAGGCCCCGCTGCAGTTGAGACTATAGGAGGTAACGAAGGCCTAAGAGAGGTTGAGACTTCCCTAGGTAAAAATCAAGGAGATAAGAGCATTACTCAGACCATAATTTCTGATTCAGATGAGGAAATCAGTGCTCTTCATGACTCCCAGGATGATCCTGATACAACCTTCCTGGGATCTGCAGATGAAGCTGAGTCACCCCAACTGCACATCAAAAAGACTCAGCTGAGGATGTTCTTCCTAGTACGAGTAAGCCAGACTTCAAGGCTGCTCGACAAACGTTTAATTTTGATGATGAGCCAAACCTTCAAGACTCATCATCTTCCGATGACACTGATGGTGCAGCCGAGGACCCAAAAATTCATTTAGCAGAAAACACTAAGGCCGAAGGAGCTGTTAAGACAGCTGAGGCTCAGTCAGCTGGCCAACTCTCAGACCAAGGCCCAGCTGAAACCGAGTCGTCTACGCAGGCTCCCAAAGTTGCAGAAGAGTCGACTCAACCAGGCACATCACAGTTCGAACGATCAGTACATTCCATACCTTATGTCGTGATGATGCTTTGAAGAAACTTTTCCTTTTTCAATTGAGGTGCGACCTTGTTGAAGAAACGGCCGTGAGCGAAAAACGACACCACCAACTTGATCCAGTGATTCCCACTCGACTCTATTGTCCCAATGAGAATCGATTTTGATCTTTGCTTGCCACCACCGAGATCAAGTAGGCGAGGTGCGTGAAGTCTTTAAGACTATCCTTGGAGAGATTGAGATAATTGAAAGGCATCGAGGCCCTCGCTGGATATGCGGTGGATAATAGAATGCCACTCTCACAAAATTTACTTGAGAGGGATTGTCTTTCATGCGGATCGAGAATGGTGTCAACAACAGAGTACAATGCGATTCGAACAAGTCGATACTTCAAGGCATTGTACAACAAAAATGTTGATCCGGAGCGATAATGCCGACATGAAGAAGAGGATGCAAGAGAATATTGACAGAATGCATGCCTCTCACAACACTGAAATGGAACTGCTGCGAGAATTTCACAGGAAAGAACTTCTGCGCGTCGAGGAAAATATGAATAACAAATTTAGCCTTCTCATGGCTGAAATGAAGGCGTGGCGGCCGAATCCAAAGCCACCGCTTTCGAATTTCAGACAAAGATATACTCGCAGACTCCAAACAAAACTCAGCTATCAGCCGCCTAGACTTCATGCTTGCTGGTATGTTGCCAGGGGTTCCTCTCTCCTTTGATGATACCAAAAAGGGGGAAGAGGAATACCAGAAGATGCTTAAGGGGACGGTTGGTGAGAAGGTAGAGAAAATAGTTGTCGCAGAGAAGAAAGATACAGTTGTTGAGAAGAAGAAGGAGAAGGGACAAGCAGTTGAGGGGGAAGGTTCAAAAGATATGGCTCTAATGTTTGCTGAAACCCCTCAACAAGGCCTTGTCACAGCTGACATAATCAAAACTTCGAAGAACAACTCGCCGCTCCAACACTGCTTTGTACCTATGTCTGAGAAGAGAAAAATCGTAGAAGCAGGGATGAAGGAGGTCGAAGGAAAAATGGATGCCCGTGTGATGGACATATTGAAACAATACGGAGGCATTCCAGTAGGAAGAGACACTGATGCCATTTCAGACGTCGGAAACGAGCCTAGAACAATTGATGAATTCAAAACGCTCGAATCAGGGATACTTGAGAACATGTCCATGGCCCAAGCACAGGGACTTATATTGGGAAAAAGGCCTCAAGTCATGCGAAGAAGGCGACGACAGCAGACTCTACTAGCAATCCTCTGTTGGTCACTCTCTTTGGAAAGAAGAAGGCTCTAGTACAATACACGCCCGAGGAGGAAGAAGAAGAAGCAGTGGAGGAAGAGGTTTCAGACCTAGACCTCTACCCAAAAACATTGAATACATAGATCCAGGGAAGAAAGGAGGGATCTATTGGGCTAGATATGATGCCATAGCAAATCTGGAAGTGGCTAGGAAAAATGTTGACTATGTCAAAAGGATCGAAGAAGAAAATAAGAGACAAGATCAGCTGTGGGAAGAAAGGCAAGAAAGAAAGAGAAGAGACGATGCTGCAAAGAGAGCATACGAGAAAAAGAAGGCAGCTGAAAATGAAAAGAAGAGAAAAAGAGCAGAGGACGACAGAGCTGAAGAAGAAAGAAGGAGGCAGCGAAGGCGATGAAGTGTTGTTGTCCACCCCTTCATGTATTCTACTGTTGTAAATACACATGTATGTAAGTCTTCTGTACGATGAATAAAAATTGTGTAACTTCTATATTTGCGTAGATATAGTCTGCTATGTTTGCTATGATACACATTGTAAACAACTTTGTAAAGGACAAGAATGTTATGATCAATAAAAGATTGATTCTACGCATACATTCTCTGTTACTACATTGTCTGTATGTATCTTTGATGCTCACATTTTGATTGTATGTTTTAAGTTTTGGCATCATCAAAAAGGGGGAAATTGTTGGGAAATTTATTGTTTAGATTTTGATGAATGCCATGTGAAACCTAGACTAGAAAGTTGGCACCACATTTTCCTTGTAATTTGCATTGTAATAGATAGAAAATTTGCACGAGTGAGTCAAGTCGGCTATGCTGGATATACAAGAAGTCAATCAAGATCGAAATGAAGACCTCATTGTGAAACAACCGAGTATGGCAAGGAGGAAGACAAGAACTCGATTGAAGGAGTATCACCGGTACATCTGGTGTGTGAAGTATCGATCAAGTCAACTCAAGAAGCCAAGTCTCAAGTTGAAGTTGAAGTGACGGATGAGTCATCCATTGATTTGGAAGCAAACTCGAAGTCACCTGGGAAGTTAGAGAACTAAGCTGATCAAGTCAAGACAATCAAAAGAATCCGTTGCACGAAAGTCAAGAATATTACCTAAACAAGTAATACTTCCATGTTGCCATGTCTTAAAGTGCTCAGTCCCGAGAAGTGTGCATAAGGAATAAACCAATGGGAAGATCGCACCTCGTGTCGACTACGAAAAGTCAACATTCATTTAATATGAGGAAATGTCGGCATCAAGGACTCGCAACAAGACAAGCCAACGAACACAAGTGACTTTTGAAAAATCAGCCTATCTCTTCAACGGGCAGATTTTTGAAAGTTCACTATAAAAAGGCTGAGGAATCTCATTGAGAGAAGGTTACCTGAACCATGAACATTCAAGCAATTATTTGAACTGTAACCTACAATATATTCTCAAGTTATTCAAGCAAAATCCTCAAGCCTAACTCTCGAAGGAAATCAATCCAACACCAAGCTGTTAAGGAAAGACAACTTCAAACTATTGAAGAGTAAACTTTTGAAGAATCAAAAGGGGTCTACATTCCAAGGAGGATTGTAGAAAGGTTCAAGGTCGAACCAGTCTCAAATCATTGGAGGGCTTCGTGATCAAATCCAAGAAGCTTGAGCAAGTGAGTCAAGTAGTAAAGCGCACCGCCTGTGAAGAAGAAAGGCTGAGTCGGACGAAAAGCCGCCAGTGTGACCAAGGCATCTCCAGATCGAGTCCCAAAGGATCAAGTCACCGTGTGTGATCAAGACTTGTATCGGGTGATAACCACTTTGTACTCCGATCAATACTTAGTGGATTCCTCCAGAGTTGGAGAAGAGAGGAGTAGATGAATTACCCCATCTTGAACCTCTATAAAAATTATTGTGTCATTTACATTTCAAAGATTTTTATTTCTCGCATATTACTTTATATCTGCTGATAATTTACTATCCAACTTATAATTAACAAAGTGCTAAAACCAAGTGTTAAAACAAACTTAAACCAAATTCAAGGTCAATTTAAGTCTTCCGTGAAAATCTCATCACACCAAGTTAAGGTTTAGACTAAACAAATGAGTTATTCTATCAACAACTCAATCGAAGTCCGTTGAATGGCTAACTCTATTTGGTTAACTAACTTAGTTGTCCCTCAAGGACTTAGCTGTGTATTTAACTCTGTATTATTTTAAAAGGACTAAAACGAAAAGTTGGTAAGGTTTATTCAACCCCACCTTCTAAACCTTACTCACACCCCTTGGGACCTACATTATTGCTTCTGCTGATCATGTGTGATCTTTGTGGCCTTCTGCTGATATCTGTGATCTTGTGATATTCTGTGAAATATCTTGTATCTTGCATTGCCTTTGTGTTCTGTGTTTGTTTTATTGCAATACTTGAACTATGGCTGTTGCATCTGGATATCATATGGAGCCTTTTAATGGTAAAACTGATTTCTCTATTTGGCAACAAAAAATGAAGGGAATCTTGATTCAACAAAAATGTTTTAAAGTTGTTGAAGGCAAGTTTGGTGAGAAAGATTCTGAAGAACTTAAAAGTGAACTTGATGAATATGCTTATTCTTCAATTATTTTGAATCTTTCTGACTCTGTGTTAAGAAAGGTTGGAAAATTGTCTAGTGCCAAAGATTTGTGGAAAAAACTTGAAGAACTTTACATTGATACTACCCTACCTTCAAAACTTTTCCTTCTTGAAATTTTTTTCAGATTTAAATTGGACTTGACAAAAGATATGGATGAGAACCTTGATGTTTTTACAAAACTCATCCAAGACATTAAGATGACTGGAGATAAGAACATTGATGATTACTCCCCCATTATTATGTTGAATGCTATCCCTGATTATTACAGTGATGTGAAATCTGCTATCAAATATGGAATGGACCAAATTTCTTTAGAAACTGTTGTGAATGGATTGAAGAGTAAGGAATTAGACCTTAAATCTTCTAAAGGGAATAAACAGGGGAATGGGGAAGTGATGCATGTTAGGGGTAGATCTCAGAACATGTCTAATAACCAGAAAAATGATAAGAAAAAGGGCAAGAACAGGAATAGGTCTAAGTCTAGGCCTAAGAACAACAGAAAATGTTATAATTGTGGGGAACATGGTCACTACATTAAAGAGTGTACTAAGCCTAAAAAGGGAAACCAAAACCAAAAACAACAAAATCAGAATAATGAACAAGCCAATCTTGCTTCTACTAGTGATAATATGGGTGATGTGTTTATGATTGTGGAGTCTTGTGATGATTCTGTGAACTCTGTTTCTAATTATGCTAAATCTGAACTTGAGTGGTTAATTGATTCAGCATGTACATTTCACATGACACCTTATAGACATATGTTCACTGATTACACTAAAGTAATGCATGGCACTGTGTCAATGGCAAATGAAAAGAAATGCAAAGTTTTTGGTGTTGGAAATGTGTCTAAAGTTTGATACTGGCTGTGTTTTAACTCTGAAAAATGTGAGACATGTTCCTGATCTTAGTAACAATCTTATTTCCTGTGCTGCTTTGGAATCTGATGGGCTTGAAGGGAAATGGGGGAATGGTGTGATGAAAATTCTTAAGGGTTCAATGATTGTTGCAAAAGCAACTAAAACCAGAAATTTGTATGTTTTGCATGCTAAACATGAATCTCTGTGCCTATTTCGGCTAATAAAGTTGTGAACTTTGCTGTGAATGATATGACTGATCTGTGGCATAAAAGGTTAGGTCATATTAGTGCTAAGGGTCTTGAATTATTGCAGAATAAAGGTTGTTTTGGTAAAGATAAGTTGAATACTCTATCTTTCTGTGATTGATGTGTGTATGGTAAACAACAAAAAGTGAAATTTCCCTCCCCTATTAACCCAAAACAGTCAGCTAGTTGTGATATCCTTGAATACTTGCATGCTGATATTTGGGGTCCTTCTTATGTGCCTACACATGGTGATAATAAATATTTCCTTTCCATCATTGATGAATAATCCAGAAAAGTGTTTGTATTTTTAATGAAAAACAAGTCTGATGTTTTTGATAAGTTCAAAACCTGAAAAACTCTCATTGAAAATGAAACTGGCAAAAAGATTAAGGTTTTAAAAACTGACAATGGCCTGGAATTTTGTAATCAAATGATGGACAATCTGTGTGATGAATTTGGTATTAAGAGGCACAAGTTTGTGCCTTATTCCCCTCAGCAAAATGGAGTTGCTGAGAGGATGAATAGGACTCTCTTAGAAAGACTGAGGAGCATGTTGGCTACCTCAGGTCTTTCAAAGAAGTTCTGGGGTGAAGCTGTTGTAACATCAACCTATTTAATAAATAGGTCACCTTCAGTCCCTTTGGATGGGAAATACCCTGAAGAAGTTTGGACTGGAAAAGATATTGACTTTTCAAACTTAAAAGTTTTTGGATACTCAGCCTTTGTACACCAAAAACATGATAAATTGGAACCCAGATCTGTGAAATGTGTTTTCTTAGGGTATCCTGAAGGTGTAAAAGGTTTCAGATTATGGTATAAGGGGGAACCTGGTTTTAAAACTGTGATTAGTAGGGATGTGGTGTTTAATGAACTTGAATTTTCTGGCTTGAATCTTCCTACCCCTCAAACTATTTCTGTAAATACTGATACTTCAAGTGAGGTGGAGTCTTCTAACATGCCTCCTGTCTTTGCCTGCTGATGCTATTGTTAATGATGCTATAATTGATAGTGTGAACAATGAAAATGTGCATATTGATAATATCATTCAGCATGATAATGGGCATGATGAACATGATGATTTTTCTGATGTTAATACTGATAATATTCCTGCTGATGATAATGTGCAAGATGAACTTGATGATTATATGTTAACTAGGGATAGAACTAGGAGAAATGTTAGAGTTCCAAACAAATTTGCTGATTTGCACATGACTTCATATGTGTTTTCTGTGTTTGATTCTATTGATAGTTCTGAGCCTAAAACTTTTGTTGAAGCTATTAAGTCTGTTGATTCTGTTAAATGGATGAATGCTATGCAAGATGAAATGACTTCATTGCATGTGAATAATATCTAGGTGCTTGTACCTAAACCTGCTAACTATTCTATTGTAGATAGTAAATGGTTATATAAGGTTAAAAATGAAGCTGAAGGTGTTAGGTTTAAGGCTAGACTTGTAGCCAAAGGTTTTACTCAGAAGGAAGGGATAGATTACACAGAAATCTTTGCTCCTGTTGTTAAATTTGTTACTGTGAGAATTATGATTGCTCTTTGTGCTCAGTTCAATTGGGAACTGAAACAATTAGATGTAAAAACTGTTTTTTTACATGGAGACTTGGATGAAAAAAAATTTATGAAACAACCTGAGGGCTTTGAGGACAAATCCAAGCCTAACTGTGTTTGTTTGCTCAAAAAATCTTTGTATGGTCTTAAGCAATCACCTAGGCAATGGAATAAGAAGTTTGATCAATGCATGCTTGATTTAAAGTTTGTTAGAAGACAATTTGATCATTGTCTTTACTTTAAACTTGATGCTTTTTCTCCTGTATTCCTGTTATTATATGTTGATGATATGCTGATTGCTGGACCTTGCCTTAAATCTGTTGATCATGTCAGAAATTATTTAAGTGCTAAGTTTGACATGAAATATTTAGGTGATGCAAAGAAAATTTTGGGTATGAACATTGAAAGAGACAGAAATAAATATGTCATTTACTTACACCATCCTCATACATAAAAAGATATTACAAAAATTTTCTATGGCTAGTGCTAAATCTGTGAACGTTCCTTTAGCTTCTCATTTTTTGTTAACTAGGGATCGATCCCCAAAAAAACGATTCTCAAATTTGTGCTATGAAAAATATTCCTTATGCAAATGCAATTGGTTACATTATGTATCTTATGGTGAGCAATAGGCCTGATATTGCCTATGTTGTTTCTTCTTTGAGTAGATACATGTCTAATCCTGGTATGGTGCACTGGAATGCTTTAAAATGGCTATTGAGATATTTAAGGCATTCAATTGATTATAGCTTGTATTTTTCTAAAAGTGAAAATGGCATAACTTTGAAAGGATATGTTGATTCAAATTATGTTAATGATAGAGACAACAGAAAATCTACAACATCATATGTTTTTACACTTTGTAATTCCTGCATTAGTGAAATCCCGATTACAACATATTGTGGCTCACAACAACAACGAGAATCGAAATATGTTGCGATGAATCGAAGCTTTAAAAGAAGCCTTATGGCTCAAAGGTCTTGTTTCTGAAATTGGTTTTCTAAAACAAAAGGTTGTAGTATTTTCTGATTCTCAATTTGGCATTCAATTATGCAAGAATCCAGTTTTTCACGATAGAACCAAACACATCTCCTTATTGGCACAATGTGACGAGTAGCCCCGGTATCTATCCACCACTCCCTTGGGTTATCCACCATATTGGCTTCAAGTTTTAGCAAAAACAGCTCTCCAGGGTCGCAACGGCTGTGAGATCGAGCTCCGACATGTCAATTGGAACCGACTTGTCCTCCGTCACATTGGCTTGTTGGTTGCCACCTTGATTGCCCTTTTTCAGGTGTCGGCAATCCTTGGCCATGTGGTTCGGTTTGCCACAGTTGTAGCAATTCCCCTTGAACTTTTTAGCCTTTTCCTTATCTTTTCCGGAGTGCTTGCGTTTCTTGCTAGTGCTCGATTCAGCAAGATTGGCCTTGGCCTCCATTCCGCACTTCATCGGATTTCACTTCGATTTTCGATTGTCTTCTTCAATTTGAAGCCGAACAATCAGATCCTCAAGCCCCATCTCTTTGCGCTTATGTTTGAGGTAATTCTTGAAATCATTCCACAATGGCGGCAACTTTTCGATTATTGCAGCCACTTGAAAGGATTCGTTCAGAATCATCCCTTCAGACACCAAGTCGTGAAGTATGATCTGAATCTCTTGAACTTGGCTGATCATTGTCTCAGTGTCAACCATCTTGTACTCGAGAAATTTACCGACAACAAATTTCTTTGTGCCGACATCTTCCGTTTTGTACTTCTTCTCCAAATAGTCCCACAACTCTTTGGTTGTTTTGAACGTGCTATAGACGTTATAGAGGGTGTCGTCTAGCCCGTTCAAAATATAGTTTCGACACAAAAAATTGCTGTTATGCCAAGCATCCCCAGCGATTCTCTGGTTGTTGTCGATTTCTTCATCGCCAATGGTAGGGGGTCCTCTTTTAGAAACGAGACAGCCCCAAGGTGGTAAGGTAGAACATCATCTTTTGTTGCCAGCGTTTGAAGTCGATGCCGAAGAACTTGGGCGGTTTTTCGCCATGAGCAGGAGCAGCAGCCATCGGTGTGAATGATATTGAAGCCATCGTCTTGAACAGAAATGTATTTTTTTGTCTTACGATTGTTGGGTAAATATATCTGGTTTACTGTTTAAGAAATGGCTAAGTGTTTGGATGTTTTGGCTTAGTCGAGGTCTGAATTGGATTCAGTCTCCGCAAGATGAAAACGCCCTGTATACAAAGTGCTAACGGTTCCGGCGTATGTTCCTAATATACGACTATTTGTATTCCGGTTTAGCAGCACTTGCAAAAACCGAAATTACAGCGAACTAAAAGTGTTTAAACTTTCAAGCTTTTGAACAGGAGGGAATATCAATATGCAGATACTGCAATGACCGATTTTATGCTTGTGATCTTATGATTTTCGTATGTTTCGTTTCCAATTCATCAGCAGGGTTCGAATTTTATAGGCATCAGGTGCCCCGTATGGAAAAAATACGTCTTTTGGCTCGAAAAGACAGGTTTATACTGAACATGCGCATCTGTTCAGCCTTTTGCATCGACGCACGACCAGGCGCACGGCCCGCGCGTCTGCCCGTGCGTGGATGCGAACTAAGATAAAGTCTCGACTTGACGCACGGGTCGTGCGTCCGACTATGCTCGGATACGAACGAGTTCGCTTTGACGCACGACCCGACACACGGGTCGTGCGTCCGCCCGTGTGCAGATGCAAACACTTCCCAATTGAAGGTTTTTGGTCCAAAAAGAATAAGGGCCTTGAAGCCCAAACCCAAGCCCAAGCCACGGCCCACGACCCTCGACCGACGACTCGGCCGGCCAGCGGGCGACGGCGGCGCGCGCGCGCGCGCGTGTGTTCTTGAACTAAACCCACAAGATGTAGGTCCTCACCCCTTGAAAAACTTGGGTGCCTCCAAGGGCCCAAACCCATAAGTCCAACTTGGGATATATCAAGTGAGCAAACTTTGCCTCATTTTCCTATGTGGGATGGAGCATTTCTCCTTCTCCACATTTTTCATTTTCCATACCATTTTCTTGTATTAAGTGGCTAACTTCTAGCATTAATTTCTCATTCACCCGGAATTGGTTTTGAGAAATTCCAAATGTTATTCTCATATACTCTCTTAGTAGAATTTTTACAAATAATTTAATTTCATTTCACTAATGGAAACCACTTAATTATTTGATCAAAATCGGGTCAACACCCATTTTATCAAACAACAATTCCAACACTAAGAAATGATAATTACCAGCAATTTCCTAACGAGAGCCAAGTTTCCATTAGTAACGACGACAAACAATGTCGTAACATGAGTACGGAACTCTTCATAATCGATGTGCATTTCGCTAGGCGTTTCGTCGCGCAAAATGACATCAATCTTCCGAATTTTCATGCACACAGCGTTAACATAATTCATGTCCACGCCTGGATCATTGAGGCACTCAAGAGCCGATTTAAGATCATCGGATAATGAAGCTTCTAGAAGCCACTGCGAGACCTCCGCTTTTATTCGCAGTTTACAGGAACCACTTTCTTCCCCGTGACAAATACCATGATTCCCGCCAGAGCAAGAACCAGTGAAAAGGTGTAAGTAGCAGTAGGAAGATTGTGTGAACAATGTGTAAGCTTTTGATCAAGTACTGCTTGCTTGCTAGTTTGAAAGTGAACGAGGACAGACTCGCCAGAGAACTTGGAAATGAGCAAGCGCCAGAGACAAGGGCTTTATTTATTGGTAAATTATGATCATTGTTGATGATGTGGAATCATAGAAATTAGGACCAAAACTTTGATAGAAAATTATATGTTAACACAACTTTTTACTGATCATAGTGCATGAACTTTATACTGGGGGTCGTGTCAAGGAAATATTAGATCATTCGAACAGAAAATTTTAGATCTGTAATATAAAGAAATAGATTTAAAAAAAATCGGTTTGCTTTTTACGGATCCAAATTAAAACAATTTTGAATCTACAAGTTTATGATTTCAAAACTCAAAAACCCGGATATGTGACGATTTTTTTCTGCACAAACATAAGCTTTCCGTTCGATTTCCGTTGAAATTTGAAAAATAGTAAAAGAATAAGATATGTGTTTGTAACAAGTTAGATTGTTGGAGAAGAAGCAAAAACATGGAAGAAAAATCATTTTGTTTGATGATTTTTTAGGGGTTAGTCTCCTATCAGACCGTCTAACGGATCTAATTCGTAAGACGGATCCAAATACCCGACATGCGGTCAATCCGCCTATTGACCCGCACAACAACTAACGCCACAACAACAACATCCGCTGACCGCTGCTAATACTTTTTGGGAGGGCTACTAATATTTTTTCAGGAGAATTACTACAATACCTATAATCGAAAAACCTAATACTTTTCAATAAGATTTTTAATACGTTTAAGGGGGAATACTAATACTTTTGCAAAAAAAAAACCAATACTTTCATGAAGATTACTAAAAAAACTGCTCAATGGTTACTAATACTTTTCCAAAGAATTGATAATACTTTTCAAGGGGAAAACCTAATATTTTGAGGGTTGCCTAATATTGTTCAATGGGATTACTAATACTTTTCAGCGGAAAAACTAATACTTTTAAAGGCCCCTAGTATTACAAAAATGCCACCAGTCCGGAGATCCTATGACACTGCCTAAAATATTACGAAAATATCACCAGTGCATGAAATTACAAAAAAAAAAAAAACTCGGGTCGAATTGGATCCATCTAATGGAAAAAACCAGTTAGACGGTCTAACCCAAGTCATTGTCTTTTTTGAGATACTGACTTTTTTTTGGGAGATAAGTTGTTTTAGAGAGAGACTAAATTGTGAGAATGTGCTTTGTTGGCACTTGGCAGGGATTGTTCGGACGGTGAGATAATTTTAATCCATTTTCTAACTTTTTTCGTTTAATTATAATAAATTAGGCTAAACCTGCAAGCCCATTTGTTAGTTAGGTACTTTGGGAAATTAGGAGTATATTTCACATAATTTATTTCGGCTGTAGTTAATACGTTAAATAGGCCCATGTACCAATTGGACTTTTATTTTTTATTTTCAGTGTATAAATGGATAAGCACTGTTCTAGCAAATATATGAAGTTCTTTTAAATGTTCAATAATCAACACATAACTCAAATGATCAAATTTTATATTTTTTTTGTTTTTTTTAGGCCATGATATATTTAATTCCAAATAGGTTATAATTCGGCGATCATATGTAAATTATTTTGCAGGATTGTTTTTATTTCCAAATAGTTATAATTTCTTTTTTTCTTAATGCATAACTATACAATTAATTCCATATTTATTTAGATATAATTTGTTATCTTTTTTCTAATAACTTTTTAGTGTGTAATCAATGATTTATTGTTCTGTAATTTAACATATATGATCTAAAATATTTTTATTTATATTTATGAAATTCTAAGTTTTACAATCAGCAAAAGATTAAAATTATTTCTTCTTGATATACAGTGCGTGCATCGCACGGGTGGAATACTAGTAAACATAAATAAAGGAAACTATAAAAAAAAATATTTTCACGTACTCTATGGATCCATTGGAAATAAACGGTATTTTTTCTATCTCCTTATAATAATATATGATGGAATTTTTTATTACATGAAATGACCCGCAACTTGAAAGTTTGAACTTAATTGGTTCCAATTATGCTTTAGTACTGAATGTATAAAGTTATCATTACTTTTATTTTGATAATTAAAAAATAATATCTAAATTGTGATTAAAGAACTATGAACTAATGATACATTTTATCTTCTTTTTTTTAATCGAGAAATCTTGTCAATCTAGTGAGGCCCAGTTCTCATTTATGAGTTGTGTCCATGTAAACTGAAGTATGGGCCTAAGTAGGCACAAATCCGTGGAGACACGAGATATTGAGGCTCGTTTTTAGGCTGCGATTGGATATGTTTTCGTTAGAGAATTTTTTTTATTCCATTAGAGAATAATAATGGAAAAAAAATAGAAAGAAGAAAAATAAATTTTAGAATTGTGGTTGGATATGAGATGAAAATGTAATGATGAAAAATTGATTTAATATAAAAATAGAGAAATGATGATTGAATATGATTGGTAGTTGGAAATATGTGAGTGGGTGAATAGTATCATATATGAAAAAATGTGTAATAATGATTGATGATTTGATTTTTTTATTATAAAAAATGGAAAAAATGCAAAAATGGCCCTGTAACTTTACCTAGTTGGCAATTTTGGTCTTGTTCGATTTAAATTTTGCAAATCCAGTTCTATAACTTTAAAATTGTTCAAATTTTGGCCCACAATTGACCGAAGTTACAAATTCCGGCCACAAAAGGTCACGTGATTGGCACATGGCCCATTATGAGACTGACTTGGACCCGTTATGAGCAAAATTGGTCCTATAACTTAATTTCACTCTTAAAAAACAAAGAAAAAACCAAAATCAATCAACCAAATTCGCATAATTGGTCCTGTAACTTATTTTAACTCTTAAAGAAAAGAAAAACAAAAAATAATAGACCAAATTGGCAAAATTGGTCCTATAATTTATTTTAACTCTTAAAAAAAAAGAGTTTTTTTTTCAATTTGAAATTTATTCAGGTGATTAAATTTATTTTAAAATCTAAAAATTAAAATATAAAAACTATAATATTTGTTTAAAAAACTAAAAATAGTTAAAAAAAATCGAAATTAAATACACTTTTTAAACATTTAAAATTTATTTAAAATATTTTAAAATTCTAAATAAAAAAACTTAAAATTGTTTTCAAAAAGTTATTTTTAAAACTAAATGACGTTTTAAAAATCTGAAATTTTATTTAAAAAACTAAAAATTGTGTTAAATATCTGCCATTTACTTCAAATATTAAAAATAAATTCAATATAAAATAAAAATTCAGTATAATTGATTAAAGTATGAAAATTTGTCTAAAAATCTGAAAAATCGATTAAAGCTGAAAACTATTGAAGATTTTTTAACTATTTTAAAAAAAACTGAATTTTATTATAAAATCTAGAAAGGGTAAAAACATAGAATTTTTTTACAAAACTAAAATTACTTTAGAAAATCAAAAAATTAAAGAAAATATTGAAATTCCTTTTTAAAAAATCCAATATTTTTTTAAAAGTCTTAAAATTATTCTAAAAATGGGATATTAAAATCTGAATATTTTTAGAAAATTTCCAGAATTCTTAAACAATTTTGAAAATTTTAAAAAGAGTTTTGAGTTTTTTATTTTTATTTTAGAATTTAAAATTTTTCAAAATATTTTAAATAAATGTCCATTTCTTAGAAGATGATTTATAGTTTTTCAACAATTTCCATATTTTTTTATAACTTTTGGATTTTAAAATAATTTCGATGTTGTTACTATTTTTAGTTTTTCTGATATAAATCGACATATATTTAAAATACTTTAAATTCCAAAATATAAAACAAAACTCAAAACACTTTTTAAAATTTTGAAAATTATTTTGAAAATTCTGAAAAATTTTCTAAAAAAATTCAGATTTTAATATCGCAATTTTGGAATAATTTTAAGACTTTTAAACAAATATTGGATTTTGTAAAAAGAAATTTCAATATTTTCTTTTAGATTTTTAAAATAATATTAGTTTTGTAAAAAGATTCTATGTTTTTACCCTTTCTAGATTTTATAAAAAAAAATCAGATTTTTTGGTAAAATATTTCAAAAGTCTTGAATAGTTTTCAGCTTTAATCCATTTTTCAAATGAATAAATCTTGAATTTTTTTTAAAAGTGTATTTAATTTGAAATTTAATTTTTTTTAACAATTTTCATTGTAATTTTGATTTTTTTAACTGTTTTTAGTTTTTTAAACAAATTAATATAATATTTATATTTTATTCTTTAGACTTTAAAATAAATTTAAGCACATGAATAAATTTTAAATTGAGCAAAATAAAAACTTTTTTTTAAGAGTTAAAATAAGTTATAGGACCAATTTTGCGAATTTGGCCTATTGTTTTTTGTTTTTTCTTTTCTTAGTGTTAAAATAAGTTACAAGACCAATTGTGCGAATTTGGTTGATTGATTTTGTTTTTTTTTCTTTTTAAAGTGAAATTAAGTTATAGGACCAATTTTGCTCATAACGAGTCCAAGTCAGCCTCATAACGGGCCATGTGCCAATCATGTGACCTTTTGTGACCGGAATTTGTAGCTCCGATCAATTGAGGATCAAAATTGTGACAATTTTAAAGTTATAGGACTAGATTTGCAAAACTCAAATCGGACGGGACCAAAATTACCAACTATGTAAAATTATTGGACCATTTTTGTATTTTTCCCTAAAAAAATAAATAAATGTGATTAGTGGAATAAAAAATGAAAGTGAGTGAATAATGTTTTTTTCTCAAAAAAATTTATTTTCATTCACATTTCTTATCAAAAGATTTCCACTAACAAATTTCTTTTATATCCAAGCTCAACTTTAGCAGTCTCAAGGGTTACACATTCCAATAAGAATTCAACACTATTGATGTGTTTCCTACTAATAGCCATAATACTGTAGCCCGTAGGAGTAAGAATTAATTTGGTTATTTATGGAAGCATGAATTGCAAGCTGCGTCTAGCTAGCTATTCTAGTTGAACTAGTCTCCTGTCAGACCGTCTAACGGATGTCTAACGGATCTTGATCCGTTAGACGGGTCTAATTACCCAACCCATCTCACAAGCCTGACCCGAATCCGCAAAAAATAAAAAAATAGTACTCAGTTCGAGAAGATCATAAAGGACACCACCACCAACAAACAGATCTTAGTATCAACTAATACCACCGGTATTAATTCAAACTCCTCCATGCCCATGAACAGTGCAAGGAGGTCACAATGCTCACTTTTCCTTCTCTTGGATGATGAATCAAAAACATCACATTTCTCCTTCACTCCAACTGCACCTGCATCTGATTCTTTTGTTGTTTCTTCATGAGCTGTGGGGGAAGGGGACATGGCTGCTTCACATCTTTCTTCAAACGCATGCTCGGTTTTCCATCTTCTACAAGCACACCGGACCCGGACTCGGATCCTCTAAAGTTAACAACTTATTACTTTCAGAACCTCCTGCTCCTAATGGTTGACAAGTCTCCTGTTCCCGTGCCGCGCAAATCCCTATTGTATCATATTTGGTTTTGTTTTCGTTTTTTCTGTTTTCTGTTTTCTCTTTTCATTTTCTATTTTCTTTTTTTTCAAATGTTTAATCAATGGACAATACCAATGTGGAATGAAAAATGACGATGGTTGGTGATGGCTCGTGGTGATGATGCTCTGTTTTTTTTCTTCAGGTGATATGAAGAATGAATATTGCACTAAATGATACAAGTCTTAGTATTAGCTAATACTTTTATGGGGAAATACTAATACATTTTATAAGAAAAACTAATACGTTGCAGGAGCACTACTAAAATACTCTATAGGAAATTACTAATACTTTTTCGAGAACTACTAATACTTTTCCGATGGACAACTAATATATTTCATGAGTATATTCATGAGAAATACTAAAACTCTTGGGAACTACTAATACATTTGGAAAAGAATCGCAAATACTTTTTAGAAGGACGACTAATACTTTTCAGAAGGACTGTTAATACATTTCGGGAGAAAAATTTAATTATATTTAGGGAAACTATTAATACATTTCAGAATAACTGCTAATACTTTTTAGAAGGACGACTAATACTTTTTAGAAGGACTATTAATACATTTCGGGAGAAAAATTTAATTTATTTCAAGGAACTACTAATACTTTTTCAAGGAACTACTAATATTTTTTTGAGGGATTGCTAATACATTTCGGAGTATATTCGGAGACATACTAAAAAACTTTTCAGAAACTACTAATACATTTGGAAGAAGCGCTAATACTTTTTAGAAGGACGATTAATACGTTTCAGAAGGACTGCTAATACTGGTGCTCCCTGAAAACTACTAAAACACAACTACTAATATTACAGAAATGCTACCGGATCCGAGGGTCAGATCCGTCTAACAGGTCAGACCCGTTAGACGATCTGACATGAGTTTTTGTGATTCTAGTTAGGGGTGGTTACTGATTCAAACCGCTTCTTCGTTCCAAAACCGTTGGTTCGGTTCCTCATTTCGGAGGAACCGGAACCAGAACCATAACCTCACGGTTCCGGTTCCAAAACCCGACAGTTCCGGTTCCGGTTTGGAACCCGGTTCCTCCAGGGTTCCGGTTCCGGTTTTAACCGAAACCGTTTGTTTATTTTTGATAATATTTGAATTTTTTAAAATGATTTATCAATTTCAGTTATAAAAATGGGAAAAGAAAGAAAAAGAATTGGACTTAATATTCAATTGAGTTTTGTACTTAATATTAATAATAATATTAAATTGTCTATATATACTATTAGAGTATAGAGAAATTAAAGTTCACGTAGTTAAACTTACAATATTTGGTTTAAAATGTGTCTCATTTGGTTACGAATATAAAACGTTATAATAAACATTTAACATTTCTTCTAGCATATTTTACCAAATAAAAATAAAAATCGTTGGTCTTAACTTTGAAACCGCCTGGTTCCACATCGATTCTAATAGACGGTTAAAAACCGCTTGCCCACTTCCAGGTTTTTTGAGACTAAAAGCGGAACCAAAACCTAATCGGCCTACGATTTTGGGTCGGTTTTGGAACCGTTGACCGATCAACGTTTGAACCGTTGACCATGATTCCGGTTCCGATTTGTAACACAATTTCGGTTCTATTTGACCATCCCTAATTCTAAGTATTATTATAGTTTAAACACAATAAGTTGATTTTATTACAGCATATTTTTCTCATCTGCCAGCAAAGCCAACCCATTTTTGCTTTGCTCATCTCGATAGTGACATGTCAACCTACTCTGTCTCTCTGTCTCACTAACTGACCTCATAAAACAATTTTTCCAAGTCTGAATTTTTTCCAGTTAAAGAATAATAAAATATGAAATATGCTGCTATATTTTTCATTAACTATATTTGAACATTTACCGAATGAAAATTGAAAATTCAAGCCTAATTTTATTGTTTATTATTTTTATTTTTATTTTATTTTGTTACAGATTAAGATATAACCTGCTGTAAATTCACAGTAAGCAAACAGTTAAAAAATGTGGGAAATATATTTGTCGGCAAAATATCAAATCCAAAAGCATGAGCGGGCGAGCACTAACCCACGAGGGCCACGGCCGACTTTTCCATCGACGCGCTTGTCTGCACGTTTACTTGACGTTTCATTTCTGATTTTTATTTTATTTTTGTAATCCCAAATTAAAAAAACGAGCCTATAGCGACTAATCCTCCTGTTGACAGTCTCAGGTTTTACGGCGTGCTATGCACTCGCTTATCTGGGCCAACAAATCTCACCAAAAACATTCTCAAGTAAAATCATCGTTTTTCTTTCATTAAAACAGGTTAAATTCGCACAACTTTTTATTAATCAGTCCCTAGGACTAATTAAGTTATATAGAAATTGAAAACCAAATGTCATTTTGAAACTCCCACTTCACCTGTTTGATCATTAATAATAGATGGATTATTTTGGGAGAACTATATTTTCTTCAGCATTTTAGTTGGAAGTTTAGAGTAATAAACATTTTTTTTTACTCTAAAACAATTGAAAAGGACATTCGTCGCACTTCAATCACAGCCTCAGAGACTACTAATAAATACACTGTACACCTCTCTCTCTCTCTCTCTCTCTCTCTCACACACACACATACACACACAGAGACACACACACACCCCCACCCACCAGAAACTCGGATACATTAAAGCATCAGTTGCAACTTGCAAAAAACACCACCGTTTTGCTTTTCTTCCCCATATTATTTTAATTCTCCACACACACTTTGATTTTGCTCCGTAAGATTTTAACTCATCATTCTTTACTGAAGATTTAGTTGAAATTATGCCTTTTAACTTTATATTCTGTAAATATGGAGTATAAATTGTTTTGTGAATGCTGCTGCATTGTGATACAGCTTTCTGTGATGTGGAAGTTTGAGCTAATTATTAATTGATAATAAGCTGGTTGTATCGGCAGTTTCTGGATCTGTTTTTTGCAACAATCTTACAGTTAGCTCTTCTATAATTCTTTTGTTCAATTTAAATGGTATTTGAACTTTTTTAAGCAAATAGGCCTTAACTGAGCTTCTTTATGAGTAAATCTTTTAGCTTGTCTATGTCCTTCTCAAAATCTTTTGTATGCTTTAATTTTATTTCTCTGTTTCCTGTATGTTTGTTTGAAAGACGTACGTTTGAGATTGTACATTCATTTTCAGTCATTTTTTACTGCATAGTAATGCGTGTGTTGTAACAATGGAGGGACATTTATTGTTTTCTGGTGACTGATATGACCAGCTTCTGAAGTCATTTACTGTTGCAAATTGCAATGTCTTTTTATTTATAATTATTATTGGAAATTCCTCTCTAATATTAGTATTTGATGACGCCGTAAACTTAGTCAGGCTTGCATCTATACACTGAAAGTGTTTTATCAAAATTTAGATTCACGTTATGGATTATGCTTGCATCTTCTTGCTCTTCATGCTGTGTTCTTCAGGGCTTTTGGGATTGAATTGTTGAGGCACATATTTGGTTTGAGGGGCAAGTACTTGTTTTGATGTGACAATGGTTCAAGGTCTGAGGACCAAAACTAGGAAAAGCCCTTCAGTTCAGCTTGACTACATTATTCATGTCCAGGAGATAAAGCCCTGGCCCCCTCTCAGTCACTTAGAACAATTCGTGCTGTTCTAATTCAATGGGAACATGGCGATAGGAATTCTGGCTTAACCAATCAAGTTGTACCTTCAATTGGGACTGGCCCTGGTGTAACTGATGGAAAAATCGAATTCAACGAGTCTTTTAGGATTCCAGTGATACTAATGAGGGATATGTCTGTAAAAAGTGGGGTGTAAACACTTTTCAGAAGAACTGCATTGAGTTCAATCTTTATGAACCACGACGGGACAAGACAGTAAAAGGTCAGCTTATTGGTACTGCTGTTCTGGATTGGGCAGAATATGGTGTTGTTAAAGAAAGTTTGTGCATAAGTGTTCCCATAAACTGCAAGAGGACATATTGGAACTCTGCACAACCACTTCTCTTCCTTAAAATCCAGTCTATTGAGAAGACTCGTGCAAGCTCTTCTTCGAGGGACAGCTTGACAAGAGAAGCTTCTATGGACAGGAATACTTTCGAATCTGTTTCTGCGTTGAGTGAAGAATATGTAGAAGAAGCTGAGGTTTCCTCATTTACTACGGATGATGATGTTTCATCACAGTCATCCGTGGCTGTTACTTCAGCAGCTGCAGAATCAAATGGGAGTTCATCACCTCAAAATAAAGAGGTAAGGAGTTTGTTTCAGTCTCTTTATATCCACTTGTACGTCTGTTGTTGCTATGGCAGCTACTTATAGTAGAGGTTTGAAATTTCAGTGTTCTGCATAAAGTCTCTGTAAGATTGTAACCAGTAATAAAAACGTCAAAGTTGCAAATTTCATTGTCATAAGAATGACTTATGTGTTGTTCATGAGTCTTATAATTCAGTAAATGATGATTTAATACAATGATGGTTATTAATTGCAGAATGGGCCAGTTGCCATGAATGGTAGTGCTGGAGAGGCCAAATCAGATGAGGATCAAGTGACTGAATCTCATGTCAAATCAGAACGGGGTTCTTCTCGGTCCTCATCAGTGGATTTATCTTCTGATCTTGCATGGATCTCAAAAAGAATTTATTCTCCAAATTTGCAGTCATCAGCAATGGAAGATATTGAGAAACAGCAGAGCCCCAACCATAAAGTCAATCAACGTGAAGCAGAAGGTGTTCGGGAAAATGTTGCGAATGGTGATAGGGATGTCAAAATCCAGCGGGATTACAAGGAAGGTACACTCACCAGCCCTTTTGCCAAAGAAACACTCGCACATTCAGATCACCAAAGAGATGATCGTAAAGAAGATTCTGATAGTGGACGAATAAACTCACCTCAAAGCGGTTTGATCGATGATGAGACAAGACAAAAGCATACAAAATACTCAAAAGAAAGAAGAATCATGGAAGAGAAAGAGAAACATACTGAGAACGAGCCACTGGGTGGCTGTTCTCAAGTTGATGTCCACAAGCAAGTCACATTGGATAACTGCGTAGCTAATGGTACATTTTCAAATATTGATAGATCAAAGCATGGGAGATCGGTTCGATCATCGGCAGACTTAAGCAGGAGTAATGGACCAGTCCGAAGCAATCAGGTTTATATGCTGGACACTCCGAGTCACGCTCGAGGCTCTTTAAGCAGTGAGTGCAAAGATGCTAAAATATATACGAAGGAACCAAAAAACCTGCATTCTGACAGTAGAATTCAGCATTTGGAACATCGAATGAAAATTCTAGAGGGAGAGTTGAGTGAGGCTGCTGCTATAGAGGTTAGCCTTTACTCTGTGATTGCCGAACATGGGAGTTCCATGACTAAAGTCCATGCTCCAGCTCGACGCCTCTCGAGGCTCTATTTTCATGCCAGCAAACAGAATTCAAAATCAAGGAGAGGGAGTGCTGCTAAAAGTATTGTATCTGGGCTAGCTTTAGTTTCCAAAGCATGTGTAAACGATGTTCCTAGGTATGATTGTGCACATCATCCTACTTTTAATCTTGTTTCACTGAGTTTGATTTGATTAACTATGTCTTCGCTGTTATTTGTATTCTTCTTTGCTTATCTGTATACCTTTGATTGAGCATGTAGCATTTCAAGCTGTTGCTAAGTAAGCATATTATTACATTCTAGAATAAGAAATGATTCTCTGCTGCCCAGTGGATCAATGGGGGATGATATTTGGCTTCATTTGGATTGAAGGATTTCAAGTCCATAATAACAAATCCATTGAGCAATGGATTTCAAATCCTTAAACTCCTAAACTATGTTTCAAGTTATTTTGGTGGATTTTAAATAATCTTAAATAGAGTCATTTGAAATCATTTTCCCCAAATTCTCCCCTCAAGTCCAAATCCTTCCTCCAGATGCAACCTGAAACTGATCAGCTGGTAAACATGTTTCGAACCAGTGTCATTGCAAGTAACAGTGCCTTCTTTATGTTACAGATTAACTTTCTGGCTCTCAAATTCCATTGTACTGAGAGTGATTATGAGCAAGTCCTACGGAGACGGTAAATTGCCTGTTTCTGTTGGACCTGTCACCGGAACAGCTGGCGAGAAAAATGGAGAGAAGAAATCAGCACCACTTAAATGGGAGTCCTTCCCCAGTAAAAGTACAAGAAGTGCTATTGAGGAAAGTTTTGGTGATTGGGAGAACCCTCTAACTTTTATTGATGCACTGGAAAAAGTTGAAGCATGGATATTCTCCCGAATCGTCGAGTCTATATGGTGGCAGGTACTCTTTTTCTCACATTTTTAGACCGCTTCAGCAAAATTTGTATGTGAAGTAATGAGATGTCAACAAAGAAAACATGTCAGAGCAAGATCTATTTTATTTAAGATGTTTGAGTTGATGTTAATTAGATTTCTGTGTGATTTTGTTGGCTCAAACTTGAATGATATACTCCTAGCTAAGTTGCTTTCCTTCTTTTTCTCCGCTAGACTTTTACTCCACATATGCAGTCGGGTAATGCCAAAGATTTTCATAGCAGTTTGGATTCAGAATCTAGCATCTTATACCGTAGAACTTCTAGTTCCATTAATCAACAGCAAGGAAACTTTTCTCTGGAACTGTGGAAAAAAGCTTTCAGAGATGCATGTGAAAGGATATGTCCTGTTCGAGCTGGAGGACACGACTGTGGCTGTTTGCCTGTGCTCTCGAGAGTGGTACTTTTCTACATGCTTGTCCTTTGATGCAAAATCTGAAGGTGTAATTTGATCCCTTAATTTGTATAACTGATATTCCCCTTTATCCTTGACTATGCGAAAAAATGATGCGAATTAGTTTCCTTCTCTCTGCACCAATCATTGCGTGTATGCTATGTTAAGGACTTGCACAATTTTATTTTAATTAGCCAAGTGATGTAATAAGATTTAATTATGTTTATTTAAGTAATTAGTGGGCTTTAGCCCATAGGGTTATGTTGCTATTTAAGTAAGTACTATTATTTTGTATAGGACACTTTGGAATTCATTGTGTTTGTCGGCTTTAAGCTGGGGGGAGGATTTTCCAAGGAGAACTTCGTGTTCTTGATCTGTTTTCTGCATTAGTAATATCGATTATTGCTTTTATTTCCTATTCACTTTACCCTTGACTCTATCAATTGGTTGTGTTAGGACACTTTGGACAGATGGAATTTTTGCGGCTATAGGTGGGACGGGATTTTTGCTAGGATGCGTTATTTTTCTTTCATCAGTATTACATTGCTTTCTGAATCTTTACATCCTTGACTCTATCATGCTATGCCCTGCAGAATTTCAGTTTTGGTCATATCCTAATATTCCTTTCTGCTTGAAGTATATGAATATCTGCAACATAGGATTAGCTTAAGTCGGATCATGATATTTAAACAATTGTTGAGTTAAATCCAAAACCTGCTTTTAATAATGATCATAATATAATAACAATGTGTTTTGATATATATATATATATATATATATATATATATATATATATATATAGGGAGGAGATCCTGTGAGACCACCCTCCTAGGTTAGTCCATAAGACTAAATCTACACCATCCAAATAGTAAATCAATGGCCAAGATATATTACAATATATACAACATTTCATAAGTAAGTATACAACAGAAGGGATAAAATAGGAATTCAGGAAATTAAATATAGTAACCGCTTCCTAAAAATTAGGGACGTGATTTTGTATTGATCACGTCCCCATAATCAAGCGATTCACCTTTCCTTTCTCTCTCTTCCCATTCGAACCTGCAATTTATTCAAATATGTCAACAAAATCATGCAACAATTAATGAAAAGTATACAATTACACTAAACTAACTATACATTAAAACATTACTAAGTATACATAAACAATTAACTAAATATACAATTACACTAAACTACCTGTACATTAAAACTTTACTAAGTATACGAAATATTTAACTAAGTATACAATTACATGGAACTAACTATACATTAAAATAATGCTAAGTATACAGAAATATTTAACTAAGTATACAATTACACTGAATTACTTATATAACTAAGTATACAATTCCATTGAACTAAGTATACAAATCCACAGAACTAGGTATACAAATTTACTAAATCACTTACTAAACTACTTATATAACTAAGAATACGATTCCACTGAACCAAGTATACAAATCAACTGAACTAAATATACAATTTATATAACTAAGAATACGATTCCACTGAACCAAGTATACAAATTAACTGAACTAAATATACAATAAAACATGACTAAGTATACAAGTCCACTAAACTAAGTATACAATAAAATGATTGTTCACAAATATGGCGGAAATAAGTATCAATTTTGAGAAGAATACTTGAAGTTGATAATTTTTCCTCCCTAAAAATCGGGTAACTGAAAAGGTAGGATTATGTTTCCTTAAAAATAGCTAATAACTTTCCAATTAACATAACTAAGTAAATATAAAAGTACAATTATACCCTTATATGCCTAAATTAACTAAAATGATCTACACCATTCAAAATTTTAAATCAAGAGTCCATAAGTGTTCTTATGGACTAACCTAAAGGGATTGGTCTCATTTGAACCAATCCATATATATATATATAATGAAGCATTAATTGCTTTATTAAATTTCGAGTCTGCAAAACCTGTTTTCACATCGATTCTGATGTACTCTTTTCATAACTAGATAATGGAGCAATTGATAGCTCGTCTAGATCTGGCCATGTTCAATGCCATCCTTCGAGAATCGGCTGATGAAATTCCAACAGATCCTATAGCTGATCCTATTAGTGATGCTGAGGTTCTTCCTATTCCAGCAGGGAAAGCTAGCTTTGGTGCTGGTGCACAACTTAAAAATGCGGTGAGCATGTGTCTGAGATTGGCTTCTTATATGAATCTAAATTGATACTCGGGCGTGGGGTACCTTTAATGTGTTCACGATTGACTGGATTATCTCACCTTAAGCTACTGATTATTAGCAAACTACTTAATTCATGTGTTAAATGTGACAGATTGGGAATTGGTCGAGATGGCTTACTGATCTTTTCGGCATTGATGATGATGATTTGCTTGAGGATGCTGATGAGATAATATCACATGATACGTCGTCAAAGTCTTTTCATCTCCTCAACGCACTGAGTGATCTTATGATGCTTCCCAAGGACTTGCTATTAAGCCGGACAGTTAGAAAAGAGGTTTAACAAGAGCCTCAAAACTCTATTTCCGCCTTAGTAATATGCCACTACCCTTATTCATTTCACCCTTTTTCTTAATTTGGTCTAGGTATGTCCTACATTTGGTCCACAGATAATAAGAAGGGTTCTCAACTCTTTCAACCCAGATGAGTTTTGCCCTGACCCAGTTCCTGCAGTTGTACTTGAAGCCTTAAATTCAGAGGTTTGTCCATTTTCATTTTCTTTTGTCTGCTTTCTTTTCAAACAATATACTTGGCAAACATATCTTCTTGTTGTCAATACCGATTGACGATGACATTGATGAACAAGGGATAATTACAAATACTACCCTTGAGGTTTAGTCTAACTACAAAAGAACTAGTTATCTTTCAAAATTACAAATACCTCCGAGGTATTAAAATACCTTCTTGAAGTTTCTATTTACAAATTACCCTCTCATAAGATGCAGTTTGTAAAATAGAAACATATGTCGAGGGGTATTTTTGTAATTTTAAAAGATAATTGGACTTTTTTGTAATTAATGAAAACCAGAAAGGTAGTTTTGTTATTATCTGTGATGAACAAAATACTAATATTCTGCTAATCACATCTTCACCTATATTTCATTATTAGGATTCTTTTGATTCGGAGGATGATGCCATCATGAACTTCCCATGTGCTGCAGCTCCTATCGAATATCAGCCACCATCAGCTGCTTCAGTTGCTAGTTTCTTAGGAGAAATTGGTATTCACTCACAGCTCACACGTAGTCGATCTGCAATACTCAAGAAATCACAGACGAGTGATGACGAATTAGATGAATTGGATTCACCTTTGAAATCAATAATTCTCGACAGTCTCAAGGCATCGCCTTCCTCAGTAAGGCCTGATTGGATATCGAAAGAGAATGGAAGTCGAAATGCTCTGAGGTATCAACTTCTTCGGGATATATGGATGGACTCTGATTAACAAATAATATTGAATAAGTTGTAAGGATTTCTACTTTTTATGGACGAGCTTTTTAACAAATTAGAAGTTGCTTCCTTTAAATGATTTTCAGGTTGGTCTTTTCTAGTTGTTGATGTGTACATAGCCGAGGATATCGCCCAAAAAAAAAATAAAGATAAAAGACACTATTTTGCTTCCCGTTTTTAAATGTGGTATGTAAAGTCATACAATCACTGACTGTTGTTTGGAAATTTTATTACTAAGTCAAATTTTTGGGAGCTCAAAACCAAATCCACTAACACTGGGGTTGATAGATTTGCCATGTTTAAATAGTTCTCTTTTCAAGAAGGTAAGTAATAATTTAAATCTTTAAAGTATACAGTCCACATTAAAACTGGTTCTCCGTGCAATAGAAATCGATTCCATACACAAACCAAATTAATAATTTGAATCTTTAAACATACAGTCCATATTAAAATTGGTACTCCTAGGAATAGAAATTAATTCCATACACAAACTAAATAGTTCATTCAAAAAAAAAAAAAAAAAACCAAATAGTTGGCATTGTTTGCTGCGTCATTTGAATTCTGAACTTTGGAACCATGTTTTTCAGTTATGAATTTGTGAATTATGATAGTTTCAGCCCATTAAGTGCGTATAAAGTTGGGATTAAATAATTACCTTTAAAACATTTACTATGAGCTTTTAGCTCAAGTGATATCGCTCAACCTTTGCAAGGGTGTTGAACAGGGTTCGAATCCTGTATCTTTCGGTGTCTTTGAAATTTATCCCCTTCCCTCCAACCACAACTTCCAACTTATTAAAAAAATTACCTTTAAAACATTTTTTTCTCTTTGCCAGATTTATTATGGTTTCAAAAAGTAATTAATTGATCGTCCATCAAATGATTTGGTGATCAATTTATAATATTAACGTTTTGAACTATATAATTAACGTGGAATAGAAAAGATCAACTTTCAGTATTAGGTTCAAAGCCCAAACCGTGGGGGGTGGGCTTATTATGTTATAAACTATCGTTATTTAAAAAAAATTAAATTTGGCCCACCGTGGGGCTCAAACCCACTTGCGCTCTACCCACCGTGGGGCTCGAACCCACGACCACAAAGTTAAGAGCCTTACGCTCTACAAACTGAGCTAGACAGGCTTCTTATATCATAAAATATTGATATTTTATAAAACCATTGTAAACGTTTTGTGCAAATGGAAACAAGATTGGTATCTTTGTTTTTGATCGGTAAATTGGGATTTTTTAATCAATAATGTTGTTCAAGTCAACCCCCAATCACCAGGGTTAAAAGAAATTTATTTAAGATACTCACATCTATTGAAATTGTATTAACTTTTAGCAGTTAAATTTACTTATGTAAAGAAAATATACGAATGATTTAATTTTTAAAGTGGCATTTAAATAATTATTAATATATTACCCGTGCGACGGACGAAGTGTAATATAATAAAGTATTGTATTTAAATGTTAAAAAATTGATATTTGTAAGAATTATAATGAGGTTGGACATGGTGAGTATCTCAAGAGTCAGACACGTCCCACACTTTGAAGGGGGAAAGAGAATGTAGGTTGACACGTTTTAACCCGAATAAAATTATGTAGGATTTATCACATAATATTTATTACATTAATTTGATACATTCTTAAAAATTATTAAGTTAAATATCCAACTATAAATTAAGAATTTAGAAAACGAGGAAAAAATTGATTATATAATTTAGAAAAATGAGAAAAAATGTGATTATATATTTGAAGCAAGTTTATACATATATTAAAAATACTTGTTGAGTTGTCTAAAACTCTAACAATTATATGTTCACTTAATAATTTTTTACAACTAAATTAAATTAGACCGATTGAGACATAATTGAAATTTATACCAAGAAATCATTTTATATGTTAATTTAATAAATAAAATCAAATTGCCATTTGTTTTGTTATTAACAATATCATTCTACTTAAATCATGATTATTTTGAGAAAACTATCTAACAAAAAACGAATAAACAATAATTTATTTTATATTTGAAATTAACAAATAAATATAGCATAAATAATAGAAAAATATATAAATTTTTTTATGTAATCAATATTTTTATTTTAAAAAAATATATGACATTCATTTATACAACATCCAAAATATTTTTATATCTATTTAATTTTCTAAAATCTCTATTTAACGCAAATTTGATTATAGATAAATATCCTTCATCAATTTTTAAATTTAAATATACTTTTTGCTGATTTTTGTTACATATTATATGTATTTATATTTCTAAGTCAATTTTGAAGTTATAATTTTGCTCTCCAGATCTGTAATATTTGGACTGTGTAGTATACTATTTGAATTTTATATATTTGATAATTAACATATAGTTGGTATACTTGTCTAGCAAGAATTATATATACTAATTTTGTGAAAACAATTATGAAATTGGTAATCATTGAATTCATATTCACATTTTGTCTAAATTCCTACCAATTATGAACTTATAAAAATCTATGAAAATTCATTTTACTCATAAACATAAAATTTAATTTTTTAAATTAAGAGAATATAAATGATGGATTTGGTTTTTTTTTTTACCTTATTCATTAAAGTTTACTCAAACTATGCTAAGGTTAAAATATAGATTTACTGAAAATAGGGAATTGCAGTTTTTTTTTTAAATTTGGAAAGTATGATGTATTGTATGACAAGATTTATATCATATGTTTTCAATTATTCTTATATTTTGTTTGGTAATTTTCAAATTCTTAAAATACTTTTAGTTGTTATTTGGTTATTTTTGAGTTTATCCAATGATTTTATATTTTTATAGTAACTTGAGATTTATTTAATACTTTTTAGATCTTATATGAGGATCTTAAGACTTATTAAATGAATCTAAGATTTATTTTATAACTTTAAGGCTTATTTCATAAGTATTCCTTAATTTATATAATTTTGTCGAGTCTTGCATAATATTAGCTTTATTAAATATTTTATAGATTTGATATACTTGTGTTTGAATTGTTTTTGTATTTTAAGTTTATAATTTTATTTGGCCAGTTTATCCAATCATATTTAGATTCATTTGGCAATATAATTATTTGTTAAATAATTTGCAAATTTTATTTCTTAAGTACTTGTTTTATGAACAATATATATTTATTTACATAATATATGTACATTTATATAAAATATTCATTTATATATATAATGTAATAAAGTTTAATTAATGATAATTTATACAATTACAAAATTTGTCTAAGATCTAAAAATTATTGAATAATGATCATTTAAATAAATATATTGTTTTTTGATTTACTTATAAATTATTTTACTGTTATTTTATATACTGAATGATTTTTTTGTATTTTATTGGTATATTTTATTTTATAAGATAATATTTGGACTTATTTGGTATTTTTCATCTATTAAATAATTTTTAAATTTTTCTTCTCAGTTTTGTTTTTATTAATTCAAATAACATATCTACATTAACATATATAAAGAATGCATAGTAAGATACAGTCAAAACCTTGAAAATAATTTTGTATTTATTTAAATAATTATTAAATTTGTTTATCAATTCTCAGATTTCTTAAGCAATTCCAGATTTTATTTTTAATTTGTTATATTTTATATTATTTCTAATTTTATTATAAATGTGTTATTATTCTATGTTTGGTAAGTATTAAATTCTAATTTTGAAAAGTTAAGATGTTATTATTTAATAAATTGAGAAAATATAAAATCGGCAATCAAACCAAATTACCTTATTATAGACAAAAAATCAACATTACATGCACATCATATAAAAATATAAAACCTGCCTAAATTAAGGTCAGATATAAAATTTAACAAGATTCTCCGCGTTATTTATTACATCTAAAATTTATCTATGTATAGAATTATACTACTATACAAAGGATGTAGTTTAGGCGGGAAAAAAATTAGTATATTATTTATAAGTGACTCACTTATTATTATTATTATTATTATTATTATTATTATTATTATTATTATTATTATTATATATAAAGAATTCGTATGGTGGTATTCGAATTTTCTAGTTGTAGCTTGGCAGACAAGTCATCTCAACTTTTAAAGTGGTATTTAAAAATATTAACTCCTAAGGTGGTATTCAAATTTTATAGTTATAGCTTTAGAGACAAGGCAAGCCATCTTATTAAACTTTAATAATTGTAGCCATCCATATGCCAAATGTTGAATCCCTTTAATTTAATAACTCTACACTTAACATTATAAATATGTCCTCGATGTACGTGTTCAATGACGGAAGGCCCCCTCATCATAAAATTAGGATATCGTGGAATATGACATGTTTGTATTGTATAGTTGTATCCTTGTAGTATTATGAAGAACAAATGGATTGGAGAATCCGTAGTTTCTGGGTACAAACATGATATGCAAATGAGTAGTTGAAAACACCCAATCTTTGTTGTACCTGCAGGTTGCAACTAATAAAATAAAACAAACTCAAAATTAGACCAATGGGATTGCACAAGTCCAATCCGCTGAGATAAGAACCATTGGATTTCTTTTGCAATCTGACGAGGATTAGAACTTTGCACCTATGTCGGTTATGAGTTATGACACTATGTGAATACCACAACTTTGAAGCCTATGTAAGAAACCACAATTCAATCATGATGTATAGTACATACACTCTTCAATGTATAATTTGTCTGTCAACATTTCAACAAAAATATTTCAAAAACTCTAGTAAAATTAAAAATGTTAAATGGCTCACATATCCACTTAGCTTTTTAAATGAGGTGATCATTCAACATGATATTAGACTTGCAGAGTCGGTCCTAGCTAGGTCTCGAGGGACTGGAGCAAAAAAATAATGGGGACCCTTGTGCATGTTTACATAAAAAAAGTAAAAATAACGTTACAAACGTAATTTCGTTGATTTAACATCCAACTTTAAAATTTCGCTCTCATTAAAATAACGTTGTATAAAAGATCGTTCATTATAATTACCATAGAATAAAAACAAAAAAAAAAAAAAACTGTTAATGAATTAATTAGCTATGAAAAGTTGATCATCTTGCATTTTTATCTGCAAATTATCAATCAATCTTTCATAATCATTTTTTTCCGGAAATTCACTCAATTGAAATCAAAGACACTGCAAAGTCAAAGTGACTTATATATATATATATATATATATATTGCAAAGTTAAATCATATCATCATTCAAGGACAACATAAATTCGCTTTTACTTTGTTTTTTGGTTTTGCACCCAAAAAAAAAAGATAAGTTAGAGATACGAAAAGGAGGAGAATAAATTAAAGTTTGCAATTGTCAGAACTCGCACACAAGAACTATTCGAAATTAAAGATAATCCTCAACCACTTTGCTATCTTGCTTTTTTGTTATTTGTATTAACATTTATAAATATATAACCAATATATATACACACACACATATGCAAAAACTCCCGGGGTGTTGCTGGAGAGGGACCTTGTGCGGCGGCACCATCTGTATCAGAGTCGGGTCAAACAAGTGGCCGTCATCTATAAAAATATTTCACGTGTAAGGTTTTATAAACCACCATTTGCGCGTGATGTGATGTGTTAAAATAATTAAATATTAAATTACTCACCTATCCAATATTTTACGTTTTTAAACGAGATGGTCATTCAACTCAGAATAATTTCATCATTTATTGATATTTGTCATAAACATATAAAATTTATACCCTACTATATGTGTCGGGTATCTATCTGCCTCAATAGACCGATACACGTAGTACCGAAAGAACAAATTATAAACTCAAGAATCCTATTATACAAATTTGTACTCTAGACTGAATTTGTAGAAATGAAAAATACAAAAGATGAACTAAAAGTAATAGAAGTATAACACAAAATATAAAGGGATAAAACCCTAAGATCCGAATATTGAAATTATTCGGCTCAGGACCAGTTTTTCCGAAACCACAAAGTTGTCACCTGAGATTCAACCAGAGAACCAAGAAATGGCACCCAAACAGCCAAGCCAACAATAGCCCTCAAGAACCTAAAGTGTTTGAACCCTCGAAACCCAGAAAACCCTAGAAAACCCCTCGAACCACCCAAACCCTAATCTCACTCAAAAAATAGGAAATCAGTCCACAAAGAAGGTGAACTAGTTAGATAACACTCAGATCTAACACAAACACCCCAGAATCACACAGAAATCCAACAAGGTGGTGAGATTTCTAGAAAGAGATATCGAAGAACTCAGAGAAGGATCGAGAGAGAAAATCACAGGGAGATAATGAATTAGGGTTCGGGGTTAGGGGTTTTTATAGGGTTAATGAACGAACCAAATCACAAGGCAAGGATGGACGGTTAGAATTAGAAGGTGAGGATCCGCGGACAAACTTCCGGATCCCGCAGTTCGGATCCAAGGCCCGAGTTCATAGGCGGGTCAAACCCATTGGGCTTGTTGCATATTGGGCTGATGATTTGGGCCTAGGAATATTTATTAATGGATCATACAAAATGGGCCAATTAATACAGCAATCTCCACCTTTGGCTCATTATGAATCATTAGACAAACTTAGGGAAAATAACTGGTCATCATCATTGCCGGGGTGCCTACTTAGCACACAACTAAGTAGGGCTTTACCATAATAAGCACTGAGCTCATTATAGTACCAGCAAACACTTAAGTAAGCTGGGGTTTTAGTTGTCAGACTTATACAAGCATAAGCAAGTACTAGTCCAACTAATTTTGGACTTACAAGCAAACACAAAGTAAGCTTGCAAGCCCAGGGTAATCACCAAGGGCAGTCTAATCTCCAGTGTCAAAATTGAGAATTTTTAAACAAGTTTTAAACTTTGATAAGGGTAGACACTTAGTACCCATATCAGCTGGGTTGTATTCAGATGCCATTTTTTCAAGACAGATAAGACCTTTAGAGACAATGTCCCTTATAAAATTAAACCTAACATCAATATGTTTTGTTCTGTCATGAAAAACTCGGATTCTTACAAAGTCAATACCGATTGAGAGTCAGAAAATACAACAACCTTTTGTTTTAGAAAACCAATTTCAGAAACAAGTCCTTTTAGCCATAAGGCTTCTTTTAAAGCTTCAGTTACAGCCACATATTCTGATTCTGTAGTAGATAGAGCCACAATATGTTGTAACTGAGATTTCCAACTGATACAAAAATTACACAAAGTAAAAACATTAGAGGTTGTTGATTTTCTGTTATCTTTATCATTTGCATAGTTGGAATCCACATATCCTTTTAAAACAACACCATTTTCACACTTACAAAATTTGAGGCAATAATTAGTTGAATGTCTAAGATATCTCAATAACCACTTCAAAGCATTCCAATGCACCAATCCAGGATTAGACATAAATCTACTAAGGCAAGAAACAACATAGGCTATGTCTGGTTTAGTACTGACCATTAAGTACATAACAGATCCAATGGCATTAGCATAAGGAATGTTTTGCATAGAAGAGATTTCAAGATCAGTTTTAGGGGATTGATCCCTACTTAGCACAAAATGAGAAGCAAGTGGGACATTCACAAATTTTGCATCACTCATAGAAAACTTTTGTAAAACCTTTTCAACATATGAAGATTGATGAAGATAAATCACAGAGTTATTTCTATCCCTATCAATATTCATACCAAGTATTTTCTTAGCATCACCTAAGAATTTCATATCAAATTTAGCACTTAAACAATTTCTCACATAGCCAATAGTTTTAATGCATGAGCCAGTCAAAAGCATATCATCAACATAAATCATCAGGAATACAGGAGACTTTGCATCAAGTTTGAAATACAGCCAATGATCAAAATTGGCTTCTACAGAATTTCAAATCAAGCATGCACTGGTCAAATTTTTTTATTCCACTGTCTAGGAGATTACTTTAATCCATACAAAGACTTTTTTAATAAGCACACATGGTTTGGTTTGGTTTTATCTTCAAAACCCTCAGGTTATTTCATAAAAATTGTTCTTCCAAAACACCATGTAAAAAAGCAGTTTTAACATCAAGTTGCTTTAGTTCCCAGTCAAACTGAGCCACTAAAGCTAGTATAATTCTCACAGTCACAAACTTCACAACAGGTGCAAAAATATTAGTGTAATCAATGCCTTCTTTCTGAGTAAAACCTTTTGCAATTAATCTAGCTTTGTATCTAACACCTTCATTTTCTTGTTTAACTTTAAACAACCATTTACAATCAACAACAGAGCAGTTAACAAGTTTTGGGACAAGTTCCCAGGTGTTATTAACATACAAAGAAGTCATCTCATCTTGCATAGCACTTAGCCATTTCACAGAGTTCACAGCATCAAAATAGGTTTTAGGCTCAGAATTTTCAATTGATTCAAACACAGAGAACACATAAGAAGTTAAGTAAAAATCAGCAAACTTGTTTGGAATTCTAATGTTCCTTCTAGTTCTATCTCTAGTTAACAAATAGTCATTCAAGTTATCATTTTCAGCATGCTCAAGATTGAAATCAGTGTCAACTAGAGGAAATTCATTATGCACATTATCATTCAAATCAGCATTGTCATCCTCAATATCATTGTGCACATCATTAGCATTCATATTATCATGCTCAGCATCAATCATATCAAGATTTTCATTCACAGGAATATAAGGCACATTAGAAAGCTCCACCTTATTAGGAGTAGAGGGGTTTTGAGTTTCAGAAACAATTTTAGACACCTCAAGGCAGGGAAACTCATTTTCATTAAAACCACATCCCTGCTTATTAACACTTTAAAACCATTTTCAGATTTAGACCATAATCTGTACTCTTTAGCCCCATCAGGGTATCCCAAAAAAACACATTTTAAAAATCTTGGATCAAGTTTGTCAACCTTTTGGTGGACAAAGGCTGAACAGCCAAAAATTTTTAAATTTGAAAAGTCCACAGGCTTGCCAGACCAAACTTGTTCAGGATATTTCCCTTTCAAAGGTACAGATGGTGATCTATTAATAACATAAGCAGCTGCATGAATAGCTTCACCCCAGAACTTTTTGGAAAGTCCAGATATACATAACATACTTCTCACCCTTTCCAAAAGAGTTATATTCATCCTCTCAAAGAACACCATTTTCTTTGGGTGTAAGCACAACTTGTGTCTTACAATACCTGAATCAACACAAAGTTGATCCATGAGTTGGTTACAAAATTCCAACCCATTATCAGTTCTCAAATACTTAATCTTTTTTCCAGTCTGATTTTCTATCAAGGTTTTCCAATTTTGAAGTTTTTCAAAAACATCAGACTTGTTTTTCATAAGAAATACAAACACTTTTCTTGAAAAATCATCAATCATAGATAGAAAATACCTATTCCCACCATGGGTGGGAACACTGGCAGGGCCCCAAACATCAGCATGTAAGTATTCAAGTATATCAGTACAGGTAGATTGTTTTGGATAAGAGGAAGTAGGGAAGCTAACTCTTTGTTGTTTACCATAAATGCATGAGTCACAGAAGGGCACACAAGTAAGTTTATCATTACCAAAACAACCTTTTTTATGCAACAATTCAAGACCTTTAGAACTTATATGACCAAGCCTTTTATACCAAAGTTCAGTTTTGTCATTCACAGAGTTCACATTGGTCATAGATTTCACATTGTTCACAAAATTTTGCATGCAAGGAACAAACTCAACATAGCAAACATACAAATTCCTTTTCTTTTCAGCTTTAGCAATAACAAGGGAACCTTTCATGATTTTCATCAAGCCCTTACCCCATCTTCCCTCATACCCATCATGCTCAAGCATAGCACAGGAGATCAAGTTGTTAGACAGATCATGAACATGCCTTACATCATTTAGAGTCAAAACAAAACCAGAATCAAGTTTCAAACACACAGTACCAATACCAATCACTTGATATTTTTTATCATTAGCCATGGAAACAGATCCATTTTGCACAGAAGCATAGGAGGCAAACAAGTGTTTAAATGGTGTCATGTGAAATGTGCAAGCAGAATCAATAAGCCAATCATTTTCACTGAAAGAATTTGAAGGCACAACATTCACAGAATCATGCAATTCATGCACCATAAACACATCACCCATATGATCATTGCCAGTTGTCAAGTTCACAGAATCATTGGTTTGGTTCTTGTTATTCTGATTGTTGTTTTGATTATTGTTCTGGTTATTCCTGGGTTTAGTACATTCTTTTATGTAATGGCCATGTTCACCACAGTTATAACACTTCCTATTGTTCTTAGGCCTAGAACTAGGCCTCCATCTGCTTTTACTTCTCTTTCTACTAGAGTTTCTGTTATTGTTATTCCCATTTCTCTTATTCTGAGGTCTACCCCTGACATGCATAACCTTCCCTGACCCCTGTTCATTCCCCTTAGATATCTTCAAATCTAATTCCTTACTCTTAAGGCCATTAATCACAAGATGATCAAGGGTAAAAGAGTCTCTACCATACTTAATGGCAGATTTCACATCAGCATATGAATCAGGGATGGCATTTAGCAACACAATAGGGGTATAATCATTAATGTTTTTATCACCAGTCAACTTGATGTCTTGTGTCAATTTTGTAAAAACATCAAGGTTTTCATCCATATCCTTCGTCAAATCAAGTTTGAATCTAAAAAACTTTTCAAGTAGGAACAGTTTTTGCACAACTTTCAGGTACGGGTTGCCCTATAGGGCGACCGGTTGACCTCAAAATAGAGGAGTTGTCCAATTTGTGTTGAAAATAAACTTCAAGAAATACTCCGAAAAAATAGTAAAAACATTTTAGACCAATCGGGAGTATTAGGACAACATTTAGAAACATAGTTTGAATGTAAAAACCCATTGATACAAAATCATTAAATGTGTTGTCCAATTTTTGTCGAAAATAAAACTTGAAGAAATACTCCGGAAAATATTAAAACCATTTTAAATCATTTAGGAGTATTTGGACAACCTTTAAAACCATTGTTTTGGTATAACAACAAAATCATCAAAATCATGATAAAACCATTTATCAAACATACAACACAAAGTTAGGTATCACAATTATCAAATAGAACAGCAGAAGCAACAAGTAGGTGGACCACACAGAGTCCAATGACAACAGAAAAATAAGAGGCAAATAATGGACCACACAGAGTCCAGCACAAAGCAAAGTAAGCAAGAAAGGCACACAGGACCACACAGAGTCCAAGAAACCCAAAATCAACAGAAAGAGTTCAAAACTAGGTGGATTCCCTTCGCACCTTAGGATTCCACTGCACTCAAGACACAGGGTCAAGAGGCTAATGCTTAGGGTCTCCCTAAACTAAGTACTGACTGAAAATAAATGAGAGGGAAAGGGAATAGAGAATCTTACAACAGAGCACCGTCCCGGGTTCTCACCACAACTAAATTCACCAGGAGCCAACGGATCACCAAGAAGCTCAAGAACTGTAAGCACCAACCCACCACGAGGCGGATAGGTGCTCGATACAACCGCTGGGTATCTATCTCGCTCAATAGATCGATACACGTAAATCTTTAAAAGAACAAATTACGGACTCGAGAATCCTATTATACAAATTTGTACTCTAGACTGAATTTGCAGAAATGAAAAATACAAAAGATGAACTAAAAGTAAAAGAAGTATAACACAAAATATAAAGGGATAAAACCCTAAGATCCGAATATTGAAATTATTCGCTCAGACCGATTTTTCCAAACCACAAAGTTGTCACCAGAGATTCAACCAGAGAACCAAGAAATGGCACCCAAACAACCAAGCCAACAATAGCCCTTAGAACCCAAAGTGTTTGAACCTCGAAACCCGTAAAACCCTAAAAACCCCTCGAACCACCCAAACCCTAATCTCACTCGGAAAATAGGAAATCACCCACAAAGAAGGTGAACTAGTTAGATAACACTCAGATCTAACACAAACACCCCAGAATTACACAGAAATCCAACAAGGTGGTGAGATTTCTAGAGAGAGAGATATCGAAGAACTCAGAGAAGGATCGAGAGAGAAGAGAGAGAAAATCACAGAGAGATAATGAATTAGGGTTCAGGGTTAGGGGTTTTTATAGGGTTAATGAACGAACCAGATCACAAGGCAAAGATGGACGGTCAGGATTAGAAGGTGAGGATTCGCGGACAAACTTCCGGATCCCCCAGTCCGGATCCAAGGCCCGAGTTCATAGGCGGGTCAAACCCATTGGGCTTGTTGCATATTAGGCTGCTGATTTGAGCCTAGGAATATTTATTAATGGATCATACAAAATGGGCCAATTAATACAATAATATGCAATTGAAAAAAGGCAGGTCTCTTGTGAGACCGTCTCATGGATCCACATCCGTGAGACGGAGCTCCAATTAACCAAACCCAAAAAGACACAACCCTAAATTTAAAAACAAGGCAAAAAAAAAAAAATCAGCAGCCATCGTTTTACGTGTTCTCTCTCTCTCTCTTGTTCTCTGTATTTCTCTCTCTCTCTCTCTCTCTCTCTCTCTCTCTCTCTCTCTCTCTCTCTTCTTCCTCACTCCATCTCTACTTTGGAGAAGCAGCCATTCTATGCCACACAATCTCCATCTCGATCTCGCGAAGTTTGTGTCTCTCTCCATCTATATTTCTGAACAACACAATCGTTGGGGTGCCAATCGTGGGGGTGCCAAGCCACAACACATATTCTTCTACTATCCCTTGTCTTCACTGTTAATTAACGAATCGATATGTTTTCTATCAATACAAATCAAGATGCTGTAGGTAATGTCAAGAAGAAGTGAATGTCAAACTCACATCGAAGGAGTTCATGTTAAAGATTATTAATCCATGATTGTTTTAGTAGTTATTTTTGTATAAGGATTATGTTCATTCTGTTAGTGAGATTGTTTCTCCATAAAAAGATAGTCATTCAATTCCCAGTATTAACACTTCAATACTTTTGTAATAAAAAATGATACTTTTATGCTGAAAAACATACTTTTGGACTGAAAAGTGATACTTCACAACTGAAGACAAATAATTGTAATTGCAATATTTTGTTAAAACAAGGTAATACTTTTAATTCAAAAAGTGATGACATTAATACGAAAAAGATACTTTTAATGGAAAAGTCATGCCTAAAACGTGATACTTTTGTAATAAAAAAAAATACTTTTAGAGCGAAAATTGATACTTTTCAGCCAAAGAGAACTACTGATACTTGCAACCTTTTTTTTTTTTAATAAAGAATGGGATACTTTTATGAACAGAAACGATACTTGTAAATCGAAATGTGATACTTTCAACAGGAAGGAAATAGTGATATAATATTTTTTAATAATAAGGTGATACTTTTATATAGAAATCAATACTTTTTAACCGAAAAATGATACTTTCCGAATTACAACAAATAGTAATACTTGCAGTATTTTGTTGCAATAGATGCGTATAATAAGGGGTTAGCTAGACCATGGAAAGGAAAAAGATGGTAATACTTTTAATTTAAAAAGTGATACTTTTACGATGACAAATGATACTTTTAACAAGCTTGTATTGGGTACCTTACGCAAGGTTTGCCTTTTACACTAATTTGATTTGGAAAAAATCTTCTTTGTCTTTTGAACATTCACCATGGTTACCGACGTAGTGAAGAAAGGTGAGAACAAGATTCGATTTTCTGTAAAATTCTATATATATTTAACTTTCGGAAAAACTCAAATAACAAAAGTTCCAGCAAATCTCCAATCGAACTCTACAATGGCGACAATCTAAACTGTAGAGTTTGAGAGGGAGAGATAGAGAAACAGAAATCGACATTTGAGAGAGAGAGAGATAGAGAGAGATAGAGAGAGAAAGAAAGTAAAGTAGTAATCAAGTGATATACATAGTAAAGTGCAATGTTCAAAACAAAGAAAACTATGTTATTTACAAAATTGTCACCGACCATTTTGCAATATCACTAGCGGGTTTGGTAGTAGATCCGTCTCACAGATTTAGATCCGTGAGACCGTCTCACATAAATTATTGTGATTGAAAAAAAGGTTGAGTATGCTAAAAACTAGAGAGAGAAAGTATCTAAATGCGTAAAAACATTGAGTGACGTAAAAATTTTTGCAGTCAAAAGCCGGCAGATTTCTCAAACTTTATGGGCCCGTTTGTATTTTGGTACATGCAAATGTCCACTGTGAAGATGTACACAATTTTCCCTTCTTTCTCAAAAGGCTTGGAAAAAATATCTTAATTTCCACACGCGCGTTGTAGTTAAAATGCACATTTAGTGGCTACGACAGTTACGGCGGTTTTGGTTATTCATTGATAGTTGACACTCAAATTTCAGTTCCTCTTTTTCTCATCATGGAAGTTCTTTTGACAAAATTAATATTTCAACTTTCAATAATAATAAGGTATAATTACAAATACAACTTACCAGTTTCGCCTAACTACAAAACAAATAATAATAAATTATCTTTCAAAATTTCAAATGATTTATATTTACCAAACAAATACACCCCTAATGAGTGTGGGAATTGTAAAATAAAAAATTTTGTCAATGATGTATTTTTAATTCAAAAAGATTACTGGATTTTTCATAATTAGGCTAAATATGAGGGGTAATTTTTTGTAATTGTCCTTAAATATTTTAGATTCAATAACCAAACATTTTTTTTTTTTTTTTGCATGGTTTCACAATATTTTTTCAGTAAGTTTACATTTACTAATTGAACTTAACTAATATTAAACCCTCTCCCCTCAAAGAAAAAAGAAAAAGAAAAAGAAAAAGAGAATTATCTCCGTGTTTTAGCCGTATAATGTACAACTAAGAAAACTGGGCTGGGCCTTCGTGGGTGGTTCGTATTATTCTGGAAGCGTGGCCCGTTGCCGTACCAGCATATTTTAAAAATATTGGTCAACCACAAATCCGCGTCCTTGTAACTTACAATAACTATATATACCCAAGCAACATTGAAATCAATCATTCTTCACTTCACGATTAAACCAACTCAATTCTTTTCGCATCACCTCTCAACATTTCTATTTATCCCTTTAAGCTTAAACCTCTCACCATATATACTTGAGACACATCCAAATTATATTCAAGTTTTCGCGCGCAGATTTTATTAGTCTCTAAAAATTAATTTCACATTTAGTTTTCAGTTTAGTCTGTGATTGAGATCGTCTGTTAATTTGTAGTGTATTTAGTTTCAATGGAGAGATACGAGCAGTACGAGAGAGTTTTCAACCACTTCGATTCAAACGGAGATGGCAAAATATGTCCGGCGGAGCTACGGCAGTGCGTGGGCTCGATCGGCGGCGAGATGACGGGGGAAGAGGCGGAGGCAGCGGTGGCGCTGATGGATTCTGACGGAGATGGATTATTGTGTTTGGATGATTTCGTGAGAATAGTAGAAGGAGCTGGAGAAGAAGAGAAGGCGAGCGATTTGAAAGCGGCGTTCAAAATGTACGAAATGGAGGGAAGTGGGTGCATTACACCCAAGAGCTTGAGAAGAATGCTTAGTAGATTGGGAGAGAGGAGGACCGTTGATGACTGCAAGTATATGATAGCTCGTTTTGATCTTAATGGGGATGGTGTTCTCAATTTCGATGAGTTTAAGATCATGATGTCGTGTTAATTAAATGATGATTCTTAGCTTTAATTTTTCTCGGCTATTTCGGCCTGTACAAATAATATTGTATTATTGGATTCATTGCCATTTTTTCATACGATCTTCTTTTGTTTTACATTTTTTAATACTTAAATTATCAGAATTAAACTTGACGAAGAACAGTGTATAAACATTATTTTATCTGATAGATTACAAAATTAAACTTGTTAATATTTTATCTTTTTTTTTAAACATGGATTTGGCCACATTACATAACTTGCATGGACCATCAACTTAAGTTGGGAACCGACCTAAATGAAGAAATGCTATAACACCTTCTGTAGTATTGTGGGAAAGCAGAAGAGATGCATGGCTGCTTATAGCTACGTACGCAAGGCAGGAAATGAGAATTAGGGGACGAGATTTATTTTTTTTTTAAAACTAATAGATAAATAGGTATTTTAAATTTTTTTAGGCGGGCAATATTTAATAATTATATATACAAACTTTTATTAATTATAAAAAGAATTTGAAGTTGAGGGGTGATGCGGGCGGAAGCAACGAACAAAAGTAATACAAAAAAACTTCACGAAAAAACTTAAATTTCAATGAAAAGAGATAAAGCTAAAATTTTAATATCAATACAACCATCTAAAAATAATAGCAAAACAACTATTTATGATATTAAACTCCTGTCTTAATAAATTAAAACTCATAACTTAATTATGAGACATTAAATAAACTAAAAACACTACTAAAAACAAACAAATCACTTCATAAAATATAAGATATTGTAAAATACTAGAAAATAAAAAAGCAAGATATATGTAATACTCGTGTCCCATTAATTGGGAATAAAATTAGTGTTAAATTAGGGTTGGATTAGAACCAATTTTGGGAATGATTTAAAATTTTCGAAACCCTAACTTCCCTAATTTTGAGGATTTAATTTTTGATTCAATTTCAAGAATAAATGAAAGTCAATTTTTACAAAAAGGGAAATCAAATCAAATCATGTTAATAAGAGAACGAAATCAAATATGTATTTACGGCATGTAAATCAAGTATGTTTGGCAATCAAATTTTAGCAAAAATCATACAATATATTCTTTGAATCCTGGCCTATTAATTAATTCAAAGCCTCTGTTGATATACCACATGCAACCACAAATTTGGAGAGTCCTAGACTTAACATGGATGAATATAGGGGTGTCACAGATAAATTGGTGACTGAAAATGTTAATCCTATTCGAACAATGGTTACTTATAAACATCCTACATGTGCGACTGCTATTATATCACATGATTCAGTTATTTCTGCCACTTTGGATGAAAAGCGCAAGGAGGATCTCGACGAGCAATGATAGAAGTTTCCACAAGCCTGCCTCTAAATGATTACGTTTTACATTCTAATGAGCCTTCAGAGAGTTTTCAAGCAATGGCGACTGCAGCTCGAAAGAGATGGTCTGATATGGCACAAGAAGAGGAACAAGAAAAATTGGAAGCTTTAAAGACAAAGATAGGTGATCCCTCCACCACTCCGTTTGTCTTTCCCTCATGTGATTTTCAGAAGCTATGAAGTCTATGGCAATTGTGGCTCGTGGATCCTGGGCCGACATTCCACAGGCTACATTAGACCATCAAGAAGATACTCGAGCACGTGCTAAAAAAACAACTAACTATGCCATTCGAAAATCTTCTAGAAATAGACGCCCTTCGTTTAAATTTTATTTTTAAGTTATTTTTGTCGTTTCTTTATTCTGAAGTTTAACATTATTTTTCCTTTGTTACTTGATCGGCTTGTGATCAAGACCTTTTTCTTTCTTTATATTTCCAGTTATTTAAAAAAATTAATTCAAAGCCTCCTCTAGGATTATTCTTTACAATTTTCACACCAAAGCAAGGTAATTTTTCTTCTTCTTAAAAACATCCCCTGCCGCCGTGTTCCTCCGTAGCCGCCACATGTACCTCCACCATGACCATCACCTTTCTAAACCCCAAAACTCAAAATAAAAACCAAGAAGAAAAATAAGAAATAGAGGGGAGATGGAGAGGAGTCGTCATCTCCGATCGATCCCGCAACGTCGCTGGTCGCCAGAGAGAAAAAAAAGAGACATGGAACTTGAATACTAGGTATTCACGTTTGCATTTATTTCACGAAACTACTGCATTTAAGGTGGGTTTTGTTGTTTATGTCCTTATTAAGTGCTTTTACTGTATATCTTGCGAGTATGTGTTATTGTCTATGAAACTATTGATATTGACTATTGACGCGAGGGACAAAAGTGGTCCAGAGAAAAAGTATCCATCCGGTGAAACTCCGGTAGTGCTAACTATTGCTATGAAAATTCATGTTGGTTTTAATATGCTTCATTGTATTTAATTTGGACATTGTTTGACCCCACCTGGATGTTGAATGATCACTCATGTATAATATCCACAAATCATGAAGGAGCCGGAGTATGCGCAAAGGGGCGAGTGGAAATGTCGATCGAGGAATTATTTGAAGTCTACATAGTTTTTAATTATTTAATATTGCACGAGACAATGAATTTATTTTGGAATTTTGTTTTAAATTTTGAGAATATTTTTATGAGAGTATTTGGAGTTTGACTAGTCATAACTTCTTTAAAATGCGATTTCAAGTTTGGATTGTTTTTAGCACTTAATAAAATCGTATTTTGTTATTTTATGAAATTGTGATTTTACAATATCAAAACTCCTAACTTAATGATGATATCATGTTTTCTTATTTTATAGGATTTTAAGGCAGTGGGAAAAGGAAAATTTTCATTTGTTGTTCTTCCGTACTTGCATACAGAATCTTCTAGACCTTTATATTATAAGTGTTGTATATATTTACATATATAATAAATGGTGTCCCACATTGGTCTTTGTGTTGTTTTATTGAGTCACACATTGATTGCATCACTTTTTAGAGAGACACACTCACATTTATTGCTTTGTCCCACATTGATTGTGTATTGGAGTTTGGAGCTCAACTTGGTGTATAAAAGAGTGTAAGTTTGGTAAGTCCTACCAAGCTTTGGAGCTTCCTCCTTATTATGGAGGAAGTAATAAGTGGCTTCTAGTTTTAAATTTTGTGTATATATATATATAATATATTATATATATAATATATAATATATATAATTTTGTGTATATATATATAATATATATATAATATATATATAATATATATTATATATATATAATATATTATATATATATATTATATATATATTATATATATATATAAAATATATATAAATATAATAAAAAGAAAGAAATAAGGAGAGTAATGAGGAATGTGGAATACTCTGTTCTGGAAAAACAAATGCGCCCGTTGGTTGAATAATGAGGAATGTGGGGCACTTTTTATTTATGAAATTAAGTAATTAACCATGATAATGAGAGTAATGACGTCATGTATGCTCATCATCTCTATGAAGAATATAGAGGGTTTCCTTTTTTCCCACTACTTCCGCTTAGTTGTTGACTTTTTCTTCCACTTGATGCCTCGTAAGATTTTGACAAGTCAAAATTACTTGTCTTTCCTTTTCCCCCAAAAATACATTATATAAATTTATTTTACTTGGGGATGAGTCAAAATAGTACAGGCAGTTCGATTCACTATAAATTGGACCTTATCTAGCACTGTAGCTAGAGATGACAATGAGTAGGGTATACTACCCATTAAGAATATCTTAATTGAACTCTAAAATATTAATATTATCTATATTCGTCCCAAATTTAATTAAGAAATTTACACTTACTATTGGTACATGTCCAAAATCTATTTGGATACCTGCATACTACTTATATCTGCCCAAATCCATTTATTTTATAAAACTTATAATTATATAAATATCTAAATGGCTATTAAAATAGGCATCCTACCAACAATGAGTTATGATATAAGAAAATGTCTAATATGTTAAATTTTTGATAAAATTAATAGCTAGCCATGTTCAATCCTGCTAGTCACTACATACTATCATCATTTATCAAGTAAATAAAAAACATATAAATACAAATGCAACCAAAAAAATCGTTTAAAACTATATAATCAACAATAATACATCATTTAATTCATATAACTATATCATCAAACATGGAGCTCTATACGCACCCGATACTCATGGCCGATTATATAAACGGGTTTGTGAGCAGGCAGAAGCGTGAACAAAGAACACAAATACTACCGTTGATTCACAAGAATACCGGAAGTATTGAACAAAACAATAAAATTCTCAAAAGAACATGTATTGCTTGGAGAAAGAGATAACTCTCAAAATTTAATAATAATTAAACTTCCCTAAAACTAATAAAATACCAAGTATTTATAGGATTAAAATCCTACTACAATAAAACTTCTAACTTGACTAGGAAACTTAAAAGATAAAACTAAAATAGAATTCTAAAGATATAAATCACTTCCTAAAATATAAAATATTCTAAAATCATAAAAGATAACAAATCGATATCATATCTCCATCAGTTTGGGTAGTAAGTACGTATCCTAGGGATAAAACTGAACTCTACCTGTATCTTAAGGGGCATTAATTTTCCATTCCATATTGTTGACGTGCGTTTTGGTCAACAAACAAAATATATAAGAGATTAAACACGTAGAAATATAAATATGCGTAATGCGCGTTTATTTGTGGCTAATTATGCCTTTTTTGCGTAATGCCGAGCCGGATTATTGGGGTCGGTCTTTCTTACAACCACACGTTTACAGATGCTTTTTCCTCTATTTTCTTTCTTGTCATTTTCCTCTTAAGTGAGACTTTTTATACCCCTCTAATAAGTGGGTTTTCAATAGTCATCTTTGCACTAATTAGTAAAATAATTTGAAAAGGACACATGTCCCCTCCTAAGAGTGCATGTCAACCAAGTTTTTGCCACTTGGCGACTCATATTAATCACACTCTGACACGTGGCGGCCTCTGGTGCTAATGGAACACTAAGTATGGGCAAATGGTTATTTTTCTGAATCTGTCGCGCATGCGTTTCTCGCCAAAATTTGGGCTCGGGGGTCAGGGCTCGGTAGTCGCGCTGTGGTTGGGCTCGGTAGTGGACGAGCCCAACCCATGACGTGTCGCCGGGCACCATTGCTGATGTCACCTGCAGGCCCCCACTGGGATGTGTGCTGGATGACCACGTGGAGTAACTTTTTTCCAGCTCGGCTCGGGTGTCATCAAAGGCCCCCAAGTTTAATTCCGAGAGAAGAGTGTCGGGAGTCGGAGTTAAACTTTAATGCTAATGATGGACATTTATTGGAGAAGAGGAATGCTCAAGAGTCACTTCATTCCTGACATCTGTCGTGTAGTGGTTAATGCCTGTAGCGGCGCATTAACTGTGATGCCATAATGGTGGACACGTGGCTTTTTATGGTTGGACCAATCTTGCGCAGGAATCGAAAAAGTGCGTCAGTCCTGTCAGCGGGCGTGGGGACGTGATATTTCTGACATTTTTGATGGCTTTTGAGGTTGAAAAGGCGCGTCTTTTCGAGCAGGCATTTCATTTCTCGAGGGAACTTTATCTATAAATACCCTCTTTTTCCTCCATTATCCACTTTCGCATCCATTACTCTTCGAGCTAAATCTATTGAGACCGAGTAGAAATTTCGGGTCGGCCTTCAAAGTTCAGAGACTTCGAAACTAGGTATTGTTCTCGAAATATTTCTCCATTTTCCTATAAAATGTCTTCCTTCGAGGATAGTAGAAGCCATAGCTATAGCATAGAGGTTGAAATTGAGGACCCCCCTCTGAACCATCTGTTTCTTTTTCCCCAGCACAACAAACTCCGCCTCATAGCCCGAGTGTTGTTCAAATCTCGTCTTCAAATCATTCCCCTCCAGTTGAAACGCCATTGGAGCAGACGCACACCATTTTTAACCGGTGCCGGTGACCGTTTTTCCAAAAGGTGTAGTATACCAGCCCAGATTGGCGCAAGAGAATTCCAGCGAGGAATTCCCGAATACTGACCCTCGACACCATCAACCGGAAGAAGAAAACATGAACCCATTGGAGCCAGAGCGTGATAATGCGGAGAGGGTGGACGAACCCTCTAGAGATTCGAGGCCCGAGAGGCCTCATGGGCCAGTGGGCCATCGTGATGGTGACAGCAGGCGGGGAGGAGGCCCTCGTCTTCGTGTAGAGTCTCGGTGGACGCCGTGCGATATAAATGACATCCCCAGCATGTTGATGGTCTCGAGATGGGACAGCTCCAGCGGAAGTACCGGATTCCGAGCGGTATCGATTTCTGGGTACCAGATGGTACGGAGGTTCCCCAGCACCCACCAGAGGGGTGTGTGGCCTTACATATTGCCAGCCTCTTGTATGGGCTGCGCTTTCCACTGCCGGTTTTCCTCACGCGGTGGTTTTGCAAGTGGGGCATTCCCCTGACTCAAGTGTATCCTATCTCCTGGGGTCGGATTATTGGCCTCTTGGTGATGTTTCACTTAGAGAAGTATCCCCGCCCCAAGTTCAAAGAGATGAACGAGCTCTTTGTCTGGCGAGCGACTCCTTCGTCCCGGGGGCAGCCATCGGGATGGTATTATGTGCAGACCCGACTTGGGTACCCGGACGGTTTAGTTGAAGGCCTTCCTTCCTCTCTAAAGGAATGGAAGGACAAATGGCTCTGGGTAAGCGGCGAGTGGCAGGCTCGCGTGGAGGACAGAGCAAGGGAGATTGTCCTTTATCCTCCTTCAAAATTTGTTTTTGGTTACAGTAAGTTTATCCCTTCTCCTTTCCTTATTTTTTGTTGTCATTTTTTCTTTTTATGTGGCTAACCTTGCCTTTTTTTTATTCATCTTTTTCCCTTCTTTTTTATAGGAAATCGGGCGTCCAGAAAGCTGCTGTCGGCTGATTTCGTCCGCTGGCTGGAGAATATCCAAGCCAGAGGCGCCATGGACAGGCGGATAGAGAGGTTGGCCACCGAGGTTAACTTGGTCGCGGCCGGCTTGAGGCCTGCTCTGCCCGAGGCCGAGGGGGCGACTCGGGGTGAGGCGGCAGAGAGGGAAGAGGAGGCTAGGAGAGAGCCTCAACATAGCCCTCCGAGGGCTGAGGAAGTACGGCCAAACTTACCGGAAGAGCAGCCGGCGCAGACAGAGCGAGCTGGGCCGTCTCCCGCAGTGGCCAGTCCCGTAGGCGGATCATCTGTGCCTGCCGGACAGACGCGGACTCCGGAGCCGCCGAGGCCGGCCGCGGACCGAGGTAAACATTATACTTCTTTGCATTTTCCTTTTCTTTCAAAATGTTCTTCTTTTTATTTTCACCTTTTGACGGTGGTCGTTTTTGTAGGGCGTGGCTTGGATTTGCGTGCGCGCCTTCACAGCGTGAGGAACACGGCCGCACGTCGGACTCGGGCGACCGCGGACCAGCCTGTGGATTTGGAGGCGGCTCGGAGAGCAGATATCCGGGCGGGTAAACGCCCGATGGTGTGCCCGAGGCGGCAGAACCCCCCCTTCAAAGGAGGAGAGGGGGAATTATAATTGAAGAGCCCGGGCAGACCAAAAGGGCTGGTCAAACATCACCGGTGCTTCCTGGGCGGACTCCTGAAGGCGGAGCCCCACGAACCTTTTCAGATGATCTTGGCCGAGAGGGTCGTTTTATCCCTCCAAGCAATTTGAGGAACGAGACCTGCAAGGGGATGGCGGGGGCCCGTCCCCAATGGTTTGTGGAGTTCGTAAGGTGCTCCACACCTACTGATGAACAGGTGAGAAATCTGCCTGAGGCCGGACGTGCAGCCAGGGATGTGGCCGCGAGGGCGTGGACCACCGGCATTGAGCGGTTCTGCTCCGAGATCGACTGGAGGGAGAAGGCCCAATATGTGATGGGGCTGTCTGGGCGTATGACTGGGATCTTGTGGCATATGATTGGGGACATGGAAGAACTGGAGAAACGCCACCATAATCTGCAGGAGGCTCATGCACTCTGTCAGGGGGTGCAAGAGTCTTTGAAGACTTAGGCAGAGGAAGCCGTAGCTCGGGCCAGCCTGGAGAAGGAGGCTGCTGAGAAGGTCGAGGCCGAGCGGGGCCAGGCCTGTCAGGCCGAGGAGGTACTTCGGGCGAGGGTCGCCGAGCTGGAACGTGCAGCCGTTGCCCGTGCTGAATAGATGGAAAGGCGGCTGGCCGACGTGTGCAGGGAGGCCGAGGAGGCTACCCGCAGGCAGGTTGAAGAGGCTCGTATAGAGGCCGTCGAGGCTTATAAGGACTCCGAGGAATATGCATTCATGTTAACCTGCGACCATGCGACCAGCCTCAAGGAAGTCCTCGAATTGCTTAAGGCCTGAAGGACTGTTGCTCAGCTTGAGGAGGACTCGGCCCTCTTGGAGGCTGATCTTGATACTCTCCGCCCGAATTTTGCCGAGGCCACCGGTGTTCGCAGTTCAACTCCTCCGGATGTAGAAGAGGTTGCTTCCAGCGGTGCTGTTGAGATTCCGCCCCCAGCTCAATCTTAGTGCTTTTATGTTTCTTTTTTCTTTTGTAGGCTTTTGTATGTATCTGTAAATAGGTTACTTGGCTTCGGGCTTTGGAATGTAATGGGCTCCGGCCCCCCTTTGCAAATATTTTTGATGTGGAAATGAACTTTTCTTTTTGTCACTTGTGTATGCACTTTAAGCTTTTTGTATCTTCTTGGCTCTTTTTCCTCTTACAATATTGTTGTCTGTCCTCTTCTTCTTTTTTATTTTCCCAAGTATGGGGCTCGGTTCCCAGTGTTCCTGAGTAAAGGACTTTACCTGTTTTAATTGACTCTTGTGCTCGGTGCATAGACCGAGTCTTTATTCTGTGCTTGGTGCGTAAACCAAGCCTTTGCTTTGTGCTCGATGTGTACATCGAGTCTTGGCTTTGTGCTTGGTGTATAAACCGAGTCTTTGTTTTGTGCTTGGTGCGTGAACCAAGTCTTTGTTTTATGCTCGGTGTGTACACCGAGTCTTGGCTTCGTGCTCGATGTATAAACCGAGTCTTTGTTTTATACTTGGTGCGTGACCAAGTCTTTGCTTTATGCTTGGTGCGTGACCAAGTCTTTGCTTTATGCTTGGTGCGTGATCAAGTCTTTGTTTTTGGGGTAGGTCCGCCTTGTGGGCGAGTCCCCCTTTGTTAGCGTGCAAGAGACGTACCCGAGACAACTTGTCGGCGCTCAGCTTCTTTAGCTGAGGCATTTTTTGCTGTGCTTGGCACGTAGCCGAGGTGAATTTTTGCGACGTTCGGGACGCAGCCGAGGTGGGTAAAAATTTCCTCCCCCTTATAAGAGCTCACAGAATATCAGATGAAAGGATAATTCCCCAGAATCTTATCTGGATCGTAAACCGAGATCTTTATTGATAGTACCTTTTCAAGTATGCTACATTCCATGGGTGTGTAAATTTTTCTCAACTCAAATATTCTAGTTCATATGCCCCACCAGATAAGACGTTGCAGACCCGAAACGGGCCTTCCCAGTTCGGCTTTAATGGGCTGGGCTCGACACCCGTTACTCTTTTCAAAACAAGATCACCGGCACGGAATCTCCTTTCCTTTACTTTAAAATTGTAGTACCTCTCACTTCTTTGTTTATACACGGCATTTTTCATCTCGGCACTACATCTTTTTTCTTCTAGCAAATCCAGCTCGGCTCGGAGCGCTCTCCATTGCCGTCTTCAGAAAAATTTGCAATCCTGAAGGTAGGGGCTCCAATTTCAACAGGAATGACCGCCTCAGTTCCATAAGCTAAAGAGAAAGGTGTCTCTCCCGTGGCCGCTCGATGTGTCGTTCTATATGACCACAATACACCGGGCAGCTCCTCAGGCCAATTAACCTTAGATTCCTCCAATCTCGCATTCAATGTATACTTGAGTATTTTATTAACTGCCTCGACTTGTCCGTTTGACTGAGGATGGTATGGTGTCGAGAAGTGGTTTTTGATGTGGAAACCTTCACAAAAATTTCGAAACCTCCGATTATCGAATTATTTTCCATTATCCGTAACGATCGAATGCGATATTCCAAATCTGCAGATAATGGACTTCCATACGAAACTCACGATCTTTTCTTCGTCTATCTTTGCCAGAGGCTCCGCCTCGGCCCATTTTGTGAAATAATCTACTGCCACAATGGCATACTTTACGCCCCCTTTGCCAGTGGGGAGTGGTCCGATAAGGTCCATTCCCCACTTGGCGAATGGCCAAGGACTAAATATGGAAGTAAGCTGCTCAGGATGGTACCTGACATGTGGTGCAAACCTTTGGCACCTTTCGCATCTCTTGACAAGGTCGGTTGTGTCCTTTTTTAGGGATGGCCAATAGTACCCTTGCCGTATTAATTTGTAAGCTAGTGTCTGGCCCCCGGCGTGGTTTCCACATATCCCCTCGTGAACCTCCCGGAGTGCGTAGTCCGCGTCTGTTTTGGATAGGCACCGCAGGAGTGGGATGGAATACCCTCGTTTGTACAGGACACCGTCTATTAGTGTGAACCAAGCTGCCTGGGTTCGTAGTGTTCTGGCCTCGGCCTTGTTTTCAGGCTGAACTCCTTTTTCCAAGTACCGAATGATTGGAGTCATCCAGGTCTGCTCGGTGGCTTCAGTAACATGTATCTTCTTTGCGTTAAGTGATGGGGCAGACAATTGAGTGACAATTACATCTGCGATAGCATCCGTCCCTGGGCTGGAACCGAGTGAGCCAAAGCATCTGCTTGCATGTTCTCGGCTCGGGCCACATGTAACACTTCTGCTTTGAAATGTAACAATTTCTTCTTGACCAAGTCCAGATATTGTGCGATTTTTTGCTCTTTCGCTTCGTACTCGCCGTTGATTTGATGAACGACCAGCTGAGAATCACTGTGCACCAGCAGTCGTTTTAGGCCCAGGGAAGCCGCCATGTCTAAACCCGCCAGAAGTGCTTCGTATTCGGCCTCGTTGTTCGTCGCGGGGAACTGAAATCGCACGACCGAGCAGTAGCATTTTTGACTTGGATCGATTATCACGATCCCGCCCCCTGCTCGGCCTGCGATGGAGGAGCCGTCGACAAACAACTTCCACTCTTGGTCTTCCATAACTTTTAATTGTATGGAAGGTGTGAATTCGGCCACAAAGTCGGCTAAAGCCTGCCCCTTTATTGTTGTGCGTGGCTCATATAGAATGTCAAACTGGCTGAGCTCAACGGCCCACTTTATCATCCGACCAGAGGTGTCTGGTCGGTGTAACACTTGTTTCAGTGGGTAGTTAGTCAAGACTATAATCTTGTGCTCCAGAAAATATGGACGGAGTTTCCGTGCCGCAATTATCAACGAATAAGCTAACTTTTCCATTGGTGGATAGCGGAGCTCGGCGTCATGTAGTGCTTGACTGGTATAATAGACTGGATGTTGGATAGAATCATCTAGCCTGATTAACACCAAACTGACGGCGTATTCGGATACCGCCGATATAAATACAAATTCTCCCCTTGGGCGGGTTTTTGTAGTATAGGAATTGAGGAGAGGTGTTGTTTGAGGGTTTCAAAGGCAGCCTATGCCTGCTCGGTCCACTCAAAGTTTTTGTTCTTTCTTATGATCTCAAAGAAAGGTTTACACTTGTCTGTGGATCGTGAGACAAATCGGTTAAGGGCGGCCAATCGGCCTGTTAGGCTTTGTACCCTTTTAACAAAATTTGGGGGTTCAAGATCAATGATGACTTTTATTTTGTCTGGGTTAGCTTCAATCCCCCTTTGGCTGACCATATACCCCAAGAATTTACCCGAGCCGACCCCAAAAGTACATTTTCTCGGGGTTTAACATCAACTTGTACTCTCTCAAAATAGCAAATATTTTATTAAGATCATCGAGATGATCGGATATATACAATGATTTCACCAACATGTCATCTACATATACTTCCATAGTACGACCTATCATTTCTTCAAACATTTTATTTACTAACCTCTGGTAGGACCCACTAGCGTTTTTCAACCCGAAGGGCAACATCTTATAGCAGTAAATTCCACGAGCAGAAAAGAATGACGTGTTTTCTTCATCGTCCGGATGCATTCGTATTTGGTTGTAACCCGAATACGCATCCATGAAGCTCATTAGTTCGTGTCCTACCATGGCGTTTACCATGTAATCAATGTTCGGCAATGGATAACTATCCTTGGGGCATGCCTTATTTAGGTCGGTGAAATCCACGCATAGGCGCCATTGGCCATTGCTTTTCTTGACTAGAACAGGATTGGCCACCCATCGGGGATAGAGGGCTTCCCTGATAAATTGATTATCTAGCAATTTATTAACTTCGCCTCGAGTGCGGCTTACTGTCGGGGGCCGAGTTTGCGCCTTTTTTGGATAACTGGACGGAATGTCAGATCGATATTGAGGTGGTGGCATGCATGTTTGGGGTCGATCCCTGGCATGTCAGCATGAGTCCACGCAAAGACGTCAAGATTATTTCCCAAAAACTCAATCGGTTCTGTTCGAAATGGCTCCGGGAGGTCATGGCCAATATCCAATTGGCGTCCCTCGCTCTGCCTTCCGACGTCGACCGTCTTGACCTGCTCCACTGGTTCCGCCCGTTTCCTTTTCTTGCTCTGCCCCTCCTTTTTCTGTAGGGGCAATTCATCTTCAATGGCCGGCTCGTTCTTGACTGCCGGCTCGTCTTTTACTGCCGGTTCTACCTTCCTCCTTTGGTCCTCCACCATTGGTTCCTTCCCAGGTCGCCGACCTGGATTATCCTCCTGATCAACCCTTGCCTCCCGCTCGGGCTCCTTTTTCATCTGGGGGTCGGCTTGCGCTATCCCACTAGTTTCTCCCCGTTCCATCACATTGATCTCCACCGGTCGGAGTTTGAGAGAGCATTCCCGTGACTCCCTCTGATTCCCTTTATGTATGGCTTCGCCGTCAGGTGTTGGAAATTTCACGCAAAAATGATAAATTGAAACAACCGCTTTTATATGATAAAGCAACGACCTTCCAATAATGGCATTGTACTCCGAATAGGCGTTGATTATTTTAAATGTTGTGATAACGGTCCGCTTATGCGACCCTTGCCCCATTTGGATGGGTAGGTCAACTTCCCCAAGCGAGATTATTCTTCCTCCTCCAAACCCCAGAATGCTGTCATTACATGGACGAATATAGCTATCGTCCACGTTCAATCTTCGAAAAGCTCGGACATAGATAACCGATGAGTAACTCCCAGAGTCGATCAAAATTCTATGGACTGGGATACCCAAAATTGGTGCGGTAATGACCAGGGGGTCGAAATGAGGGTGGACCACCTGGTCGGCATCCACGTCTGAGAACACAAAACGGCCTGTAGGTTGACCTTCCTTAATTTCCGCCACCCTTGATGACTTGTCTTTTTGTTGAGTATGAGTTGATTGAGCCATGTCATATTGGGCGGATATCTAACATCGCCTTTCTCTTCCTGTTGGAGCGGCTATCTTCGGCCATGTGTTAGTGTTGATTCAATTCACGCTTGACATCATGAGGATCTCCCTACCCTGATTCTCAGCCGGTGTCAGTGGTAGGAGAGCCGGTTTGTCACTCGCTCAAGGTTGACACCTGGGCGTATAACATTGGGCGATCTTTAGAAGGTGGTGTTAGAGTTGGTTGATGGTTCATGGACATATCTTTTGAGACCGTCTTGCCGGACAATGAGTTTTCGCATAATTTCTCTCGATGAGATCTCAAAATAAAAGCACTCATCGAGAGGTGATTTGAAGTGAGCTTTAATGTCGATTTATGATAGACACACTCTATCCATATTTTCCTACGGCGTCATCTAACTTGGTCGGCTCAATTTTCAAAATATTGAATTGAATTGAGCGTAAACACGTCCCTATATTCATTCGAGCCGGAGCATTTACCATGGTTTTTAATATGTGCTCTAATCCAGGACCGTACATTCATTCCATATAGGCGATGGAGTGTGGGTCAAGGTACTTTTATCCATCGCGGCAACTTGAGTTTTGTGTTGTTTGTGTATTTTGAGTCATTTGAGTAGCTTCCATGTTGAGAGCCTTAAATCCGGTGGTCATAGTAATGGTTTTACAAACGAGAAACAAAGAGAGATTGATTTGAATCCCGATTTCCATCACTGGGCGATTATTTTTGGTTCCTTCCTTCCGATCCAACTTTTCACAAATTCGCCCCAGGCGGTGCTGCTGCAGGAAACGATTACTTTCCATAGCTTCTTTTTCTGGGCACGCAAAATATGGCGTTCTTGGATCGGATCGAATTCTTGGTATGAAGGTCGCCCCCAATTCATGGATGGAATAGTTAAACCAAGTTTCGGGGCATTTCCCTAGGTCTCATTCTTTGTGCCTTTCATTTTTTCATATTGCCAATTTGTCAATTAGAATGGCGTGATTTCGAAGTACCGATTCCATCTCTTAATCGAACTTGTTTATTGAACCGAGTTTTATCATTTGATATAGCTTTTTTGATATATTGATTCATAATTCGAGAGGAGTCATCCTTCCCTTGTTTGATATTCACAAGATCCTTTGTGCGGCTCGGACCTTGGAAGTCGAGAAATGCGTCGTAAAAGCGGAGGCGAAATCCCCCTTTATATTTGTGAGGATCTCGAATGGACGCCCGTGTCTCAGAGGAGGATAAAATTTGGGGTCTGAAAACAAGAGGAATATTGGGCTTCCACTATTATTTTCATATTGTGTTTTTGTGGTTATTCTTATCTTTTCTTCCACAACAATCAAATGTCAATGGAAAAGCCTATAAACTACACCGTACACTTGAGGATAGCATCACTAGGGATCAGGAATTCTTGGTTCCATCCACGCTAAGTACTTGTGGATGTGAGTGGTCCATCTCTCGAACTTGTTTATTGAACGGTCTCCCCATTGTATATTCACCGACACCTGGGGATTTTCAACTTTGGCGGTAGCGGGGTCGCCAGGATACCGGGGCAAAAAGCGACATCACAAAGAGTTGGTTCGTTGCTTGGGAGGCCTCCGAGATTGTTCGCCCGGGCCGCCCTCCAATTCATTCAAACGGCGACATCACGGCGACGTTGCAGGGGGCGCCTCCGAGATCTCTCTACATCCCGTTCTTGTCACAAGCTAGGGCCTTGAGTCCGGTTGACCCTAACCGGCTCCCGATCATCCGGAAACCAGAGTCGGGAGCTTATCGATAGAGTCGAGCGTAGAGAATCAACCCCTAGTCGCCCAGCGAACACTGAATGGGCACGGCGAGGCCGCGTCGGCTCCGGTAGTGACTCTGCTACACAACTTTGCCCTTCATCTTCTTCTCGTGGCCGTCTTCTATCACGACGGCCACGCTGTTCGTTACCAGAACTAGCCTCCTGGGCTTCATTATGAGGGAGCACAGGGGCTTGGGGATTGACATTTATATTTAGTGGGGGGTTAAGTGGTTGAGTATTCATAAGGGGTGGAGGAGGTGCTTGGGAGTTTGTGGTGGCGAGTGTTTGCGAAATGAGTTGGTTCATTTGCTGTACAAAGGTTGGGTTAGCAATTAAATGAGTGAAGGGAAACAAAGTGGTGCTCCCTGCTTCAGTCAGGGGCACATTTTGGCCATTAGTGGTCTGGCCAGTTTGGTTGTTAGGGTGTTGCTCTTCAGTCAAACGAGCATTTCTCGATTGTTGACTCATTTTGTCTATTATGAAAAGGATAAGCGTTGAACTTTACCTGGTTTTCACTTAACTTGTTTTAGCCTGGAATTTGGACTGGACCAATACGGGCCCTCCTTCTAGCGCCAATTTGTTGACGTGCGTTTTGGTCAACAAGCAAAATATATAAGAGATTAAACACGTGGAAATATAAATATGCGTAATGCGCATTTATTTGTGGCTAATTATGCCTTTTTTGTGTAATGCCGAGCCGGATTATTGGGGTCGCTCTTTCTTACAACCACACATTTACAGATGTTTTTTCCTCTATTTTCTTTCTTGTCTTTTTCCTCTTAAGTGAAGCTTTTTATACCCCTCTAATAAGTGGGTTTTCAATAGTCATCTTTGCATTAATTAGTAAAATAATTTGAAAAGGACACATGTCCCCTCTAAGAGTGCATGTCAGCCAAGTTTTTGCCACTTGGCGACTCATATTAATCACACTCTGACACGTGGCGGCCTCTGGTGCTAATGGAACACTAAGTATGGGCAAATGGTTATTTTTCTGAATCTGTCGCGCATGCGTTTCCCGCCAAAATTTGGGCTCGGGGGTCGGGACTCGGTAGTCACGCTGTGGTTGGGCTCGGTAGTGGACGAGCCCAACCCATGACGTGTCGCCGGGCACCGTTGCTGACGTCACCTGCGGGCCCCCACTCAGATGTGTGCTGGATAACCACGTAGAGTAACTTTTTTTCAGCTCGGATCGGGTGTCATCACATATCGTGGGTATCCTAGAGGGTAAAAATTAAACCCTATATATATATATATATATATATATACTAATGTGTATTACATTTCTATCTCATAACCGAAAAAAATTACTTATATCTATCCTATTAGGATATGGGCGGTTGGGTAATTTTAGCATAATCTATGTTCTTATAAACTAGTACATAAGAACTAGTTAGTCAGGCTCACGTGTCAATATGTAATGCATCTCACCTTATATATCCATATTAAATGAGAGTAGTATTCATCCGATACGAAGAATACACGTGTGTGAATAAGTTTAAATGTCTTATTTATTGAAAAATGGATCAAAATAAAATACTTAAATGATAGACATTCTACTAATTAATTATATATACACGAGTCGTAACATTTATCAGACTTTAAATCGAGGATCAATCGGGTTCATGCGTTGGGGGAAAGCTCAAATTGGAACTTGTCCTCTGTTGCAGCAGGGGAATAAGAAATACTCCCTCCTATTCAAAATAAGTGTCTTTTTAGAAAAAAATACACATATTAATGAATGTGTTAAAATATCAAATGTACCTTTAATTAATAATAAATGTTACTTTGGAAAAACAAATTTAGGTATTAGTGTTAGTTGGGAAACAATATATTTAAGGGTAATTTGGGAAATTTTTTTTCTCGCCAAAAAAAAATTCCAAAAATTCTTTTTGTGAGAAAGACATTCTTTTTGAAAAAAAAAATCATGTGCCAAAAAGACACTTATTGTGAATAGGAGGGAGTAACAAATATGCTTGGGAGTTGGAACATAATTAATTTCCAAAAACATGTGGTTCATTTTGCTCCAACACTGCCACATACGTGGCCGACAACGTGTTTCTCAAGTTGTTAACCACGTGTACATTCAGCCTTTCTAGGCAATTTTTCTTTTTTTCTTTTTTCTATTTGGAAAAGCCAAAAGTTTGTCAGGCTCAGATGAGAAATTAGGATGCATAACCATAATTTAATAATTAATTAATTGCGTAATCAACTAGGGAGGGACTTTGACCACGTTGAAAACAAATGCCAATGCCCTCTCTCCTTTCTCCCCCCCCCCCAAAAAAAAAAAAAAATACCCTCTCCTTTTAAAGGATGAACCCATTCGTGGGAGCCCCTACTACCCTTACCTTAAAAGTTTGTGGAGAAGGTAAATCACAGGATGTGCCTCAACAAGTTAGTGTCTTGAGCTGTCATAAACTGAGTCACCACACAAGAAATCCTCCTCAACCCTGTTACCAGGGGGATTCGAACCTCCCACTACAAGAAAACATTGAAATTCCAACGGAAAAAATTTGACAAATTTCCGTTGGAATTATCAATTCCAACGGAAAATGAGCCATTGGTAAAATGGTCGTTGGAATGCCAAAATTCCAACGGAAATTCCAATGGAAAAATATTCCAACGGTAGTTCCAACGGTATTTGTCCGTTGGAATATTCAATTGTTGGAAAAAAATCCAACAAATATTCCAACAGTAATTCCAATAGAATACCGTTGGAATTTAGTCCAACGATGATTCCAATGGTATTAATCCATTGGAATATATAATCGTTGGAATGAACTCTAACGATTATTCCAACACTATTTCCAATGACATTATATTGTTGGAATTAATTCCAACGATAATTCCAACATTATATTTCCATTGGAAGTTAAGAAAAAATTCCAACGTTTTTTTGTTGGAAAACATTCAACAACAATTCCAACGGATTTTTTCCGTTGGAATTAAAAACATTCCAATTGTTGGAATGCTTCTATTAGCGACAACATGCAAATATAATATCATAAAAAGTCGATATCAAATATTTTCAAATGTATGATATAATTTGTCCATCACAAAAGAAACAAATCAACAATCCTAAAAGTAATAATATCATCACAACGACCCTCAAATCCTTCAACAAAAAATAAAGCCAACACAAACAAATTAACAGTCTCCATAATCATCATCATTCCTCACATCTTCATCAACTCCAAAATCCGCATTAGCATTTTTTGAATAAATGCGAATATATAAATAAAAATGAAAAAGAGTTGTCCTGACCACAGGCTGATCAAGTAACCAAAGGAAAGCCTGGAAACAAAGTCAAAAAAGATAACGAAATGGTCACAAGCCAACTAGATAGCTGAATGGTTGATGCCTCGTTAAAACCTTCCAAGGTAAAACCCACCCTTGGGGGAAAAACCCTTGGAAGGAAAAAGAGTACCCCCCATAAAAAGCGTCCAAAATGGGAAAAGAATCCTGAAGCCGAGACGCACTAGTTAACAAACCTCACTACAACATAAATGACATTAGGTAACACTCAAAAAATGTTACCTAATGGCCATACAATGTTACTATAGACAATAGGTAGCACTTTTATGGCGCTGCACTTGCCCGTGCTACCTATAGTCTAAGGTATCACTTTTATTAGCTTTTAGTAACACTTTTTCTAAGTGTTACATTAAGTTTTCTATTGGTAACACTTTGAAGCAATATTTCTAAAGTGTTACATATGAATCTTATGTAACACTTTTTTGTAACACTTTTATAGTTGTAACACTTTAAAAAAAAATATTTCTAAAGTGTTACATATGAATCTTATGTAACACTTTTTTTGTAGCACTTCGTAGAAATACTATTTTTTGCCACCAAGTAGATTCGAACCCACGACCTGTTATGTATGAAAGTGACAATTTGCCACTAAGCTAAGTTGATTCTTATTACAAACTTTTGCTTTGTTTTATATATACACATACACACACACACACACATATATATATATATATATTATGTATATATAATATATTTTATATAATAAAGATTATATTTTATAATATATGTTAAATTATATTATACATTATATATATCAAATTTTATATTGTATAGTATATAGTTTGAAAATCATATTATATTATATATTAAAGGACACAACAAATTAAAAGTATAAAAAATATATAAAATAAATTTACCGACTGATAATATTCAATCGGTAAAAATAAAAAATATATAAAAATATAAAATTAATTTACCGACAGATAAAAAAGTTCTAAGAGTAAAAAAAATTAAATAATAAAGAAAATAACGAAAAAATAATTTACCAAAATATAAAATTAATTTACCGACGATAAAAAAGTTCTAAGAGTAAAAAAATTAAATAATAAAAAAATAACGAAAAAATAATTTACCGATGGAAACAATTCCTAAGTAATTACCGACAACATCAATTTTCATTGGTAATTTTTTTTAACAAAGTAAAAAAATAAAAAAAAGGGTTTAACTATGGAATTGGTCTCCGTTAGTAAAAATAAAAAAATAAATAATAATAATAATAAAAAAATATATACATGCGCATATTCCGTCGGTATTAAGGCGAAATTAATTGCCTTCGTAAAAATAAAAAAATAAAAGCAAAACTAAAATACTTTGTAAAAAGAAAACAAAAATTCAGTTAAAAAAAAAGCAGTACATGATGTCTACAATTTTTAGCTTTGGTGACATCAATTAATTAAATTAATCTTTGACATGATTTAATGATAGTTATATAATTTTGTGTTACTAAAATATAGCTCAAAAAGTGTTACAATCAATAAAATATAGTGTTGCCAAGAGTGCTTCTTAAATAAAGTGATACATATTTGCGTTACAAAAGAAATAACAAAAACAAAGTGATACTTAAAAAGTGTTACTTATATAAAAGTGTTACATATAAGCGTTACATATTGATAAAAGTATTACCTATTTGCGTTACAAAAGAAATAACAAAAAAAAGTGATAATTAAAAAGTGTTACTTATATAAAAGTGTTACATATAAGTGTTACATATTGATAAAGTGCTACAAAAGTATTACATAAATATTATAATGTAAAAAGTGTTACAAATGTGTGTTACATATGTACCTTATGTAAAAAGTGCTACAAAATTTGTGTTACCTAATGTCATTTATGTTGTAGTGCCTTTAGTTAGATTGACCAACATAATCCTGAGTAAGAGACGAAACGTTGTCCACTAGGGGCGCGTCCCACCACGTCGCAGAATGCGACGTCTTGCTAAGAATATCCGCCACCCGGTTGCCTTCCCGAAAAATGTGAGAGACCACCAAATCCATCTGAGAAAGAAGGTGCAGAGTGTACCACCACATGCTAAGATGGCACTGAGGTACCTCCGCGAATCTCTTCCGCAACAACTCAACCACATATACCGAATCCGACTCCAGCTAGAGCTGATTCCAGCCTTTCACAAAAGCGTAATAAATTGCCCGCATGGCCGCCGTCAACTCCGCCTCAAAGGCAAAACCCAAATCGCATCGTTCCACAAAGCAACCGCGAAAGAAGCCTCTGCAGTTTCGAAAAACCCCAAAAGCTGTGAGACGCCCGACGCCCCTAAGGCACTGCCGTCCGTGTTGACATTGATCTAGCCCGGCAAGGGTTTTTGCCAAGTAACCTGCACAATCTTCGGAGACTGTCTTGGACGCCCAGGAACACAAAGTCTGCGAAGAATAAATAGATCATGCTGATCATTATGCATGCAACCCCGGTCTAAGGAAGAAGACTCCAGAATAAGAACACGAAGGCGAAGGATGGCCGCCTCCACTGTCCAGTACTTGTCGTTAAAGGTCAAGTCATTCCTAATCTGCCAGATGAGCCAAATACCGGATAACACTGCAATTCGCCATAAGAAAGCCACCTGCTCACTGAAATAAAAACCCATTAAACGCACTAGAAATTCATTAAAGTTATAAGACATAAAATAGCGGATATCAAAAGAGTCAAAAATCCACCGCCAAAGAGCCCCTGAAAAAATGCAAGAAACGAATAAGTGATCAACAGATTCAACATCTGCACAACAAAGCCCACAAACCGATGGACCTGTGAAGGAACCCTGCGATGCAGAACATCCAATACCGCCAGTCGATTATGGATGACTCTCCATGCTACAATCGAACATCGTTCCAGAATGTGAGGTGACCAAATCCAAGAACCCCATTGAACCACCTGGGAATGAGGCGCAGGTAGGAGTAAGCCGACTTCGAAGTGATAATCCCATCCTCAGAATGTAACCAGGCGCGCGTATCCGTCGAAGCTGGAGTGATGGGGACTCTAACAATATCCCGGACTATATCCAAATATGCCTCTATGAACGAGAAAGTGAAGTGCCAAGATCCGTCATAAAAGTAATCCAAAATGCGATGCCAAAATAGATGCCTGTACTCTTGCAGAATACCAATCCTATCGGTAATGGTGTAACCCAACCAGTTGTCAAGCCAAAATAAAACGATGGAATTCCCTTCGGGGATCCATCGAGAGTCTTCTAAGAAACCCGAAATCCCCGGCCGAATCCCGCACCAGATTGAAGAGGGGATGAACGAATGGCGTGGAGATCCAACTGATGTCAAAAAATATTTTCTAAGGGTATTGTAGACCAAAGTGTTTGAAGTCATAATCTTCCAATCCATCTTCATAAGGAAAACATTGTTGGAAACAACAATGGAACAGACGCCCAGTCCACCTTCAGCCCGGGGCATACAACAACGATTCCAGCTAACCACCACTGACCCCTTAGAGTTGACATTACCAGTCCAGATGAAGTTACGCATGGCCTTTTCCATTTTCCGTAACAAAGTCCTAGGCCACTTGTAAACCATCATCGTATGCACAAAGGAACTGGTAATCACCGAATTTACCAAGCACACGTGACCAACAATAGACAGAGATGTCCCTTTCCACCTTCTGAACTTAAGAATAATCTTGTCAAAAACCGGTTGCAGATTTGCCATCTTAGGCGCACCCTTGAAGATTGGGGCGCCCAAATAGACCGTGGGGAAGGCCCCAATATGAATACCCGTAATCATCTGAATTCGGCCATGCACATGATTAGAGACCTGACTGCCAAAATAAACTTTAGATTTGTGTGGATTGAAAATCTGACCCGATATATCAGCGTAGAGATTAAGAATCTGCATAATAGAGCGTGCATTCGTTGTCGAGGCCCCGCACATAATCACAATATCATCCGCATACATAATAGATGAGGGAAAAACGATCCGCTTAGGCGCCATGAATGGCTGAAGCTGATTCCGGGTGACCGCCTCATCAATAAATCTACTCAGAACGTCTTCTGTGATGCAAAAAAGAAGAGGTGATAACAGATCCCCCTGTCTAACCCCTCGAAAGTAGGAGAAGTAACCCACAGGTGACCCATTCAGAAGGACTGAAATTCTGGAAGATTGAAGAATAATTTCAATCCAGTGAACGAACACTTCTGAGAAACCAAAGCGATGTAAAACGTGTATTAGAAAACCCCAATTAACAGTATCAAAAGCCTTGCGGATGTCAATCTTTAAAATTATATTGGCGTCATTCGGCCCCTGCAAAATATTGAAACCTTCCAAAACCAAAGCAATATAGTCATGAATCTGCCTGCCCGGTATAAATCCAAACTGTGTAGGAGACAAATAAGAAGAAATGATAGAACCCAGTCGAGTTGCCAAAATCTTAGTTATAATCTTAAAAAGAAAATTGCTCATCACAATTGGCCTGAAGTCCTCAATCGCATTCGCCTCCTTAGTCTTTGGGATGAGTGCCATAAAACTAGCGTTCAATCCTGTTGGAAAGGATGCAGTAACGAAAAAATAACGGACAACCGCCACCACATCCTCCGAAATAACATCCCAAAAGTGCTGGTAGAACCTCCTGTTGAAATCGTCCGGGCCCGGAGAACTGTCCAAATCCATATCGAAAGCCGCTTCCTTAATCTCTAACTCCGAAGGAATAGCTATCAAGTGAGCATTATCAACCGTGCTAACCATAGGAGAAATAACCTGGTCAACCAAAGTGTAATCCAAACTAGTATGTCCCGTGTCTGCGAAGAGGTCCGTATAGAATGAAATAATATGATTTCCAAGAATAGCCGGATCATCCGAATAAATACCATCGACCATCAGACCCTGTATCCCCGATCGTCCATTCCGAATCTGACAATAGTGATGAAAAAATGCCGTGTTGCGATCCCCATCCTTTAACCAAGCCGAGCGGGCTTTCTGCTGAAGAAATTCGGAGTGCATTAACAACGTTTGAGACAACGCATATTGAGCATCAAGTTCCATGTCATGGCGCGCCTCAGTGAAGCCCTCGGACTCAATATCTGCCTGAATCTGATGAACTAACTCCATCTGCCTATCCACCTGATGGTTAACTTCCCCAAAGACGTCCTTATTCCAAACTTTAATAGTCAGTCGCAACCTCTTGAGTTTCCACATGACACGCTTCAGAGGGTTGGGCGACGCACACGGGAGTGCCTAAGAGGCCTTAACAATGTCCTGGAAAGAATCATGCTGAATCCACATGCGCTGAAAACAAAACGGAACCGGACCCTTGGTAATGGAAGATGAACAAGAGACCAAAATGGGGTGGTGATCAGAGCCGATGTGAGGAAGAACTAAGCCCTTAACAAATTGCCTAAAAGAGAAAAATGGACAAGTTGCTAGGGCTCGATCCAACTTAGCCTGAAGGAGGGATAGAGGCCTTTGGGGGGAGCACCAAGTAAATGAATTCCCTATAGTCGGTGCCGCAAATAAACCAGCATCCTCCAAAAAGTACCTGAAGTCCTAACAAGAGGCTTGGGATAAAATACCACTGCCAGAGCGCTCATGATGTCCCAATACAACGTTAAAATCCCCAATGAGCAGCAAATCAGTAAGACCCAAATTCTTCAACTCCAACCAAAGCGCACGCCGAGCAATATGATCACACAAACCATGAGCAAAACCAATATAGAAAACCATATAACCAAATTGAACTTGCAAAATAATACATTGAGAGGAAGACCAAACCTGACTCTGGACCGTAATGCTAGCATCGCAGAAGACCCAAATATCCGGACGTCCATTAGACCTGAAGTTCGATCCACGAACCTCAGCCCAAACTATTCCAAAGAAGAATCCAAAATCGATGAAATATTCACTTTAGGCTCACAAATAGCCAAAATGGGAGGTTTATGTTTATGACATAACGCCTTAAGAACATGACGAGACGCAATGTTCTCAATCCCCCGGATGTTCCAGAAGATGCTATTCATTGAGACGAAGGAAGGGGTGGTGCCTGTGATGACCTCACAGTAAAAATAGGAGTGTGGTGTGCTGCAGAATCTGACGACTGCGAATTAGCCACTTCATCTGCATAATCTGCCCATTTCTTTGAAGCGCAAATTCTAACTCATTCGCCCCCCGGGCGAGCCGCTCAATAGTAACGTCATGAATTGCTGGTGAAGGACCCGTAGTAACACTCTGGATTAATCTGGATTTAGCCGAGTCCAGGGAGCTATCCCAGAAGGCACGACTCAGAGTCCGAATAGGCTTCTCCAACGGATGCTGAACCGTAAGAGGCAGAATAATGGGGAGGGGCTGGAGCTGGAAGAAGAGGCCTTGGGAACCGATTCCGTTGCTGGATAAGTGGACTGAGAGTCTGTCGACGGCTGATCGGGGGTGTTATCTGAAGCAAGAGCCTCAAAAGTGTTACTCATATGTAAATCAGAAGGGCAAGTGACTATTGCACAGGTAGGGGATCCTGCTCGCATAGTCGAACCCGTATTTTTCATTGAGTCATCAACGACCTTGCCCTAGTCCTGCTGCATAGGACGATAAACCTTTCGAACCCTGGAGCGCCCACACTGAACTGAGTTTTGACGTGTTGCCGGAACCCTAGGACGTCCCTGGTCAGGTGATGCACGCCTTTCCGTAGCCGAATCGCCCGCGTTATGAAGACGACAAGAAGCCGTCGAGTGTCCCGTAATGTTACACCTGGAACAAAACTCAGGGAGTTTCTCATATGTGACTGACACAAAGGAGCACTGTCCAATACGTTCCACCATGATGTGGTCCTCCAAATCTGCATTAGCATCATTAAGCATACCATTTGGTCCATTTCCAAAATTTTCATCATGAACAGTGGGTTGCACCCTTGAAGAAGAGGCATCATGGCTAGAGGAAGGGCGTGATACGCCCGTGAGCTTCTCCAAAAAACTACGGATGGAAGCCAATTCACTCTCTAAACGCTCCTCAATAGTATTCATACGGTCGCATAGCTTTTTAACATCAATAGATTGAGTGGCTTTAGACTTCAAACCCGAAGAACAATAGAAAGTCACCTCAGATCCAAATCCGTATGATTTGCCTATCTTATTGTTCCCTCGATTGGCCTCATAAAAGAGAACAAATTCATCCAGTTCAGTTTCACCTTGTGATATTTTACTTTTCTTCAACTTCTCATAAGAACCTTGCACACAAAATACAAAATGTGCAAGAGATAAAATTAAATAATATGAAATTTATGACACATAAAAAGATATTATGAAACCAAACATGAGATACTTACGTAAAATATTTCAGCTTTAGAATTCGTCCACTTGCCAGTTTTCTCATCATAGTTTAGCTTATGATACACCTCGGGTATGGTGGCTTCCCTCCCCAACTCCAATCCCTAAAAGAAACACAAAATATACACATCATATATTCCTAATAAACATAATACACCACACATCTAATCTTGTGTAGAATGTGTGAGGAAATGTAGATAATTAGTCATGTTTGACATACATGTATAAACTTACACTTAAAGTTTGAAATTTCTTAAACTGAGTTATGATACATACATGTATAAACTTACACTTTATTAATTACAATGCTACTGACAACATGGTGAGATGAAGAGGAATAAATAATGTATTCTCTTATATACATGAACAGACACCCAAATCTGCTTCTACTTTCCCCAGAAAGTGGAAGAAAACAAAATAATACACAATTCATTAGGCAACAACAGTTTTTTAAGAGGCTATCATGGGTTGTTCACAAAATGCTTTGAGGCAAAGTCAGAACATTTCTTCTGCAAGATGCATGCTAGGGCATTTTGGCAGGACATGGTTCTGAATACACGTATGAAACAAATGCTCAAAGCTGCTTTTGTTAACAAATTCAATAGTAGCAGCAATATATTGAGGGACTTTGTGTACAATTTATTATTCAGAATCATTGTGGAGCTACATAGATTATGCCAAGGTGTCTCAGACAACATCTCAATGAATATGAGAGTAAATATAACCATAGACATATTGAGAAACTATCATTAGTGAAAGAAATCTTCCTTGACCTCAAGCTATATTACATCTACTGAATCAATAACGAACTAGAATTTGAGACCTTATCGCAGTGGTTCATGGCCTATGTGGACCAAATTTTAAAATATAGATCAAACAGACTCAATGAGTTGTGGTTGCATATGAACAAAATGTAGCCAAAAACATTAAAAATACAAATATATTGCCGTGAACCTTTCGTATACATCAAAATTAGAAACTTATTGGCTTAATCTATGCTAATATGCTATTGGACAAGTTTTCAGAGAATAAACATGAAATCTAAAGTGATTGATTGAAACTGAGCCCTGTTCAGTAATTAACAATTTTATAGTAATGAAACTGAGCCCTGTTCAGTAATTAACAATTTTGTAGTAATTCAAAGCAAAACTAAGCCAATCCAAGATAACAAGTTAAATGAGACATTACTTGCAGTATTTATAAACAAAGGAGATTTTACAAGCAGTTTGATACACATAGAAGAGACATTCTAAAACCATTTATAAAAGATATCTTAGCTAGGCATGAAAAACTTATTTGGCCAAGCTTTTCAAGCAGGGGGACCTCCTGGTCCTTCTAAGCTAATTTGTCGATCTATGTTGCAGAACAACAAAAGATTAGAATTCTACCGGAAAAAATATTACTTACTGCACCAATTGGTAAAACTACCACTCACAATTTTGGATTCTTTCTTGTGCAACTCCTCAAGAGCCCTATCTAGTAATCCACATTCTTCCAATAAAGAAATCCGAAAGCATATACTATAATTATTTTAAAGAGTGAAAAGACGGCATGAAAATGTAATGGAATTTATCATGACAACTCCTGTTTTTAAACAGAGAAGAAACTATAAAATAGACTGCCACAAAAGACACAAACTAAACAATCTAAGCAGAAGCTAAATAAATGTCTGAAGTCTACAGAAACGCAAAGATTGTCGTCTAAGTCCAGTCATTCAACATGCGGGCAATAACGAATGCTTTTACTGTAAATGTACCAAAGACAGGCAATGAGATATATAGATACTCTTTCTTTACTATTTCAGGGTAAAACAAGAAGTAAAATACACACCAGGTCTTTGAGATATTATTTTCCAAATAAGATGTGGACAACAAAACATAACAGAAAACCATATACTTTTCTCCAATTATAAGAATGGATCCTTTCCTCATACATCTAAATCACAACATTCCCATTTCTTAATCCTTGACTGAAAGCATGCAACTATTCCCTTTTCTAATTTTCCTCAATATAGATTAACAAAATAACAAGAGGTATATCAATTTGTGTTTACAAACATAGGCAATCCTCAATATAGATTAACAAAACACAATGAATACTCAGAATTTATTATATTTTTAATAACTACAGATTTAGCTTTCTCAAACCTCAACAATTCACTTACAACTCAATATACAAATAATATGGAAATAATCTTACTGCAAACGATCGCATTAGTACCAATAGATGAAGACATATAGTATTTTTTATTTAACAGCAAAAGCTCTTGAAACGATAGTAAGTCTTGACTACCAATAAGCATAAAAGCAAGCATTCATATAATACTCTATAACTCAAAGCCCAATTCTAATTGTATTTGGAACAAGAAGAAAACATTCGCGAATCGTTTTCAGGCAATTATCAACCAAAGCTTTCTCGGCAGGCCTGAGAAGTGACAGTTCGATTGAACATGAAAGTAAAAAATAACAATAAGTAGCATAAAATCAAGGACAAAAACAAGGCGAAATTCCACAAATAAATCCATTTCGAAAATAAAATCCTAGAGTCCCTAAAACTTACCAACCGAGAATATGATGGTGCGAGCGGGGGCGACGGAAATCTCGAGCTGATACGGGTGGAGTGACGGGCGGCGATGGGCGGAATGACGGGCGGCGATGGGTGGTGTGACCGAAATGAGAAACAGGTTTGAGAAAATGAATCACAATTTCATTTTGGGAATTTTCTGAATTTTGCTTTCTAACTAATGTTGAGAAAATGAATGTTGGAATAAACGATATGCGGAGAAAACCTGACTTCAGAAATTATTTGCAAAATAGAAGCAGAAGTTGTTTGCAAAATCACTTTTTTGGGAGAGTGGAGACTTTCAATCTCTGTTTTTTGTCTGTCAAATGTATTTGCAAGCCTAGAAAAAAGGGCTTTAGTTTTTTTAACTAAAATTGCTATTGAACCTAAAATTGTTGTTTTCTAACTTGCTATTGAACCAAATTTTAGTAATATATATATATATATATATATTTCTGTTATTCGATTCGATTAACCAAAATTTTAGAGAGGAACCGAACTGAATAACGGAAATTACAAAAAGTAAAAATCGAACCAAAATTTTTGTCTCAGTTTTGGTTCGAACCGATTTTTTGATTTTGGCTCGGTTTGGCCGGTTAACCGAAATGTGCACAATTCTGCTTATTCCAACGATTTTGTTTATCACTTGAATTAGTGTTGCAAATTTATTGTGATATTGGAATTTCTGTTGGAATTTAATATTCCAACAAAAATTCCAACCGTTTATTCTAATAGTCTTGTCTACTGTTGGAATTTATGTTGGAATTTTTCCAATAGTATTTTCAATGGTTTATTCCAACTATTTTATTTACCATTGAAATTACTATTGGAATTTTCCAACGGTTTATTTTGGTGTTGGAATTTTAATTCCAACGGACATTCCAATAGTTTATTCCAATGATTTTGTATACCATTGGAATTACTGTTGGAATTTTCCAACGATTTGTTGTGGTGTTGGAATTTTCGTTGGAATTTCTAAAATTCCAACAATTTTTTTTTGTTGGAATTATTCTGTTGGAATTTGATTGTTTTCTTGTAGTGTCCACGCTGTTGGTGCTAGCAAGCAGACAACACGTTGCTCATGTTCTTTACTAGTTGAGCTAATATACAGACTATACATATAATTATGAGGTCTTTAGAGATGTTAAACGGATCAAGCTATTGGTTCAAATTACTGCGAGCTTTGGGATTAATAGTCTTCGGACTAAATGGGCTGTCAGTATTAGAACCTAACCCTAACCCTAGCGGACTTCGGGCTAAACGAGCCACTATCGGGCTAAAAAATTAAAAATTATTTTTTTAACTATAAAAATTTAAATTCGAACATATACAACATTTACATTTAACATTTTAAGTTAAAGTATTCATCATAAAAAAAGTCTTGCATAATTTCTAATTTCATTGCATTAACAAAATTCTAAAATTAAATTTTTTATGATGTAAATTAACTAAATTTTAAATATAAAACTATAATAATAAAAGCTAGCATTATATACCTATATAAAATGGAAAAAAATAACACTTTTTCTGAAATTACCCGTATGGCTTTAAGTTAAAATTTTCAAAATTATATATTTAAATCTAAAATTTTAAACTTCATCATATATTACATTTAAGTTTAACATTTAAAGTTAATTTATTCATTACAAATAAAATCTTGCATAGTTTATAGTTACATTGCATTAACAAAATTATAAAATTACATTTAGCATATCATTTAGAAATATAATTTATATCATAAATAATCTAATCAAACTTCGTGATATTTAATTATTTAGACTAAAAATCAGAAAGCTTAGTTTAACAATAAAACAAATAAAAAAAAAGAATTTTATCGAGAAACAGTACTTGTTTGGTAAATTTGTTTCTTTTTTTTTTTGATTTTTTTTTTGAGCAAACTTTTTTGGTAAAGATAAGGAAGATGTAAAATTTGAAAAATATATTTACTAGCAATAAGTAATAAAAATAGATATATAATATTATAATTATATTTATTTTCTAAAAAAAAAAAAATGCGGCCTAGCGGGCTAGTTCGATTAACCTTCGGGCTAGCCCTAACAGGCTTCAGGTTATATGATCCGGGCAAAAAAAATCGGACTTGAACGAGCCAAAATAATTCGGTCTAACCCTCTTTTATCCGATTTAAACGGTCTGGGCCAACAGGCTGCGGCCCTTTAAACATCTCTAAGGTCTCCATTTTGCATTGTGTCATGTGCATTTTCCTAATTATAATTTTATTAATTTTATTTTCTTGCATTGTAATAATTTTAAAATAACATCAGACAATTTGCGGGAAATATTAATTATCATTTTTTATTGATGAAGTCAATATATATATATATATATAATACATTAGAATCATGAAGGTAAATTCAAGACCATATATTTGAATTTGAGCAATCAAACTCTGATTTTTCATAAAACTGCACATGGCGCAACTTCATGGCTCATTGCGTTTAATTCATATTTAGATCCTTAATAAGTGTGAAGATTGATGTCATACTTTTTTCTCAAGGCTTCAATAGTAAATTCAGATGCAATTTTATTTTCGAAAGATGTTCGTATGTAAAAATTGGGGGCAAAGAGTTTTGGAAAAGCTGATCGTGTAACAATAAATGAAAAATTAACACACATATATAGGAGAACAAAGTAGAGTATTTAAGTAAATAGGAGACAACAAAACATAGTTTTGGTGACATTGTAGATTTTATTAGATTTATTTTTTTGGAGATATTTTTATTTTTTGTAGATTTTGTCATGTGTTTTATTTGTTCACGTTGTTAAGTCAATTTTTAATTTTTCAAAATTTTGATGTGGGGGAATGTATTGCATTGTTTGGATTTTTTAATTATCATGTTCTATTCGAGTTTTCATATTTGTATTTTCCATGCACGGACTGTATTTTTACATAAACAACTTTTAGTGATTTGAAAAAGTCTAGAATCTCAAAAAATATTTAAAATATAAATATAAATAATATTGATTATAAATCATATGATTAAAAAATAGAAAAATAAATTATTATATTCTTTGAAAAAACATCTTTAAATAATTTTTTTGGTTAATAACAAAGTTTGTGAATGTGAATTGTATCTATTTATATAGCAAATTATCTATAAGAAAGTAAAAGTTTGAAAAAAATTAACTGTCCAATGCTTAATATTTAATATATTATATTTTGAATATAATCAATTATAAAATAAATTCCAATATTTTTTTAGGGTTTTGAAAACTGAACAGTTGTTAGAATTATTAAAAGGAATTAAGAAAAAATAATCTTTTATGTCTAGCAACTTTGTTTTAGGGGAAACGAAATATTTAAAAAACAAAAATTATTCTATTTTTATACATGCATAGATGATGGCTCGAAAGCTATTCTAAAAACCTTAGGCAAGTGCACATATCATTTTATGGTTTAGTTTACCGAGTACCGAGTGTCATTTTCATGAGCATTACGAGTACTAGTATTATTACCATCTTTTCGTTATCTAATCTATTAATTTTCATATGTTTGTGTTGTAAAAAGAAGAAAATAAAGAATCTAATTAATCAACAAATACAAATGATTGAATAAATGCAATATATGAGATTAAGAGATAAAAATGTGTTTGAACGTAAATCCATCTAGAACGTTTTCATGATTTTAACAAAAATAAATACGACCATGAACCCTTAAGTAATTACCATCTCTTTTTAACATAATCTCATGCTTCATGGACCGTAAAAATTCCCAATTTAAGTTAAACCCTCTTTCAAGGTGAAAAACTCCTAATTTCAAGTTGATTAACTAAAATCTCTTTCTAGTTAGAACCCCCAAGGTTACATTATAAGGATTTATGAATTCCCATAGTAGGTTTGGCCATAATCTGGAAGATTTATGTCGTTCAATATCTAGGATTGCATGCAACTCCTTTCACTTAGATTAATTCTTTCTCACCATAAATCTCTCGATTACTCGATGAGGAATAAAATTCAAATCAATATATCCGGAATATTAACTCGAATGAATGAAGTATAATATAAGTGAATCGAATAAAATATAAAGATTATATTAAAAACATACAAGCCATAATCACAAATCTATTCTAGAGTTCATTTTATTCAAACATAAAAGATTTAGCTACACATGATTTTGACAAAAGAATAAGCTACACATGAGGATTTAATTGTTATAAACATGGTGTACTTATCTTTTCTCAAAATTTCTAATAGGTTTCTTTTTTGAATGCTTCCAATGATGTTGCTCCAAGCTCCCTCTTCCAAGCTCCTTAATCCCAATTCTTTTCTCCCTCTCTTCTCACTATATGTAATTTGGTCTAGAAAATCTGAATATTATGAATTGAATGAATGTATGAATTCTTCTTCAACCCATACTCTTGGCTTTTATAGAAATTATTCTTGTGCAAGAACACATTAACAATGTCATCCTTGATAAACAATTGTTCCACTTCCTTAGTTGGGTTGTTGAATCCTTGTTTTCATGTGATAATGTTGGAAGGTAGGGACTTAGTGCAACAAAACGAGGTGTTAAAGGTGCTCAAAAGTGGTCAAAAAGCTTGGTTGGTAAGTTTTCCACAAATTCTGCCAGAAATTCTTGCTGGAATGTGATCCGGACACGACCATGTTGAGCAATTATGCATTTCTTGAACAACTGGACATGACCGTGTTGGCCAATACGGCCTGGCCGTGTCAGAGACTGTCTAAGTCTTCAAATGCTTCATTTTTGTCATGTTTGAACATGGTCGTGTTGCGCGACACACCCTGGCTGTGTTGGGCTTAAAGGCCCCGAAATGATGCATTTAGCATGGGAATTCGAGCGTTTTTACATCCATAAACCACATGGTATGTTTTCACATGAATCCATGGCCCGAAATTCACCAAAAATAGCCCCGAATGATCAATCTACTGTTTGATAAATGTTTTTATCATGATTTTGATGATTTTATTTTAATGTGTTTTTACACCAAAACAATGTTTCTAAGTGTTTTTACTCCCGATCGATATAAACTGTTTTTACTAATTTTTCGGAGTATTTCTTGAAGTTTATTTTCGACAAAAAATGGACAACACTTCTATCTCGTGTTGGACCGGTCGCCCTATAGGGCATCCCGTGTCTGAAGTTGATTTTAGAAACAGAAAACGGGATGGACACAAAATGCGGGGAGGCCGACCGACCCTGAGAGGCCGACTGCCGTGGCGTCGGCCGTCGGCCGATCGGTGCTGCGTGATATGATGGTTGTTCTTTGTATTAGAAAATCAAGAGCTCAACCGGTCAGCACATGGGTCGACCGGTCGCCCTGTGCAATTTTTCAGTGTTTCTTTTCAACGTCTATTTCTGCGCGACCGGTCGCCCTACCGTTTTGACAGCAAAATTCTAGCCGTTGACAGCATACACATTTTCCTTAATTTGTGGGATTGATTTCTAACAGCTATATTCTTGATTTTAATTGTATTTTTCTGTAGATTTTCAATCCCCAAGAGGAGCCTATCCATGATCAATCATCTCCTATAAATAGAGGAAGTTTTGGAGCTACAAGTACAACCAATATACACAACACAACAAGAGATACACTCAAGCAAATATTTGTTCTTTCATTGTCAATATTCTTGTTGTAATAGCCTAAGGTCTTACACTTTCACATCTTGAGGTCTAGGCTTATTTCTTGATTACACATGCACTCAAAATTGTATTATTCATTATCGAGTTGTAATCTTGAATTTGTGGTCATCATTCAACACAAGATATCCTTGTGAGTGTTCTTGTGGTAAGAACACACTTGGGTGATCTAGGTGTTAAGTGTAAGAAGATTGTGGTAATCTTCTTGTTGAAGAGTTTGGTGCTCTTTGAGGTGCTAGAGAGTTTGGTATTCTTCAAGTTGGAAGATTGTGGTGATCTTCACAAGGTGCCGTTGCAAGAAGATTGTGGTAATCTTCAAGGGAGATTGTGGTAATCTCCAAAGAGGTGTTGTAAGGTGATGTTGTATTAATTGTGATAATTAATAAAATAATTTTTTATTTTGAAATCTATCCTAGAGATACTGGGGTGGTAGAGGATTAGGCTCTAGGTGGGTTGAAGCTCTATAAATCGATGCGTGTTGTTTACTTCCCGCACTTCCATTCTTGTCTTGGCTTATTACATTCGAAAAAGAGGGCATACTCGAGAAAATGGGCATAATCTATTCACCACTCTAGATTATCGTAGCCACTTGGACTTACATCTACACCAATAAAATCACCTCACAGTAATATGAACCATGTGCAATCATTAACCTACGAAACCAACAACAAAACAACTTAAATCATACTCAAATAAACAAGTAAAACATGCATAAAAATACACTTATCAAACCATCTCCAACTTAGAACTTTGCTTGTCCTCAAGCAAAACATAAAACCATAATGAGGGATTCAATATATCACAACACACAAGGAATATATTTTTCTCAACACATTGAACATAAGCTGTCAAGTTCTTAGCCCTCTCAGCCTGAATTAACCATAAAGTAAAAAAATAATTTTGCAAAATGATCTATTGTCAAGTAAGACCTTAATATTAGAGGGCATGATTCAGACTTGAATTCATCACTCTACAAATACTGATAGTTATGAACAACTTCAATCAATAACACCATGAAAATACAAGAACTCACAGATATTTGTAATTAGTCTACTAGTTATATAACTGAGCTTCTTGAACTTTATTAGAAACACAAGCAATATACATTCTTCTTTTTTTTCTTTTTTTAGGACGTTCATGGCATGCTTCCACTAGTTTTAAATTTTGAATTTCAGCTCAAAAGATCCTAGGGTGGTTCTCCATACTAATATTTGTGCCGCTGTTTTACGTAAAAGACAAACATCAGACTCGTGAATGCTCCTAGTTACAAAACAATAACAAATAAATGAGTATAACCTTGATTGGTCCATTTTATTTTTGTTTTTTTTCCTATTCTCTCTTTTTGTTTTCACTAGCTTGGTTTAACAACTAGCTTACCATTACTAAATCGAGAGTTCTTGGAGTTTCATAGTCCTAAGTATCATCGTATATGCTTTAACAAATCAAATATCATAGTGTTAGAAGTCTCGTCTAAATTCAACCCACATCCATGTGAATCTGTTCAAGACAATCAATTGCTTTGTATTTAAAACAATTTATAAAGCTAATTCATGTGTAATTGGGCCAAGTTATTGACTAACAAGTACTCAATTTGTTTCTTTGAAGATTCATTTCTCCCAACAACAGACTCAAAATAAAAACAAGCATATAAACACTCTAAGCTCAAATTCATATGCTTTTTAATCTGAGAACAACTTATGGTTGGATATCTTGGTCAAGTCCATGGAGTGTCTGAGAGCTATCATTTTCATTTCCCACTCACCTGGGAGTGCTCTTAGAATCTTTATGCACATTTTCTTCTGTGTATACTCCTTGCCTAAAGCAGACAGTTCATGTGTAATCTCTGTGAATTTAGCATCCAGCTGATCCAGTGATTCTCCTGTCATCATTTTGAAATTCTCAAACTTTTGCACTGCGACTGTAAACTTGTTCTCCTTTATCTACTTTGAGCCTTCACAGATAAGAGTCATCTTCTCCCATATTTTTTTGGCAGTCCTACAAGATTTAACTTTGTTAAACATGGCTTTATCTAAAGTTCTGTACAAGATATCTTTGGCCATATTATCCAGGTTGTATCTGCGTTAATCCTCATTTGTCCACTCGCATATGGTTTTATCCACCTCTGCAGGTCTTTCAGCATCATCTCCTGATGCTTTTACAGTTGTGTTCATTTTCGTGATTCTAATGGGTCCGTCTTCAATAACAAACCACATTTCATCATGTAGTGTAGAGAGATGTGCATGCATGCGAATTTTCTAATCATCAAATTTGTCAATAATGAACATAGGAATAAATGATAGATTTGGTTCCATGATAATAACTTTGAAAAAAATTTGAAAACTCAAGTGTTGATGTTGTGAAATGAATGAGATCTAGTTCAGTAACCAGTGCGGAAGGTTCTTTGAACCAACCGCACCGATACCACTTGTAGGTCCCAAATGGTGCGAGTTAAGTCTAGAGGGGAGGGTTGAATGAACTTAACCAAATTTTTTATTTTAAATAAACAGCTAAGTCTCTTGAGAGACAGCTGAGTCAAACTTCAGCAGGAGAGTTAACTAAAGTAACAGTGACTTTGTTACAATAGTACAACAATCTAAGCTTAGCCTTTATCACACAACTGGCTTCACTTCTGGGACTCCACTCTTCGTAAGGCAACTGCCTCACTACTTCAGCTCTTCAAATTTTCAGGACTTGATCACCCAACCCTTCTTCGGATTTGAAACAGGTTCGAACTAGAAACTGACTATATCTCCACAATGGACTTCTTCAGATTTCTTTAAGTCCTTCAACTGCTTTACCCCATAAAATGAGTCTTCTCCCTCATTTCATGGATGACTCTGCTGTAAGTCTTCAGAAAGACACAACTATTGTACTTGACTAAAGCTCTTTTGATCCACTCAACTGCGACTCAGCTGAATCTTCTCTGCATTCTTCAGTAAGTCTTCTGCATCTTTAAATTAGTTGCTTAATGACTCAACTAATTTTCTAACTATTACAAAGTTGAGATTACATACGGAATTGGGATGCCAACTTTCTATTACTAAGTTTTCTAATCATCGTCAAAATCTATACAATAAATTTCCTAACAAAAATCATGTAGAGCATGAAAGTAATCTAAAAATGATTTTGATATGTTGCACATGTATTTTGAAAAATGTTTAAGTACCAAAAGTTTGAATAAAATGAGCATGATCTAGAAATCTTGCATATTAAGGACATGCATGCTTAAATCTTGTGATTTCTTGTGAAATTCTTGAATAATATTTTAATGCATGTATCATATGCTCAAAATTATAATATTCACTTGTTAAGTATTCTGGAAATATGAAATTGTACTTGATTTTGGATTATTGGACCATTTGTGCAATTTTTGGACTTTGAAGACTATTTTGTAAATACCAAAACTATTCATGGACCAATCTAAAATTATCAAAAACATGAGTTTTACTGGAATGTAATAATTATATTTTAAGTTATTAAGAAAAGTTTAAGTGTTTGGGTTAAGAAATCCAAGAAATCTAATTATTGGAATTTAAGGACTTAAATGTGAAAATCTAAAAGTTTAAGGACCAAACTGAAATTTTCAGAAACTTTACAACCCATGTACCTGGACAATATATAACCTTTATTTTGTAACATTATGAACCTCTGGTTTAGTTTCATAATAATCGGACTTCAAATGAGTCCTTAAGAACATAATCGTTTTTTGGATTAGAAATATAAGGGACCTAAATTGTAGATTTTTCAAAAACTATTTTGTCCCATAACTCTACTGTTCTAAATGACATTTTAAATTTGGAATCACCCTAAAATTCCTCCCGATTTGGGAGATACGTATTTTTAAAGCTCGAGTAAAATAATATTTTTTTGGAAAATAAGGGACCAAACTGTAAAATTTTGAAAACCTGACCCCAACCTTCTGGAATTCAATCTTTCTGGAATTATTGACGAATTTTGAAACTGATCTCACCTTTTCTCGACTTCTGGACCAAGACTTATTGAATTTTAAAAACAGATAAGAACGATTTTCAATAAAAACTACTTGTAAGATTTTCATTTTACTCAAGATCCTAGAAAGTCTATTTCGACCTTAGCCTACTTATTGACACCAAATACTATCTTTTATATTACAGAACAAGGATATTATTTGTTTATCTTACCCGGACCCTTTTAACGGACCTTTTCATCCGAATAAAGTACACACTCAAAATGGCGACTTCTTCGCCTTGAATACGCGAATATGTTAGTACCTCGGATTTTGCATATATACAGAACCAAATATCTGTCAAGGATAGATTGTCCATCTGATAACTAGCCCGTTAAAGTATACTTTGATAAAGTTGGTACCGGATACTGTGTGACTTGTTCACTTTGGTTATCTTAATGAAGTGTGATATGTCTTGAAACTCTTGAATATTTTCATTAATTTGAACTCTTTCCATGACTCTGATTTGTTAGTACCGGACACTGTGTGATGAGATCAGTCTGAATACCTTATTGACATATTTGTATTTCTATAACTCTTAATGTTCTGGATATTGATCTGATATATTTCTGTGAGGTGGATCAGTCGAGTACGGGATCATGTCGCTTGGGTACAATCCTTTACCAGTCTCCATTGTCCAAATCCAATCGTCAATCCAGTAAAGTGCTTGAGGTCCAACAACTGGTATCAGAGCAGGTCACGAGTTCGAATTTTCTTAGAAGCACGCTGCAGTGGAGATTGTTAGGAGCGGTGGAACTGAGATGCTGGTTCAGTAGAGGTAAACGGACTAGAACTGAAGGTAGGCTTCAAGGTGGCTAGAACTGAGGTAAACAAACTGGAACTGAAGGTGTAGGTTGCTGGGTGGCCGGAATGGAGAGGCTAGCGTGATGCGATGCTTGAACTGAAGAAGTTGGCGTTAGAACTGAGGAAGTTTGGCGGACAGGGGAGGTTGCCAAGCACTGGAGCTGAGATGCTGGCAGGTGCTGGGAGGGGAATTGTTGGGCGTTGATCCAGCATCCTGCCTGCAATGGGCTTTAAAAGAGGCGCGAGGCGCGGCCCGCGATTCGAACTCGTGAGCACTGGATTGTACAAGTTGAAGGGGAGCTTAAAGGATTAGATTTGGACTACCCATACCAACAGATGCATCTTCTTTTCTGGTGCCCATTACATAGAAACTCTGAGGTTAGGCGTGCTTGGCCTGGAGTAGACATGAGATGGGTGACCTCCTGGGAAGTTTTCCAGGGAGCGTGTGAGTGAGGACAAAGCGTGCTAGAAACGACTCGTGTTGGTTTGTGGGGACATTCATCAATCCAGTAAAGCACTGGAGGTCCAACAGTAGAGACGTCATGGATTCTCGGATACTGGCTCTGGCACGATCCATTAGATGGATAAAGTAGTTTGTTAGGAGTCGATGTTTGATCAACATGCCTATGCCGAGTAAGGTTGATCTTGTTGCGTCACACTTTGTTCGCAACACTTCTGTCTGAATCTGGGTTGGTGTTATGTTGTATACACAACAATATCCGTTTGACTAATTCTGTTATGATCTGAAATGCATAATTCATCTATTTTTATAGGAACTGTATTTATGTGGTATTCATGTCTCATGCATCGATTTCATAGAAATGTTTTCTTGCATAACTGAAAGCCGCACTTTAGCACACATCCATCCACCGAGAATTTTTATCTTACTCCCGCCTTTTCAACAACCAGATGGCGAGCTACCGTTCTATGAGGATCGGGGCTAATGACCTTCAGGCGACAGAGTGATTTCCATAGTTAGATGCCCGATGTTTGTTTTTTGAATTGTTATATAATAGACTAAATTTTTCTATTTGGGATTTTGGCTTGTATTATGGGTCTTGAAGACGTTAAGATTTAAATTGTATCTCGAAATAGTTTCCGCTATTCGTACTCTATTTTAGTTGTATTTTGATTACAATGATTATTTGGGGATAAGTGTTGACTTTTATTTTTGTTGATATTGCGGGCGTGGTAAACCGGTATAAATTTGACTGTTTGTGTCACTGCTCCCATTTTTGGGGCGTGACAGTTGTGGCATCAGAGCTCGGCTAGTAAGAAGGAAACTTACACCGAGCTGACCTAGGATAAAACCCTATGCTTGTGTTAGGAATTACCACTATCGATATGTTTAAGTTAGATTTCGTGATATTTGGGAATCTGTAGAACATTTGATACTATAATTGATAGTTGTAAGTTGATTTATTACCAACACTTAGTTGACTTTCCTGATTGAGTTAGTACTAGCTAGTTGTTCTTGCCTCACTTAGTTATTCTATTCTCGTATTTGACAAGCACTAGTATGTTTTGTCCATGTACGGATCCCGAGGAGATGACTTAATCGATGGTTTGGGAGCTATGAGCCGAGGTTATCTCCAAACTTCATAAGAAGAAGCATCGCAGGAAGGCATTAGAGTAGCACTTATATAACGAACATGAGAACACGACAAAACTTACTACCCAGCTGGAGGAATACAAGTAGCTGATATGTGCCCTGGGATGACCAAAATTGGATACTTTACAAGTGACTAGACAATATGACCAAATACGTGTATCGTGGGGACCAAAAACGCACCAGGATGACCTTTGTCAACCGTGAGCTATTGGAAAATATTGATTATCATGAACACCAGACTACCCACCACCTCAACATGATCCGTGACTTAGAAGCTACGGTGAACCAACAAGTGGACCTAGTCCACGAATCGAACAAGAGGATCGAGAACATGCAAACCAAGATAGAGAAGCTCCAATAATAGGTCCAAAATCAAGTGGAGTAGATCCAAACCAACCAGACTGACTTTCAAGAAAACGTCCAGCTGATCTGGAACCCGGGTGATCAACACCAGAAATATTATCCCAAAAATACCCCTAGCTGGAGAAGATAAATTTCCTCAACCACCTGAGGAATGCGAAGATCCGGAGACCATTTGTGCAATCTTTGCAAACTTTGAGAACTATTTTGTAAATACCAAAACTGTCCAAGGACCACTTTGAAATTCTCGAGAATATGGATTTTACTTGATTGTAATAATTATATTTTAAGTAATTAAGAAAAGTTTAAGTGTTTGGATTAAGAAATCCAAGAAATCTAATTATTGGAAATTTAAGGACTTAACTGTGAAAATCTAAAAGTTTAAGGACCAAATTAAAATTTTCAGAAATTGTACAACCCATGTACCTGAAAACTATTTAAACTTGATTTTATAATATTATGAACCTATGGTTCAAGTTTCATAACAACCGGACTTCAAACGAGTCCTTAAGACAAAGTTGAATTTTGGCTTTGAAATGCAATTTTCAAAATCAGAGAGACCTAAATTGTAGATTTTTTAAATTTTTTTTCTTAAATCCTACTGTCCTAAATGATATTTTAAAATTATAATCACATTAAAAACCCTACCAGCTTGGGAGATACGCATTTTTAAAGTTCGGGTCAAAAGTGAATTTTTAAAAAATAAGGGACCAAGCTGTAAAATTTTAAAAACCTAACTCCAACCTTTTAGAGTTCAAGCTCTCTAGAATTATTGAAGAATTTAGAAATTGACCTCACCTTTTTTCGATTTCAGGACCAAGAATTATCGAATTTTAAAACCCGATAAGAACGATTTTCGATAAAAAATACTTGTTAGATTTTCATTTTACTCAAGGTCCTAGAAAATTTACTTTCAACCTTAGTCTACTTAGTACACCATATATTATCTTTTATATTATCCAAAAAGGATATTATTTGCTTATCTTGCCCGAACCTTTTTAATGGACCTTTTCATCCGAATAAAGTACGCACTCAAAATGCCGACTTCCTCGCTTTGAATATGTGAATACGTTAGTACCTTGGATTTTAGATAATATACAGACTCAAATATCTGCCAAGGCAAGATTGTCCATCTGATAACTCGTCTGTTAAACTACACTTTGATATAGTCAGTACGAGACATTGTGTAATTTGTTCACTCGAGCTACCTTAATGAGTTGTGATATTGTTGGGCTTTGGTCCAACATCCTACCTGCAATGAACTTTAAAAGATGAGCGAGGCGTGGCCCGCGATTCGAACTCGTGAGCGCTGAATTGCACAATTAAATGAGAGTTTAAAGGATTTGATATTGACTACCTATAACAACAGATGCATCTTTGTGTCCATTACATAGATACTCCATGGTTAAACGTGCTTGGCCTGGAGTAGATATGAGATGAGTGACCTCCTGGGAAATAATTTTTAAGGAGCGCATGAGTGAGGATAAAGCGCTAGAAAAGACTCGTGTTGGTTCATGGGGACAGTCGTCAATCCATGGAGGCTGGAGTGACACGACGCTTGAACTGGAGAAGTTGGCATTAGAACTGAGGAAGTTTGGTGGGCAACGGAGGTTGCCAAACACTAGAGCTGAGATGTTGGCAGGTGCTGGGAGGAAAATTGTTGGGCTTTGGTCCAACATCGTGCCTGCAATGTACTTTAAAAGAGGTGCGAGGCGCGGCCCGTGATTCAAACTTGTGAGCGCTGAATTGCACATTTAAAGGAGAACTTAAAGGATTTGATATAGACTACCTATATCAACAGATACATCTTCTTTTCTTGTGTCCATTACATAGACATTCCATGGTTAAATGTGTTTGGCTGGAGTAGATATGGGATGAGTGACCCCCTGTGAAGCAATTTTCAGGGAGCGCGTGAGTAAGGACAAAACGCGCTAGAAAAGACTCGTGTTGGTTTGTGGAGATAGTCGTCAATCCAGAAAAACGCTTGAGGTCAAACAAATATGTCTTAAAACTCTTGAATATGTTTGCATTGATTTGTACTATTTTCGTGACTCTGGTTTGTCGGTACCGAATGATGTGTGACGAGATCATATGGATACCTTATTGACACCATTGTATTTATGTAACTCTGAATGTTTTGGACATTGATCTAATTTGTTTCTGTTGGGTAGATAAGTCGAGTATGGGATCGTGTAGCTCAGTTGTAATTCCTTACCAGCCTCCATTGTCCAAATCCCAATCTTCTAGTTGGATAAGAGAGTTTGATGGGTGATTGGGTCGTAGTTATGATTATGACGATATCTAGGTCTTACACAATCTACTGTGGAGACGTCGTGCCTTCTGGGATACTGGGTCCAACCATATCCATTGAAAGGATAAGGTGATTTATCGGGGAGTTGATGTTTAATCAACACACCTCTGCCGAATAAGGCCGGTCTATTTACGTCACACTTTGTGCGCAACACTTCTATCTGAATCTGGGTTGGCGTTATGTTGTATATGCAACCGTATCTGTTTGACTGATTCTGTTATGATCTGAAATGTGAATTTATCTGTTGTTATAAGAACTGTATTTAGGGGTGGCAATGTCTGACACGACACGAAACCCGAACACGAACCCGACCCAAAGTTACTGAGAGAAACCCGAACCCGAACACGAGAAACACGAGCCCGAAACCGACTAACACGAACACGACCCGATGTTACTAATTTGTCTAAAACATAGTAATTTTAAATTTTCATTAACTTTCGATGTATTTTAAGCATAACCTGAAATCAACTCGAAGCCAAACACGAACCCGACCCGATGACCCGAATTGCCACCCCTAACTGTATTTATGTGACATTCATGTCTCATGCATCGATTTCATAGAATCAAGCTGTTTTCTTACAAAACTGAAAGACACACTTTCACGCATACACACCCATCCACTGAGAATTTTTGTCTCACTCCCACTTTTTTAACAACCAGATGGTGAGCTGTCGTTTGCATATAACTTGAGCCTTGCATGGAGATCTAGGGGGGCCTCCCTGGCCCCCGGTACACCCCAAATTTTTTTTATACCATTTTATCTCTGGGAAAAAATAAAAAAAGTATGTTTTTAATAGAATAAAATAGTTAAGCTAGAAGAAAAAAATTTGGCTAGGGGTTGCCGAGTGACTAGCTTGCCCTTGCATGCACAGCTTTTGAAATTTTATTTCGTTTCATATTGTAATACTATCTATATTGTTAAGTTACATGTATAATGTTATTCAAATGACGTGTATGATTAGTTTTGTAATAATTAAACGGATATGAGTTGGCGAAACTTTTCACCCTAATACGGTGACGATGCAATCCTGTTACATGTCAGGGTGACAGAAAATTGGATATAGCAAGGTTGAAAATCGAACTAAGATGCTCAATACTCGGCTCAAAATTGATCGTCAAAATTTCGTTTAAGCTCTTCATTAACATAACAACCCAAATTTGAACATAAATTTTCATCGATAAAAATAAAGCTAGCTAGCTCAGCTCTAGCTCGACTCGATTAGTAAAACAATTTACATAATATGTGTAAAAATACAAACTACTCAAGTTTGATTCATGTTTAACTCGATTTGATTAATAATCAAACCAAACTCAAACACAATTTTGAAATTCTATAAAAATTCAAACAAGGTCGAACAATATTATGTCCAGCTCTACTCAATTCTTGTACACCCCTACTAGCAGATAGAACTGTCAAAACCAATTCGGCCCGATGAAAAGGCTAAGTTGCATTTTCATAGGCTCGAAAGAGATCGAGCCTATTTTGGTCCAATAAATTGAGTCGGTCCGATCAACCTAATATGTTTTATGTGTATTTTCAAAACATGGGACAAGCACGAGCTCCAAAAATAGCGGTCCAATGTTTTTCTTTGGCCCGACGGCCACAAACCTATTTGACAGCTCTACTAGCAGCCAATCCAAATAAACAGATAGGTTTGAAGCCATGCACAAACTAGTACATTAATTAATTAACAAAATAGCAAGAGTAATATGAGTTGCCATGTAACTCCTTTTAGTCCTTTTCACAGCACCTATAGTCTATACACAATCCATCCATAACAAAATTCAACCAAAAACTATATTAAGATTCGTAATATTTCGAAGTAGAAAGATGAAAAATGCTATTCTTAATTTTAATCAATCCTTACCTAAACAATCTTCACATTTTTCTTGCAGTTGTCTTGACAAGAGGCTTGCAAGAACTCTCACATACATTAATAAACTGATCCCCATCTGGCAACTCTTCCACCAATCTCAGCAACTTGTCAACAATTTCTCCAGCATTAGGCCTCGAACTAGGATCATCCTCAACGCACGATTTCGCAAGATTAGCCAACATAACAGCTCCATCAAATGAATAATTCTCCCCCAATGCACCATCAATCCATCCCCTCAATTCCTCAGAATCCTCAGATTGCAAAATATGCTTTATTTCATCAGACAGCTTAATAAAATCTCTGTTGTCTTCCTTCTCTTCGTCTAGCGTTATCGGAGGTTTTCCGGACAAAACCTCCAACAAAACCACTCCATAAGCAAAAACATCGATACTCGGAGAAATTGTGCCTTGAGCGAGATACTCGGGCGCTAAGTATCCTTTTTTCCAAATTTTCCCCTGACAGGATTCTTGATCGTCCGCTTCTGTTCCAATGCACCTGGACATACCCAAATTACCGACTTTGGCACTGAAATCTTCATCGAGAAATATGTTTCGACTCTTTATGTTTCGAAGGACATAACTAGGATTCATCACATGGTGCATGTATTGTAAAGCAGTTGCTACATCTAAACAGATTTTTATCCTCTGAGTCCATGTCAGAAAACAACTGCAGGATGCAATAAAATGGCTCTTGATTGCTAATCCGCCATGAATCCAATCCTTCAAAGAACCATTTTTCGCGTACTCAAAAACGACGAAGGAATCTGGACCGTCGGTTAGACATGTGCCCAATAGCCTGATCGTGTTGGGATGACGATGAATCCTTTCGTCGAACAGGTGGTAGTCAATTTTAGAAATGGTGTCAGGTGTAACGCGTTTTATCGCCAAGTTTTTCCCTTTGAGACGGCCGTGAAATACAGAGCCCTCAATGAGATTACTGGAGCTGAAATCCTCTGTTGCCTTTTGAAGCTCCTCAAATGTGTAGTTTTCTAAGGGCTTTTTGTGGGGTGTTGTGGTATCAGTAGATGGATCATCAAAATTGTATTGAGATCCCTCAAATGAAACTTTCTTATCACTTGTTGTTCTGATGCTTAAACCTAATTGCTGTTGTACTTCTAAATCTCCATTATTGATTGGCTCCTCATTTTCCTTTTTTTTCCTGTGAATGAAAAAAATTACTGCCCCAATAGCTATGCAAGCAATTAAAAGCCCAATTACAGCAATAGCAATGTAGACTCCAAGCATCTTCATTTTGGGTTTTTTTATCTTGTGTGAATTTTTAACAAGAATATTTGCTGCTGGATTTCCCGAATTGGGCTCTAGGGTTTTTGGCGAGAAATTAAGAAATGGCTTGTTTTCTAAAGGAAGCAAAAGAGTTGAAAATGGTAAAAGGCTATTTTCTGGTTTAAAAACTGTTTTGGAGTATTTGTTATAAGTAGCAACAATGTTTTCTTGAGTAACATTGAAATTAACTGCCAATTCAGCTAATGTATCAACTTCTTTCACAGGATAAGACAGCAGAATATTAATCTTACTCAATCCAGCTGAAGAATATGGGCAAGCACATTTCAGTGGAATTAAAAGATTAATCTTTTCGACAAGATTCCAGGGCGAAAAACTCGGGTTTTTCTCCTTAATAGCCTTGCAAGATGTTAAGCCCTCTAGAGACTCAGCAATCTCATAAAAGCTCTCCCCTTTAATGGTGGTCTTTTTAACTTCTGCCTCAAAAACTCCATCATTGCTGCATTTACAATCAAGTGGGATTAAAAGTGGCTGCTCATTAGAAAAAAATTCGATTTCAGGCGAAAAGCCATTAGCTTCTGCAATCTCAGAACGAGGGATGTTTAAATAAGAGCTCAAATTTGACATTGATGAGTAATTTGAATTAGCTCGTAAAATTGCATATGTTCTGCAATTTTCCTTTTGATCACAAAAAAACTGTGATGAAGATGATGTTGTGTCGCAGTTTTGGCTAAGTAAAGGTACAATTAGTGAAAGATAGAAGAGAATAAAAGCTCTGAGTTTGAGTTTTGTGATCATGTTTGCAGTTAACACTTAGGCTCACATGATTTGCCTAATAGGCTTTAGTTAAAAATGTGTGTACTTTTGAGGTGGTTGAATATTTTTGGGATCTATAACAAAGTGTGTCTATATAATAAGAGAGGATTTTAGGGACAGGATTCTTGGATTTACCAGTGAGTGTAATATTTTTTTCTTTCTTTTCACTTGGATTCCTGTTGGTTGGTAATCCCTTATCTTGTGCTTGATTTAAAATGGGCATTGGGGTGGCTAATTATCCCAAGTAAAGATTTGTTGTTCTTATGCCACTCATCATGATTCTTTGAACTGATAACTTGGAAGAAATTGAAACCTCCTTGGTTTCTATTTTAAATATGGGACAGTTACAAAAACTATCCTACAGTTTAACTCAATTAAAAAAAAAATCAATTATCTTTTAGAATAACGAAAAAGCTCATGATGTATTACAAATATTCCTTCAAGTTTGTATTGGTTATACAAATTACCCCTCAGTGGATTGTAGGACCATCTTACGGATCATATTCCGTAAGACGGATATTATGTAAAAAAATAAATTACACTTCAGTGGGGAATCAAACACATGCCTATGGAGAGGTAAGGTGGTATTCTACCACTACACCACTAGTGCTTGTTGTGCAATTTTAGTATAACCATGTATATAAACACATTCATAAATACACCTGGTAAATTAAAAAAAATGCCTCTAAATGCAGAGGCTAAGAATCGAACCCAAGTCTATTAAAAAACATGATACATTATCTCAATAAATGGATACTTATAAAAGTGTTACTTTAACTACATCATATTTATTTTTTATTTTTCCTCTTTTTTTGTTCTTAGTTTGTAAATGTATTAAGAAATCTGATACTTTATCTCAACAAATGGATATTTTTTACTTATAAAAGTGTTACTTTAACTATATCATATTTATTTTTTATTTTTCCTTCTTTCCTTCATTTCTAATTTGTGACTCTATTAAAAACATGATACTTTATCTCAAAACATAGATACTTTAACGTATAAAAGTGTTACTTTAATCTGTTATATATATTTATTGTAATATATTCATAATTTGTGACTATATTAAAAAAATATGTTACTTTATCTCAAAAAACAAATACTTTTACTTATAAAAGTATTACTTTAACTCTATCATATTTATTATTCATCTTTTTTGTATTTATTATTAAAATATATAATACTTTATTTAAACATATATTTTTACTCTTAAAACATGATATTTTGTCTCAAAACATATATATTTTTACTCATAAAGGTGTTACTTTAACTCTGATATATTTATTTTACCTTCAATGTAATGTAATCATAATATGTGGCTATATTAAAAAATATGATACTTTATCTAAAATATCCGATATTTTTTCTCATAAAACTGTTACTTTAACTGGGGAAAAAAAAAACAGAAAAACAGAAAAAAAAAAGTTGCAGGTGGCATTGACCCGCGGACCTGGTCAACAGGATCCACGGGGACTAGGTCCGCGGGTCAGTGGGATCCGTCTTACGGATTGAGACCAGTAGGCCGTAAGACGGTCCTACATGAGTTTTTACCAAATAGAAATACATTTAAATTGGATATTTGTAATTTTGAAAAATAACTGAGTTTTTTTTGTAATTAGGCTAAACCTAAGGATAATATTTGTAGTTATCCCTAAATATCTACTTTTTTGTATGCTTCAACTGGGGGTGTGCACGGGACTTGGAGATCACCGAACCCGAACCGATATCCGAACCAAAAAGTATTCGAACCGAAAATATTCGTTGATTTTTTTACTTTCCTCGAACCAAACCGTCCCGAAAATTTTCATGGTACGGTTCTGGAGATTTTTCAAATATCCGTACCGAGAAACGTACCGAACCATACCAAACAGTACTGAACCGGATATCCGAAACTAGAACCGATTTTAAAATAAATTATATATATACATATATAATATTTTTATCTTATTTATATTTTGATATTGAATTAACTAAACATTCCTTTGAAATTCAATACTATATAATACTAAAAATTATCAAATTAAAAATTTGGCATATTTTGTCAATTTATCAAATGAATAATTGAATATATATAATTCACTAATAGTTACATCATATTAATTTATTTAAATGAATCCAATAAATAAAATTATAAAATCATATTTAATTTGTAGAAATATTTAAATTTGATGATATTTTACTTATTAAAGATCATAACTAGAGCTGGCAATGGGCTGGGCCGGGCCAGCCCAACCCAAATCCATCGGGCTAATTTATAAAATCGGGCCGGGCCGATTTGTGTCGGGCCTCATTTTCCTAGCCCAGCCCAGCCCAGTCACGGGCCACGGGCTATCGGGCCAAATAAGCCCAAATTGAAAATATTTAAAAGATTTTTTTTATAGAGACGTATTAAAAAAAAAATGAAAAGAGATTCACTTGCCATTGTATGATAATCTGCATGGATAATTCCACTATTAAATGAGGAAAAAGCATTGGCAATTGAGAGATAGTCACTGTACCACAGACTCAAAAGCATTGGTTTAGCCCAAAACAAGAAATGAGTGGGGTGGAGGTCGGGGTTCAAATCCTGCTCCATCAAATTGTTTGTGGGGTGGAGGTCGAGGTTCTTATCCTTGCTCCATCAATTGCTCCCAGGGCATATGCAAGCAAGATTTGGTGGGAACTCATCTTGAATAGCATCCGTGTGGGTTCGATTCTGGGAGAGATCGTTATTAGTAGATTGGGGGTTAACATAATTGTTCTCTTTACCTGGAGGATCTGGTTGTACGTCAGCACCCGTCGCCGAAAAATTCGTGCACATCCCGCGGTTTACCTTGGCGGCAAAGAATGAGGAGCGGGTCGTTGTCCTCAGGCATAGTCGGGCGTAAGCCGGAAGCCAGTTATCAAAAAAAAAAAAAAAAAAAAAAAAACAATTATCGAGTAAAGTGGTGTGGGATGTCGGCTAGAGCAGGTCAGTAGGCAATAGAGGTTGCACTTGTTTTTCTGAAATTTCAATATTTTTAAAAAAAATAATAAAAATCGGGCCGGGTTAGCCCAAAAATTTCGGGCTACTTGGGCCCAAGCTCAATCGGCCCGTCGGGCTGGGCTATTTTTGCCCATCCCGAGTGAGGCCCATCCGATCGTAATATCGAGTAAGTTTTTCCCCATCAGTGGGCTATTTTTGCCAGCTCTAATCATAACTAGTCTCAACCTAGAATCAAGAAAATTAATTGAATTAAAATTATTTAAATAATTAGTACATTGCACATAAACTAGATTAATAGTCTAACCAAGAAATTAAGACATTGAGACTATAGATTTTTGTTTCATATTAATTTATCAAAGTTATTAGTCAATTATATTTTTCTTAAGTTAAGAGCCCATGGCAATGTATCCAAGGGCGGAGGGACGGGGGGCCAATCTGGGCCCCGACCCCCCCATTTAAAATTTTTTTTTTTTACACTATAAAATTTAAAAAAAAATTATTTTAAGTAAATTTTATATGATTTTCTTATTCGGCCAACCCCACTTTCGCGTATCGGCCCACCCCAAAAAATTTCCTGGCTCCGCCCTTAATTGTATCAAGATTATAGAATATTATTGTGTTATAGAGGTTACTAAATTTGTCATTCTTTGGGATTCTACACTTTTACTACTAATACAAATGACATAATATCTGAAACATATTATGTCAAAATCCAAAAAGAAAAATCAATACTTTTAACTATAAATTAGATAAAAACGATTTAAAAGTTAAATTGATATTAAACTAATACGTTGTATAGTTTATATCATGAAAAAAAAAAAGATTTAGAATTACAATATTAAAAATTTAGCACTTAAATAAGAATTAAAGAGATTTTTATGTAGAAGTTAAATATAAAATATCAAAAAGTTAAGCTCGTATAATACTAATAGTTTTAGTATGTATTTTTGAAATTGCACTAAAAAAAGATTGAAAGTATAACCGTTTAATGATTTTTACACTGGTTTTTCGTTTCACCTTTTTGTGTGTTTTATTTGTGAATATTTGAATCTCTGTTTCTCCGAACCATCCCGGACCGTTCCGTACCGTCCCATAAGAACTGAATCTCCGTCCCGAACCGTACCGAACTTTTGGGACGGTTCGGGATGGAGATTTTTTTTTTATGGTTCGGTTCTGGAGATTTAATTTTGGGATCTTCGAACTTCGTACCGAACCGAACCGTGCACACCCCTAGCTTCAACATTCACCGTTTGGATTGAAAGTTTTAATGTACTTTGACGAGGAAATAGGGATTTGTTTGTTCCCAAATCCGCGTCAATCACTAAGGTACATGGGATATAGTTTGTGTTCATGTACTTCCTTTTTGAAAAAATATACATAAGTACTTTATTGGCAAAATTGCTTTTTTGGTCCGTTAAGTTGGCTCAATTTCGCTTTTAGTCTTTTAATTTTTATGGGTTGCGTTTGGCAAACACTAACTTTTCTAAACCTGCACATTTAGTCCGATTTCAAAATTTTGGGGATATCTTATCCCTAAAATGCTGAGTTTGGCTATTTTTCCTTGAAAGAACTATTTTACCCCTTTTCTGGAAAATTAAAATTAAAGAAAAAATAGAAAAATAATAATAAATTAAATGAAATTAAATAAATAAAAAAAATTAAATTAAATAAAATAAAATGGTCGAACATATATTTTTATATTTTTCAACATTAAATAAAAATTAAATAAAAATAGAAAATAAAAATAATAGAAATTTATTTTCTTTTTTTTTTTTTTTTTTTCATTTTTCGTCTTTTTGTTTTCTATTTTTTTAATTATTATTTATAGTAGAAAAGTGTAAATAGATATTTTCTTCCAGTTTTATTTGTTTTTATTTTTTTTTAATTTTAATTTACGGTGAAAATTGTAAGTCTATATTTTTTATTTTTTTTTATTTTCTATTTTTTTTTAATTTTAATTTACGGTTGAAAATTATAGATATATATGTTTTTTTGGTTTTCTATTTTTTTTATTTTTACATATAGTTGAAAATTCTGTTCGTTGTTCATTTTATTTTTTTTAATTTTATTTACAGTTGAAAATTATAAATATATGTTCATATTATTTTCTTTAAATTAAATTAAAAAAAATTCGAACATATATTTTATATTTTTCAACTTTAAATAAAAATTAAGGAAAACTAGAAAAAACAAAATAGTACATTATTTTATTTTTCTTTTGGTTTTTATATTTCTTCTATTTCTATTTTTCTTTAATTTCAATTTACAGTTGAAAATTATAGATATATATATATATGTTTTTTTTCGATTCTATTTTTTTTAATTTTTATATATAGTTGAAATTTGTAAATACATGTATTTCTATTTTGTTTTCATTTTTTTTTTAATTTTATTTATAATTGGAAATTGTAAATATATGTTCAGATTATTTTATTTAAATAAAATTAAAAAAATGTCCAACATATATTTTATATTTCTCAACTTTATATAAAATTATAAATATATGTTCACATTTTTTCTTTAATTTAATTTAATCTTATATTTATTTTTATTATTTAATTTTATTGAGATATTAACACAAGTCATGTGATATGCACATGACCAAGGTTTCCATCCAAAAAAGGGGGCAAAATAGTCATTTCATGAAAAAATGACCCAACTAAGCATTTTAGGGATAAGATATCCCCGAAATTTTGAAATCGGACTAAATGTGCAGGTTTAGAAAAGTTAGTGTTTGCCAAACGCAATCCATAAAAATTAAAGGACTAAAAGCGAAATCGTGCCAACTTAACGAACCAAAAAAGCAATTTTGCCGTACTTTATTTCTAGATAAATGTGATTATGATGTTGAATTATCGACGTAAATAGTGTTTTAATTCTTAACAGAAAATACAAAATTAATAATGAAGCTATATTATTCATTATTTATGTAGTAGTAGCTAATATGTAAAATATGGAATGTTATATAGTTTGGAGTATTGAATTATCTTATGATAGTCAACTTATCTTGAAACAAAGAAGCTTATATAAAATCAAGTCTGATAAGACAATGAGATCTTGAGACTACACAGTGGGGTCTTGAAAAAATATCCGAACCGGACTGGAGGAATGGGCCTAACCCGGAAAGGTGGATCATTGATCTCCCTGACAACATGGTATAACACCACCCTTCAGATGATGACACTTGGCGCAAGCACATTCGCCAGGGATATCTATAAATATCATGCTACAGTAACTTGATGGTAACTATTCATTCTGTCACTTTTACTACTTACTTTCATATTTACCGTCTCCCTACCCCGTACCTCACGAACCCGATCTGACTTAGGCATCGGAGGGTCTTAGCTGGGACCATCCCCGGCTAGCCTGACGTGTGTTCTTCTATTTCAGGTCACATAGGAACTCGAACCGGTTATGAATAAAAGTCCGCGACCCGAGGTAACTTCTTGCTAAATCGATTGGCGCCGCGCCGTGGGAAACCTATTTTTCCCTTTAACTCGAAAGAGGTACGGAAGGAGGAGACCCCATTGAAGCATGTTCAAAGGGGTGCTAGAGACCCCAGGGAAGGATAAGGAGGTGCTACGACCCAGTTCTCGTCGTCTCAATCCATCCCGAACCCCGGATATGGGGAGGAAAGACCCGGACTTTGGATGATCTCTATGAGGAAGGAAGACTTTGAGAAGGCAAAATGGTCATGGAGAGAAGTCAGCAGCTCATGAAGGAGAGGGACAGGGAGAAGGGGTTACCCAACCCCGACCCCATGACGGGTCTGACTAAGGATAATGATGGTTGTAAGCGCCTGGGTAAGAGGGGTATCCCAGGAGGTCTCGAGCAAGAGGACGAAGCCGAGAGCAGGACCCCTCCTCCAAGACCCAGATCCTCCGAGAAAGTGGGACTAGGGGTCGAGGGGTTAGGTGTGCCCGTGACGCGAGTACCACTAGGCGATAACTTGCAGGAGCTCAGTGAACAAATTGAGCCCACCACTAAGAAGTTGGAGGAGATGAAGAGAAGAGGGGCAGTTACGTCCGCTCTGCAAAAGAGAGGATCTCCTTTTTGCGAAGAGATCTTGACGGAGGTAGTAACCCCGAATTTCAAGCTGCCAGATCTACCTCGATATGATGGAAGCAAGGATCCTCAAGAACATCTAACGACATTTGAACACGTGATGCAGCTATACGGGCAATCAGACGCTATTAACGCTCGTATCTTTATCACGACATTGGTGGGTCGAGCGCAAGAGTGGTTCACAAGCTTACTACCGGGCACTGTGGTATCTTACGAGCAATTGGTGAGGAAATTCCTTTTTCACTTTGACAGCAAAAAAAGGCTAAGAGATCGACCACCTACCTCTTCAATATTCGACAGGGAGAAGAAGAGCCTCTTAGAGACTTCATCAACCGGTTCAACAATGAGGTATTGGAGGTCGATGAGCTGAGAATTGATATGATGATCAGTATCATGATCCACGCCCTGAAAAAGGGACCTTTTGCATCAACATTAGCTCGAGATCCCCCAGGCGATGTTGAAGGTTTGATGGAGATGGCACAAAGATACACATGAGGAAGAGATGAACTCGCTGAAAGATCGCAAGTGGTCCCAGAATGCGAGAACCAAAGACAAAAGGGAGCCCAAGGAGCCGAGCCGGCACAGATCTGAAAAAGATCGTGACAGAGATCCACCTAAGTTGGACGGACCGAAATTCCAAAACTACACCCCCTTGAACGGTCCTAGATTGCGCGCCTTGATGGCCATCGAAAACTCAAGGTTGGTGAGGTGGCCAAAGAAGATGAGGTCCACCCCAAACAGGCGGAACTCGAACAAATATTGTTATTTCCACAAAGACCATGGGCATGACACGGAGGATTGTTTCCAATTGAAAGACGAGATCGAAGGCTCATTCAACAAGGGTACCTCCGGCACTTCAGGGCACAAGGTGAACCAGTTCATAAGCAAGACCCGACAAGGAGGTCCCGTAGTAGGTCGCATGAGCGTAATAGGCAGGGCCCTGATAAAGGAAACAGACCCGCAGATCAGGCACCCCTTCATGGACAAGATAATTTACCTCGAAAGGGGGTAATACACATGATTGATGGCAGACCAACTAACGGGGATTCATAGAGAGCCCGAAAGAGATACGCGAGAGCTTACAAGCCGGAGGCCACGAGAGGTCATCAAGTCAACACGATCCAGGGTCCCTCGATCACTTTTGACCAAACAGATCTTCAAGGATTGGACCTGGAACATAATGACCCCATGGTTATTACGATGAATGTGGAAAATTTCGCCATGCAAAAGGTCTTGGTAGACAGCGGCAGCTCAGTGGACGTTATATCCCTGAGTGTGTTAAGGAAGATGTATCTTGGGATAACATCAATCAAGCCGGTAGGGACCCCCCTCACGGGGTTTGGAGGTCATGAGGTCGTGCCCTTGGGTACAATCGACTTACCTACCTCTCTGGGAGAGGAGCCGTGTAGAAGAACTTTCATGGTTAAATATCTGGTGGTGGAGGCGCCTTTTGCCTATAACATAATATTGGGCAGACTTGGGCTAAACTTATTCCAATCTGTGGTGTCTACTTACCACCTCAAAATGAAGTTCCCCAGGAAGTTTGGAGTGGGAGAAGTCCGGGGGAACCAACAGATGGCTAGGGAATGCTACAATTTATCTCTGAAAAAGAGCGAAGCAAAGCGGGTCACCCAGGAGCCTGTCAGGCAAGTGTGCTTGGGAGAGTCAAGCTCGGGCAAAAAATCTAAGTCGGAAGATTACCGAATGGAGCCAGTGGAAGAATACCTCGTGGTCCAACTGGACCCGAATGATCCGACAAAGACAATAAGAATCGGATCACAGATGACCCCGACTCAAGAACTCATGATGATCGAATTTCTGAAAAAGAATCACGATGTATTTGCTTGGGAGCCGGCAGACCTGGAGGGAATAGACCCGGAGGTCATTGTTCATCGCCTTAACATTGATCCCGCTATGAAGCCGGTAAAGCAGAAGAAAAGAAATTTTGGGGCAGAAAGGAACAAAATAATAGAAGCCGAGGTCAGCAAGCTGCTCCAAGTGGGGTACATTGTTGAGGTGCAGTTCACGGATTGGCTCTCTAGTGTCGTGATCGTGCCAATGACGGATGGAAGATGAAGAAGTGCTCCCACTGATTTATATCAGTAAGTTACCTTCGGGTCGCGGACTTTCAGGTAACCGAGTTCGAGTTCCTATGTGACCTGAAATAGAAGAACACACGTTAGGCTAGCCGGGGGGTGGTTCCGACTAAGACCCTCCGATGCCTAAGTCAGATCGGGTTCGTGAGGTACGGGGTAGGGAGACGGTAAATATGAAAGTAAGTAGTAAAAGTGACAGAATGAATAGTTACCATCAAGTTACTGTAGCATGATATTTATAGATATCCCTGGAGAATGTGCTTGCGCCAAGTGTCATCATCTGAAGGGTGGTGTTGTACCATGTTGTCAGGGAGATCAATGGTCCACCTTTCCGGGTTAGGCCCATTCCCCCAGTCCGGCTTGGATATGGGGCTCCAGGCCCTTTTTCAAGACCCCACTGTGTAGCCTCAAGATCTCATTGTCTTATCATTATTCCCCCGGTTCACGTAGTTGCTCGGGGCTTTAAGGACGTTTCTCTAGGAACTTCGTGGTTGTTAGCTACTTCGTGAACCTTGTCCTTTGTTACGCATGCTAGAGGTCATAATTTGGGCCACGCACTTCGTTCTTGGTGACTATGCGGTTGAGATCTCGAGATCGCTTGGGGGCCTAAGGTCACTCGGGTGCTCCATGTTCCGCCCCGGCAGGCCCAGGTTATTCATAGTCTTCGAGATCGCGCATGTTTATACCATGCCAGCCCAACCTTGGAAGTCCACTTAATATATGAAGAAAGCCCATTTTGAAATTCTCAAATTCACAACCCAAGAAACATTTAGGGCCAATTATGACAGGTGGCCACTACACAACCATTGAGGTGCGCATGCAATTTAAGTTCAGACCACTTTGACAGGTGGCCACTACACAACAACTGTTGTTTGCGGATCTTGGGGTTATGCGGAGCTCGAGGTCACGCCATTCAAGGGGTTCGTGAAGTTCGAGACCACGCGGGTCAAGGGTGTTCGCAAAGCTCGAGGTCTCGCGGAGTTCGAGATCACGTCAGGCAAACGCGCTCGCGAGCTCGAGACCACGTCAGTCAAGGGCCTTTGCGGAGGCCGAGGTCACGAGATCGCGAGGTCATTTGCCGAGCCGAGCTTAAGATCACGCCAGGCCAAGTTTGTTTTTTTTTCCGAAGATATGCATCCCCTAGGTTTTGACACCCTCGTAATTGCCGCCGTCACCTGTCTTGTCATTGAATGACGGGCCTTTTCAACCTTCCTATATATATAGGACTTTTTTAGTAAAAATCCACTCATTTTTTACCTTTCACTGTAAAAATAAGATCTCCCAAGACCTCGAGACCTCCTCTAAGGCGACTCCAGATCGTCGTCGCGACCTCGAGACCCATCGATTTCGAGATTTGTCCTAGGTAGATTGCCGCCTTCAGTTTTCCAGGTAGCTTTGTTTCCTCTTCAAGATTTTTTACCCCTTTTTCTCTCCCCTTTTTGTTTCGTTATTCTTTTCTTAGCAATAAATGGGCTCTAGAACCACTTCGGATCACTCTCGTAGTAACCCAATAAATGTAGCTCTTTCGAGCTCTATTGATTTCGATTCCCAATCAAGTTCGAGCTCTTCTAGTGGTGATGTAACTAGCCCGTATCGCCCGGGTCATGATGTAAGTAAACCTGACACGATTAGCTCGATCCCAGTATCCACTGGCCTTGTTTGTAGAACTAGTGATGCGCCTGGCTCTAGATCCAAGCAGGTGCCTTCTGACCCGTCTATGCGAGACCCGTGGGAGATCATCGTGTCTATAGTACGCCGAGATGATAGTTCACATATTAGATACCGCTACTTTATTCCTCCGGAATATAAAATAATAATTCCTAGTTGTGAGGATCGTATGCACAATCCTCCCCCCAATTGCCTTTCTTTCCATTTGGCTTCTTTAGATGCGGGGTTGCGTTTCCCTTTGAACCCTGCCATAGAGGAGATTCTTGTTCGGCTAGGCGTTTGCCTCACCCAGTTCGCTCCTAATGCGATAAGGCACATAGTTGGGTTCATTATCCTGATGAAGTATTTTAAGGTCGAACCCTCAGTAGCCCATTTTTGGTCTCTTTACTCAATCACCACCTCCACAAGGACCAATGACCGCGGCTTCTTCTACGTGACCTCTAAGGCCAACTGTAAGTTTCTTACCTCCCTGCCCTCTTCTTCTGGCGGTTGGCACAAGAATTTCATTTTCATTAAAGTGCCACGCGATCGCCCTTGGAAGATCCCTAGCAGGTGGTGGTTTTCCAAACCTCGTGTCCTTACTCCTTCTTTAGGAGAGTGTACTTGGGATGAGGATTTTGTCATGAAGAAACTAACTACCCATTATTATGATATCCGGGAGCTCACTAAAGAAGAGGTCTTGTCTTTGGCGGGTTTAAGTCCTGCTGTTGTTCCCAAGACCATGACACTTGGTAATTTAATAATCTGCATCCCCCGCCCCTCTTTTTTTTTAAAATAGTCTGCTCAATTTACTTGGTGTTCTTTTCTTTTTCAGGTATGGCTGTTAGGTCGTCTTTGGTTGCCAAGATGATTAAGGACAGAAAGGAAAAGCTTGTTGCCGCGGCCAAGTCTTCGGGTTTCAATATCCCTCTTTCTCCTTCGGTTCACTCCAGCGACCCGAGCTCGGCTACCCCCACGGCTCCGTTAGGCGGATCCCAAGGTGGTGAGCCGATCGCGGTGGCTCAAGCCCCTGCCCATGATCTCCACACCTTGGTCACTGAAAGCCCCCAACCTTTGCTTGCCATTGAAGCAGGGGAATCTATCGACCCCAAAGGGAAAGGGAAGAGCAAGAGCAAGAAGAACAAGGATTGTAGTCGAAGTGGCAGTAAGAGCAAGGGTTCTGGAAGTAGCAAATAGAAAAAGAAGGCCCGGGTTGAGAAAGAAAAACCTACTGACGAAGAAATTTCGGTGGCATTAGCCGAGATCGCGAGTCGCCAAAAGAAGCTACTAGAAGCTCGTGAGCAGGTGCGTGTTGAGACCTCTCGACCTCGACCAGAGTTCTCTGGAACCCGCCTCATTCCCAGCTGGAACATTTCACCTGAGAGCTCGATCCTGAAGACCCGAGCCGGGGAGGATTCATTAGAGCTCTATCGGGGTTGTCTGCTTGCCCATGGATTAGTTCACCCTTGGCTCGATGCCGGATACCAAATTGGAGGACATTGTTGCGCATGATCTCATGAGGGTAACTACGCATTTTATTTTTTTTCTTTCTCCACTCTTCGCGTGTTTAGATTTTTCGGTAACTTTCTTTGTTTGTTATCCAGACTGCAAATGTGGCGCACAACTTGACGCTTTGGGGTCACCACTGGCGGGTGCGTTGTGCTGACGCCGAGGCCCATGTAAAGCGTCTTGAAAAGGAGAAGGCCGTCATAGAAGCCAAAACCAAGTCCGAGTATGAGGCTCGCGTTAAATTTGTGGAATCCAAGGTTAACGAGCTCGAGGTCCGAACCATGAAATCCAAGGCTTCCCTAAAGGTTGCTCAAGATGAAATCTCGCGCTTGACCCGTGAAAGCCAGGAAAGTTTTATTGCTGGTTAGGAGGCTAGGAAACAAGAGGTCCTCAACTCACCCGAATATGCGAACCGACTTAAAGAAGCTCGTCTTAAGGGAGCGATAGACTTCAAAAATTCTGCCATTTTTAATCGGCTAGTGGTTGAAAAGGCTGCCGAGTTCGAGGTAATGGGGTTCTTTAAGTGCCAGTCTCAGTTGCAGAAGTTTGGGGGTTTTAAGGTTGACTTCGATCCTAGTAGATTGGACCCCGAGCTTGATGGCAATGGTGAGAAAATTCCATTTGAAGGAGATGAGGAGGAAGACCTCGAGGGTCATGAGTTCGGGTTTCTACTTCAAGATCCAAACCCCGCAGCTGAAGATGAAGAAGTGTTCCCTCAACAAGAAACAGCGGGCCAAGCCGAGGAAGTTGATGACATGCTTGACGTTTCTTGCCTCTTGGGGCCTACCTCGTGAGCTGCCACACTTGCCCTTCTTCTGACCTTCATTTTGGCATGTCTTTTGTTCTTTTTGGAGATATGGTTCTTTTGTAAGGGGTGTAGACCCCGGGTTTAGGTTTAATTTGCCTTGGTCAGTGTAACTGCGCATTATTTCCATTGCTTTTGAACAACTGTAATTATGCACTTCTTAAGACCTTGTTGCACTTTTTTGCTAATGAGTATTTCATGCCTTATATAGTTGCTTTGGTTCATGCCTACGTTTTTTTTTTCGAGCTCTTCCTTTTTGGGTCGCAAGTTCGTGTGACCTTATCTGCGAGTCCGACGGCTCTCGCGATTTTGACCTTCATTTGGAGAACTGGGGTTCCCCCGAGTTCTTGGGATCTCACTTTTGAGGTGGGGGATTACTTAGGATCCCTCCTTTTTAATTATTTTTCGCACAAGTTACCGAGATCTTGAGATCTCATGATCCCTCCTTTTTATTTTTAGCACAATTTTTTGAGATCTTGGGATCTCACTTGTGAGATCCGGCGAATCACTTGGGATCCCTCCTTTTTAATTATTAGCACAAGTTTTGAGATCTCGGGATCTCACTTGTGAGGTGGGGGGTCACTTGGGATCCCTCCTTTTTATTTTTAGCACAAGTAATTGAGATCTTGAGATCTCACTTGTGAGGTGAGGGTCACTTGGGATCCCTCCTTTTTATTTTTAGCACAAGTTTTTGAGATCTTGGGATCTCACTTGTGAGGTGGGGGGTCACTTGGGATCCCTCCTTTTTATTTTTAGCACAAGTTATTGAGATCTTCAGATCTCACTTGTGAGGTGGGGGTTACTTGGGATCCCTCCTTTTTATTTTTAGCACAAGTTTTTGAGATCTTGGGATCTCACTTGTGAGGTGGGGGGTCACTTGGGATCCCTCCTTTTTACTTTTAGCACAAGTTTTTTGAGATCTCGGGATCTCACTTGTGAACTTGAGTTCTCCGGAATGAACTTTTTGCGCACACAAAATTTACCATTGAATATGTACATCATTTCAATTTCCAAATAAGGGATCCAATAACTTAGTCTCCACAACGTTTAGCAAAATACGGGGTGAAGGGATATCAACTTACGCGCACGCGCCCCTTGTAAGTCCAAGCGGCTACGATAATCTAGAGGGGGTGAATAGATTATCTCCATCTTTTCGATTATGCTCTCTTTTTTGAATCAAATACGCCAAAACAATAATAAAGGCGCGGGAAGTAAACAACACGCGTCGATTTATAGAGGTTCAACCCACTTAGGGCTTAATCCTCTACCACCCCAGTATCTACGGGATGGATTTCAAAAAGAAAAAAAGATTTTATTAATTACCAAAATTAATACAACATCTTACAACATCACCTTGAAGAGCACCACACTCTTCTACAACACCACCTTTGAGATTACCACAATCTCTCTTGAAGATTACCACAATCTCTCTTGAAGATTACCACAATCTTCAACCTTGAAGAATACCAAATTCTTCAATACCTCAAGAGCACCACACTCTTGAAACACCTATCACCTAGATCACCCAAGTGTATTCTTTCCACAAGAATATTCACAAGGATGTCTTGTGTTGAATGATGACAAAAATCAAGATTACAACTCAATAATGAATATTACAATTTGAGTGCAAGTGTAATCAAGAAATAAAGCCTAGACCTCAAGATGTGAAAGTGAAATACTTAGGCTATAAATACAACAAGAGTGTTGAATATGAAAGCTTGGAAATTTGTAGATTTCTTGTTGTGTATTTGCTTGTGTTGTTCTATCTTGTGTCTTCAATTCCTCCTCTATTTATAGGAGAGTCTTCACCAACATAGGCTCCCAACATAGGCTCATTCTTCTTCACTTTTGTCTACAAAAAGAGGATCACAAGATGTAGAAATATTGTACAAAATGGAAAAGCAAATCTTGTTGTCAAGGAGTTCAACGGTACAAATTTTGTTTGTCAAAAAGATTACACAAATAGCGACCGGTCGCTCTGTATAAGATTTCGAACGTTTGAATGAAAATAGTGCGATCCAGGTAGGGGTTGCAGGGGCGTGCGACCGGTCGCCCTAGGGTGCGACCGGTCGGCCTCACCCTTGACCGGTCACCCTCCCCCTTTTTTTCACAGAATTGGTTTCTGTTTCATTTTGTGCGTTCTTTAGGTACCGCTCGACCTTCCTTCGTTACGACCGTCGACCTCCAAATTGAAATGTTGTCCGATTTTTATCAAAAATAAACTTCAAGAAATACTCCAAAAATAAGTAAAAACATTTTAAATCACTTGGGAGTATTTGGACAATATAATAAACATAGTAAACTCATTTAAACAAAACCATCAAAAAGTGTTGTCCATTTTTATCGAATAATAAACTCTAAGAAATACTCCATGAAATTAGTAAAAACATTTCAAATCTTTTAGGAGTATTTGGACAACATTGTTTTGGTGTAAAAACCAATTAACACAAAATCATCAAAAGTGTTGTCCAATTTTATCGAGTAATAAACTCTAAGAAATACTCCAAAAATTAGTAAAAGCATTTTAAATCATTTAGGAGTATTTGGACAACATTTATAAACATTGTTTTGGTATAAAAACTCATTTAAACATAATCATTAAAATCTTGATAAAAACATTTATCTAACACCCCTTACCCTCTTTTAACAAAAAACGCCCATAGAGAGCTAAATAAGTTTAGGTCCTATACTTCGTGACCTCTATAACTTTTAACAAAAAATGGGGTTATAAAATTTCCCCTAATTTTAGTAAGATACCAAGATAAAAAGTCGACAAAGAGCCAATCGCCCATTCTAAGCGTAGAACCTTCGCAGATTCTGGGCGTTCCAAGGCCTGGGGAGCTCCTTGCCTTGCAAGTCTTCTAAGCGGTAAGCCCCTTTTCCGGAGACGCGGACCACTTTGTACGGGCCTTCCCAGTTGGGATCTAACTTTCTCACGTGCTTATATACCTCAACCTTTTTCAGGATGAGGTCTCCAACTTGAAAGTTTCTCTTCTTCACTCTTTTGTTGTACTCGTTCATCATTCTTGCCTTAGCCAGTAGGATCCTCCCGTAAGCACGTTCTCTTCTCTCCTCAATGAGGTCTAAGTCAGCTGCTCGGTTCTCTTGATTCTGCTCTCCGTCAAAGTTTTCGATTCTGTGAGTGGGCTCGCCGATTTCTGTTGGTATTACGGCTTCGGAACCGTAAAGCAAGCAGAAAGACGTCTCTCCCGTAGCCGTCTTCGGGGTTGTCCTATAGGCCCAAGTACTCCTGGGAGCTCATCGACCCAATAGGACTTCATTTGTTCTAGGCGCGTCTTTAGATGCTGTAGGATTATGCGGTTTGCGACCTCCGTTTGTCCGTTGGCTTGCGGGTTTCCCACTGAGGTAAAGTTCTGCTGGATCTTCATTTCTTTGCACCATTCCACTATCTTCTTTCCTTGAAACTGAGTTCCGTTATCTGAAATCAAGATCCGAGGTACTCCAAATCTACACACTATATTCTTCCACAAGAAGTTCATGACCTCAGTTTCTGTGATCTTCGCCAAGGCCTTCGCTTCTATCCATTTAGAAAAATACTCAACAACAACAATGATAAACTTCTTTTGTGCCCGGGCTAGTGGGAATGGCCCCAAGATGTCGATCCCCCACTGGTCGAATGGGCATGTTATAGGTATCGAGGTCATCGGCGTAGCTGGTTGATGCGGCGGGTTTGAGTATAATTGGCACTTCTCACATTTTCTGACGTACTCCACGGCGTCTTGAGCTAATGTTGGCCAAAAAAACCCTGGCGCATGACCTTTAAAGCTAACGATCTTGCACCCGAGTGGTTTTCGCAACACCCCTCGTGAATTTCTTGCATCACGTACATATCCCTTTTCGGGGCTAAGCACTTAAGCATGATCCCAGTTACTGATTTTTTATAGAGACTGGCATCATACATGCAAAAGCGGGTCGCTTTTACCCGGAGGCGTTTAGCCTCCAGCGGGTCTTCTGGTAAGTGGCCATGCAAGAGGTAGTTTTTGATGTCCTCTATCCAGGTCTCTGGACATGAGATCTTGAGTACAAGACCTGCTGTGGGGCATAAGCCAATTAGGTCTTTTTCAGATCCGATCTCAGGTTCTTCAGCTGTTAAGACGACCACTTTTCTGGAGCTAACCCCCGTGATACTACTTGCAAATTTTGCCAATGCATCGGCTCGCCCGTTCTCCGCCCTTGGGACCTGATGCAACTGAAATTGCTCAAAGCCCTTGGTTAATTGTTTTACTCGCTCCAGATAAGCTACCATGGTCTTCTCCTTAGCCTCATATTCTCCTTGGACTTGCATTGCAACCAACTGCGAATCCGTGTAGGCTACCAACTTTTTCGCTTGACATTTTTGGGCCAATTTTATGCCCGTTATCAAGGCCTCATACTCCGCTTCTTTGTTAGTGACTCCAAACACTAACTTTAATGCAATTTCTAGCTCTAGGTCATTTGGACCCTGCAGAATTCTGGCTCCTCCTCCTTCCGCTACCGCGGAACCATCCACATGAAGCATCCAAGTCTCCGAGATGGGCTCAATTGGGTTTGACATTTCTATCAAAAAATCAGCTAAGACCTGCGCTTTTATGGTCGTCCTCACTTGGTATTTGATATTGAACTCTCCTAACCCCACTGCCCATTTGACCAAGCGACCTGCGAGATCCGGCTTTCCCAAGATCTGCCTTAGTGGCTGATTGGTCAGGACTATGACCTCATGTGACTGGAAGTAAGGTCGGAGTTTCCGCGCTGAGGTCACTAAGGCTAGAGCTAGCTTCTCGACCTCAGAGTATCGCTCCTCCGCCCCCTGAAGAACCTTACTGACATAATAGACTGGCTGGTGGGCTCTTTTGTTCTCTCTTACCAGTACTGAGCTCACTGCATGAGGTGACACCGCCAGGTGCGGGTGAGGGGCTCTCTTCGGCTCATCAAAGGAGGTTAGGTCAGGTACGTCTTGAGCTTTTGAAAAGCTTTCTCACACTGATCCGTCCACTCAAAATTCTTCACATTTTTTAGGGTAGCAAAGAAGGGTAAACTACGATCTCGAGATCTGGAAATTAAACGGTTCAAGGATGCTACCATTCCAGTCAGCTTCTGGACCTCTTTGATGCTCCTAGGGGACACCATCTGGAGAACCGCTTTAATTTTTTCAGGGTTTGCCTCTATTTCGCGCTCGTTAACGAGGTAACCCAAGAACTTGCCACCTCTAACCCCAAAGGTGCACTTTGCCGGGTTAAGTTTCATTTTGTACTTTCTCAGTACCGCGAAGGACTCCGCTAGGTCGTTCAAGTGATCATTCTCATGTTCGCTTTTTACTAACATATCGTCCACATATACCTCCATGGTTACGCCGATGAGGTCCTTGAACATCATATTGACGAGTCTCTGGTAGGTGGCTCCCACATTTTTGAGCCCGAAAGGCATAACCTTATAACAGTAGACCCCGGTGTCTGTTACAAACGAGGTCTTTTCTCTATCCTCCTCAGCCATTGATATCTGATGATAACCTTGGTATGCATCCATCATACTTAGCAATGCGCACCCGGCAGTTGAGTCCACCAATAGGTCAATGCGAGGTAGTGGGTACGGGTCTTTAGGACAACGGATAAACGGAGGTCGCGAACCGCATAATCCTACAGCATCTAAAGACGCGCCAGTGGCCACCTGTCATAATTGGCCCTAAATGTTTCTTGGGTTGTGAATTTGAGAATTTCAAAATGGGCTTTCTTCATATATTAAGTGGACTTCCAAGGTTGGGCTGGCATGGTATAAACATGCGCGATCTCGAAGACCATGAATAACCTGGGCCTGTCGGGGCGGAACATGGAGCACCCGAGTGACCTTGGGCCCCCAAGCGATCTCCAGATCTCAACCGCACAGTCACCAAGAACAAAGTGCGTGGCCCAAATTATGACCTCTAGCACGCGTAACAAATGACAAGGTTCACGAAGTAGCTCGCAACCACGAAGTTCCTAAAGAAACGTCCTCAAAGCCCCGAGCAACTACGTGAACCGGGGGAATAATGATAAGACAATGAGATCTTGAGGCTACACAGTGGGGTCTTGAAAAAGGGCCTGGAGCTCCATATTCGAACCGGACTGGGGGAATGGGCCTAACCCGGAAAGGTGGACCATTGATCTCCCTGACAACATGGTACAACACCACCCTTCAGATGATGACACTTGGCGCAAGCACATTCGCCAGGGATATCTATAAATATCATGCTACAGTAACTTGATGGTAACTATTCATTCTGTCACTTTTACTACTTACTTTCATATTTACCGTCTCCCTACCCCGTACCTCACGAACCCGATCTGACTTAGGCATCGGAGGGTCTTAGCTGGGACCACCCCCGGCTAGCCTGACGTGTGTTCTTCTATTTCAGGTCACATAGGAACTCGAACCCGATTACCCGAAAGTCTGCGACCCGGATGTAACTTACTGATCTAAATCAAAGTCTTTTTTCTATTTTCTGTCCTGGTACTCTTTTCTATTTTAAATACCTTTGTGAATACAAAATCCGAGAAGAACCATATTAAAAGTTCACATAAAAATGCACGGCTTTCCTCGTGAAATATGTAAAATACTTGACCTCTGTTTTAGGACCATATTTCTTTGTTAAATGGAGGTTCATGCATTTGGCCTAATGGTCTTTATCTACATGAACACGAGAGATGAAAGGGAAATTATACAAAATAGTTACGCATTTTAATGCAATATCATGGAATTATAAATTGTACTTTTCAGATCTTAAACTTCATGGTCAAAACAAACATTAGAAAATGGTTCCTCTTTTTCATTTTTTTAAACAGAGTAGAATCATTATTTAAATTGTCGACTCTAGTTGAAGGTGTAAAGAACTAAAAAAATATAACTCTCTTTAGAATTAATGACTACATTCACGAAGTTCATTGCATCACAAACATCCCATGATGAAACGGCACGGCATTAAATAAACCTCAAATGTTACATGAACAAAATAAATATAAATATATACGTATGATTACACTTACAGAAATAAAAATAAATAAATATAGTTAAATATGTAAAAACTTATTTTCCTGAAAAATTAATGATGATAATGTAGAATTTGGAGAGGTGATGTGATGAATGTTATGCGGCAAAAAGGATTGGAATATGAATAAGCATTGACAACAAGTGGGTGCCTGGTAAAGCATAGGCAATATTAAAACAAAAAACATAGACGAATTGATGGGCTTGAATTCTCATTTGCACTTGATTGATTGATTCTCTAAAAAAAACAATTTTGCATGCCTATCCCATTTTTTTAAATCATAAAGAACTTATGATAATATAGTACTGGACCAGAAACAAACAATTCACAAAAGTAAATGTCGGTTCTAGAGACGTTATTTATTTACTGATTATGATTATAAGGATTGACATTAATGAAAATAAAAAAAAAGCAGTAGTAGAGGAAAGGCCTAAAAGAATTGGCCACTGTTGATAACAATAGAAGAAACAAAGTGCACATTGCAAGAACGAGTCCAGATATCTTGTCCACATTACTCTTCCACTTCATGTTCCAATGAATTTGATGAATGACATCGTGTATAATTATAAATTTATATTGTACACGTCATATTCACCCAATACAATAGAACAAGAAGTGGAGTAAAATTATCGAACATAAAATCTCAATCCTGCTAGAACCAAAAAAACTTAGTGAAACACCCATTTGATTAGGGTTGGTGACTGAAAAAACATGAATGCTCCATTTGGATTATTGGATTTGGAGCTAAGGATTTCAAATTCATAATAACATTAATCCATTGTGTTTGTTTGGATGAGGTTATTCTACAATAAATTTCGAATGCCTATTTTTGGAGTCATTTTGAAGGATTTCAAATCCATCTTATTTGGAGTCATTTGAAATTCTTCTTCCAAATTTGCTCCTCAAATCTAAATCCTCTCATCCAAATGCAACCGAAGAGATTTCTTGGTTGATAATCTAACAAAGGCAATCGAATAATTTAAAGATTATTGTTAAAAAAAAACATAAAAAACTTATTAACTTTATAATTTGACAGTACAACTTCTTAATAATATCATAAGAAACAATGTAATAAATTAGTAAAGATGTTCTTTATATTTTAATAATGTACTATTATAGTCTGCCGAACTTTCAAAGACGTGGAAAAAAATAATATCTGCATTGATTCTGCATATATGATATCTGGACAAGATCATTCTCATAATAACATTCAGCGTGATGTAAATGATTACTTTGTTGAATTCCATACGACTATGCAATTATTCAGGAGTCCGGAGATAAAATATAGAGGAAAATATTTTTTGTCATCCAAACTATTCGAGTTTTTCAACTTTATCACCTAAATTTTTTCTGTGACTTTAACTCTTAAAGTCCATGAGGTTTTCAATTTGCCTCATCTGACTCACTATTAGCGAAAAATTTAACCAAGAATCCCATCATATGAGCATAACGAGAATCCAAATTTGCCACCTTAAAAATCCAATACGCATATCATATCATGTGATTAGATTCCAATTGAATTTTTCACCAGAAATGAGCCGGAGATGGCAATTTGAAATACACATGGACTTTAAGAGGTAAAATATTCCCCCCCCCCACAAAAAAAAAAAAAGAAAATCGAGTGACATTGTCGAAAAACTTGAATAGTTCAAATGTCAAAAGTTAATTTCCTCTTAAATGGACAGAGCTAATTTACAACGTGGAATAAAAAATAGTTTCAAATAGCCTTTTCCTTTTAATGATTACGCCCTTAGCTCCAATGATCCTTCCGGGGTTCAAGGCTCGCCGTTCTTTGCCGAAACGTTGGTCGATATATGGCGGATGAAGAAGATCAAGATGATGCGAGACAAATTGGAAGTTTTAAAGGCCAAGTTAGGCGATTCAATCAAGCTCCGATTGTCCATCACTCAAGTGATTCGTCGGAAAAGCTATGAACGCTCCGCAATTGTGTGCGGAGGATCCGGGCCAATATTCCACAGATACATCGTCAAACCATCGGAGAGGATAATCAAGCACGCGTCAAAAAACAAACACATGCCAATGTCCTCGAAAATCCTCTAAAATAAACGTCCATCATTTCGATTGAAATTTTAAGTTATTTATTTTGTTTTTTTTATGGTCTTTTTTTCCTATCAAAGGTTTTTCTAAATGGGTTTTACTTTGATAAGTTTTTAACGAGGCACTCTTTTTTAAAAGTTTCATTCTTGATTGTATGTTATCATTATATTTTCTTTTTTTAATAATATTTTGCATCTATTCAAAAAAAGAGGGTAAGAATGTTTCCAAAGGTTAATCAATGATGCTGTAAACCACTGGATTTTTTTTTCCTTGATGAATTTAAACCACTCGAATTTTCATTTTCTCATCTCATTCCTAGCCACTCAAAGCAACACCAAAATTTGGCACTCCAATGGGCGGGCGTGATGCCCAAAAACCCCAACAGTGTTGACTCTCAAGAGGAAAATTGAAAAGTGAAACACTGTAAACTGGAATCAAAGCCCACTGGGGGCATAAACACGTGACAGCATGTGCAAAACACTCCCATATGCTCACCCATAATCATATAGTATTAATATTCTGAAAGATTACAAAAAATGACCCAGTTTTATACCTGGATATCAGAAACGATCGGGGGGTGTTTAAAAAGTTGAGATTTATTTTTAAATTATCTTCCAAAACATTCATATGATGTAATCTCTAACGGTGTGATCAGAAGCATAAACAACAATGCACAAGCATGCCAAACAGGTAAATGATCCTCGATTTGTTGAAAGACTTAATTTTGGTCCCATAAGTAGAACACAGTGGCATATTTGGTTATGTAAGTATTCTAGGTAGCAATCTTGGTTTTTAAGTTTTGATTTTTGCACAATTTGATCTAATAAGTTTTAATTGTACAGTTTTAGTCCCAAAAGTATGAAATAATGAAATACACCTCCGGGACTAAATTGCATAAAATTATAACTTATTAGGCCAAAATTGCACAAAAAAAAATTAAATTTATGGGACTGAAATTGTAACATAGAATACTTATCGGACCAAATATATCACTCCTTTAGATTTACAAAACTAAAATTGCGCAAAAATCAAAACTTATGGGACTAAAATTGCTTCATATATTACTTATAGGACCAAATATGTATTCCCCTTATACTCACAGGACCAAAGTTGCAATTAAACTATTGTTGAAATATTAAAATGGAATATATTTATCAGCTCTCTGACCACGAGCTTGTAGCTCAAGTGGTATGGCTCACCCTTTGTAAGAGTGTTGACCAGGTTTCGAACCATGCATCTTTCAGTTTCTTTGAAATTTATCTCCTCCCCTCCAACCACTAATCCCAACTTATTAAAAAATGAAATCAGCTCTCTCATTGTTAGTAGCCTATGATGTCCCTGGTTTTGTAGATGTTACATTTGGTATATTATATACAATTCATTTCTCCAACCTTTTAGGAAGTGTGATATTTTTGTAATGCATCCGCATACTAAGCATGACATATGAATAGTATGTACTATGCCAAGTGTATTGCTCTAGGTGCAACCAATGTTTTTAAAATCGGACCGACCGGTTTAACTGGGAACCGGTCACGGCACCGGTCTGGTTATAAATGTAACCCGGGTCACAAACAACCCAGTCCCAACCGGAAATACCCGGAATAAACCCGGAAACCGCAGCCACTTTTGACCCGGCTGGTTTGTTTTCCTTCATCTCATCCAAATCTTTGGAAGGAAATAAAGAGGATAAATAAAGGGAGTTGAGTATTTATATGAGTCTAGAAAATAAGGAAACAAAATCATTGCCACTTCTTTTCACGGTTTTAAATTTGCATTCAGTTTTGTCCTCGTTTCTTCATCTGCGATCCAGCTTTGTTTTTTTTTTTTTTTTTTTTTATATATATATATATTTCTTTGTGTATAACAAGTTTATTTTTCATGTACTTTTTATACAAACAAATTCTTTTTGTATATCTCTTGTTTTGTTTTCTCATCGGTGACTTGATCAGTTTTAAATTTTAAGTTTGGGGGAGTACGTTGATGTTTATGAATTTTATTAGCATTTGTTAGTTTTGTTACCTTGTGTTTATATATCACATGAGTGTGTGTAAATATGTGTATATGCATATGGGTTAATCGGTTTTTAGAAATGGTTTATCTGGTTGAACCAGTGACCCAGTGAACCAATTATTAGTCTGGTTCAATGTCCAGTCCGGGTTTCGATACATTGGGTGCAGCATCTGCAAAACCGATGTCCCTGACTAATTTGGATCCACAGAAATAGCTGAAAGATCTTAGACTCGTGATCACATTCCAATGCTTTTTAAATAGAGATAATTACATAGACTATCATTAAGGTTTAACCTAATTACAAAAAAACATGTTATGTTTCAAATATACATATGTCTCATTAATATTTGTTTCTATTTTATAAATTGCACTCTCAGGATGAGTATTTGTTAGGTAATACAAATTCCCTGGGTCAATCAATATATAATTATTCTAATAATAATTTATTGGGCTAAAATGCATACTTAGTCCACTATCTTTGGGGTACTGGCACAGTAGACCACTAATTCAGGAGTGTGGCAAATTAAGTACAATAATTTATAATTTATGGCAATTTAAGTCCAAATTATGTTGGAGATTAAGAAAACTTGCCGGAAAATGGCACGTGACCCCACTAATTTGGGGGTTTTTGAATTTTCCGGTGATTTTTGACACGTTGGCAATAGATACATTAAAATACATGCATAAACCCATCCTAGGTGGAAAATATTTTGGAGGGAAAATAATTACACACATTAATTAATTAATTTGGTACCAAATTAACATAAACCCTAGAAATCAAACCTGTGGAGAAAAAAAAACAAACCCAACCTTCGATTTCCTCTCTTTCTCTTTCCAAACTTCCGAAAAAACCAAAACCAACAAATTTGAAGGTCTAAACCCAGAGAAATGGTGCACATTAGGAGCGAACAATACTGGATTTTGCCACCACCTCGATATCGTGAGTTCTCTTTCTAAGTTTCTTTTTTATACAATGTGTTTTGAGAATATGTTTTAGAAAATGGTCCCCCTTTTCATTTTATCTTGTATTGTTAGTTTTTAAAATGGTCCACCTTTTCATGTTGCGCTTGTCTGGTATTTGTGAAACATGTGGGGTTGAGTTGTAATATTTTAATGTGCGGTCAAAGAACTGTGGTCCTGGTTTGGTTGACTGAGTTTATTAATGATTTTTTTTTTATTTTTCCACAGACCCTGATTCGGAATCTATAACAGTAGTCTTGTATTATGGGGGAATTTTTCAAAATGTACCTCATGCAAAGTACATTGGTGGTAGGCAGATAGTGTTTGACTATGTAGATGTTAGGAATATAAATATTATAAACTTTGAGTTGTGGGGTAAGAACCATATATGTGAAGGTAGCAATTTTTTTTATGTGTTTGAGGAAAATGGTTTTAAGTTAGTATGTGAAGATGCAGATTTGTTGAAATCTTTTAAAAAATGTAAAGCTGCCAGGAAATGCATGTATTTGTCCAGATTTTATTACCAGAACATGAGTCTAGTGTAGAGGACATTGAGAATGGTGACATTGGGGATAATGATAGTGGTGATAGTGAGGAGGCTGAGAGTGACAATGATAGTGGTGACACTGAGGAGTACATACAAAATTTCAATATTGCTGATGATGAGAGGGGTGACATTGGTGATAATGAGAGGGGGAACATTGCTGATGATGAGAGGGGTAACATTGCTGTGGATTCAGATCTAGATGACAATGATTTCAACATGGGGAGTGATAGTGTAGATGATGATGCCCTGTTTGATGAACATGTATATGAAATGGCATCTAGGTGTGAACATAGTGACATTGCTGAACATGAGAGGGGGAATATTGCTGATGATTCAGATGTAGTGGACAGTGACTTCAACATGGGGAGTGAGAGTGTAGAAGATGATGATCTTTTTGATGAACATGTAGATGAAATGGCATCTAGGAGTGAACATACATCTGAGTCCTATGAATCTGAGTTCCTTCAATGTTTCAATCATTTTAGGTATATAATTTATGGTTCTTGTTATGAAATGGATGTTCTCATTCAGAACGCATAGAAACATAGTATTCATAGATGTTCAAAACACAGTAGAAACATTAATACCTACCAAAAAACTAAGATTTCTTACAATAACAGAAGTTTTGAACAAGGTTCATTCCAACATAACTACATAACACCACACCATACCAACATGGGAAATTGGCATGTTTTCCTAATCAATCTTACATATTACATAAATACTACACCAACAATAGTCTTGCTATAATAAATGAAGTAGTTCCAGCTTCTTTTCCATTCTTCCCAACAAGCAATAGCATGCATATCCACCCCAAAACAATGCAGAAAACTATCATTCCATAGATCAATCTCCATATCTTTTTGTTGCTATGTTCCAGTGTTTTCACTTTAGCTTCCATCACATTCATGTTCCTCAACAAACCAGGTATAATTTCTTTGGAACGACGACATATTGGGGGTTCCTCCCAAGAAAAAAAACCTACATCCACCTCTTTAAAAAATACATATCCAACAAAAAGAAATTAAAAAATTAAACTAAAAATTTAGAAAAAGAAAAATCTCAACCAAAATAAACTATAACCAAATCATAGTCAAAATCATTGAGACACGAATCAAACCTCATAAAGACCGAAAAGAAATAATATACAAAAACTTCAAAATCCGCATACCTAATTAAAACAATAATACATAACCTACCTTATAATTAAAACACGAATGTAACCACCTCCCAGGGTTATCTTCAGTCCATGACGTGCACAAGACTGCCCTCGTTCCACAAAAGCAGTCGATTGAGCTTGTTGTGTGAGACATTGAAAAGGGTTCTCAAATTTTTTTGCCTAGGGTTCTTGGTGTGAGAATTGGGGGGAAATGGATGTTTTGCAGGTTAATATCGATTATATTCCCTCCAAATCTGATTGTGTAATTAGTTTCCCTCCAAAGTATTTTCCACATGGATATAAGCTATTATTTTAATGTATTATTTCCACATAGGATGGGTTGACTTGCCAAGGTGTCAAAAAAGGGCCAGAAAATTCAAAAACCCCCAAATTAGTGGGGTCACGTGGGGGTCACATGCCACTTTCCGGTGAGATTTCTTAATCTCCGATGTAATTTGGACTTAAATTGCCATAAATTATAAATTGATGTACTTAATTTGCCACACCCCTGAATTAGTGGTCTACTATGCCAGTACCCCAAAGATAGTGGACTAAGTATGCATTTTTGACTAATTTATTGTTGCTTGCTATTTGCGAGAGTAATATAATTCTTCAATTGAATAACGAATTCAACCAAACCATCGTGCAAGCACCAGTACATATGATATAACAAGTCAAAAACAATAAAGTGTTGTGATAATTGTTCAATTATGTGGACTTTAACATCAATTGTATAAACTTTAGCAAAAGTAGTGGAGGAAGCATCAATTGTATAGACTTTAGCAAAAGTAGTGGAGGAAATTGCCAAACACATGGTTGAATAGTCATACATTTTGCCTATAAATTGTTGAAGTTCGTTGAATGAAAACACACCGAAATACATATATCTCTCTCTTCTACTTTTGCTTATTGTTCTGATTCACATATTTCTCAATATATATTTGTATTATCATTATAGAAAATAAAAATTATCTATAACACGTTATCAGCACGAGTTATTGCTCGAGAAAAGGTTTGTATATTTCAAGTTTGAATTTCTTTGTGCTAATTTATTTTATTTCCTTTGTAGAAAAATAACCGGTATCAAAAAGCAAAAATTCCAGATCCTCGATACCACTGGCGATAATTATTTATCATGGTGCCTAGATATTAAGTTGCACCTTCAGGGTCAAGATCTGGCTAAAACACTAAACCCTGTAAAAATCAAAGAGGCCGTCATAAAAGATGAGGCGAACGCAATGATATTTATTCGCCATCATCTATCTGATGATTTAAAAAATGAATATATATACAAATTGAAAGGCCTTCTGAGCTCTGGTAAAAGCTCAAAGATAGATTTGATCACACCAGAATGGTGATACTCCCGCAGGCACAATATGATTGGCAACAATTGAGGTTGCATGACTTCAAGTCCGTGGCCGACTATAATTCAACATTATTTAAAATTGAGTACCGACTGGCTCTCTGTGGGACAAAACTATCTAGTAGATCAAAAAGAAATCTAATGTGTTTTAAGGATGTGCGTGATAATGGCTATCACTTGGAGACAATAAATGAACATAATAAGTAGTGTCTGTGCATCACATCCTATAAAATGAGAAAAAGAATTACCCATGAGAAATTTGAAGCAACAACTTATGAATTGTATTGTGTCCAAATTAAAGCTTTTGAATCCTACACCACCATGCCTTGGAAGCTGGTGAATCCTGATATATTTGGGTTATGACATGTTCACCTAGGACACACAGGAACAACTATGATGCATAGGATTGTTGAACACACTAATGGACATCCATTAAAAGGCACGAAGATGCTAATGTCCAAAGATTATTTCTGTAAATTGTGTTCACAAGGAAAATTTATCACTAAACCTTCCATGGAAAAGGTTGATTTTGAATCACCATCATTTTTACAATGTATTCATGGTAATATTTGTGGACCAATACATCCCGCAAGTGGACCATTTAGATATTTTATGGTCTTAGTAGATGCATCGTGTAGATAGTCACACATATGTGTATTATCTACTAGAAATGTTGCATTTGCTAGATTATTAGCGCAAATTATTAAATTCCAAGCACATTTCCCTGATATTCCATCAAGAATATAAGAATGGATAATGTCGGAGAATTTAAATCAAAAAGTTTTAATAAATGTTGCGCAACACTGGGAAATAATGTTGAACACCCAGTAACACATGTTCATACTCAAAATGGATTGGCAGAATCCCTAATTAAACGAGTTTAAATCATTGCTCGTACATTATTAATGAGATCAAAGCTCACTAGTGCAACATGGGGTCATGCAGTATTGCATGCATCATCACTAATTAGATTACGCCCCACTGCTTATCATATGCACTCCCCAATGCAATTAACTAATCTTGGTTTTGAGCCAAATATTTCGCACCTATGCACTTTTGGGTGTGTCGTTCATGTGCCGATTCCACCTCCTCAAAGGACAAAAATGGGTCCACAACATAGACTTGGTATATATGTTGGATTTGATTCTCCGTCAATTATTCGGTATTTGGAACCAATGACGGGAGATTTATTTACTACTAGATTTGTAGATTGTCATTTTGATGAGACAACATTTCCACAAATGGGAAGGGTTAACGATATTTTAGATAAACAAAAACCAGTTGAGAGCATCTCCTAGAATGAACAAAGCTTATCCCATTTAGATCCACATACTTCTGAATGTGAAAGTGAGGTGAATAGAATCATTCATTTATAGAATATTGCAAATAGGCTTCCCGATGCATTTAATGATGCTAGTAAAGTCACGAAGTCTCATATTACGGCTGCAAATGCTCCAGCTAGGATTATTGTTCCTGATGAAAATAAGAAAATTGTAGGTCCCAAGGGGTGTGAGTAAGGTTTAGAAGGGGGGGGGGATTGAATAAACCTTACCAACTTTTCGATTTTAATCCTTTTAAGATTATTACAGAGTTAACTCAAACAGTTGTGTCCTTGAGGGACAACTAAGTTGGTTATTCAGCAGAGTTAGCCACTCAACAGACTCAATAGAGCTGTTGATAGAATAACTCAGCTGTTTAACCTGAACTTTAACTAGGTTGTTGGTTTTATCAGCGGAAGACTTAACACCCTTTGTATTGTTTTAAACTTGTTTTAACATTTGATTTTAAGCACTTGGTTATTAATCAGTTGGATACCAAATATGAGTTTTTCAGCAGATATGATGTAAGTATGCAGAAATGTAAATGTGCTGAAAAATAAATGACACAGTTAATTTTTATAGAGGTTCGAAGATGTGGTAATTCTTCTAAACCTCTCTTCTCCAACTCCTGGAGGAATCCACTAAGTAACAGATCAGTTTACAAAGTGGTGAGCAGTCTAGAGACAACCTTGGTCACACAAATGCTTCTCTTCCGACTCACTTCTTCACAGGGCAGCTGCCTTGCTACTTCAACTCACTTTCTCAAGATTTTGGATTTGATCACAAAGCCCTCCAATAACTTGATACTGGTTCGACCTTGAACCTTCCTACAATCCTCCTTGGAAAATAGACCCCTTTTGATTCTTCAAAGTTTCCTCTTCAACAGATTTGAAGTTGTATTTCCTTCATAGCTTGTGTTGGATCGATTTTCTTCGAGTTTCAGGCTTGAAGATGTGCTTGAATATATTTGAGAATATTTGCAGGGTAATAGCTTGAATAATGCTTGCTTGTTCGTGGTTCAGATAACCTTTTCTCAATGAAATTCCTTAGCCTTTTATAGTGAACTTTTGAAATTTTGCCCGTTGAAGAGATAGGCTGATTTCAAAAGCCACTTGTGTTCGTTGGCTTGTCTTGTTGCAGTCTTTGATGTTGACATTTCCTCGTATTAAATGTCTTGCAAGATTGCAAATAAGTTTCGACACTTGTGCAGTGCTTCCCATTGGTTTGTTCCTTTTGCACACAACTGGAACTAACACTTTATCTCTGACAACTTTAACTTGTTACCATTCTGAGTAACATTCTTGACTTTCATCAACGGATCTTATTCAGTTGTCTTGACTTGACTGCAGTCTTTTATTCCCCAGGTGACTTGAGTTAGTTTCCAATCCTTGGATGACTCATCTGTCACTTCATCTTGAGACTTGGTTTCTTGAGTTGACTTGACTGACTGTTCATACAACTGTCTCACAGCTGATACATCATCAGTTGAGTTCTTGACTTCCCTTCTTAGCCATACTCAGCTGTTTCACAGCAGAGTCTTCACTTCAGTCTTCAGTTGACTTCTTGTATCTCCAGGCGTAGCTGACTTGACTCAGCTTTTCCAACCCTATCTATTACAATGCAAATTACAAGGAAAATGGGGTGCCAACTTTCTAGTTTAAGTTTTACATGGCATCCATCAAAATCTATAAAATAAATTTCCCAACAATTTCCCCCTTTTTGATGATGCCAAAACTTAAAACACGTTAATCAACATATAAACAACAAAGATACATACATACAATGCAGTAACAAAGAATGTATGCGTAAAATAGATCGGTTTATTGATCATAGTATTCTTGTCCTTTACACATCTGTTTACATTTGGTATCTGAGCATTTTTATATCAAAGCAAAAATACACATCTATGCTAAGATACAAGAGAAAATACAAAGTGAAAGATTACAGGGAAAATCACTAAGTATTATAGATGACTTACAAAAATGTATTTACGTAAGTAATATACATGAAGGGTTTGCAACGACACTTCATCGCCTTCGCTGCTTCCTTACTCTATCTTCTTCAGCTCTTTCGTAGTCATCAAGTCTCTTCCTTTTTGTTTCTTCTTCTTCATGCTTCTTGTTCTTTTCATAGGCTCGTTTGGAGGCATCATCCCTTCGCTTCCTCTCGAGCCATTTCTATATTTGCCTGTTGTTCTCCTCTTCCCGTCTTCTTAGTGCCTCTGCATTCTTTCTTGCCACTTCTAGGTATGCCACTTCATCATATCCAGCCCAGTAGATCCTCCCCTTCTTTCCGGGATCTACATATTTAATATTTTGGGTTGTGGCCGAGGTCGAAAACCTCTTCCACCACCACTTCTTCCTCCTCCTCTGGGTGTATACTTTGTCACAGAGTCTTACCACCGAGTGGTGGGCCGCTTCTGTAGTCTCATTTTTTTCGCTTCTTCGCACAATGCAAGACCCTTCTCCCAGTACAAATCCCAGGCTTGGGCTAGTGACATTCCCTGAAAATAGCCTTCGGATTCAAGCGTTTTGAATTCTTCAACTGATCTCGGCTCGGATCCATTGTTAGGTGCAGCATTTTGATCTTTTCCTGCCGGAATGCCACCATACTGCTTCATCACTTCTTCGATGCGGGCATCCGTCTTTTTGTCGAACTCCTCAATCCCTACTTCGATAATTCATCTCTTCTTCGACATTGGCACATCAGAGTGCCCAATGGGTAGGGTTATGGGGAGTTTGCTCAAGATGGAGGCAATAATTTGACGCTGCTGAGGGGTTTCAACTATCATTAACGTAAGATCTTTTGAACGTTCCCCCTCAGCTGGCTTTCCCTTCATCTCAGCTGCAGATTCTTTCAACTTCTCTTCTTTCAATTTCCTTAGGGACTCCTCTTCCCCCCTTTTGGCATCATCAAAGGAGAGAGGGACCCCAGAGAACATGCATTCAAGCATGAAATTGAGTCTTCTAAGAGCAGAAGTTTGTTTGGAGTCTGCTGCAGCATAAGCTGTCCGAAATTCTGAGCGAGTTGCCTTGGACTCGGCTACCACCAACTTCATTTCAACCATGAGTAGGCTGAATTTGTCATTCATTGCGTTCCCAAGGCGCATAATTTCTTTTCTTTGGAATTCTTGCAGCAGCTCCATTTCTGTTTTGTGAGACTCATGTAACCTTTCGATATACGCCTGCATCCTTTGCTTTAGATTAGCATTGTCAGCAATCCAGACGAGCATTCTGCCATATAGTGCTTTGAAATAACGAACTTGTTTGAGTCGCATGGCAGATTGTTGTTGAGACCATTCTCGGATTCGCACCACTATCCCTCTCAAGTCTGCTGTGAGGGTAGCATCCCTATTGTCCTGTCTTAAGTCGAGTGAGGCCTGATGTCTTTCAATCTTCTCATCTCTTCACAGATCTTCTTGAAGATCTCACGAAACTCAGTTGTCTCACTTGATCCAGCTACAGGCCACTCTTCAGCAAAGTTGAACTCGACTGGAACAATGGTGTCAGTGGGAATGATTGGATCTTCTCTCACAAAGAATATTCGTTGTTCAGCAGCGGTCTCTTCTTCCAAATCTAGTAGGATTGGCGTGAAAAGAAATACCTTTGGAAAGGCATCATCACTCACATATGGGATGGTTTGTGAGGTTTGTGCCTGTGATGACGCAACTCTATTTGCCTCAGCCGCGGTAGCTACATCGGCAGTGGTCACAGCTGTGGGAGCCTGTGATGGAGCTGGTGTAGTCGTTACTGCTGCAGCTGTGGAAGCCTGTGCAATGGCCTGTGACGGAGCTGGTGTAGTCGTTACTGCTGCAGCTGTGGAAGCCTGCGCAGTGATGGATTATGTCACTGTGGCGATTGAGAGATTTTGCCCTAATCGAGCCTCAATCGCTTTTTTAACAAAGATCTTCGGTCTCAGTGGATTTTTCTAAATGAATAACCTATTCATCTGCTGCATCATCAGTGTCATCAGATGATGATGAGACCTGTGGGCTCGGCTCATCATCGAAATTAAATTTTTGACGAGCAGCTTTGTCACCTAGCTGGCTCGTAGTTTTGAGAACATCCTCAGCTGGGTCCTTTGGATCTACAACAGGAGTGGACTCATCTTCATCTTCAGACCCCAAGAATGATATATCAAGGTTCACCTGGGAGTCATGAAGTGCGCTTATCTCCTTCTCAATTTCAGTGCTCTGAACTGGAGGAATGTTCTGCGTTTCTTCACCCCTACCTAGGGAAGTCTCAACCTCCCTTAGGCCTTCAATACCTCCAACAGACTCAACTACTGCGAGGCCTTCAATGTTCCATTCGACAGTCGCAGTTGTCTTAGGGTCTTCAACCATGGCATCCATAGGAGTCTCAACTCCTTGGATTGCACTTTCACTGCCCACAGTGTTCTTCCCGGAGCATCTCCATCCTGTGCCTCGACTGTAAGAACAGTGTCATTAGCCTTCAAAGCAGCAGACATTTCAGCTGGTACAGACTCAACTGTCCAAGCTTCGTCAATGTCAATCTGTTGTGGTTCTTTCTCACTTTCCACTTCACCTCCTTGCTTCAAGTTGGAGTCTTCCGCAACATCCTCCAACCCTGCTGTGGTGGAGAGAGCTTCCCCCTCAGCTGGCGCACTAGCTGAGTGACTAACAGTGGGGTCACTCTGCTCCTGATTCGCGGCCTTTTCCATTGAGTGCTCAAAATCCCAGTGTCATTGCCAATGCCCTTGGGTCCATCCCCAGATTGAACAGGGGACGTGGCTGCAGCAACGATTGAGGCAATGTGCTGTGCCACTCCCAGAGGGTCGATCTGCAAGAGAGAGTGAGACGATTCTCCTGGTCCTTCAAACAATTGTTGCTCGTGTATGTGTCTTGATTCCCTCAGATCCTGCTGCATGTCTGACTTCTCTGCTGCAGCGGTGAGATCCATATCCTCGTCACTATATGTGTACTCAACAAGAGTGCTATGAGTATGCTCGTGAGTACCAGTGAACATGCATATCTTGGACTTTTCTAGTGCACGGGCTTCCTCTCTTTCTCATCAGCTTTAATGATGCGGAGGAGATCCATACATTTGTTTTCGTCAAGGGCCTATCAAACAGTTGAGACCCCAAGAAAACGAAGCAACTCTTCTTCCTCTTCAATGTACTCAAGATGAGCGAACTGCATCCTTGAGTGATCAAGTTTCCATGCCCTCCATTCTCGTAGCGTCTCGGATGTCCGGGATATAGTGGAGAGTACATGATGACATCGTCATCATCATTTTCTTCTTCTTGCGCTCCTTTTTCGGAATTGAAGGCAAGAGACTCTCTGCTCTGCTTCGCCTTCAAAACATTCAGCGGTGGAGAGACAACCTTTTCAATCAAGGTTCAATTGTCTCTGCCGCTATACTTCCCTCTCTTTGTCTCTCGCATATACTGGTCTCCGGATGGTATCTGCGCACATCATCGCAGACTTAGTCGTTTTCATCGATTACTTGAGATCGCACTTCCGAGTGTCGGCGGACCTCGGATGCTTTCTCCAAATGAGTTGCGATTCATTGTCTTCTCCAATTCATCGCTTAACCAATCGTCTCCTTTTTGGGTAGCAGGGGAACCTCTTCCTCAATATTTTCTCGGTTCTTGGAAGGAGATAGCTTTCACAAATTGCCTTCCTTGTCTTGGTAGAGCGCTTCTTCTTTTTTTGAAAGCGAGAAGGAGTATGGTGTTCCTCCTCTCCCTCGGCTGGGGCGGGAGTCTCACGCTCGGGCGGCGACTAGTCGCTGCGCAGCAGTGCATCCTTTTTCTTAGCTGCAGGGGCAACCTTCTTCTTCGGTGCTGTAGGGGCAACTTTCTTCTTTGGAGGAAGGGTAGCAGCTGTGTCCTCATGGTCAGCTGATCCCCCCTCACTTGTGTCCGCCTTCTTTGCATGGGCTCTCTTATGGGCACCAGAGAGGTTAGCCCGGAACATTCTTTTGTTGACATGGAAGGGTTCGCCATGTCGAAGGGATCCTCCAAAGGATCCATCTTCCTTAAACATCTTATTCATCACATTCAGCAGCGATTCAAATATACACGAACTCAAATTGATTGACCTTTTTGCTCTGCATGATCCCAGCCATGACGATCCGCTTAGTCTTTGACAGCTGGTTGAAGCTGCCAAACTTCATATCAATACACTTGGAGACGATATCCATCAGCTTATGTAGACCACCTTGGCAGCACACTCTGGTTTCTTGTCAGTTGTGTAGACCACCTTGGCAAAGACACTCCTTAGTATGGCTATCTCTTTCCATGCAAAGAAAAAGTCTATATCAGCTTCATGAATCTCCTTTATGCCTTCCGATGGCAACAAACAGTGCTCCGCAAGGTCCTTAGCATGTATTATGATGTCCTTGCGGTGGACAGAATACTTGATCCCTTCGTCCTGCACTTCCGCGTTAACATAGAACTGAGCTACCTCCTCAAGGTAGGTGTGCGAGTATTCCATGGTTAGAAAAGCCTTAAGACCTGACTTTTCTATCATTTCAGCGATTTTCTTGACAAGGGTTTCATCAGAACCCTGCTTTACCATTCCTTCAAAATCCACTGACACTCCTGAGTGGATTTGCTTTAAGAGCTTGACGAAATCGAACATCGGTGCCATTTTCAGTGATTTTTACCGATTAAACCTGACAAACTTGCTTGAGAGTACTTTAGGGTTTCCGAGGGAAAAAAAATATAGCTTGCTTTTGCCTTGCTTGAAGATGAACAGTTTCTGTAAGTGAGAGAGAAGGCTGAAAAATGTATTTATATAAGGGTTATGAAAGGACATGTCTTCGGATTTTGAATTTTTATCGAGATCAACAACTCAGATTGAAACGTCAAAACCGCATTTAATTCCTCGCATTTAATGCAACAACATTTATATCCAATCATATGCTTACTGTGCAGCTTTTTACTGTACCCGTCATTATTATGCTGACGTCATCCTTAAAAACATTCCCGCTCATTTAAAACGACTGTGTTTTTGTCACTTAGCTCATAAATAATTCAGCTTATATCCAAAGTGACTTAACTCTGCTTCTCTCTTCTCATCCAGTGACTCGGCTATCAGCTAACTCAATACAGCTGACTTTCCGACATGGCTGTTTCACTTGGTTGATTTGTGAGACTTGCTCTTTTCTCATTTTCTCATTGACTATCTCTGCAGTTTGAGTCTTCTGAGTGTTAACTCAGCTCAATTAACCCTAACTCATTTTTAAGCTCTTCAAATCTTGATTCACATAGGGGCTTAGTGAATATGTCAGCTAACTGCTTATCAGTTGAGATATACTCCAAAGTGATGTCTTTCTTTTCAACATGATCTCTTATAAAATGATATCTGACATCAATGTGCTTTGTTCTTGAACGCAACACAGGGTTCCGTGTGATTGCAATGGCACTAGTGTTATCACACATAATTGTAATTTCTTTCTCTTCAATCTCATAATCTCTCAACTGTTGTCTCTTCCATAAGACTTGGGCACAACAACTGCCCGCAACTATATACTCTGCTTCAGCTGTGGATGTGGCTATTGAGTTTTGCTACTGAGTCTGAGTAACCAATAAGCTTGAATCCATCTTCCTTTGGATACCATAAGCCAACTTCCTGGCATCCCTTCAAATACCTTAGGATTCTCTTAGCTGCAGTCATGTGGCTCTCCTTTGGTGCAGATTGAAATCTTGCACATACACCTCCGCAAAGGGTGATGTCGGCTCTTTGTTGTTAAGTAGAGTAATGATCCAATGAGTGCTCTATATCTAGTCTGATCTACAGCCTTGCCATTTGCATCCATATCCATCTTGACTGATGTGTTCATTGGTATTTTCACAGAAGACTTCTCTTCCATACTAAATTTCTTCATTTATTTTGTTTGACTTATGAAGGTTCCATCCTTATCACATCCATCCATATCCATCTCAAATTTACCTTGCATGAGGTTAGAGAACTTATCACACAACTATTTATTTGTGGATCCAAAGATGATATCATCCACATATATTTGAACAAGTAGTATACTCTCTCCATCTTGAATTCTGAAGAGTGTTCTGTCCACTTTGCCTTTGGTGAATCCATTGTCAGTTAGAAATTGAGACAATGTATCATACCATGCTCTTGGTGCCTGTTTCAATCCATATAATGCTTTCTTGAGCTTGTACACCTTATCTCCAATAGTCTTCTGATCAAAACCTAGAGGTTGTTCAACATAGACTTCTTCCTCTAGCAGTCCATTTAGAAATGCACTCTTCACATCCATTTGATACACAGTGAAGTTCTTATGTGCAACATAGGCAAGAAACATACTTATGGCTTCCAATCTTGCAACAGGAGCAAAGGTTTCATCAAAATCTATTCCATCTTCTTGGCAATAACCTTTGGCTACCAATCTTGCTTTGTTTCTCACCACAGATCCTTCCTCATTCATCTGGTTTCTGAACACCCATTTTGTTCCAATAACATTTTGATGGGTTGGCCTTTGCACCAATCCCCATACCTTGTTTCTTTCAAACTGATTCAGCTCTTCTTGCATGGCTTGAATCCAATGTGTGTCATCCAGTACTTCAGACACATCTTTTGGCTCTATTTAGGAAATAAAACAAGTAAACATTACTTCATGTCGTGCTCTAGATCTGGTTCTTATGCCATCTCTTACATCTCCAATAACTAACTCTGGTGGATGGTCTCTTAGCCATCTCACATCAGGTTGGAGCAAGTCAGCTGGATTCAGCCGTCTCGCAGCTAAGTTGTCTTGAAAAACTCTTTCATGTTCATTCAGCTGTAGACATTCCAGCTGCCTCTGAGATTCATCTATCTCATCTTCATCTGTGTTGATTGCTCTTACTTCAGCTTCAACATAAGGACTCTTCTGCATAGTTGGCTGATTCAGCTTGTCAGCTAACTCTTCAATGTCTTCTCCATTCACATTAGGTTTATCAGAAACCACATGGATGGATTCTTCTGTGACCATAATCCTCTTGTTCAACACTCTATAGGCTTTGCTCTCAGCTGAGTATCCCAAAAAGATACCTTCATCAGCTTTAGCATCAAAAGCCTTCAAATTATCTTTGCCATTGTTGTGGATGAAGCATTTACATCCAAATATCCTGAAGTATCCAACATTTGGCTTTCTCACTGTCCAAATTTCATAGGGAGTCTTGGTTAATTGCCTGTTAATCATGCATCTATTTTGAGTATAGCATGCTGTGTTAATGGCTTCAGCCCAAAATCTCTTAGGCAATCCAGCTTCAACTAACATGGTCCTTGCAACTTCCTTGAGAGTTCTGTTCCTTCTTTCAGCTACTCCATTCTGCTGTGGAGTCCTTGCTGCAGATAACTCATGAGAAATACAATTTTCAACACAATATTGAGTAATTATCCCATTGACAAACTCAGTTCCTCTATCAGACCTTATCTTTATAATGGTTTGACTCTTTTCATTTTGAACTCTTTTCATCAGCTGAGGTAACTTCTGCAAAGTTTCCTTCTTTTTGTACATGAAGATTGTTCATGTATATCTTGAATAATCATCCACCACTAATAAGGTGTATTTCTTTCCACTTATACTGGCTGGTTCAACTGGACCAAATAGATCCATATGCAACAGATGGAAAATCCTTGTTGAAGAAGGACTTGGCTTATCCTTGAATGAAGATTTTATTTGTTTTCCCATCTGGCATGCATCACATACACTTTCCTTCTTGTACATTGAGTCTGGAAATCCTTCTACAAGATGACTCCTTGCAAGCTTGTTGATTGTCTTGAAATTCAGATGACTCACTTCTTGTGCCACAACCAACTTGATTCGGCTGTGCTCTTTGCTAACGCAGACAAGTGCTTGGTGTGGCATGAGACCAATCTACCACATATATATTCTTCTCTTTGTTCCTTGCAAAGACTATTTCATTTGATTCAAGATCTTTGATCCGGCACTCTCCCATATTGAATCCAACATTATAGCCCTTGTCACGAGTTGACTAATGCTTAACAGTTGAAGTTGAGGCCTTCAACATAAGCAACATCCGTGATTTCCAATACATTCTTCTTGATTGATCATGTGCCTTTGATTTCCCCGAGCTTCATTTCTCCAAATATGACTTTTGCACCTCTAATCTCCTTGAATCTTGACAGTTTTTTTCTTGTTTCCTGTCATATGTCCGAACAACCACTATCCATGTACCAAGTTCCTTGGCACTCACTGCTTCCTTGAACCTCGCAATCAAGGAAATTAGTTTTTAGGTACCCATACTTGTGCTGGTCCTGAGGGGTTAGTGCTATAAGATGATCCAACCAACCTATAGCCAAAGGACTTGACTCTAAGAGGTTGCCATCTATCAGTGCCATAATCATAGTGCACAGTAGTAAATTGCTTGGGGGTTCTAGGTTCATACAAATTGTCTCTTTTGTCAGACATGCTGTGTGTGTGGTTTAGCAATTGCTTTCTTGGGATAGTTGTGATATTTCTGAGTGTAGTGCCTGGGTGCATATGTGTGCTGATAATAGCTCTTTTCCCTTTGGAATGACCTTTGCTGAGATTTAGGTCTTTGCCATTTAGGCTTGCATTCCATTGGTCTTTGCTGATATTTTACATTGTACCAATCAGCTTGGTTTGGGTAGTTTCTACCATTCCCAACATGTGTGTTTCTCTGATGAAACTTCTGGGGTTTTTGGTAGCTCTGTTTGTTCTTCATAGAGTACTCTCTATTTGGAGTTTGCTGAGGAACTCTGCTGGATTTCCTCTTAGTTTGTTCTCTCAAAGATACTCATTGGTTGTTTTCCTTTTCCTTTATATCCAAGACCAATTTGTTTGTGATTGTGCTTAGGAGTGAATATGGGTGCATCATTTGGTGTTTGGGATTTTTGAGATGTTTCATTGCTTGAAGATCCTTTTTCCATAATCACTCTTGGAGTTTGACTATGCCCAAAGGAATTGAATCCTATGCCTGTCTTATCTCCACATTCTTTTTGACTCATTATAAGATCATCCAATGATTTGGATGCCTTTGTAAATGAGGCAATCACGTTCTTGAGGTCCTTTTCCCTCTTTTCTATAAATGCACTATATTTCTCGCTATCATTTTGGCATTTTCAGCCTTCAGCTCTGTGTTCTCAACAACTATGTGACTTAGAATACTCAACTCCTTAGTCAGCTGTGAGTTTTGGCTTTTGAGCTGCCTGTTTTCCTCATTTAGAAGTGTGTGTGAGGACTTAATGTGCTCAAAATCTTTCATCATTTTGCCTAATGAATCATAAAGATCGGTGGTGATGAAGGGTGATGAAGTGTGTGTATCACAATCACTATCACTTGAATCAATCAATCGAATGAGATGAGTTTTCACCCTTGTTTTTTTTATAGTTCTTATTGAAGAACTTGTGTACCTCATCTTCTTGGTCGGCTTTCTTTGATCTTATTCTTTAGCCATAAGACAGTTCATGGCTTCTTCTTCTTCAAAACTCACTTGAGTAGTCGAGAATAATCACTTGGACTCTCTTGAGAGGTACTTCTGTCTTTAGACTTACATCTCCCATTCTCGGCCCAGAGGCTCAACATCTTCATTCTCTTTTCCTGTGTTTCTTTCCAAGAGTCAAGACTTTTCTTTCTTCTTCATTCCTATATTTGAAATTTTCAAATTTTTGAACAATGAATACAATTTATTTTCTTTAATTTGCTCCGATCCTTCACAAATTAAAGTCAGCTTATTCCAGATTTCTTTTGCTGTTTTGCAAGATTTGACTTTGTTGAACATTGCTTTGTCCAAAGTCTTGTAGAGTATATCCTTGGCCACATTGTCCAAGTTGTATCTTTTCCTGTCACCATTTGTCCACCCAGTCCTTGGTTTTTCAATCATGGCTGGTCTTTCTTCAGCAACATCTTCTTCTCCGTCAGCTGCAGCTGCTCTTCTTACAACCGTGTTCACTTTCAATATTTGCAATGGCCCATCCTCTATCACAAGCCACATTTCATCGTGTAGAGCAGATAGATGAGCCTGCATACGAATTTTCAAATCATCAAATTCTTCAACAGTGAACATAGTAATGCGTGTCAAATTTGCATCCTTGATAATAACTTTGCTAAAAATGAAAGATTTTGAAAATGCAAGTGTTTAAAACTTTTTGAAAAGATAAAGATCGAGTTCAGTAACCAGTGCGGAAGGCTCAATGAACCAACCGCTCTGATACCACTTGTAGGTCCCAAGGGATGTGAGTAAGGTTTAGAAGGGGGTTGAATAAACCTTACCAACTTTTCGATTTTAGTCCTTTTAAGATTATTACAGAGTTAACTCAAACAGCTGTGTCCTTGAGGGACATCTAAGTTGGTTATTCAGCAGAGTTAGCCACTCAACAGACTCGATAGAGCTGTTGATAGAATAACTCAACTGTTTAACCTGAACTTTAACTTGGCTGTGTTGGTTTAATCAGCGGAAGACTTAACACCCTTTGTATTGTTTTAAACTTGTTTTAACACTTGATTTTAAGCACTTGGTTATTAATCAGTTGGATACCAAATATGAGTTTTTCAGCAGATATGATGTAAGTATGCAGAAATATAAATGTGTTGAAAAATAAATGACACAGTTAATTTTTATAGAGGTTCGAAGATGGGGTAATTCTTCTAATCCTCTCTTCTCAAACTCCTGGAGGAATCCACTAAGTAACAGATCAGTTTACAAAGTGGTGAGCAGTCTAGAGACAGCCTTGGTCACACACAGTGGCTTGTCTTCCCGACTCGACTTCTTTCATAGGGCAAATTGCCTTGCTACTTCAGCTCACTTTCTCAAGCTCTTGGATTTGATCACGAAGCCCTCCAATAACTTGATACTGGTTCGACCTTGAACCTTCCTACAATCCTCCTTTGAAAGTAGACCCCTTTTGATTCTTCAAAAGTTTCCTCTTCAATAGATTTGAAGTTATCTTTCCTTCACAGCTTGTGGTGGATCGATTTCCTTCGAGTTTCAGGCTTGAGGATTTGCTTGAATATATTTGAGAATATTTGCAGGTTAATAGCTCTAATAGTGCTTGTTTGTTCGTGGTTCAGGTAACCTTTTCTCAATGAAATTCCTCAGCCTTTTATAGTGAACTTTTGAAATTTTGCCCGTTGAAGAGATAGGCTGATTTCAAAAGTCACTTGTGTTCGTTGGCTTGTCTTGTTGCAGTCTTTGATGTTGACATTTCCTCGTATTACATGTTTTGCAGCATTTCAGCGTTTCTGACACTTGGTGCAATGCTTCCCATTGGTTTGTTCCTTTTGCACACAACTGGAACTAACACTTTATCTCTGACAACTTTAACTTGTTACCATTCTGAGTAACATTCTTGACTTTCATCAACGGATCTTATTCAATTGTCATGACTTGACTGTAATCTTTTATTCCCCAGGTGACTTGAGTTAGTTCCAATCCTTGGATGACTCATCTGTCACTTCAACTTGAGACTTGGCTTCTTGAGTTGACTTGACTGACTGTTCATACAGCTGTTCACAGCTGATACATCTTCAGTCGAGTTCTTGACTTCCCTTCTTAGCCATATTCAGCTGTTTCACAGCGGAGTCTTCACTTCAGTCTTCAGTTGACTTCTTGTATCCCCAAGCGTAGCTGACTTGACTCAGCTTTTCCAGCCCTATCTATTACAATGCAAATTACAAGGAAAATGGGGTACCAACTTCCTATTTAAGTTTTACATGGCATCCATCAAAATCTATAAAATAAATTTCCCAACAAAAATGAATGATGATATCCCGTGACAAAAACGTGGTAGACTTATTGGCTCAAAAGATATTATTCCTCGAAAAAGAAAGGGGAGAATTGATACTAATGAGCATGCTCCAGACGAATCTGTAGAGCCTAATATCTCAGAAAATGTACAAATAAAAAATCATGATAGCACCGAGAATCGCATGAGCTATAGTAATGAAATATGGGATTGAAACGAAATAATTATTGATGATAATTTTGCATTCTCGGTTGCTCAGGAAATCATAAATGATGATTATGATTGTGAACCACGTTCTATAATGGAATGCTGTCAAAAATCTGATTGGTCTATGTGGGAGGAAGCAATAAAATATGAGTTAGCTTCTCTAGAAAAACGAAATGTATTTGGGCAAATTGCTCGAACTCCAAACAATGTAAAGCCCATTGGATACAAGTGGGTATTTGTTCGGAAAAAAAATGAGAAAAATGAAGTCGTGAGATATAAAGCACGACTCATGGATCAAGGATTCTCCCAGAGACCTTGGATAGATTATGATGAAACATATTCACCTGTGATGGATACGATCATATTTCGTTTTCTTATCAGTATGGTAATTCACAAGAATTTAGACATGCGTCTACCGGATGTAGTGACGGCATATCCATATGGTTCACTGGACTCTGATATTTATATGAAAATTCCAGATGGATATAAAATGCCAAAATCAGATACTCCCCGTGAATTATACTCGATCAAATTGCAAAGACTGTTGTATGGATTAAAGCAATATTTGTCAATTATGTGGACTTTAGCATCAATTGTATAGACTTTAGCAAAAGTAGTGAATGAAGAATCAATTATACAGACTTTAGCAAAAGTAGTGGAGGAAATTGCCAAACACATGGTTGAATAGTCATACATTTTTGCCTATAAATTGTTGAAGTTCGTTGAATGAAAACACACCGAAATACATATATCTCTCTTCTACTTTTGCTTATTGTTGTGATTCACATATTTCTCAATATATATTTGTATTATCATTATAGAAAATAGATATTATCTATAACATAAAGGAATTTTATTCCAATGCAAAATTAGTGGCAGCGATTGATGAAAGCACAGACGGGACACTTTTCGGCTTCACCATTTCAATTTTCAAACATGTTTGTTTCTTTTGGGTTTTCTTCTCCTCTTGGGGTTGGCAAAATTCTCTTGGCTGATATGGTTGGACCTTATGCTCCTTTCTGTGTTATTTATTGTTGGGCCTCATTTAGCCCCCAAAAGTCCACTCCACAGATAGAAAGTGCTGATAATTTTGGCCCGTTTGTTTTAATTTCCAGAGGGTCTTTTATTTTTTAAAACTCCAAAAATAGTACTTTATTATTGCACCCATTTAAATCATAAATACAAATTACTTTTATTTTTAATTCTTTCTAGAACTAATTAATATTTCATAACAAGATATGTACATAACATTTAACAACACAAAATATGCAATCTTCTATAATTAAACCCATTTAGTATGATTTAACTATCAATGTAACTAAAGTCTAAGAATATATATTAATCATATAATGAGATCCTCTTAGGCTCTTACTATTAACTGTCCGGATTTTCTATTGCATTGATGATATTTTTATTTTTAGTGTCTAATCCAACGTGTTACATATGGTATTCACTATTCACCAACCACCGCGTCTGCTAAATGTACTAGAAATTTTGTCTAACTTAGAATTGTGATTTTGATTTTTGATTTTTTAAATTTTTAATTTTGTGGTTCATATCAATCAGTTTGAACCTGTTTTTGGATCCATGGACTGACTCTATGACAAGGAAGCTCACATATATGATTATCTTATGAAAAGGAAAAGTAGCAAAATATACCATCCCCCTTCATGGAGGAAAGCACTCCCAACTGTCTTCCATTATCGTTAATATGTTTATGTCCGATGCTGCTTTTTAGGGCAGATCACTCATAGTCAGGGTTCCTGAATAAGTCCAAGTCTTCTTCTTCCCAAGCGGGAAGTTTTCAAAGTCTTCTTCTTCGCGAGCTGGAAATCTTCTACTGGGAACTTGTCTGTACACACGCAAATAGTAGATGGGCCCTGGGGTTATCCCAGGGAGGCCCCTCCAACGCTCAAGTCAGCACAGTGATCGAGAGAAAATGTAAGACGGTAAAATGAATATTGAATAATTATTAAGAGTGATTACGAGAGAATTCACTTACAAATTAAGAGGATAGACCTTTATATACCTGAGCAATGGGCCATGTGGGACGTGTAGGAGAAAGTGGCCTGTGGGCCAGTCCTAGACTCCTTTGGGCCGGGTTATTCCAGTTATAGCCCATTGGGCAATTAATATTATTTCAATAAATAGACCGAATTATATATTAATTATTAAATGAAATTTTTGCCCCCAACATAAGCCCCCCCAACTCCGGGATGCGGAAGTATGGAGCAGTACGAGAGATAAATTGATATTGTTTTTGACTTGTCTTGATCTAGTTTTGGACTGCAGAGGTGGGAGTGGCTGAGTGTCTTGCCAATATGTACTTTGGGGAGGAGTTGATATTTTAAAGAGGGTGATATCATTCTTGAGAGGAGCGGTCCCAAGAATGGGGAGAGATTCTCGGAGCCCCGAAGCCTTTCAATTGAGTTTTTCGCATGTGAGGAGTCCCAGAGGGACATAGCCTTCTGAGAAGCAATATATTTCTTGTTCTTTATCTTGTCTTGTCTTGAAATTTCTTGGAAATTTATTTATGAGGACCCCCCTGTAGGTCCCAAGAGGTCATAAGTAAAGTCTAGGGAGGGGGGTTGAATAGACTTTACCAAGTTTTCGTTCTTAGTCCTTTTAATAAATTCAGAGTAGACTAAAGTCATCTAAGTCCTTGGTGGACAACTAAGTTTACTTACACAACATAGTTAGCCACTCAATAGACTCGACTGAGCTATTGATAGTATAATTCAGCTGATTCAGTTAATACTTTAAAAATGCAGTTGACTTGATTTTAACAGCGGAAGACTTTCACTCTTAGTTTTGAATATATTTTCCAACACTTGTTTAAGCTAGTTTATTATTAGTTGACTTAGCAAAAAAAACAAACAACAATTATAAAGATAAGCAAGAAAGTAAGTATGTTGAATGTAAAAGACACAAGCAATTTATATTGGTTCGAGGATGGGGTAATTTCTCTAATCTACTCTTCTCCACCCCTGGAGGAATCCACTAGTGTAACTTTGACTTTGTTACAAAATGGTTATAGTCCGAGACAACTTTGATCACACAGTAGCTGCTCCTAGGACTCAGCTTCTTCACAATACGGCTACCCTGCTACTTCAGCTCCTTCAAACTTTGAATTGTTCACACATTCCTCCAACAAGTTTGAAGCCCCTGGTTTGATCTGGAACCTTACTACACCTCCTTCAACCTTGGAGAGTAGACCCTTTGTTCTTTAAACAAGTTTTTTCTCTTGAACAAATGAAGTTGTCTTAGCATAAGTGTCCTCTCTCTAAGAATTCCTCAGTCTTTTATAGTGGTGGTTTGAAAATGAATCCGTTGAAGAGATAAATGCATTTTTAAACTCCACTTTCAGGTCGTTGGCTTGTCTTGTCTTGTAGCTTTGATGTGGACTGTACCTTGAATTAAATGCTTTGCAACCTTTCCTTAAACTCTGCAGGATTTCAGGTACATCCCATTGGCTCCTTGCTTTTTGCACTCTTTCAGCAAAACAACTTTAAGGTAGGCAGTCTGACACATGCATATTTCCAGCAAACACTTGACTTTGCTTGACAACAGATCTCTTTAGCTTTCTTTGATCCTTTTTGCTGCATAACCCCTTTGATAGTCCACTCCAATGATTTTGGAATGACTTTGTTGTCAGTCAGCTGACTGAGACAACTTTTTGTCACTTCACTGATACTTTACTTCACTTCACTCAGCTGCCATGTAGATGTTTCTTCTCTTTGATCTTCAGTCGAGTCCTGCAATCTTTAACTTGGCTGCTTCCACTCAGCTTACATAGACCTATCTATTACAAGTTGATTTATAGTTGAATTGGGGTGCTAACTTCTAAATCTATGTTTTACATGGTATCACCAAAATCTAATACATAAATTTTCCAACAATTTCCCCCTTTTTGATGATGCCAAAACTTAAATAAAATAGCAAAGTAAATAGTGCAGTGACAAAGAATGATTGTATAAAATATGTCATTTTATTGAACATATCATTCTTGCACTTTACAGAGCTTTTAAAATGTATAAAAAAATACAAAGTACGTACAAGTGTATGTGTATTTACATTTAAGTAAAGATACAACATGAAGGGGTTCACAATAGTCTTCAACGCCTCTGCTGCTTCCTTCTTCTCTCAGCTTCTTCCTCTGATCTTCTTCTGTCATCTTCAGCTCTCTTTATCTTCATTTCTTCTTCTTTCTTCTTCTTCTCATAAACTCTCTTTTGCACTTCTCGATTCTCAAGGTCTTCCCTTTCCTTTCTTTTGCATTTCTCTCTTGCTTCATGATCGAGCCTTATGTTCTCTTCTTCTTGCCTTCTCCTCATCTCCTCATTCTTTCGGTCGACTTCTCGATTCTCAAGTTGATCCAAACCAGCCCAGTATAGCAATCCTTTCTTTTGAGGATTTACATTTACATAAATACTCTTTCTAGTTAAAAGTCTGCAGATAAGGAAGATTATGTTGATACTAGTAATTGCATGCAACTCTTTTTATTTCTAGCTTTCACAATCTCTCAAATAGTTTGTGAAAAATAAACTAAATCAATATTGCGCATATACTCCTTTCTTTTGAGGATTTACATATTGAATATCTCTTGGCTTAGATGGTGGAGTACCTCTGCCTCTTCCACTCATCCTTCCCCTTCCTCTTCCGTTAAGTCTCCGCTCCTCATCCGGGAGTATCTCTTTCTAGTTAAAACCCCAAGATTGCGGGTTGTGCTTCTCCAAAATATGGAATCTCATCGACTTTTCTCGGTTGTTTGACAAAGTTCCAAACCCTTCTCCCATTATAAATCCCACGCCTCCTTTAGAGTTATTCCCTTAAATAATCCTTCAAACTTAAGCGTATGGAATTCTTCTAAGGATCTTGGCTCAGATCCATTATCAGGAGCACGAGTAATCTCTTGAGGGGGCCTCACTGCTGGAGAGTCTTTGAGTAACCCGGCTGGGGGACCATCGTACATGGCTTTAAGACTTTCAATTCGACCTTGCTGCCTTTCATCCACCTTGGCCAAATCAGCTTCTATTACTTCTCGAGACTTCTTGAAAGCTAATTCAGCTTTCTCTTCAGCTGGAAGGCCCTGTGGCAGCTGACTAAGGAGAGAGCTGGTGACTGAGCCTAGTTGGGGGTTTTTTGCAAGCATGATCTTAAGAGGGGGCTTCTTCACATCACTACATTCCCCCTTGCTTGCTTCACCTTTACCATCTTCCCTCTTTTTGACATCATCATCACTAGGGTGAGTCGGCTGAGAGGGTATTCCCAGGATTAGATCCAGTTTGGCATTTGTTAAGTCCATCTTCTCGTGGGATGTGGACTGTGCTGCTCTAAATTCCGATCTCAGAGCCTTCATCTCAACAGCCATTTGTTTATTTTTTTGTTCATCACCATTATCTCGGTGCGCATGTTGGCTTCTGACTTGAGAAGGTCTGCCTTGTGTTGAGCTTTCAGCAACTCCATGTCCGTTTTTTATGACTGGTCCATCCTGAAGATATGATCCCTCTGCCTCTGCTAAAATTTGGCATTCTCAAAACCCCAAATCACTAAGTTAGCAAACAGTGATTTGAAGTAGCTGACTGGCTCATGTCTAAGTGCTTTAGTTTGTTTTGTCCATTCCCTTATCCTGAGCATAGTTCCTTGAATGTCTCCAAAGATTGTTGCATCTCGATTATCAAGTCATTGATTCAAAGCTGCAAATCCTTTCTCCATATTCTCTATTTCAGTACTGATAGCCTTGAAGGCTTTACGGAAGTCGGCTAAATCAGCGGACTGCTCTTCAGGCTATACAACATCAAAATCGAATCCGAACGACACTACTATTCAATCATATAGAGTCCCAAATTTATCGGCAGGAATATTGATAGTGTACTTAGCACTTTCAGCAGCGGACTCAGTTTCCAAAGGCACTTCCGCCACAAATGGAAAATATTAAGCAAAAAGGTCATATGGGACCAAAGGAATTTCTCCCACTTCTCCATCAGGAGCAGTTCCTTTTCCATTGATACTTGTTTCAGCTCTGTGTGCCTCAGCTGTTTCAGCGTCTTTGGCATCTGCAGCTGTGTTAGCCTGTGGAGTTGACTCATCCTCAGTTGTCTCAACAGCTTCATTAGTCTCAGTTTGTTCTTTCTCTTGAGTTGTCTTTTCCTCAGCTGCCTTAGCAGCGTCCTGGGTTGGTGATGTCACCATAGGGGTGGGCCATCAACCAATGTGAACTTGGAAATGGCAACTTTCTCGCTTGCCTTCGTTATCTTAGCCATAGTCTCCTCAATATCTGGGTCCTCTTGAGGTTTGTCTTTTTGAGCGGACTCAGCTTCGTCATCTGTGTCCAAAAATTCCACATAGACGTTTCTTGAGAGTCATGCAGAGCACTGATCTTTTCATGTTCAATGGATTCTATTTGAGGACCTGTCATTTCTTCTTCAGTTGTCTTACCCAAGGAAGTCTCAACCTTCTTTGGGCCTTCGTTAACCTCAACACCAGTCTCAATCGTTGTTGGGCCTTCAACATTCCCTTGTGCAGTCTTAACTGCAGTAGGGTCTTGGACTTTCCCTTCAGCAGACTGAGCTGCCTTAGGGTCTTCGGTGGAATCCTTCGAGGTCTCAACCTCTAGGATTGCACTTTTAGAGCCAATAGTCTCAACTACCTTTGCTTCCTATCTATCCTTTGCCTTGGCTATATCAGCAGCTTCATCGGCCTGCAGCATAGCTGGGATTTCAGCTGAGACATTCTGAACTGTCTGAGCTTCGTCAACCCTACTCTAATGTTTAGTTATTTCCACATCTTCGCCTACAATCTTCAAATTTGTAAGGTCTCCCACAGCCTCCTCCAACCCGGTTGTGGTGTTTGCAGTTTCCCCCTCAGCTAGCGCACCAGCTGAGTCACAAGCAGCGGGTCATTAGAAACTTGAGACTCGGTTGTTTGTCCTTTTGACTGATTAGACGATAGGGCAGGTGTCTCAACACCTTTCACATAGGAAGGCTCAACTAAGGTGCCCTCTTCATCACCTTCCTTAGCTTCATAGCCATACTTCATGGATTCCTCTCCCTCGGAGTGCACAAGTGAGGTTGTAGCATCGATGGTCCTCACCATTTCCAAAATGTCAGGGTTAAGAGAGATTAGCATAGATGATGACTCTCCTGGAACCTTTTTCAAAGTCTGCTCATGCAACTCCTTGGACTCTTTGAGTGCTTGCTTCAGCTCAGCCTTGTCTACTGCATCAGCAACATCTATCTCTTCGACATCGAGGTCACTGCTAGTGGCTGGCTGTAAGGCATATTCTGGAGCTTCAGTGAAAGCACAAGTATGAGGCTTTTTAGACTCCTCAACTACCTTGGCTTTGTCTATTGCCTTAATCTTCTCATCCCCCTTTTGTCAAAAGGATATTGGTGTAACAATCTTCATCTAGTGCTGTTCGGACACCAATATTTCCCAAAAATTCCAGGAGGTACTCTTCCTCCTCAATGAATTGTGGGCTTTGAAATTGATACCTGGATTCACTCAGCTTCCAGGACCTCCAAATTCGTAGCCTCTCTTGGATGTCGGGATATGCATGAGATAACATTACCAAGTCATCATTCTCCTGCATGGGCACAAGGGGAGCCATCTCTTCCTCAACAATCCTTGCATCTGTCTGAGGAGATCGTACAACTAACTCTTCAGTATTCTTGTCAGCTGTGTTTGGTTCCGATTCATCAGTTGTCTCCCTAATAGCTGGTTCTTCTGGATTCTGCTGTTCACCGACAACAGTCTCTTGCTTCTCAGTGGCTTCCACACCACTTTTCTCTTTCAAAGTTTGATGCTCATCCTCAACAACCTCCTTTACTTTAGCAACTGTGCCAAACTCAAATGGCTTACCTAATTTAGACTTTTTCACAGGTCTTCTCCTCGCCTTTACCAATGGAACTTCAACTTCTTGTTCCTCTTCAATGGCAGCAGACTCTGCCAATTTCAGCTTTTTGGCTGCAACTGGCTTCTGGGGCACAACTGAGCACTTTCTCTTGATAATCGGAGAAGGAGCTGGAGATTTTTTCTTGGATGCGGAGGCGGGTGCTGTGTTTATCTCGGTTGCGGGGGCAGGGTCCTTCTCGGGTACAAGTGCAGGAGCTGACTTGGCTGCAGGGGCAGTTGCCTTCTTCTTCTTTTGAATGGGCTTAGGAGAAGAGGCATTTGCAGACGCAGCTGTGTCCATGGGGACAGTCGGTCATTCCCCCTCACTCGTATCTATCTTCCTTGTATGGGCTTTGTTTGATAAATATTTTTATCATGATTTTGATGATTTTGTTTTTACACCAAAACAATGTTTTTAGATGTTGTCCAAATACTCCTAAATGATTTAAATTGTTTCTACATATTTTCCGGAGTATTTCTTCAAGTTTATTTTCGACAATATTGGACAACACATTCAATGATTTTGTGTCAATGGGTTTTTTACATTGAAAACTATGTTTCTAAATGTTGTCCTAATACTCCCGATTGGTCTAAAATGTTTTTACTATTTTTAGGAGTATTTATTGGAAGTTATATCGGACAACACTTTTGATGATTTTGTGTTAATGTGTTATTTCATCAAAACTATATTTCTAATGTTGTCCTAAATACTCCCGATCGGTTTAAAATGTTTTTACGAATTTTTCGGAGTATTTCTTGAGGTTTATTTTCGACAAAAATCGGACAACATTTCTTTTAGGAGGTCGACCGGTCGACCAAAGAGGCGACCGATACCTGGGAATGCATTTCACGAAACAGAACTCCCAGAACTCCTAAAACTGGTCAGGGTGATCGGTCACCATGGTGGGCGACCGGTCACACCCTAGGGCGACCGGTCGACCCCTAGGACCGGTCACCCTGTTGAAAATTTGCTGTGTTCATTTCAAACTTCTATCGGTCTTGCGACCGTCGCCTCAAGTTTGACAGCAAAATTCTAACCGTTGTGCAGCAGACAGCTTTTCCTTAAATTGTGGAATTGATTTCTAACAGCTATAATCTTGATTTTAATTGCAATTTTTTTGTAGATATCAGATTCCAAGATGAGCCTATCAAGTATCAATCATCTCCTATAAATAGAGGAAGATTTAAAGCACAACAACAAGAGAGAGAACAACACAACACAACAAGATATACTCAAGCAAACACTTGGTCTTCTATTGTCATTATTCTTGTTGTAATTTGCCTAGCTTATCACTTTCACATCCTTGAGGTCTAGGCTATTCTTGATTACACTTGCACTCAATTGTATAATTCATTATCGAGTTGTAATCTTGAATTTTTGAGTTATCATTCAACACAAGATATCCTTGTGAGTGTTCTTGTGGTAAGAATACACTTGGATGATCTAGGTGTTAGGTGTAAGAAGATTGTGGTAATCTTCTTGTTGAGGTGTTGAAGAATTTGGTATTCTTCAAGGTTGAAGATTGTGGTAATCTTCACAAGGTGCCGTTGGAGATTGTGGTAATCTTCAAGAGAGATTATGGTAATCTCAAAGGTGGTGTTGAAGAAGAGTGTGGTGCTCTTCAAGGTGTCGCTGTAAGTTGGTGTTGTATTAATTTTGGTAATTAATAAAATCTTTTTTTCTTTTTGAAATCCATCCCGGATATACTGGGGTGGTAGAGGATTAGGTCCTAGGTGGGTTGAACCTCTATAAATCGACGTGTGTTGTTTACATTCCGCACCTTTATTATTGTCTTTGAGCATTCGGTTTGAAAAAGAGGGCAAAATCGAAAAGATGGAGATAATCTATTCACCCCCCTCTAGATTATCGTAGCCGCTTGGACTTACAGGCTTGGCGTTGGGCAATAGAGAGATTTTCCCTGAACATTCTCTTGTTCATGCCTAAGGGATTCGCATTCCTGAGAGGAATACCATTCACCTCCAACAAATGACCTAAAACCAGGCCATATCTGAGTGAGCTGATGAACATACCGTTTTCACCTACGGTCTTGTTCAACACATTTTGGCACAACTTGCCAAAGATAAACTCCGACCAGTTTACCTCCTCTTCTAAGATTGCCGCCATAATCGCCAGCTTAGTACTAGAAAGCTGATTAAACGAACCAAACTTCATGTCAACACATTTGGCTACCACGTCCATCAACTTGTGGTAGTTGTCTTTGATCAGCGACTTCTTAGCTGTATAGTTGGGCTTAGTAGCAGCCTTTGGTTTGGCTATCTCCTTCCAGGCAGCAGCCAAATCGATATTCTTCTCAGTTATCTGCTTCAAACCAGAAGAAGGAAGATAACAGTTCGCAACTAAACAATCAACTTAATATCTTTGCTATGGACCTATGAGCGGATCTCATCATCGTGAACTTGGGCATTCACATAGAACATCACAACCTATTCCAAATAGGTATGCGAGTACTCCATTGTTAGGAACTGCTTGAGACCAGATTTCTCAAGCTTCTCAGCTATCTTCTTTGTTAGGGTCTTGTCTACGCCTTTCTTGACAAGGCCATCAAAATCCACAGTCGCATCAGTGTGGATCTTCTCAGCTAACTTCGCATAATCATACGATGGAGCCATTTTAGAGTTTGGATTTGAAAAACGAACTGGTGAAAAGCTAGGGTTTGCTCTTGGTTGTAGAGAGAAAATTTCTTAGGTTGCTTTGAGAGTTAGAGTGTTGTGAGAAGAGAGAGAAAATTTGATTTCTCTATATATGGTATGTGAGGGGACGGTTTTTAGAATTCAAAAAGGTGAGATTTGATCAACAATTGAAATCACTTCTTAGAAACCACATTAATTTTCCCGCATTAAATGCAACAACAGTTATATCCAATCATTGGTAAAACGGGCACAGGCTTTTATTGACATCATAATTACTGTTGACGTCAAGACTAAAAACATTCCCGCTCGCAGACAACGACTACATTTTGTCACTTAGCTCATAACTAACTCAGATATCTTCATAAGTGACTTGACTATACTTCTCTCTTCATTTATTAATCACTCGGCTGTGCAGCTAACTCGATACAGTTGACTAGCCGTCTTGGCTATTTCACTTTGTTGATAAGTGAAACTCTGCTGATTTCCATTTCTCTTTTCTTTGAATCTGCTAATTGAGTCTTTTGATCCTCCTAACTCAGCTTAATCAATCCAAGCTCATTCTTAAGCTCTTCAAATCTTGATTCACATAAATGCTTAGTGAATATATCAGTTAACTACTTATCAGTTGATATGTATTCCAATGTGATGTCTTTCTATTCAACATGATCTCTTATAAAATGATATCTGACATCAATATGCTTGGTTCTTGAATGCAATACTGGATTTTGAGTAAGTGCAATAGCACTTGTGCTATCACACAGAATTGGAATTTCTTTTTCTTCTATATCATAGTCTCTCAGTTGTTGTCTCATCCATAAGACGTGGGCACAACAGTTGCCTGCAGCAATGTACTCTGCTTCAGCTGTGGATGTAGCTATTGAATTTTGTTTCTTGTTGAACAAAGAAACCAACCTATTTCCAAGCATTTGACCGGTACCTGATGTATTTTTCCTATCCACTCTACATCCAACATAGTCTGAGTCTGAGTAGCCAACTAGCTTGAATCCTCCATCCTTTGGATACCATAAGCCAACTTTTTGGCATCCCTTCAAATACCTTAGGATTCTCTTGGTTGCAGTCATATGACATTCTTTTGGAGCAGATTGAAATCTGGCACATACACCTACAACAAAGGTGATGTCTGGCCTACTTGCTGTTAAATAGAGCAAAGATCCAATGAGAGCTTTATATCTTTTTTGATCAACAACTTTGCCTTCTGCATCCATGTCCATCTTGACTAAAGTATTCATGGGAATCTTCACAGATGACTTCTCTTCCATACCGAATTTCTTCATTAAATCTCTGGTATATTTGGTTTGACTTATGAAGGTTCCATCCTTCATTTTCTTGACTTGAAGACCTAGGAAAAAAGTCAGCTCTCCCATCATACTCATCTCAAATTTCCCTTGCATGAGATTTGAGAATTTATCACACAGCCATTTGTTTGTGGATCCAAATATGATGTCATCCACATATATTTGAACAAGCAATATACTCTCCCCATCCTGAATTCTGAAGAGTGTTCTATCAACCTTGCCTTTGGTGAATCCATTGTCAATAAGAAACTGGGACAATATATCATCCCAGGCTCTTGGTGCTTGTTTCAAACCATATAATGCCTTCTTAAGCTCGTAGACTTTATGTCCAATAGTTTTCTGCTCAAAACCTGGAGGTTTCTCCACATAAACTTCTTCTTCCAAGAGTCCATTCAAAAATGCACTCTTCACATCCATTTGAAAGACAATGAAGTTCTTGTGTGCAGCATAAGCAAGAAACATCCTAATTGCTTCCAATCTTGCAACATTTGCAAATGTTTCATCAAAATCTATGCCCTCCTCTTGGCAATACCCTTTGGCTACCAATCTTGCTTTCTTTATTACTACAGATCCTTCTTCATTCATCGTGTTTCTGAATACCCACTTAGTACTAATAACATTTTGTTGGGTAGGCCTTTGAACTAATTCCTAAACCTTGTTTCTCTCAAATGGATTCAGCTCTTCCTACATAGCTAGAATCCAATTTGTGCCATCCAATGCTTGTGCCATATCTTTAGGTTCATTCTAGGAAATGAAACAAGTGAATATAGCTTCATGTTGAGTTCTGGATCTGGTTCTTACTCCTTCTCTAACATCTCCAATAACCAGCTATGGAGGATGGTCTCTCAACTATCTCACATCTGGTTGGAGTAAGTCTGCTGGATTCAATCATCTCGCAGCTAAGTTGTCTTGAACAATTTCCTCATCATCATTCAGCTGCAGACTTTCCAGCTGTCTCTGAGATTCAACTATCTCATCTTCATCTGAGTGGAGTCTTCTTATATCTGCCTCAACATACGAACTCTTCTGAACAGTTGGTTGATTTATCTTGTCAGCTAACTCATCAATGTCTTCTCCATTAACATTAGGTTCACCAAAAACCACATGGATAGACTTTTCTGTGACCATATTCCTCTTGTTCAACACTCTAAAAGCTTTACTCTCAGCTGAGTATCCCAAAACGATATCTTCATCAGCTTTAGCATCAAAAACTTTCAAGTTGTCCTTGCCATTGTTATGAATGAAGCACTTACATCAAAAGATATGAAATTATCCAACATTTGGCTACCTCCCCGTCCAAATTTCATAAGGGGTTTTGGACTGTTGCCTATTGATTATACTCCTATTCTGAGTGTAGCAAGCAATATTAATGGCTTCAGCCAAAAATCTCATAGGCAATCCAGCTTCAGCTAACATGGTCCGATCCAGCTTCCTTGAGAGTTCTATGACTTCTTTCAGCTACTCACTACAAGAAAAAGTATATCTAGTGACAAAAAATTTAGTGACGACAGTAATATTGTCACTAAACGTGTGTTTGTTGCCACAATATTTTGATATATCACTAGTAATTTGAAGTAATGATAATTAGTGATATTTTAAATTTTGTCACTAAATATTGTCACTAGACAATTGGCGCCATATTTGGTGTTGGCGGAAATAAAGTTGTCACAATTACTATATCATATAGTGACAACATGTGCACTCATCACTAATTATAAGAAAAATATGTGACAATATTTTTTAGCATCACTAATGACTTGAAGCATTAAGTATTAGTGACCATTTTATTGTTGTCGATAAATTTTGTCACAGGACATTTGAGGTCATCTTCAAGTATTGACATAAAATAAAAATTGTCACTATTACTATGTGAATTAATGACAACATTTAATGTCATCACTAAATGGAAGAAAAATTTGTTATAAGATTTCCGGATGTCACTATTTATTAGAATTGTCAAGTATTTGTGACAATTATTTATGCTATCGACATATGTTTTGGTAATGAGAAAATTTCATGTCATTTTTTTTTTGTTGGTGGGAAACAAAATTTGTCACTATTTCTAATTAAAATAGTGACAACATTTGAAATCAACACTAATTAATATTGAATTTTGTGACAATATTATTTGATATCACTATAACTCGGATGTGTTGAGCATTCACTATAAGAATTTTGCTCATACACAATGGATATAATCCGTTGTGTATTACAATAATCTGGTGATTGTTGTAGATGGTGTTGTAAAAAAGTCCGCTCAATGACAACGGTTTAAATCCATTGTCGTTAATAATAAGACAATATTTTTATAATCCGTTGTCATTGAGCGAACTTTTTTACAACACCATCTACGACAACGGCTGATTAATACACAAAATAGATTATATCCATTGTGGTTTTGAAGCATTACAACATTTTTAAAGCCATAATAACCATTGTAATTTTGGACCGCGGCTAATGCATTTTCTATTTGGTGTCTATTATTTTTTCACCTGTGGTAATATAACTTTTTATTTCATATATGCAAAAAAAAAAACACAATACAAGAAAGCAACATATAACTAATTAAAACAAAACATAACATTCGAATGATTATATCTAGTACATGTATAAAATGGTTAACAAAAAATATCCAATGGATTTAACAAACGTATCTAACAAGTGTTTAACAAAATGTCTAACAAGTGTTCTCAAAGCTACACTAATTCTTTCATTGAGGGCGGCTACAAAGCAATCCAATATTATGTTCACATGACTCAAATGCGAAAAAACAAAAGAGATGTCGCAAACAAGATCTGCAATATCTCACTTTGTTATCTCTAGCTAGAGACCCAAAATGGTTCCGAACAACATTGAAGACCCAAATCCCACAATGAAGAGTCATCCGATTTCACCTTTCCCAAAACCATAAGTCTTGTAAAGGTAGTAGACATGTGGACCTTGCAACCACCACCACTGTTTACCACACCCACATAGAAAACAACTATCAAAGAAAAGCAAAATTTGCTATAACGAATCTCTCGAAATTTGGAGAAAATTGCAAAAGCTCTCCTATAAAAGTTAAAAAGACAAGGGATGTAGTACCATTCTCTCGTAGCATTTCGGGCACATGGCATGATTACAATTTGGCAAGACTATCTTACTATTCATCTCCATGCAAATCCCACATTCTTCTTCCCTTTCAATATCCATTACGAGCAATGCCTATGTTCTTCTTCATCCTTTCTCCTCGTATCTCTCCAGGCATAGAGCTCTCTTTTTTTCTTCTTCCGAATCTGTCACACCTCTTTCAAGTTGCGATAAGAGGGATAAATTACAAACTGGCCACAAGATATGTTCGATTTTTCGAACCATTAATTATTCGTTTTCTAGAAACACCGCAATCTATTAGAATCCGGAATTTTACCATAGAAATCTCTAATGCTTGTTTTTCTCTCTCATGAGTGGACATAGTGGTGGTGCCATCAACATATACCGTGCATATACCTGTGAATTGACAAAGTTAGATTGCATTAGTCAATTGGACAAAAGTTCAGTGGTGAATTGCATCAAGTAGAAAAAGAACTAAAGCCCATATTGTCAATGTCAAAGACAGAAAGTAAAATGCTTCATGTTTACCAGAGCAGTGTAGCCACTTATGAATCGATACATGGTTTGAGCCAAGCTCGGTTTTTCGACAGGGGGGGTAGCGCGCAAAAGGCATCACAGGCCAGAAGAATGACATTTTTGGGATGCGGACCAACGCAAGGTATCTTAGCATTTGGAATGAATTCTATGGGATATGCAGCCAGTGTTTTCTGAAATAAAAAATGAACGGGGTAATGCATTAATACAGTTCGCAATTCAATATATATTTACTAAATATCATCACTTTTTTTTTTTTTTGGGGGTCGGAAGTGCTTAAATTTTCCAATTTGAATAAAAAGAACACTAGATTTTCGGTTTTTCGTTTATTTATTTATTTTGATACATTTTTTGAGTATTTTTTGAAGGCTTTTCGCTTAAGCGACTTTGCTCGCTCAATGCAATAGTAGTTCTGAGAATTTACTATGTGATAAGACATTTTGCAATCATATGCATCTAATATGCTTGATCATGCTAGTAGTAGTCTCCTTTGACCGTTAATTGACATAAGAGTAGAGAGTTTAATTATCGGTCTTAAGGCATTTTTTCATCACACCAATCTTCATCGAATAGTCTTTAATTCCCACTTTAAAGTTACTGATTTTTCTTTTTCCCAAAATAAAGTTTCACTATTATCAACTCACAAAGCACCAAGCCCAGGCAAGACTTCAAGATTAAGGTCCAATTTACAAAACTTACACAGAAACATGATTAATCAAAACAATCTAAAGCAAAAACTTTACTGATTTCTAACTCAATGAACTATACCAAACATGGACAACCCAATGAAACCAGAAAACATGTCACCCAAATCTTGATGAACTTCAAACAAAACAAAACCAAAAAGAAAAAGAAAAGAAAACTTACTTGTTTCCCTTAATCTTGAACCAAGCCTCAACACATTGTTTCCCAAAAAGATAGTTTGTGCACAGGCAAGATGATGCCGGCGTCTGTTGGAGATGAGGCAAGTACTACTTTGATTCCATTTTTAACTCGATGTGTCTGTTAATAGTTTCTTCGACAGTTCACAGTGTTTTCAAAACGGCGGGAAATAAAGCTTTAAACTTGCGGAGCAGGACGGTCGTGATCGGTCGAGTGGCTTAACTATGACGGACAGAGGCAGATAGTGGCGCCGGCAGGGCGGTGAGCTCCATCAATTCTGGTGTATCAAAAGTGGAGAACAAGAGTTCAATGGGCTCTAGGCAGCAACAATGTCAAGGTAAACTTAAAAAAAAAAAAAAAAAAAAGGAAACAAATTCTTGTGATGTGTTAGCTGCTCAAAAAAATTATAACCTTCTTGTGAACAGTCTCTTTAAACTTTTCCTCATACAAGAACTATAAAATTATAACCCTCACGAACATCTACATGGAGAAAAACTCGATACAGTAATGAGAAGAAAAATTGGGTTGACCAAGCTTCTCGGGAAGCTTATGTAAGTTTGTCAAATGATTAAAAATATTTATTTTTAAATTACTAACATTAAATAATTAAATATTTCAGGAGGAGATTATTCGATTGCAAAGGGAACCTATTGAAGACAGTCAATATCCTATGAGTGAAGATGAAGCTTTTATTAAGGTGCTTGGGCAAGAGAAACCTAGTCGACTACGTGGTTGTGGAGATGGGTTGAAACCACCTTCAAAAAGAGGACAAAAAATTAATGATGAACTGCAAAAGGAAAATGAAGAACTAAGAAGGCAAAGTGAAGAAACTAGTTTACGATTGCAGCACCTGGAAGCCCAACTTAGCAACCAAGAATCCCAAGTGCAAGCTCAAGTGCAAGCTATTTTGAATGCTCAACTTCCTGCATTACTTCAAAATTTAAGCCAAACTAATCAAGTTCCATCATCACATGTGAGTATATTAATATTTATGATTTATTGTATATTATTATTTATTATTATTGTTTTTCTAAAATTTTAGACATTTTGGCTTTTCTCTTTTAATTTCTTTTAATTTTTCTTATATTATTATGTTTAAGCTTGTATATTTCTTGTAATAGTTGCTAATTTTTCTTTAATTCACTGCAGGTATGAAAGCTATTTTGCTCTGAAGAAATTGGCACATTATGAAGTATTTTAATCAAGTTGAGCCTGATGTTGGATTCTTTTAGTTGTTTATTCAATCGTTTTACTACGACTTTTCTATGTTGGGTATTAGTTGGATTTTTTGACTATGACTTTTCTATGTTGGGTATTTGTTTTAATCTCGTATTATTTAGTTTGATACTCATGGAAATGAATTTTCTTTTGATTTTAGATTGATATTTGTTGGATGAGATGACATTATTTCTAATACTTGTTGCAAATTATATAAATATACTTAAAAGTACAATAACTGTAGAAACTAAAAACTAAAAACAAAAAGCATAAAAACAATCATTGTAAAGGACTTATCTAGGATAACTATTGTCACAATAATATTTATTATTATTTAAATACAAATTTCAATTAAAATATTTTTTTTCCTAAAAATTACTTATTGTGACTAGTAATAATGAGTTTTAATGACAAAATTGTTTTGAAACTAAAAATTATTTAATGACAAGATCTATTTGTGACTAAAGAATTAAATGCAGTGGCGATAGTTCTATGTGACTATATTAAATGAAATTAGTGATACCAATTAAATGTGACTATAAGCATTAGCTTTTAATGACAACAATTGCATGTGACAATAATATAGGGGTCTAGTGACAAAATTTTGTGTGACTAAAACATTGAGTTCTAGTGACAAAATTTTGTGTGACTAAACCATTGAGTTCTAGTGACAAACAAGCATATGTGACTAAAGTATCAAGTTGTAGTGATAAAAAATACATGTGACCAAAGCATGGACTTCTAGTGACAACAAATATTTGTGACTACAAACCTATGGTATTGTGATAATTATAAAAGTTGTCACAAAAATTTTTAGTGACACTACTTGTAGTGACGACTAGTGACAACATCCGATTTCATCACTAGCTGATTTTAGTGACAACCTCAGTATATATAGTGACAAAAAAAACGTCACTAAAAATGCTTTTTTTTTGTGGTGACTCCATTCTGCTGTGGAGTTCTTGCAGCTGACAACTCATGAGCAATACCATTTTCTATTCAATACTAATTTCTAATTCCATTGACGAAAATTCTCGGTTATCTTGATTATGGTTTGATCGATTTTGAACTCTTCTAAAGGGATTATCTTGATTATGGTTTGACTCTTCTCATTTTGAACTCTTCTCATCCAAAATCTCAAGTACAATAATATGATCCAAATTTCTTTAAAGAAATACTAATGAAAGGAACAAAGTTCCTTCTTTTTACACATAAAAATGGTTCATGTGTATTTTGAATAATCATTTACCACTACTAAGGTGTATTTCTTTCTACTAATGTTGGCTAGTTCAACAGGACCAAACAAATCCATATGCAATAAGTGTAATATCCTGGTTGAATAAGGACTTGGCTTGTCCTTGAAATAAGACTTTATTTGCTTTCCCAGCTGACATGCATCACATTCCTTTTGCCTCACCTGGAAGAGGTGAGCGATGGTCTTGGGGCACTTTCTGTTGATGGATAACTGTTGCATATATGCTTTAGTAAGTTTGTCCATCCCAGAGACTGATCATACTGGGAGCTGGTTGAACCAAGTCAGCGCTCGCTTGGTCAAAGTTGTGCAGAACACCTTGTAGTAGGAGGCGTCCGTCATATCACAGAGATCCGTTTTTGCATAGAATTTATCTAAGTGCTCCTGGGGATCTCCAATTCCATTATACTCTGAGAGATTGGAGGTCTTGATTCCTAAAGGTGGTGGCTCAGTCAGGATGGCAAGGGCCAACAGACTCCTCTTCATTAGGGTGGTAGCCCGTGAGTTGGCATGGATGTGTTGTATTGCTTGCGATTCTTCAACTGGTGGTGGCTTTTCATGATTCTCATCGTGTCCTTCATTTCTTCCTCCCTGACCTTCCAAGTCAGGCTCTCTAGCGGCGGGCAGAGCTCGGGACAGTCCCCCAATAGCTCCGATCGCGGCCTAGTGTCTCTAAGCATCCCGAGTGACTTCTTCAAGCAATACTTGGAGGGTTTCGCAGGTCAGACGGATTTCTTCAATGAGCGGAGCTCCTCCGGGAGGATGGGGCAATGTCCTTCTTTCTTGAGAGGGAGGCGGTACTCTTCCAGCGGGAAGAGGGCTGGCCTCCTGTCTTCATGGTGGATGTTCCTCCTGCCGGTCTGTGATTCCATGGCCAACAACTTGAGATCCAGCTTCACGTACTTGAGATCGGGTTTGCATCTTCATGTTCTTTGCTTGTTCCAACCGACGATGCCAAAATGATGTTGCTTTTTTGGGCAGATTACTCCAAGTCAGGGTTTCTAAATAAGTCCAAGTCTTCTTCTTCCCAAGCGGGAAGTCTTCCAAGTCTTCTTCTCCAGGAGCTAGAAATCTTCTACTGGAAACTTTCCTGCACACACACAAACATTAAACCGCTCCCGGAGTTGCCTCGTGGAGGCTTCTTCAATGCTCAAGTCAGCACAATGATTGAGAGAGAATGTAAGACAGTAAATGAATACTGAATAATTATTAAGAGTGATTATGAGAGAATTCACTTACAAATTAAGATGAGGGACCTATATATATCTGTGTGATGGGCCCTGTGGGCCGTGTAGGAGAAAGTGGCCTGTGGGCCAGTCCTGGACTCCTTTGTGCTGGGTTATTCCATTAATAGCCCATTGGGCAATTAATATTATTCCAATATAAATACTGAATTATATATTAATTATTAAATGATATTTTTGCCCCCAACAATGTCATTGAAATATCAATGATTATTCTTTTTTTAAGAAATTATTTTAGTTTATATATTGGTAAAAAATGCAATTATCAAATAAGTGAAAAGTTGCACTGGTTTTCCAATGTCTCTTCAGGTGACTCAAAGTGATGATTGTTGGAAAATTTATGTAATAGATTATGATGATACCATGTAAAACTTAGATTAGGAAGTTGGCACCCCAATTCAACTGTAAATCAACTTGTAAGAGATAGGACTTTGTAAGCTGAGTAGAAGCAGCAAGTTGAAGAATGCAGGACTCGACTGAAGATTGAAGAAGAAGACCTAGATGATGAGGGCATCCGTTGAAGTGTATCAAACAAAAAATTATCTTCGTCGAAATGCCATCGACAAAAAAGTCATTCCAAAATCATTGGAGTTGATCAGAAAGGGGCTTATTAAATAAAGGATCAAAGAAAGCTGAAGAGATCCGTTGTCAAAACAAAGTCAAGTGTTTGCTGGAAATAGGCATTGTGTCAGACCGCGCTACCTAAAAGCTGTTTTGTTGAAAGAGTGCAAAAAGCAAGGAGCCAATGAGATGTTTCAAATCTGCGCAGAGTTTAAAGAAAGGTTGCGAGATTTAAATACAAGTGGAGTTTGCAAGACAAGACAAGCCTATTGGAGTTTGAAAATGCATCTATCTATTCAACAGATATATTTTTGAACTGCCACTATAAAAGGCTGAGGAATACACGGAGAGAAGGTAACGAATGCAAGCAAGCAAAATTGACACTAACCTGCAAAGCAAAATATCTCTCTCAAGCATTCAAATCATATCCTCAAGCCTAAACTCGAAGGAGTCCTGGAGCACTCTCCCCCAGCTCCCGGGCACTCACCACTCTTTTCACTACTTGATGCACTCCACTCCTCACTCCAACTCTCCATGGGCACTCTCCCCAAGTGTTCTACCAAGGAGGGAATTGGAAGACATGGCCAAAGTTGGGCTCGCTCAAGGGGGTCCCCATAATCTAAACCTCATATTGCACTCCCGGAGGGGAGGGTCTCCCTCACGGGGGTGGGGGGGAGGGGAAGGGGGTGTTGGGAAATTTATATAATTGATTTTGATGATACCATATAAACTTAGATTAGGAAGTTGGCACCCCAATTCAACTTGTAATAGATAGAACTATGTAAGCTGAGTGGAAGCAACCAAGTTGAAGATTGTTAGACTCGACTAAAGATCAAAGAGAAGACACAGATGTATGACAGCTGAGTGAAGTGAAGTCAAGTATCAGTTAAATGACAAAAACGTTTTCTCAGTCAGCTGACTGACAACAAAGTCATTACAAAATCATTGGGGTGGACTGTCAAATGGGTTATGCAGCAAAAAGGATCAAAGAAAGCTGAAGAGATCCATTGTCAAGCAAAGTCAAGTGCTTGCTGGAAATAGGCATGTGTCAGACTGCCTATATTAAAGCGGTTTTGCTGAAAGAAGGCAAAAAGCAAGGCGCCAATGGGATGTACCTGAAATCCTGCAGAGTTTAAGGAAAGGCTGCAGAGCATTTAATTCAAGGTATAGTCCACATCACAGGTGCAAGACAAGATAAGCCAACGACCTGAAAGTGGAGTTTGAAAATGCATCTATCTCTTCAACGGATACATTTTCAAACCACCATTATAAAAGGCTGAGGAATTCTTAGAGAGAGGACACTTATGCAATCTAAGACACAAAAGATAAATAAAGCAAAGCAAAGCAATATCTTTCAAACATTCAAATCATACGCTGAAGCCTAAACTCGAAGAAATCGATCCACCACATTCAGTGAAGGAAAGACAACTTCTATTTGTTGAAGAGGAAAAATTTGTTTCAAAGAACAAGGGGTCTACTCTCCAAGGTTGAAGGAGGTGTAGTAAGGTTCTAGATCGGACCAGCATCTTTAAACTTGTTGAAGGGTTGTGTGAACAAATCCAAAAGTTTGCAGGAGCTGAAGTAGCAGGGTAACCATCTTGTGAAGAAGATGAGTCCCAGGAGAAGCCAACTGTGTGATCAAGGCTCTCTCGGACTGCCATCCTTTTGTAACAAAGTCACGTTATATAGTGGATTACCTCCAGGGGTTGGAGAAGAGTGGATTAGAGGTATTACCCCATCGTCGAACTACTATAAAACTGCTTGTGTATTTTACATGCAACAGATTTACTTTCTTGCACATTATTATTATTGTTTGTTAATTTGCTAAGTCAACTGATAATAACCAAGCTTAAACAAGTGTTGAAAATATATTCAAAACTAAGGGTGAAAGTCTTCCGCTGTTAAAAACCAAGTCAACTGAATATTTATCGAGTATGTTGAGTGGCTAGCTCTGCTGTGTAATAAACAAAGATGTCCATCAAGGACCCAGCTGACTTGAGTCTACTTTGAATTTATAAAAAGGATTAAAATCGAAAAGTTGGTAAAGTCTATTCAACCCTCCCCCCTTTCTAGACTTTACTTATCACCCCTTTGGACCTACAATGACAAATGATATCGTAGATATAAAGTAATTATCAACAAACGATATTAACTCGTAATTATTGCAAGTTGCATTTTCAATGAGCATAATTATCGGGCATTTAGTTCAAGATTCATGTTTTAGGCTTGAAACCATAATGAATATATTTATAATTATACAATAACTAGAATGACACCCGTGTGTTATACGGGATTTGTCAAAGATAAAATTTTACTGTTGTTGGGGGCATAAACAATATTTAATAAATATTAATATATAATTCGAATTATATATTGATTTATATTAATGGCCTAATGGGCTATTAATGAAATAACTAGGCCCAAAGGAGCCCGAGACTGGTCTATAGACCGATTATTCCTACGCGTCCACAAAGTCCGCTACTCGGGTATAAAAATGTACATCCTCTTCATTTTTAAGTTATCTGACTCATAATTATTCCTACACATTTAATTCAGTATTCATCATTGTTTATTCACTTTCGATCACCATGCTGACTTCAGCGTCGGAGGGGCCTCCCTGGGCAAACCCTCAGGGATCCCCTAACGTTTGCTTGTGTGCAGGGAAATTCGCAGTAGAAGACTTCTAGCTTTGGGAGAAGGAGAACTAGAAGATTTCCCCCTTGGGGAAGAAGAACTTATTCAGAAACCTTAACTTGGAGTGATCTGCCTTAAAAAATAGCATCATTTTGGCACCATATGTGGGAATAGCCAAAGCACACGAAGATGCAGACCCGATCTCAAGCACGTAAAGCCGGATCCCAAGCTACTGGTCGTAGGGCCAGAGATCAGCAAGAGGAAAGGCCATCAAGAAGGCTGGAAGCCAACTACCTCGCCACCGGAAGGGTGTCGCCTCCCCTACAAGAAACAAGGGTGCCGCCACCTCCATTCGGAGGAGTTCTGCCCATTGAAGAAATTTACTTGCCCATACGCCACTTTCCCCCCCGGGAGGAAAGGGCATCGCTACCATTGCACGGAAGAGGGGTTCTTCCCTTAAAGAAGTTGTTGACCCGAGAGGCCTTCCAAGCTCTGTGGATGAAGCTGCTATGAATGCTCGAAGCATCAAGCTGCGGTCGGAGCCGCGGGGAGACCGCCCCGGGCTCCGCCCACTACTAAGGACCCGATCTAGAAGGTCAGGGAAGAAGAGATGAAGGACGCGGCCAGAATCATGAAGAGCCGCCACTAGCTGAAGAATCTCAAGTTGCTAACCGTGGAGCCAGGAATCAGCAATAAAAACTATCACATTAGAGGCGGGAGGCCATCCTCCCTCTCCGGGAGGGACATCGCCTCCGCCAAAACCAAGAAAGGCATCGCCTCCTTCTCCTGGGGGGGCTCCGCCTGTTGAAAAAGTTTTCTTGACGTGAACAACCCTCCAAGCCCTGCTAGAAGAAGCTGTCTGAGCTGCTTCGAGGAATCATTCTTGGGCGAAAGCTGCAGAAAGACCTCCCTCAAGCTCAACCAGATGTTGAAGACCTCAGCTTTGGGGAAAAAGATAAAAGAAATGAAGGACTTGGAGAAAATCAAAGAGACCAACTCGCTCCAGCTGGAAGAGAATTTGGGAATAGAGCCCAATACTCCCAAATCCACACTCACAAGCCCGCAGAAGAGTCGCATGTGGTAAAATATTAGCCAATCCAACTCGCGGGCCATCGCTAAAGAGAGGAAGTTCACTGGCCCCTGCCATCCTTGCCAAGCCATTCCCCTCAGGCATCAAGATCTCCAGCCTCTCGGAGTACTTAGACAAACTCCTTGTGAAGGCGGATATCTATAACATGATGGACACTTTCTATTGTAAAGTGTCCGCACAACTCTGACCAAGCGCGCTAACTTGGTTGATTAGCTCCCAGTTGGATCAATCAATAAGATGGACAAGCTCACTACTGCCTTCAACTAAAATCATATCAATAGAGACTCACATATTATCATTTCTGGGAGTCCAAAAAATAGAGACCATGGAGTACACTTCCAACATACTACGAGGAGTGTGATGAAGCCAACATGGACACCACTCCCAGACGGAGGACCCCGAACTTCAACAGAGAAAAGAAGGTGCCCGCAATATTTGGAACACAAGACTCCGGAAGACCAACTCTGAACCAACCAAGGGTTCTCGCACCCATGATTTGGCTGAAGATTAAGTTCCTAGCAAACACAAAAGTTAAGAGCCACTCACAAAGACCCGCACAAAGTAGCACACCACCCGAATTTGGGCACTTACCTGGGCTACCCCACAGGAACCGCATAACAACACTGAGGAAATCTTAAGGAGGAAGCTCATCCAAATCAGTCATTAACAAGCTCCATTAAAGCTCTGCACTACCACAAATTGCACACCAAATGAAGAATAATCATATGATTGGAGTTATCAACATAACTTCTAGAGGCTCTGAAGAGAAAGGCGAGCTCTGCAGAACAGACACAGTGATCAAGTCCCCTGGCGAGATCAACCTACCACTCACATAGGGGATGCACGCCCCACACTGTATCATGAAGATGAGTTTGAAGTGGCACAATTGTTGAAGATATCAAGACTGCTCGGGAATGTTACGTTGGCACATTAAAGATGAGCAAGCTCCCCCGGCCAGATAGTGAGAGTGCCACACTACCTTAGGAGCCGCATATCTCGCTAACTCCCGCAATTATCTACAATCATTCAGGCGCTCTCTTTAGAAAATCTCATTCGACTAAGACCCTGGATAGGAGGGCTCCCCTACGGAGGAGTCCTTATAAATGAACCTCTGTAGTGATGCTACGTGCTTCTGGAAGGGAGAGGCTCCCTCATGGGGGAGTCCTCGTAAATTTTTCCTCCTCCGGTGCTCCCGGTGGGGAGAGTCTCCTTCACGGGGGAGTTCTCGTATATTTTTCATTCTCAAATGCTCCCAGAGGGGAGAGGCTCCCTCACGGGGGAGTCCTCGTAAATTGATTTCCCCTCTAATAATGTGACGCACTCCAGGAAGGAGAAGCTCCCTCACGGGGAAGTCCTCATAAATATTTCCTCCTCCAGTGCTCCCGGAGGGGAGAGGCTTCCTCACGAGGGAGTCCTCATAAATTAAACCCCCTCCGGTTCTCCCAGATGAGACAGACTCCCTCACGAGGGAGTCCTCACAAACATAAGTCACAAAAAAATGCAATGAAAAGAGAGCGAAAAAAGCTAACACTTGCGCTGAAGAATAATGAAGATAAGAACTCCGGAAAGGAACCCCGGGAGAGCTCCTGAAGGGCGCTCCCTCTGGGCTCCGGAAGGGCGCCCCTGAGCTTGGGAATGGCGCCCCTCTCCGGGCTCCGAAAGGCGCCCCCCCTTCGGGCTCCAGAAAGGCGCCACAAACCTCCGTACAAACATCTCCGGCCTTTCAATAAGAACTAAGGTTTCCTCCCAAAGGGAAGTGTCCATCTCCTCACAAAGTATGAACAAGTCTCCACAAACAAGAAATCATATGCAAATATTACAAGTCAAGCATGAAGAAGCAAATACACATAAGGAAAATTACAAGTATAAGTGTAACATCAAAGCAACAGGGCATCATCCGGCCCCTCGGGGCAAAGAAACATCTCAAAAGAATAGGCAAGAGAAAATATCCAAGTACATGAAGTAAGACAAGTAGGCTAAAGGCAAAGGCCATCTAGGCCAGAATAAATTGTCACTACTTAGACATGGGAGGCTCCGCCCTCCTCCGCAGCATCAACATCGTCGGGCACCTCTCCCTCTTTACCACATGTACCGTTGGCTCACTCGGGAAGATCCTGCAATGCCTCAAATCTCAATTCCCACAAAAACTCACTCACAGAAGATATGTTACCTTCCCAAAAAGGTTCAGTCCTACGGGAACTCATCACTTGCAAGAAAATCCAATGTTGGGCTCCCGCACTCTGAGAACCTCGTCACTCGGGCACAAATCCAAATCAAGCTCTACTTCCCCTCACCATCATAACATAACTACGGAGCCAGAGGGGGAATATCGAAGTCCACCGATAAATGTGGAAATAGAATAACGGAACTAAAGACTGAACAACCGATGGCGCCCCAGCCCCCGAGCGAAAATGAAGGAGGACCGGATTCCGAAATCTGGCCAGAAATATGGAAAACCTCCGGGAAAGATCAAGAAAAACACAAGTAAGATGGACTGGGGGGCTTGGGCCACCCCCCTAGGGCACCCCTCCCCTCTCCTCCCCTCCCGCCCAGGATGGCGAGCAGGGACACCCTTGCCTGCTCCGGGGAGGTGCCCCCAAACAATCTCTCCTCTTTCTCGAGCTCTCATCTCGACTCTCCTTAGTCGACGTGCTCCACTCCTCTCTACAACTCTCCATGGGCACTTTCCCCAAATTTTCAAGAAAATTTAACTAAGTGTTCTACCAAGCAAGGGAATTGAAGGACATGGTCAAAGCTAAGCTCCCACAGTGGGAGGTGGGGGCTCCTCGTAAACTAAACCTCCTCCTGCGCTTCCAGAGGGAAGGAACTCCCTTACACGAGGGTCCGCATAAATCTCCAAAGAATCACAATAGAAGCTAGACACAATACCGGTTTAGCTCTCGCATTGCTTCATGCCTCCGCAACACTAGAGATGGGGGGCATATGTTGGGGGCAAAAACGACATTTAATAATTATTAATATATAATTCGATGTATATATTGATTTAATATTAATTGCCCAATCGGCTATTCATAGAATAACCCGACCGAAAGGAGTCCGGATTTGGCCCATAGGCCGATTTCTCCTACGCGGCCCACGAGGCCCGCTACTCAGGTATAAAAATGTCCTTTTTCTTAATTTGTAAGTTATATGACTCATAATTACTCCTACGCATGTAATTCAATATTCGATTTCTATTTATTCTCTCTCGATCACCATGCTGACTTGAGCTTTGGAGGGGCCTCCCTGGGCAACCCCCATGGACCTCTCCCCCCAACGTTTGCTTGTGTGCTGGCAAGTTCCCTATAGAAGACTTCCATCTTTGGTAGAAGGAGAACTAAAAGACTTCCCCTTTGGGAAGAAGAACTTATTCAGAAACACTAACTTGGAGTGATCTACCTCAAAAAGCAGCATCAAATGTTATAAATTTGTTTGTAATAGTTATAAGAGATCCAAAATACTAATTAGAAATATTAAAAAATAAATTCAAAATTTAGAAGAGTGTCATACAAATAGTTCACTTCAAATTCTAAAAAATTTCTTTGTAAACTACATTATTTGTTATGGGGTGTTTATTCCTCTTTTCTGTATTTTATTTGATATATATATATATATAGTAACTTAAAAGATAACAAATTTAAAGGATATAATAAATTTAAAGATAACAAATTTAAAATAGTGTAGATATAATTCTTGATTTTGGGTTATTTGTTATCCTTTAAAATTGTTATCTATTAAGTTTAATAGAAAAAATTTCCAAGCATGGAAAACATATAAAAATTCCTAAAAAATTAGTAATATATCTTATAGAATCCAATAGAAATATATTTTTTTTTCTTTTAGATTTGTTATTCTTTTAAATTTTGTTATCTTTTAGGTTCAATAGAAAAAATTTCAAACATGAAAAATGTTGAAAAATTCCTAAAAAATAGTAACGTATTTTTTTTTACCAATAAAAAATATACATTTTTTTCTAAAAATGCTTATTTTCTGCATTTTATTTGAAACGTATAATATAATATATTATAATAATTTAAAAGATAACAATTAAAATATAGCGTATATATAATTGATTTTAACAAATTTAAAGGTGTTGGGGGAAAAATGTCCTTTTTATTATTATTATTATTATTATTATTATTATTATTATTATTATTATTATTATTATTATTATTATTATAGTTCAATTTATATATTTATTTAATCTCATTAATTGTCTAATAATTAGTGGGCTACAAATGAAATAACCCGACCCACGAGATCCAGATCTGGTGCACGAGCCATTTTGTCCTACGCGACCCATGAGGCCTGCTACCCAGGTATATAAAGGTTTCTCTATCTCATTTATAAGTCATTCTGATAAATTCACATTATACGCATTCATTACTCTTTATTGTCTAAATATTCTCTCTCGTTCACCATGCTAACTTGAGCGTCGGAGGGGCCTCCTTGGATAACCTCAGTGCATGTCTAACGTTTGATGGTGATGTAGGTGAGTTCCCATCACTGAAGACTTCCAGCTTTGGGAGAAGAAGACTTGGATTTTATCAGATACCTTGACTTGGAGTGATGTGCCCTAAAATGCAACATCATTTTGGCACCGTCAGTGGGAACAATCAAAGCACACGAAGATGCAGACCTGATCTCAAGCACACGGCCAGATCCCAAGCTGCTAGTCTCGGAGCTAGAGACCTGCAAGAGTAACGGCCACTTGGAAGACGGGAGGCCAACATTTCTTCTCTTGGAAGAGTGTCGCCTCTGCAAGAAGGGCGATGCTCCCTCCTCTCGGAGGGGCTCCGCCCGCTGAAGAAGTTCACTTAACTCGGAAAACCCTACAAGCCCTATCTGATGAAGCTGCCTGGAATGCTCTAAGGCACCAAGCCGCAACCGGAGCTGCTGGGAGAGCATCCCAGGCTCCACGGGCTGTTGAAGACCCTGACTTGGGAGGCCAGGGAGGAAGAGAACCGTGAAGCGGCGAGAACAGTGAAGAGCGGCCATTGGGTGAAGAGTCCCAAGCAATACAAACCAACCATGCAAACTCGCGGCTACCGCCCTGATGAAGAGAAGTCCATTGACGCCTGCTATCTTGACCGAGCTACTACCTTCGGGTATTAAGACCTCCAACCTCCCGAAATATGATGGAACTAGAGATCACCAGGAGCACTTAGACAAATTCTATGTGAAGGCAGATCTGTACGACATGATGGACACTTCCTACTGTAAGGCATTCCGCATCACTCTGACCTAGCGAGCGCTGACTTGTTCAACCAGCTCCTAGTAGGATCAATCTACGAAATGGACAAACTCACTGAAGATTTTATGCAACAATATTCCGTCAACCGGAAGTGTGCCAAGACCATCACTCACCTCTTCCAAGTGAGGCAGAAGGAAGGAGACACGCTCCGGGAATTAATGAAGCAGTTCGTAGAAGTTGTCAATGAAGGTGCCAATGTCCAGCACAAGACTTTGGCTGGAATATTATAGTAGAATCTCCGCCAGGGACGTTTGAAGGAATCCTTGGCCAAAAAACCTCCATCCACCTTGGAGGAGTTGCTGGCCAAGCAGAAAAGCACATCCGGGTGGAAGAGTCCACCAAACTAGAGCCCAACGCTAAGTGCAAGGCTAGCGAGATGACAGGAATCAACCTTGGAAGGGTCAAAGGAAGGAATATGGGCCGAGATGCACCCATCTGAATGCACCAGTGGCAGAAGTATTGATAGCCTCCCAGAAGAAGGGGATCATCGATATGTCCCAAGAATTGAAGAGCAATCCCCTAAAACTCCGCTCCAATTTGTACTGTCGTTATCATAAAAACAAGGGGCACACTACTGGAGATTGTTTTGTACTAAAGAGAGAGATCGAGCGACTCATCCAGAAGGGTTACCTAAAGGATTAAATGGATCAAAGCAGTCCACCGTGACCCGAGGCCACGTGAAGAAAAACCCCCTGGCTCAGCGCCGCCCAGATCCACGTGAAGATGAAAGGCATGATACTCACGCAACCAGAGTCGCAATGGGATTTCTAGAGGATCATAAGCGATGGATGCCAGAAGCGCCCTCCGAGATTGTAGCAAGGAACGAAGGGGATTCCCTAACGAGATCCCTTCCAAGAAAAGAATTGTGGAATCATCCCAGGCTAAGAGCATGCCTATCACTTTTGGCACGTAAGACATTCCGGAAACACAAGTCCACGCTAACTCTATTGCCATCGCCATTATGTTGGCCAAGTTTGTGGTCCAAAGGGTCTTGGTGCACACTAGCAATACCATAGATGTTATACTCCGGGATGTGTTTGATAAGATGAAGATTGACCTGGTGTAGGTTGTCCCAGTTCAGCACCCCTGATCGGCTTTACTGGGGAAGTGATCGAGCCCACCGGCAAGATCAACTTACCGCTTACATTTGGGGATGGACGCTCCACATTGTGCAATGAAGATGGTTTGCTTCCGCATTGTGGATGCTCCATCTCCCTACAACATGATCTTGGGAAGGCGTAATCTAAATCAATTCCCAGCCATTCTCCACCATGGTTCACCTCAAGCTGAAGTTCCCCATGATATATGGAGTGGGCGAGACTAATGGAGACATCAAAGCCACCGGGGAATGCTATGTGGCCACACTAAAGGTGAGCAAGCTCCCCTGACCAAACAATGGGAGCGCCACACCGTCTTAGGAGCTGCGGATCTCACTAGCTCCCGTAAATACAAGTTTTCCCCCGCTCTCCAGCAACTTTCGTATTTTTACTTGCTTTCAGTTTATTTCCGCCCTAGAGGCATTAAACACTATTGTTTCTGTTTTTAGCTTATTATTGCCCACGAGGCATAATACTTTGTTGTTTTATAATAATAATAGTAAATTGTGACTTACTTCACTTATCTGCTATGATGACTTGCACGTGGTTAATTGCCAAACACGACCATGGTCCATGACTATTCATGTGTTCTCCTGAATAAACTTTTCCTCCTCTGCCGCTCCCGGAGGGGAGGGGTCTCCTCACAATGAGGTCCTAATAAACTTTTTCTCCTTTGGCTAAGACACCGGAGGGGAGGGGTCTCCTCACAAAGAGGGTCCTAATAAACTTTCCCTCCTCTAGCTAAGACCCCAGATGGGAGGGGGTCCTAATAAACTTTCCCTCCTCCAACTAAGACCCCAAAGGGGAGGGTTCTTCTCACAAAGGGGCCTAATAAAATTTACCTCCTCCGGCTAAGTCCCTAGAGGGGAGGGGCTTCCTCACAAAGGAGGTTCTAATAAACTTTCCCTCCTCCAGCGTTCTTGGAGGGAAAGGGTCCCCTAACAATGACGTCTTAATAAACTTTATCTCATTTGGCGCTCCCATAGGCGGGGTTCTCCTGATAAAGATGTCCTAATAAACTTTCCCTCCTTCGTTGCTCCCAGAGGGGAGGGGTATCCTTACAACGGATCCTCACAAACATACGCCGCATAAATGTGCAAGAGAAAGGGAGAAATTCTAACACATGCACGGAAGGAATACATAATTGCAACGATCTTCTATCCCAAATTAATGCGCAATATAAGGAATAAGAGAAGTATGGGCTCCAGAAGGGCGCCTCCGAGCTCCGGAAGGGCACCCCATTTGGGCTACGGAAGGGCCCCCCTTCTGGGCTTTGGAAGGGTGCCCCCTAAGCTTCGGAAGGGTGACCTATGCCTCTGTACAAGCATCTTCTACCGTTCCGAGAAAACTAAAGCTTCCTCCCAAAGGGAAGGACCCATCTCCACACAAAATGCAAACAAGTCCCCGTTTACAATAAATCATACACAAACACCATGAGTAATGTACAAGACACTAACATGCGTGAAACAAAACATGAACATAAACATAATAGCAAAGCAATGGAATGTCATCCAGCCCCTCAGGGGCAATCAAACATCTCAAAAAAATAGGAAGAAAAATATCCAATTACGGAAAGCAAGCCCTAAATAGGTGGGCTGAGAATAAAAGCCGACTCGGCCAAATAACTATCAAACTGCTCAAGTCTGGGGAGGCCCTATCTTCCTCAGTAATATCTGTGCCACCCCGCCCTCGTCATCGCCGCCCGCACCATCAGCTCCTCTGGGAAGATCTTGCAACGCCTCGATCTCTCTCCCTCCTCATCATCGAGACTCCTCAGTCCAAGAGACCTACCACCTCGTGGGAGGCCTTCCCGCTCTCAAGAAGCAGCTTCCCGCAGTGGCGAATTGCCATGTCAAAGAAAGTGGAAGACTCCATCATCAGCTTGGAACGAAAATCCAAGGAAGCCCTATAAGCCTCCACGACGCAGGACCTCTTCCCGGCCAACAACTAGGTGCCAAAAAGTGACTGATGAACACATCGCCTGTCTTAGCCTCATGCTCAAATTGAGCGTTCATCCAATCATACTTCTTGGATAACAGACATCTTGCCTTCATGCTGGCGGGCGCTCTCCTTGAGGCTCTTAACCTTACCTTAAAGATGGTAGTACTCCACCTCCACCACTGTTCGCCTTATTTCTTAGCTTCACTGCAAGTGAACGGCGCAGTTAACAAATATGGTAAGCAAGGTCAATCCCACATAGACTAATAAATTAATGTACTAATTATTGTGATTATAATACCACTGTTTTTATTTAGACGATCGAATTGTGATTGTTGGTTAATAAAACTAGGAAAATCATCTACCATAAAAATAACAAAGCAAAGAGTCACGATTGAAAAGATCAAATAAATGGATGTATTCCAGGGTTATGGTTGTAAGTCCAAGTGGCAACGATAATCTAGAAGGGGGGAGAATAGATTATGGCCATTTTCTCGAATATGCCCTCTTTTTCGAATGAATAAGCTAAAACAAGAATGGAAGTGCGGGAAGTAAACAACACACGTCGATTTATAGAGGTTCAACCCACCTAGGGCCTAATCATCTACCACCCCAGTATCTCCGGGATGGATTTCAAAAAGAAAAAGAATTTTATTAATTGTTACCAAAACTATTACAACATCACCTTGAAGAGCACCACACTCTTCTTACAACTCCTCTTTGAAGATTACCACAATCTTTCTAGAAGATTACCACAATCTCCTAGCAACGGCACCTTGTGAAGATTACCACAATCTTCCAACTTAAAGAGCACCAAACTCTCCAACACCTCGAAGAGCACCAAACTCTTCCACAAGAAGATTACCACAATCTTCTTACACCTAACACCTAAAATCACCCAATTGTGCTCTTACCACAAGAACACTCACAAGGATATCTTGTGTTTGAATGACGAATACAAATTCAAGATTACAACTCGATAATGAATTATACAACTTTGAAGTGCAAGTGTAATCAAGAATCAAGCCTAGACCTCAAGATGTAAAAGTGAAATACTTAGGCTATTACAACAAGAATGTTGAAAGTGAAGAACAAAATATTTGCTTGATATATCTCTTGTTGTGTTGTAGTGTTTTCTCTCTTGTAGTGTTGCTTCAAATCTTCCTCTATTTATAGGAGAGGTCTTGGATTTGATTTCCAGACATAAGCTCCTTCTTGGAGATTGATATCTAAAACAATTGCAATTAAAATCAAGATTATTGCTATTAGAAATCAATACCACAAAATCAGGAAAAGTTGTCTGCTGTTCAACGGTTAGAATCTGTTGTCAAAACAGTAGGGTGATCGGTCGAATAGAAATAAGGAAGTTCAAAAAAATAGACAGAAAAACAAATGTTGATCGGTCCAATAGGGCCTAGACCGGTCGACCTAGGGTCCGACCGGTCGGCCCTGCTTTGGACCGGTTGGACTGTCCCAAAATGTGATACAGAATGTTCTGGCTTCATTTCCTCTTCTTCAGATACCGGTCGATGTATTGGTCGACCAATCGACCACAAGTATTTTTCAATCGGTTTCATTTCTGTTTCAGTTTTCTTTCTTCAGGCACGGGTTTCCCTCTAAGGCGACTGGTTGAACACGAAACAGAAGTGTTGTCCAATTTTTGTCAAAAATAAACTTCAAGAAATACTCCGAAAAATTAGTAAAAACGTTTTAAATCGATTGGGAGTATTTGGACAACATTTAGGAACATTGTTTTTGTGTAAAACCATAATAAAACAAAATCATCAAAATCATGATAAAAATATTTATCTAACAAACTCCCCCTTTTTGATGATTACAAACCAAAACAATTTTAAGAGGTCGATTTTGAAAACAAAACAAATTTTCCGGTCAAAAATAACTATCTGTTTTAAGCAACAACATTCCATGCATAATAGTCAGAAGGATGGGAGTAAAGATTTTCAAAAATATTTTGCAAGAGCTTCCCCTTTCAAAATGCACAACAAGATAAATATAGAAGCAATCAAACAAAAGCTAAAAGCTCAGCTTTTACAATAGAAACTTGAATAACATGAGCTTAGAAGCTCCCCCTGTCAAAGAAACATCACTAGACAAGTATATAAATCCATAATACATCCAATGGACTAAGTTGCATCCATAACTTATGGCTTTTAATAGCCACAACTTATAGCTTTTTATGCGAGCTTTTCCTAGCTTCTTTGAGCTAATGAGCTTGTTTCGTGTTTCTCCCCCTTTGGAATCATCAAAAAGAATGTTAGCACGATAAAAACATCATATATTCATATCAAAGTGCACAATATTACCGATTTATCGAGCTTTTCGAACATTTAAGCTTAAAATCCAAGGAAAAAGGGAAAAGTCGATCATTTGACTTGTAAAAGCTCATATGAGTAACAAAACATGATCTCTATAAACTTATAAGACTTTTAAAATCGAGAGAATCATGTAAACAAGAAAATCTTCATTGGGGCATTTTATCAAGCACTAGGTGTGCGTAGAATAAAACCGAAGATGTATATAAAGCTTGTAAATTCAATCATGCCCAAAAAATCATCACCAAATACAATTCTATAAATATCATTCATCAACAATCATCATTCACAACACAATTATACAAGAATTCCATCAAAAAATCAATACATAAGCATTTTTCTCAAGGGTTCAACCCAATTGAGATTAAAAGATGAATTAAACTTACCAATCAATCGGAGGAGTCGAGTAATACGGATGATATACTCGTAATATAAACCCAAAAATATAGATATACAAGAAAGAAATCATTTTGGGTGAATTGTGTGTGAAATTTGCAAAGGAGTCGAAAAATGGAGCAAAAGAGCCAAAATGGCTAAGTCTGGGGACAGAGACAATTTTAACCGAAATTTTTGCCCAGATCGGTCCATGGGGGGGTCCGACCGGTCCAGGTGATGTTCGACCGGTCGACCACCCTCCATCCGGTCCCTGGAGCTCTTTTTCAGTCTCTGTCCGATTTTTGATCCAAAAATCCGATTTTTCACCCCTAAGTTTTAAAAACGCGCAAAATGCAAACACAATCCCTTAGAAAATGATGTCTAAAGGCTCGGCGGTTAATGGTTTTGTAAAGATATCCCTGAGTTAATCTTGAGACGAAATAAAGCACATCTCAATTTTTTGTTTTGAAACACAATCCCTTAGAAAATGATGTCGAATCTCAATTAGTTCGGTTATGAAGAACCATATTTTGACAAGTATTTATACCGGACTTGTTATCCCAAAGAAATAGGAACGATTTAAAATATTGGAAAGATAAGTCATAAGAAAGAGTGCCTTTCAAATATTGAAAAATTCTTTTAATGGCACTTATATGAGATTCTTAGGGATTGTTTTGAAATTGAGCACATAGGCATAAGGCATGAAGAGTATCGAGTCTATAAGAGTAAGATAAGTTGAAGAACATACCTCGATTTTGTTTGTCAACCAATTTGCCTTTTTCATCCTTGTCTAGCTTGATATTGGTTGTCATTGGAGTAGTGACGGTTCTTCCTTCTTCAATGCCGAACTTCTTTAGAAGTTCTTTTGTATACTTTGATTGTGAAATATAAATACCTTTTTGGCATTGCTTAATTTGAAGTCCAAGGAAGGAATTGAGCTCCCCCATCATACTCATTTCGAATTCACCTTGCATTAACTTAGAAAATTCCTTGCACAAAGATTCATTAGTAGCACCAAATATAATATCATCAACATAAATTTGAACTAATAAGCAATCTTGCCCTTTTTCAAAAAAAAGAGAGTTGTATCAACTTTACGTCTTGTAAAACCATTTTGCAAAAGAAAAGAGCTAAGTCTATCATACCATGCACGGGGTGCTTGTATTAAACCATATAAGGCCTTTTTAAGTTTATAAACATCATTTGGCCTAGAAAAACTTTCAAACCCCGGAGGTTGTTTTACATAGACTTCTTCTTGAATAAAACCATTTAGAAAAGCGGATTTAACATCCATTTTGTAAAGCTTGAAATTTTTTTAAAACAAGAATAGGCAAGTAAAATACGAATAGCTTCTAGATGTGCTACATGTGCAAAAGTTTCATCATAATCAATATCTTCTTGTTGACAATACCATTGAGCTACTAACATTGTCTTGTTTCGAATAATATTGTCTTGATCATCGAGTTTGTTCCGAAATACCCACTTTGTACCAATAATTGATTTTGATGGAGGACAAGGTACCAATTCCCAAACATCATTCCTTCATCGGCTTTAGGATCAAGTTTATTCAATTGATCCTTGGTATTCAAAATGAAACATTTACATCCAAATATTTTGAAGTAACTAATATTTGGAGTTACTTAACAAACTCATTAACAGCATCGCTTATATATGCAAGAAAGATAGCCCAAGTATATCTAGTTAAGTAAAATAACAATAATGAGCATGCCTCGATTGTTTATGTCAATCTTGATAAATCATAAATTAGATAATATATTGACGAACATTTTAATCAAGATATTTAAAACTATGACAAAACGACATGCACAAGAGCATAGTAAAAATGCATAACATTATCGGCTAAGTAATAAAACAACTTTAGAAATAACACAAGTATATTATGCTTTTTGTAATAATCAACAAAAAATTGATAAAACAAGTGAGTTCTAATATACTTATAGAAAGCTATATAAGGTCTCTTTAGAAATTTGAAAATCCGAGAGTATAAAATTGAGACCTCATTTTTAAGAGATATAAAAAAAATTATTTTGACAATTAAGGCAAAAATAAAAACATGCATAATAACAAGACATTATGCATATTTAAATAGGGAGATACGGTTTACCAATTACGCCATTTCCATGGGTTATGTCTTTCCCATTGTTGATGATGTCTTTCTCTTGGAAAATCATTTTGTTGATGATGACTTCTCCAATTACTCCATTTCCAAGGTTTGTGTTCTTTCCATGTTTGATAATATCTCCCTCTTGGAAACTCATTGTGATGATGTCTTCTTCTTTGATCAAATGATACGGGCATTTGATGTCTTCTTGATGGTATGAATTTTCTTTGATTGTTATTCTGACTAGTACCTAATATGATATTGTTTTGTGGTACCCTCAAGTGTTTGGGTCCTTTGGGATTAGCATTGAGACTTTCAGATCTCCAATAATAATTAGAACTATTTTTAACCCGACAAATATTAGTCGTGTGACCAATTTTACCACAATAGAAGCATGTAATAGTTCTAGGAGCATAATGACCAACATGCATAGAGACTTGGTTCTTTTTCTTATCATCAATAACATTAGGCTTATAACCAAGTCCTAGTTTCAAATGATCACAACGATGAACGTCAAGAACTTTGGTCATTTTATCGATACTCAAGTTGAACTTTAACAAATCCTTTTTCATGCAATCAATATCCTTAACAAGAGTTTTTCTTTTTCAAGGTTTCTAACCTTATCAGGTGTGGTAGTGTGAGCACAAGAAAGTGATTCAAAAGAAGCAAGTAAACTACCCTTTTCATTTTTCAAAGTATTGAATTCCTTTTTCAATTTTTTATATTTAAAGAGCAAACTTTGGAATTCATTTTGAAGTTCATCAAAATCATTTTGCAATTCACCATAATCATCATGCAATTCATTACTAAATGAGATAGAAGAGTTAGAGTGTACCTCTTTGTCTTCGTTGATGCCCATAAGACATTGCTCGGCTTCTTCATCATCGAAAGTTGTAAGAAACTCATCCCATGTCGTTGGTTTTGATGTTGTATCCAATTGAGAAGTAGATGCTTTTGAATAGCTCCTTTCATTTGCATATACTTCATAGATAGCTACTAATTTTTCCCACACTTCATGTGTCGATCGTATCCCCGAATATGATCATATTCCGAAGAGGTAAGTGAACAATGAAGAATATTAAGAGCTTTACCGTTTAAGGAGAAAATTTTCTTGTCATCATCATTGAGCTCCTTGAGGACTTTGGAAGTTTGAGTTCCGTCTTTCATCGGGATGGATTCTCCATTTAAAACCATGTTCCAAATATCGAACCCCCAACTTTGTAAAAAGCATTCCATTCTTTCTTTCCAAAATGCATAATTTTTGGAGTCGAATAGTGGTGGCTTGTTGGTGGAGGCGCCGGTGAGATAGACTTCGTTCGTAGCCAATGATCGTTCCTCTTTACTCGCGATGTGAAATGAGCTTGCCAAAGAGTTTGGCTCTGATACCACTTGTTAGTCCAAGTGGCTACGATAATCTAGAGGGGGGTGAATAGATTATGCCCATTTTCATGAATATGCCCTCTTTTTCCAATGAATAAGCTAAAACAAGAATGGAAGTGCGATAAGTAAATAACACACGTCGATTTATAGAGGTTCAACCCACCTAGGGCCTAATCCTCTACCACCCCAGTATCTCCGGGATGGATTTCAAAAAGAAAAAGAATTTTATTAATAGTTACCAAAACTATTACAACATCACCTTGAAGAGCACCACCCTCTTCTTACAACTCCTCTTTGAAGATTACCACAATCTTCCTAGAAGATTACCACAATCTCCTAGCAACGACACCTTGTAAAGATTACCACAATCTTCCAACTTGAAGAGCACCAAACTCTTCCATAAGAAGATTACCACAATCTTCTTACACCTAACACCTAAGATCACCCAAGTGTGTTCTCTTACCACAAGACCACTCACAAGGATATCTTGTGTTTGAATGACGAACACAAATTCAAGATTACAACTTGATAATGAATTATACAACTTTGAAGTGCAAGTGTAATCAAGAATCAAGCCTAGACCTCAAGATGTGAAAGTGAAATACTTAGGCTATTACAACAAGAATGTTGAAAGTGAAGAACAAAATATTTGCTTGATATATCTCTTGTTGTGTTGTAGTGTTTTCTCTCTTGTAGTGTTGCTTCAAATCTTCCTCTATTTATAGGAGAGGTCTTGGATTTGATTTCCAGACATAGGCTCCTTCTTGGAGATTAACATCTAAAAAAATTGCAATTAAAATCAAGATTATAGATGTTAGAAATCAATACCACAAAATTAGGAAAAGTTTTATGTTGTTCAACGGTTAGAATCTGCTGTCAAAATAGTAGGGCGACCGGTCGAATAGAAATAAGGAAGTTCAAAAAAAAGACAAAAAAACACATGTCGACCGGTCGACCTAGGGTCCGACCGGTCGGCCCTGCTTTGGACTGGTTGGACTGTCCCAAAATGTGATACAGAATGTTCTGGCTTTATTTCCTCTTCTTCAGATACCGGTCGATGTATTGGTCGACCGGTCGACCTCAAGTATTTTTCAATCTGTTTCATTTCGGTTTCAGTTTTCTTTCTTCAGGCACGGGTTGCCCTCTAGGGCGACCGGTTGAACACGAAACAGAAGTGTTGTCCAATTTTTGTCAAAAATAAACTTCAAGAAATACTCCAAAAAATTAGTAAAAACATTTTAAATCGATTGGGAGTATTTGGACAACATTTAGGAACATTGTTTTGGTGTAAAAACATATTAAAACAAAATTATCAAAATCATGATAAAAACATTTATCTAACAATGGTTTCGGTTAATCACTCTCTTGTTATCAGATTAATCAAGCTAAAATTATTATCTATCTTCCCTATAAGATGATCACAAAAGTAATTTATCCTCTCTCGAGACACAATAAACACGTTGATTGAATTATCTATGCTAGCATCTCTACTCAACATAAGATAAACAACTCCCAAAAGCATAAAAGATCACAAATCCTCAAAAATAATCACAGACTTCTCAATCATACAATATATTCATGTCAAGTACTCAAGATCTAGTATTGAAACTCATCTCTCGAATTATGAATCAACACATCAAACATGCTAAATCATTGGCCATATGATAAAACAAGTAATAAAACAAAGTACTCGAATAGGGTTCGAAATAATAACTTTAATTAAAATCAATCATCAAACAAGAGTTAATTAACCTAATCCCAGACCCCGAAATCACAAGATATTTAGCCGGGCATGGGAAAAGAAGAATTTATAGACAAATTGTTCAGATCCATATCAAACTAGATGAAAATAAGAATACAATGGAGAAAGAAAACGCATGGATATCGATGATCTCTCAATCAATCTTCAATCCTCAAGCGTGGATGCGATCTCGACCTTTCACTCGATTCCCCCGGAAGAAGAATGCTCTTTTCTCTTTTTTTAGGGTAAAACTATGTGTGTTCTCTTTTGGGCCCGCCTCCTCTCAATTTATAACATCATCGGGCCAAACCTAAGTTGATACGGAGTAAAACTATGAAAAACCGGACAGACGCACGGGCCGTGCCAAGGCGCACACTACAAGAAAAATGGTCAAAGACATAATGTAAAACACATCAGTTTCACGGATTTTATGATGTCTTATAGTATACAACATTATATTTTAGGTGAAGCGATGTGTATGACCAGATTTTGTCGCTATTACACATCGTTTTTAAGAGACGATGTCTTTGGCCACCCCTTTCTTGCTTTATACATCATTTTAAGATCGATTATTCCAATAGAGGTCTTTCTCCACCCTTTATTAGTTTATAACATCACTCTTAACATCATTTGCTTAAAATTTGATATTATTACTCAATTATTATCACATTAAAATAAAATTAAATTAATTTTCCCCAAATTCACTTCACCAAGAATTTCATTCTCGCCCCCTCTAGAAGGCCAGCCCATTTCCGAAACCCTAACTTCTAATCCCCCAAATCCCATTTTCGCCATGGCGAAAATTACAGCATCCACCTGAGCGTACAGCATGTTGTCGTAGTGCAATTTGGTATTCAATTCCACCATTCCCGGGTTCGGGTTGAAAAGCACGTAGTCCAAAGGGATCTTACTCGGGTCGCCTTGTATGCAAAATACGGGTACGCGTTGATCCAGAACGGCGCTTTTGTCGCTGCTAGAAACTGTAAATACTGCGGCATTATCGAATTGAGCTCCGACCGGAAACTTCCGGCGGACGGCGGGAAGGATTCTTCTAGAACGGCTAGGGAATTGGGCGTGGAGACTTGGATGTACTGATTTAATCCCAGCCGTACGAGCGCTGCGTGGATGCTCACCATATCGGGTACGAGGTAGGTTATGAGCGTGGTGTCGCCGCCGCCGCCGGTGAATAGTTCATTTCCGACGGTGATTACGGTGATTCTGGTGGCCGGGATATAGGGCCTGATGTGGGTGCACACCCATTGGAAGGCTTGGTTGGGATCCGTTAGTGTGGACAGCATGACATTTTCAACAGTCACGATTAGTTCCACGTTGGAGTTTGCAAATGCGGTCAGGATTTGAGGATTGGTGTCGTCGATTCGAGAAATCTGAGAGTTAAGAACACATAGCCAAATGAAGTAGAGGTTTTCGATTCAGCCGTCCATGTATTCCCTCAACCTCGATTCACTCCTTCCACCACGCCAAAACCATCATCCTCGATTCAGCTCACTCCCCGCGAAAATACAGAAAACACCGTTGGAGCGAACATGGAGTTACAAGTAAATCCCTAAAAACCTACGAGTTTTAATTTTACTCTTTTTCTCTTTTTCAATTTTTTTCACTTTTTCCTTTTATTCATTTAATTTGATGTACAAATTACCACCTAGGGCTCAGAAGTTCTAATAATCCCAAAATGATGCTTTCTTCTCTACTGAACAAGAGACAAAAGCTTCAAAACAATCTTTGGAGTGTCGAGAAATAGGTAATTTCTCCAATTGTGTGTCTACTTCATATTATAGAAGATTTGGAATTGGCTTATATGTTCGAAAGGAGGGGATTATGTTATTAATTTGCTCTCTTATGTATATACATATTGTTTATTGAACTGCATGCAAGTGGTGGTTTTAATTGAATTTTTGTAGGGTTCTGTTTTATATATAGAATTTCTCTATTTCTTTCATTGTCTTTCAAGTCATTAATTGAACTTTGTTTTTCTATTCTTTCAGTTTTAGTAATAAGCAGCACCTTTAATTTGTATCAGAAAATGATGATTTTGAATCTGTGGTGATGGAACACCTAAGGTTGTATGGCGTTTACTGGGGATTGACAACTATTGTATTCTATATTAGTATGGTATTCATCACCGTCAAACCCCATCTTTTATGTTTCCCATGTTCGAGAGAGACAGCTGCTATCTGTGAAGATTAAGAGGTATACCAGACGGACTTGTTGAGGTACAGAGATAACGAATGACTGACTTGGCATATTGTCCACCAAAAGTAAGGTAACCTTCTCAGACCTATTTTGGCAAAATTCCTGCATCAATGTCCAAGATTTTTAGAAGTTTTTAGTCTCTTGATTGTTAATGAAGAGTTGATGATCATTAAGAACAAATTTGAACCATAAATACCAATGACAATCTGGAAAACGCCATGATCATGCGTGCTTTGTCTTTGGTGGTGCGGACGGTAGTGTGAGGCGGCGGCGGAATGTTGGCATGATAATGAGTGGAGTGGGATGGTGGTGGCAGTGGTGTTGGTGTGGTGGTGAGTGCTTCTCATGGAATGGTATATCTTGTTAGCTACGGTAATGCCAACCGTGTTATTGAGCAGGTATATCTACTCTTTGATTTGTCCATATAGGTTTAATAGTAATACGTTTACATTTAAAAGATGTGATCTTTAATGTAGTTTATATTTTTCTTATTCATGTTTGGTGATGGAATTGGAAATTTTTAAATGGGTTCTGCTACTAAGGAAAATTATTGGTTATTTGGTTGATTTTTGTTTGAAATTTACCTGCCAGTATGCATATGTTCCCAAGAATTGGCTAATGGATTAGGACCGTGGGTTTGGAATTTGGAGGAAATGTATATGACTGCCTGTTTTTGGGGTGCAATTGAGTTTGATGTATCTTTCACACATTCTGTATTTAGCATTGCCCATAATAGTGATTTTCTGATGGAGGCAGATTTCGGACTCTGCCTTAATAATTGGTGAATTGTCCTTTTTTTTCTAAAGTCTGTTTAATTCTGAACTTGATTTTTCTTTTGGGTTCATGTCTTTTAAGAAGATGCATCGAATGCATAATTGAAGCCTTTGAAGGTTTGAATACGACTTTCTTAGTATTATTATTATGATTATTATTGCAGAACTCACATTTATTTTTTTATATGTGGGGAATGGCTAGTGATTTGCAAATAAAGAGAATTTGAGAAACTGAAGATTTGGCGACCTGCTAGCAATTTGGCAAGATGACTTGTTTATTGTTGAGCTAAGAGGTATGAAATTTTTTGGATAATTATTATGTTAACGAAATGACTTGGTAACTCTTCAAATCAATGTTAAAATCCTACTTCTTTTCTCACAGTATCTTTTGCTAGTTTTGTTGGAACTATTTGATTACATGGGGGAATTTGATAAGAAAGTTGAGCCAGTTGGATTTGCTGTTAATTTGTCTTCATAATTTAGTTTTGTGTCTCATGTCAGTTTTTTTTTTTTTTTTCATTTGTGTTTGATCCATTTTTCCAGATCTATGGTGAAATGTTAATATGGAGCATGAAGCACATCCACCAACAGCCTTCCCTTTCAAATAGAGGCAATTTTCCTCGTGGTATGTAGATAGAATCTAAAGCTCATTCTTTGTAGGCATAAGTTAGGTAAAAGAGTTAGTTACTTGAGTTCCTTTTTGTTCTGTTTTTTGTTAGGAGTTGCAGGTTAAGAGTTGTTGCTAGCTGTTGTTGGATTGCTAGGCGGGTGGAGTTGTTGCTAGTTGTTGATGGATTATTTGGTTGGTGGAATGGGAAGTTGGCTTTTTTTTCTTGCTTGTTGCTGAAAAGATATAATTGCAGATTGCAGACTTGGGACTTAATTGTTATGAGTTATTGCTTGCTATTTTTCTGATATTTTTGGTTGTTCTATTGTTTCTTTTTTGAACTTAATCAATCGGTTACTTGATCATGTTTCTAGCTACATAATTTGTGTCGTTTACTGTTGTTTGGAGTTGATGACATTGTAATGACTCTTTTGGAAATGATTTTAGTATGGATATATGGATCAGTAGTCTTGTTTCATTTCAAGTGAATTGTTTCCTTAAGTGTATGATAAATGTATAAATATCAGAAAATTGATGAAATGTTGTTTCTCGTTTTGATGTTTGATGGTGGAAGGTTGTTACTTGGTTTGATGGTGGGATGGTTGTTTCTTGCTTTGATGGTTGTATGGTTGTTTTCTTGCTTTGTGAGGGAGATGATTGTTGATGTAAAATCATTTTAATAAAATGGCAGGCATTTTTAAACTAAAAACCGACTTTGTTTAGAATATTCGATATTGATTTTAAACTGACATCTAAAACATATAAAGAGGCGTTTTTAAATGTGAATGACATTGGTTTATGGACGTTTTGTAAAAGGTTTAACACATCGGTTTCTTACCGATTTTGTTAGGAACAAAATCGATGTTCAACCCAACACTATACCATCATTTTTGTTAGAAACAAAATCAGTTAAAAATCGATGTCTTTTTGATCAACATCGTTTTTAACATGCTTAAAACCGATGTTGAATATGCATACATTTAACAACGCCGATTACGACATTGGTCGATTTTCACACAGACATCGGCTAAAAACCGATGTCTATGAATATTTTTCTTGTAGTGGCACGGCTGCCCGTGCGTCAAGTCGAACCTTATGATTTTTCTTGAAAGCGACGCGGGTCGTGCGATATCGCATGACCACGGCCGTCGTCAATGCGAAGCGGCTACTGCTGCAAAGATGCGCGCACGGGTTGTGCCTATGCGCACAGGCTGCCCGTGTGTGGCCATTTTTCACCTGGTTCCTCAGATTTCTTCTCGGTTCAGCTCCATACTTCGCGTAATCGCACAATTCTTGACGGTCCTATACTGCAATGCTCCAAATTGCCACAAAAGTGCTTCAAACATCGTTATTTTCCTACAAAACGAGCAAAGCATAATATATTTTCCACATATCGAGAACACGAGCCATATTACTATGTTAATGCATGTTTATCAACTCATTTAAGCCAAAACCATGCCGAAAATACATGCAAAACTCACACTAAACAAACCCCCAAACTTAAACTGTTGACAGTCCCGGTCAATGCTACACAAGCCAAACAAAACACGAGTGGGAGGAATGAATAGTGCACAAGCAAGAACAACACCAAGAACTCATGTTGCTTATCCATAAATATCAAGTATTGAATCAATCAATCCTCAAATCTCCAATATAAAACACGTTTCAATATAATCATGGAAAATGCTTTGAGTTTACGAATCTCACTGGTCAAGTGTATGCTCTCCTCTCAAGTGTATAAGGGACGTGTTTACGCTCAAATCAATTCAATAATGAAGAACTACTATAAGCTTGCAAATCATCTCAAATCTCCACCACTAAAGTGTATGCATTTCATGAATCAAAAAGGACTTTGTCATTCGGTTGTAATGAAGGCTCTTTGGTTAGGGTAGGAAAGTATGGATAAAGTGACTCAAACTCGAGCATATAGAATTGTAAGCATATTCTCATTCGGAATCACAAACCCCATATAAAAAGCACTACTATAAGCTTGCAAATCGTCTCAAATCTCCACCACTAAAGTGTATGCATTTCATGAATCAAAAAGGACTTTGTCATTCGGTTGTAATGAAGGCTCTTTGGTTAGGGTAGGAAAGTATGGATAAAGTGACTCAAACTCGAGCATATAGAATTGTAAGCATATTCTCATTCGAATCACAAACCCCATATAAAAAGCAACTAATGTTAGTCTATGCTTCTCAAACCACCCCTTTTTCCATCAATTTTCATATCCTTTTTTTCTTTGATAAAACTAATTTTTTTCAAATCATATTACAATCCCAACCTATAAGTTTATTCATAGCAAACCCTATCATACAGTCGATTTTTTCCGACTCTTTCATGAGTATTCATCGTTCTTTTTCTCCATTTCTTTTCTTTTGTTCCCATTAAACCAACTCTAACACAATCATCTATATTATTGATTTTATCAAGTTCATCCTCATTCAACCCACTTAGTCAATGCTATAAGCTCAAGTTTAGGGCAAAAGATATATCAAGTTAAGGCTAAAAATATGGCTATCAAAAAATAAGACAATAGGCTCAAATTGGTTAACTAGGGAATAAATATCCTTGGGTAGGCCAAAGGCTTGAAAGGCTAAACAAAAATGGCCTTAAATCATTTTCACAAATTGTATACAACATGTGGTCTTGACAGAGATACCAGAGCAATTTCTAGAGTTCTAACAACATGAATGATACACTCAAAGCAACAAACAAGTCTGCATATAATGAAAGCAGTAAAGGCTCAAAAACTCACAGGCTTGCATATCCGTAAATCAAAGCATAAAATCCATGTTTTCAATATCCACATGCTCCATATCATCCATTCTCATCTTGATCAATTCAAACTCAACACCCAAATCAAAACAGCACAAGAATTTTCAAAATAACCCCTCAAATCGCATCGCACGACATCAAACCCAAGTTTATGTTTGATATATGTTTTTACCATGATTTTGATGATTTTGTTTTTACACCAAAACAATGTTTTCAAATGTTGTCCAAATACTCCTAAATGATTTATAATGTTTATACTAATTTCTCGGAGTATTTCTTCAAAGGTATTTTCGATAAAAATTGGACAACACTTTTGATGATTTTGAGTTAATGAGGTTTTACATCAAAACTATATTTCAAATGTTGTCCAAATACTCCCGATTATTTTAAAATATTTTTACTAATTTTTCGGAATATTTCTTGAAGTTTATTTTCGATAAAAATTGGACAATACTTCTATCTCGAGGTCGACCGGTCGCCCTATAGGGCAACCCGTACCTGAAAGTTGTGCAAAACAGAGAACTTCATATTTGCTTAAAATAGTGAGGGTGACCGGTCACCCTATAGGGCGACCGGTGTCTGAAGCTTGGGAAATTTTGCAAACGTCTCTGTATTGATTTTTGGACAAGGCCAACCGGTCCAGGTGCACGTCGACCAGTCGGACCCCCCGTCGACCGGTCGCCCTGTGTAAAAATGTGTTCTTATTTTCAAACGTCTATTTGTGTGCGACTGGTCGCCCTATGGTTTGACAGCAAAATTCTAACCGTTGTGCAGTAGACAGCTTTTCCCTAAATTATGGGGTTGATTTCTAACAGCTATGATCTTGATTTTAATTGCAATTTTTTTGTAGAAATCAGTTCCCAAGAGGAGCCTATCAATGATCAATCATCTCCTATAAATAGAAGAAGATTTGAAGCACAACAAAAAGAGAGAATACTACAACACAACAAGATACACTCAAGCAAACATATTTGTTCTTCATTGTTATTATTCTTGTTGTAATAGCCTAAGGTCTTTCACTTTCACATCTTGAGGTCTAGGCTTATTTCTTGATTACACTTGCATTCATAATTGTAATATTCATTATCGAGTTGTAATCTTGATTTTGGGATATCCTTGTGAGTGTTCTTGTGGTAAGAACACACTTGGATGATCTAGGTGATAGGTGCAAGAAGATTGTGGTGATCTTCTTATTGAGGTGTTGAAGAATTTGGTATTCTTTAAGGTTGAAGATTGTGGTAATCTTCACAAGGTGTCATTGGAAATTATGGTAATCTTCAAGAGAGATTGTGGTAATCTCAAAGGTGGTGTTAAAGAAAAGTGTGATGCTCTTCAAAGTGATGTTGTAAGGTGTTGTATTAATTTTGGTAATTAATAAAATCTTTTTTTTCTTTTTGAAATCCATCCCGGATATATTGGGGTGGTAGAGGATTAGGCCCTAGGTGAGTTGAACCTCTATAAATCGACGCGTGTTGTTTACTTCCCGCACCTTTACTATTGTCTTGGCTTGTTTGATTCGAAAAAGAGGGCATAATTGAAAAGATGGAGATAATCTATTCACCCCCTCTAGATTATTGTAGCCGCTTGGACTTGCAAGTGGTATCAGAGCCAAACTCTTTGGAAAGCTCGTTCCACATCGCGAGTAAAGAGGAACGATCATCGGCTACGAATGAAGTCTACCTTACCGGCGCCTCCACCACCAAGCCACCACTATTTGATTCCAAAAATTATACATTTTGGAAAGAAAGAATGAAATGTTATCTACAAAGTTGCGGGTTCGATATTTGGAACACGGTCGTCTATGGAGAATCTATACCGATAATAGATACACCACACACCTCCAAAGTCCTCAAGAAGCTCAATGATGAAGAGAAGAAAATCATCTCCTTAAATGGTAAAGCTTTTAATATTTTGTATTGTCCACTTACCATTTTGGAATATGATCATATTGTAGGAATTAAATCGGCACATGAAGTATGGAGTAAATTAGAAGAAGTATATTCAAATGAAAGGATCCACTCAAAAACATCTACTTCTCAATTGGATACAACATGGGATGAGCTTCCTACAACCTCCAACGATGATGTATATGAACGATGTCTTATGGGCTTCGAAGAAAAAAACGAGGTAAGTTCTAAACCTTCTACTTCCTATGATAATGAATTACAAAATGAGTATAGTGATTTGGAAAATGACTTTGATGAACTTCAAAATGAATTCCAAAGTTTACTTGTTAAATACAAAAATTTGAAAAAGGAATTCAATGTGTTGAAAAATGATAAGGATATTCTATTTGTTTCTTATGAATCACTATCATGTGCTCACACCACTACACTTGACAAGGTTAGAAACCTTGAAAAATAAAATAGTACTCTTGTTGAGGATATTAATTGCATGAAAAAGGATTTATCAAAATCCAACTTGAGTACCAATAAAATGACCAAGATTGTTGATATTCATAATTGGGATAATTTGAAACTAGAACTTGATCATAAGCCTAATGTTGTCAATCATATGAAAAAGGATCAAGTCTCTATGCATGTTGATCATTATGCTCCTATAATTACTACTTATTTTTATTGTGGTAAAAAGGGTCACACGGTTAATACTTGTCGGGCTAGAAATAGCTCTAATTATTGTTGGAGACCTAAAAGTCTCAAAGCTAATCCCAAAGGACTCAAACACTTGAGGGTACCACAAAACGATGTCATATTAGGTACCCGGCAGAAAAAAAATCAAGGAAAATTCATACCGCCTAGAAGACATCAAATGACCGTCTCATTTGATCAAAGGAGAAGACATCGCCACAATGAATTTCCAAGAGAAAGACATTATCAAAAAAAAAAAAAAACAATGGGAAGGACATAATCCTTGGAAATGGAGCAATTGGAGAAGCTATCATCTACAAGATGATTTTCAAAGGGGAAGATACCATCAACAACGGGAAAGACATAACCCATGGAAATGGCGTAATTGGTAAACGTATCTCCCTATTTAAATATGCATTTTGTTTTATGCATGCTTTTATTTGTGTTATAATTGTAACATGAGTTTTCAAATATTTTTTAAAAATTAAGGTCTTCAATATATATTTGTGTTTTTAAATATTTTGAAAATGAGACCTTGTATAATGTTGTTTTCAACTCTTATGCATTTACATAGACTAAGGTGCTTTTATTATCTCTTATGGTTTATATAGCATAAGCACATTTATGATATCTCTTATTGCTTAACCTACACTTGTATCATTATGTTTGTGCAAGACATGTTTAAGAATTGTGTAGGATATATATATTTTCATCAATGGTTATTTTCTCAAGAGAGGACCATAAACTATCGAGGTACGCTCATCATTGGTATTCATCTTATAGACTCGATATATTTTTGTCATATGCGTATGTGCTTGCTTTTTCATGATATTTCAAAGTATTTCATACAAGTGCCATTAAAAGGATTTTTCGAGTTTTGAAAGACACTATTCGATAAAGCTTGCTTTTATCCAAGTCTTGTAAAAGATTATATTTTGTTTTGATAAAACATTTGATTTTCATCGTTATCTCAAAATTATGCATTTGTTTGCTCATATTCATTTTTGTCAAAACTCTTGTTCAAATGCATCTTTTAAATGAGGTCTCAACTATATGCTCTTGAGTTTTTCAAATTTCAAAAGAGATCTTATATAGCTTTCTACAAGATTAGTTGAACTTACATGTTTTATGAAACTCTTGATGATTTGTTTGAAAGAATAGTATGTGTTACATGTTATTGTATCTCTATTATTCGATATTACTATGCTCTTGTGCAAAGATATCTTGTTAAGATTTTGCATTATTTGATATCTTGGAACAAGTTTGATGACCAAGGGGAGGTTAGTAGCTCAAAGGTAATGTCAAGAAGAAGGTATTGATTTTGATGAAACACTTGCACCCGTAGCATATGTTTGAAACTATTCGCATTTTACTTGTCCATTCTTGTTTTAAGAAAATTTCAAGCTTTACCAAATGGATGTTAAATCCAATTTTCTAAATGGTTTTATTCTAGTAGAAGTCTATGTAAAAACAACAACCGGGGTTTGAAAAATTTTTCTAGGCCAAATGATTTTTATAAAAGGCCTTGTATATTTAAAACAAGCACCCCGTGTATAGTTTGATAGACTTAGCTATTTTTTGCAAAATGATTTTACAAGAGGTAAAGTTGATCTATTCTCCTTGTTTTTGAAAAATGGCAAGATTACTTACCTGTGCAAATTTATGAAGATATTATTTGTGCTACTAATGAATTTTTGTGCAAGCTATTTTCTAAGTTGATGCAAAGTGAATTTAAGATGATCATGATGGGGGAGCTCAATTTCTTCCTTGGATTTCAAGTTGAACAATGCCATGAAGGTGGTTATATTTCACAACCAAAGCATACACAAGAACCTTTGAAGAAGTTAGGCATTGGAGAAGGAAGAACCATCTCAACCTCTATGGCTACCAATGTAAAGTTTGACAAAGGTTGAGGAAGGCATATTGATTGACAAACATATTCGAGGTATGTTCATTAACTTTTCTTATTCCGTTAGACTCGACATTCTCTATGCCTTATGTCTATATGCTCGACTTCAAAACTATCCCAACGAATCTCATTAAAGTGTCGTTAAAAGAAATTTTCAAATATTTGAAAGGCACTTCTTCTTATGGCTTGTATATCCAAAATTTCAAAAACGTTCATATTTTTCGGGATAACAAGTCTGGTGATTAAAATATGGTTCGTCATAATCGAACTAAACATATTGAGATTCAATATTCTTTTAAGGGATTGCGTTTCTTAAACAAAAATTTGAGATGAGTTTAATTCCATCTCAAAAATAACTCGCGGACATTTGTTCATTTACCGCCGAGACTTTTACCTCATTTCGAGCTTTATTATGACATAATGTATATTGAATGAGGTTTACGTTTGCATTTTGCCCGTTTTCAAATCTTAGGGACGAAAAATCGGATTTTTGGTTCAAACTTCGGATTTTGCAAAATCAAAACGGACAGTGGGCTGACTGGCCCAAGCCTGACCGGTCGCCCTAGCCTCCAACCGGTCGCCCACAACAAGTTTTTGGCTTAAATGCCTTCTGTCTCCAGAATTAGCCATTTTGGCGTTTTTCTTCTATATTTCGTCCCCTTTGCAAATTTCACACACAATTCACTTCAAATGAGTTTTGTTGCATAAATTACATATTTTAGGGATTATATTGCTCGTTTATCATCATTGTTACCCATCCTCTCCGATTAAATGGTAAGAATTCTACTCCTTTTATTTCAATTGGGTTGAACCCTTGAGAAAATGCTTCTACTTGATATATTGATGGAATTCTTGCATAATTGTGTTGTGAATGATGATTGTTGATGAATGATATTTTTAAAATTGCTTTTGGTGATGAAAAACTTGGCTTGATTACATTTACAAGGGCTATATATATCTTCTTCAATTTTTGACTCCCGCCAAATGTTCGATAAAACGTTTCAATGAAAAATTCATCACCTACATGAGTCTCTCGATTTCAAAAATCTTAAATATTTATAGAGATCATGTTTTGCAAATTAAATGAGTTTTCATAAGCTTCTACAAGTCATATGATCGACTTTTCCCTCCTATTTGGTTTATAAGCTTCAATGTTCAAATAACTCGATAATTTGGTTAAGTTCCGCACTTTGATATAATATTATGATGTCTTTATCGTGCTAACATTCTTTTTGATGATTCCAAAGGGGGAGAAACATGTTATAAGCTTGTTAGCTCATAGAAGCTAAAATAAGCTCGAGAAAAGAAGCTATAAGCTGTAGCTATTAGAAGCCATAAGTTGTGGATTATACTTAGTCCATTTGATGTATTATGGACTCATATTCATGTCTAATGACGTTTTGTTAACAGTGGAACTTATAAGCTCTTGATTCTTAAGCTCTATTTGTAAAAGCTAAGCTTTTAGCTTTTGGTTGATTGCCTCTTTATTATTCTTGATGTGTTTGTTGATAGGGAGAGCTTGTGCTTATATTTGGAAAATATTTACTCCCTTATTTGGTTGCTATTTTGAAAATTTGGTCGCTTCTAAACGGTTAGATGTTTTTACCGGAAAATCATTTTTGTTTTTAAAACTCGACCTCTTAATAATTCTTAAAATTGTTTTGGTTTGTAATCATCAAAAAGGGGGAGATTGTTTGATATATGTTTTTATCATGATTTTGATGATTTTGTTTTTACACCAAAACAATGTTTTCAAATGTTGTCCAAATACTCCTAAATGATTTATAATGTTTATACTAATTTCTCGGAGTATTTCTTCAAAGGTATTTTCGATAAAAATTGGACAACACTTTTGATGATTTTGAGTTAATGAGGTTTTACATCAAAACTATACTTCAAATGTTGTCCAAATACTCCCGATTGTTTTAAAATGTTTTTACTAATTTTTCGGAGTATTTCTTGAAGTTTATTTTCGATAAAATTGGACAACACTTCTGTCTCGAGGTCGACCGGTCGCCCTATAGGGCAACCCGTACCTGAAAGTTGTGCAAAATAGAGAACTTCATATTTGCTAAAAATAGTGAGGGTGACCGGTCACCCTATAGGGCGACCGGTGCCGTCGACCGGTCGGCCTATAGGGCGACCGGTGTCTGAAGCTTTGGAAATTTTGCAAACTTCTCTGTATTGATTTTTGGAAAAGGCCAACCGGTCCAGGTGCACGTCGACCGGTCGAACCCCCGTCGACCGGTCGCCCTGTGTAAAAATATGTTCTTATTTTCAAACGTCTATTTGTGCGCGACCGGTCGCCCTATGGTTTGACAAAGAAAAATTCTAACCATTGTGCGTGACAGATGACTTTTCCCTAAATTATGGGGTTGATTTCTAACAGCTATAATCTTGATTTTAATTGCAATTTTTTTGTAGAAATCAGTTCCCAAGAGAAGCCTATCAATGATCAATCATCTCCTATAAATAGAGGAAGATTTGAAGCACAACAAAAAGAGAGAATACTGCAACACAACAAGATACACTCAGGCAAACATATTTGTTCTTCATTGTTATTATTCTTGTTGTAATAGGCTAAGGTCTTTCACTTTCACATCTTGAGGTCTAGGCTTATTTCTTGATTGCACTTGCACTCATAATTGTAATATTCATTATCGAGTTGTAATCTTGATTTTGGGTTATCATTCAACACAAGATATCCTTGTGAGTGTTCTTGTGGTAAGAACACACTTTGATGATCTAAGTGATAGGTGCAAGAAGATTGTGGTGATCTTCTTATTGAGGTGTTGAAGAATTTGGTATTCTTCAAGGTTGAAGATTATGGTAATCTTCACAAGGTGCCATTGGAGATTATGGTAATCTTCAAGAGAGATTATGGTAATCTCAAATGTGGTGTTGAAGAAGAGTGTGGTGCTCTTCAAAGTGATGTTGTAAGGTGTTGTATTAATTTTGGTAATTAATAAAATCTTTTTTTCTTTTTGAAATCCATCCCGGATATACTGGGGTGGTAGAGGATTAGGCCCTAGGTGGGTTGAACCTCTATAAATCGACGCGTGTTGTTTACTTCCCGCACCTTTACTATTGTCTTGGCTTGTTTGATTCGAAAAAGAGGGCATAATTTAAAAGATGGAGATAATCTATTCACCCCCCCTCAAGATTATCGTAGCCGCTTGGATTTACAGGTTATTCACTCCATAAGACCTACTAAAGCAGTAAACGTGCTAAAACTATAAATGTGATTCTAATGCAATGCAACCTAAGTGCTCTACATGCAACTATATGAAATGCACAAAAAAATTCTCTCCACACCCTTTATATCAAAAATAACTCTCTCTCCCCCAAACTTGAAAGAAACTATATCACACACATGGAAAGATAGAATTTCAATGCAAAAAGAAGTATGGAGACAGCCCGACTCACTGAGGTGGTGGCGGTGGATAGTGGCCTTGGAAAATATGCCACCAAGTCATCTGTCTCATCATGTCGAGGAGCTCCTCTTGCCTCCTATCGGCTGCCATGTTCCATTGTTCTGCTCCATTCTGAATGCCCAAAATTCATCATGGTGCAGCTGAACTCGCTCCTCTAGGGCCAATAGCCTATCACTGAAGTCATGACTCCCGCAATCCTCACCTCTATGGGAACTTTCTGGTATGCCCTCATCCCTTGGTAAGGGATCTTGCCCGACTCTCCCTTCTTCACCTAAATACTCCATCTCATTCGCCACCAAATCTTCTTCATCCTGGAATCCAGCTACTCATCGCCTTTTTTGCGCGATCATTCTTTGTATAACTCGTTTATGCGTATCAGAGTTCAGTAAAAAGTTCGCCCGGTCATGAAAATGAGTATGTGACTTACCCAATTTTCTTTTGCCTCCACTGTTGACCAACCATCTTTTTCTTTATAATGAGTACGTTTATAGAACTCAGTTCTATCACATTTAGCTCCTTCTGAGCCTATTAAAAAAAAAAGAAAAAAACTCACAGTAAAAAAATAAGAAATAGTGTTAATTTAAGGTTACTTAATAACAACTCACAATTTCATGTTGAAGAACTATAAAAGGCGTTCTGCCAGAAATATATGGAGCTCGCACTTGTTTTCGATTTCCAGTATTGGTTGAACTTTGGTGCTGCCAAAACAAGAACAATAAAACTGTAAGATAATATATAGACTGATGCCAAATTACAACTTGAAATCACAAAACTCAAAGCCCAAAATCTGGAAATTGGGTGTGCTCAAATATTCCTTTCAATGCTTTCCTTAATGAAGCCCAAAAAATCTCCAGCCCATTTATTGCAAAACGAGACCTAGGTGTACAAAAATGCAGTCCTGGCAACTCCCTTCAAAATGGTCCACCATCATTCAGGCCCAAAACCCAAAACCCACCCTCCTAAAAACCCTTATCTCAAATTTTACAACAATTTTAAGAAGCCCAACAAACCCATATCCTCAAGAAAAAGCCCAATCCAATATCAATAACCACACAAGCTCACTTAAACCACAAAAATCAATTCTCCTCCCAATTCAAAACCAGAAACAGAGAACAAAATTTTATTGAAAAAAGCTAGAAGCAGCTTTTTTCGAAAATAAGTTGTAACTTGAAATAAAGCCCAAACTTCAACATTGAAGCATGTAGACAACCAAACAACATCCACATAAACAACCAACCACCCAGAAATTCGAAAAAAGCTGAACATCAGCTTTTTTCCAAAAAAAGTTGTAAAAACATAGCCCCCCTCAAAAACTCAGCAAACAAAACATAAGAACTAAGCAATATCCCATCCATTCTCAACACAACAACAAGCAAACTGAAATAATTTTTAATTTCTAAAGGCAGGAATCCTCACATTATCAATTCGAATTAAACCTTTCAATTTACCTGGGAGATATGGAGAAAACTCTACACATCAGCCCATACTTACTGATCAACCCGTTGGGGTTCCTGCACACACGACAGGTGGGTCGTAGTTCTTAGGGTAACAGAGAACTGAACCAACTCCCCTTCGGGAAACCAACCATAAAATTTCCAGAAAACTCATATCCTATTAATTATTACTCATACACAAGGTGAAAGATCAAACTTTCAAAGATATAATAGAAAAAAATTAATCAACCACCTACTGAATGATTATGTACAAGAAAACCATTGAATGCTTATTCAGTTAAACTTAATAACATTCTCAATATTTAGTTAGTAAATGAGATTTAATATCTAGGACTGTAAATCACATCGTCATTACGACTTTAATTGACTGGTTGACAGATTCTTTCCACCTATTTTTTTCAAAGATGTAAATATTTAATTTCAAGCATAACAAAAATTCTTTCTATGTATTTGAAAATCAGTAGTCATCGAGCACCATCAAAAAATCAGTACACATGCAGATGTAGACATTTAATTGCAAGCATAACAAAAATTCTCTCTCTATGTATTTAAAAATCAGTACACATGCAAATAGTGTAATCCAAGCCAAACTTTTGCATATACACCTTTGAAAGTGGACAAACTAGCAAGAAACAAAAAATTAGGAATGTGAAGGACATATACCTATGAAATCATTCCCCTCATGTGCTGAATCTTGTATGTTCTCAAGATGTAACTGAATTTCAGGAGTTTGACTTGGTGGAACTTCAGATTTTTGTGTCATGTTCTTGCTCTCATTGGTGTGATTTCTTGTATTAGTTTCCTCTACCAAGTGCTCATTCACACCTTCAGATGCCGCATTTGTTTTGTCTAAGAGTTCTCTGATACTTCTTCGAGGTGTTGAATTAAATGAAGCATCCATGGCAGTGGGATTTATGAGACTTTGTGGAGACTTGGTTGGGATGCTTTTCATTTTCAGTTTGCGTCCTCCTGGAGCCATTTCTAAAGCTCTACAAGAAAACAAATAAATTCATTAGTTAAGTATCTGAGTTTAAAAAATCAACAAATGTACAATCTTAAAATTATATTTACAATTTATTTGCATAAAAAAATGTGTAGCCCTTGAATGAAAATCCCCAGAAGTAACATAACACATGCCCATTAATCAAAAAAACAACATCAGCAAAAAAAAATTATTATAGAATAAAAAAATAAAAAAAAAGAAAACTATCTATGCTCATTGTGATGGCTATTGTAAAAACCTCATCTTGCAAGTCTTACATTAAATAAAACGGCTGCAATCAACACCACGAGATTAAACCAATAATCTACCCAAAATATAATTACCAATAGCACTCAATATTGTAAAAGTCATAAATCAGTTTTCATTCAAAACAATCTTCATCACTGTAAAAAAGAACTTGCAATTCCTTTGAAAAACTAGGAGTTCATGCAACTTAAGAATTACACGCACAGATTCTTGCAGGCACAATCTTCATCACAATTGTAAAAAACACAAATCAGTTTTCATTCAAAACAATCTGCATACAGACATCTCTTATATACATACATGCATAGATCGTATTTTTCATATTAATCAATCTGAATATCTAGGATAACACATAGCACAACATTACCAAAACAAGCAACTTACATTATAAACAAAAACAAGTTGCAATATAAGCCAAAACACAGTATATGATTGAGTTCAATGAAGCAAAAATGAATAATTGAGACATTACCAGGACTGTGAAAATTGAAAAGAGATTATAGATGAGAAAAGAGACAGACGAGTGATATATATTTGATATATTCTAAACCTAATCCTTTAAAAACGTGAATGATTATAAAAGGGAAAAGATTGAGAGATATAAGATAACAACTAATCCTCTAATTTATATACCTTAATAGATAATAACCTACCTTAATTAAGTTAAAATATTTAGCGCTAAACATCATATTAGGCCGCCAAAAAAAAATTAGTTGTAAAATCGTTTGTTTTACATATTTACATATTTAGGTAACTATTTAATTTATTATTACTAAATGTTAATATATAGAAAAAATCAAGGAGATACATAATTATCACTAACCATATCTAAAAAAACTGTTCTACTCCTCTTTTATTTTTTTTTAGTAATAGAAGGCAACACAAGTCTCCCTTGTTGGAGTGTTTAGTTTCTCTCTCTAAGAGGGAACCCTAGTTTTGCTTTTTTTCTTGGTTTCTTCCTTTCCTTGTGTGCTTTTTGTTTGCTGGTTACCATGGAGTTTACCTAATCCATTTAATTTGTATGCTAAAATGGAAATAACCTTAATGGAATCCAAATGTTAAATGGCTTGGGGGAAACGTGTCCATTTTAGTGCCCAAATGCTTTTTTACTTTTACTTGTTGATTTTGAGGATGGGCTGAGTGTGTGGTCCTAACATTATTGGTTTTTTTTATTCCCGCATTTAAGTTCCAACCACCATTGTTAACTATTTCACTGTTTTTGTCCTCTTTGTCTCTAACAGTGGGATATTTTTGTTTCTGGAGACACTTGTCACTTGGCAAGAGCTCCACTATCTTCCTTTTTTGTTTTTATTTTTGGTTTTGCTTTCTTATTTCAGCTACAGGTGGCGAGATCTGGTTCATTGAGTGTGGATCTGAGGGCTAAGAAGTGTGATAATAAAATGGAGAAAGTTCTCACTGAAAAGCTTAAGACCATTACTCTGTCCCTGAAGGAAACAGAGGAAATTACGCTGGAAAAATCAGATGTTGCTAACACCATTAATGAATGCGAACGAAGCCTGATTGGTCGAATTTTCGGAGCGAAGAAAGTTAATTTCACTGGGTTAAAAAACACCATTAGTAGCATCTGGCAAACTAAGGAAAAAGTCTCCTTGCGTGAGATAGGCTCAAACCTTTTCCAATTCATATTCTTGCTCCAAGAGGATAAGAACAAAGTTCGTAATGGTAAAACGTGGAGCTTTGATAACCAATACTTGATCTTGCGGGATTGGGATGAGAATCTGCTAGAGAATGTAGATGCTTTCAACTCGGTGGAACTCTGGATACAACTTTGGAATATACCCTTCCATTGGATTAGTCTGGAGACTGGGAGAAAAATTGGGCAGAAGTTTGACAAGATAAAGGATGTTATTATTCCTGAAACAGGAAGTGATAGGGGGAGACTAATTAAGATCCTTGTTGAAGTTAACCTTGAGAAGGCTCTGCAAAGAGGTACTAAGATAAATTTGGGGGGAAAGTCTTGCTGGATAGATTTCAGATATGAGAATCTGCAAGGGTTCTGTCAATACTGTGGGATAATTGGTCATTCTGATAGAGGTTGTGGGAAAAAAAAGGAAGACATAGCCCACAACCAAGTTTGTGAAGGCCAATTTGGGGATTGGTTAAAAGCTTCAGACCTTGGTACGGGAAGGGGATTCGCAAGATCACCTAAAAATACCAATGCAGGGGAGCAACCCTTGCATAATGTCGAAGATAACAAACAGAAAGGAGGAGGGGCTCGAGGGGATCAAAGTACTGATTATGTTAATAGAGAGAAGGAAAACAACATCTTACTACCAACCACAAGGAGCGAGGATCATACTAGCAGCACGAGGAAAACTGAGAGTGATCCCCAGATACAAAAGCCAATCCCAAATAAAAAGTCGATTATTGAGGATGCTGATGAGAATAAGGAGAACCATACGCAAGATGAGACCATGAACTGTTTGGGGGTCCGAGGCCAACGAACTAGTCAAAGAAATCCTCTTAATGAAATACAGGGCAACCTTAATATCATTCATGTGATCAAAGAGGAAATTTTGAAAACAAAAAAAAGAATTCTGAAAAAAAACATTCATTCTCAGACTAGTAACAGCCCTATGGATATTGGCGAAGGAGAAAAGAATAATTTGTGTGGCCAGAAAAGGAACTTTAAACTTGTTGATGAAGAAGGGGATAGTGAGATAGAACTGTACAAGAAAGCAAAATGTACTAGGTGATTTGGATAATACTATCTGTGAGGATTATGAGGTGGAGGTGGCCAGCCTAAAATGGGCCCAAATTGATCAATGAATGTGTGTTTTTGGAATTGTAGAGGTTTGGGAGGACCCTCTACGATTCATCAACTCAAGGAGGTAATGAAACTCTACCTTCCGGATTTGGTTTTTTTAAGTGAAACAAAAAAAAAGGAATCTTTTATCAAAACAGTGTGTAGGAGATTGAAATGTGATAATAGATGGTCCTGTATTAACCCCATTGGAAAGAGTGGGGGGTTTTTTGTGTGTTGGTCTACTAGAATTGAGGTGAGAAGTTTGATTAGTAACCAGTTCTGTTTGGAAGTTGAATGCGAGTTAGTGGATTCTTCGGAAAAGTTTTGGGCTATTTTTGTGTATGCAAGTACGGATAAAGCCACTCGGAAAGATCAGTGGAATTTTTTGAATGATAAGAAGGCAACCTGGGGCAACTTTTGGTTCTTAGGGGGGGATTTCAATGACTTAACTGATAATGAAGAAAATAAGGGAGGTCGGGTTAGAGGGCATGCAAGTTTCAAGGACTTTAAGGATTTTATTGCAGAGATGGAAATGGGGGAAGTCCAGTTTCATGGATACCCTTTTACCTGGGCAAATAATCGGGAAGGTGAAGGATTTGTGGAGGAAAGATTGGATCGGGTGTTTGGGTCCCCAAATTGGCTGATTAAATTTCCCGAGGCTAATGTTCAACATATTGAAAAGACAACATCAGACCACTGCCTTTTGCTTCTTAGAACCACATCTACTAAGTCCTTTGGCTGGAAACGATTTTCATTTGATAAAAGATGGATCCAATGGGATGGTGTTGATAAAGTGGTGGAGGATGCTTGGGCCGGACAGATTCTGGGAACCCCTCTTTTCCAGGTCCAAAAAAAGATTGCAAGTTGTCGAATGGCTTTGACTCTTTGGAGCAAAAAAAGAATATTAACTCTGCAAAAATCATTACTCAGTGCAATGAGAGACTGGTTGAGCTTCAAAGGGGTGGCTGTAATGATAATTGGAGAGAGTGGACTTATCTAAGAAGAGTCCTTGACAAAGCATACAAGGATGAGGAGATGTATTGGAATCAAAAAGCCCGTATCAACTGGCTCAAAGAGGGTGACAAGAACTCGAAATTCTTCCATGCTTGCACCATTCAAAGAAGGAAAAGGAATTGTATTGAATCTCTTGTCAGAAGGGATGGAACAGTTTGTAACTCTCTGACCGAAATTGAAGCTGAAATTTCTGAGTACTACCACAGCCTATTCCAAACATCTCACCCCAGTTTTGATCATGATATTCTGGTTGGGATCCCGCAATCCATTACTAACTCAATGAACCAAGATCTCACTCGCACTGTGGAGGAAAAGGAAATTAAAACAGCCCTTTTCGAGCTTAATCCCAACAAAGCGCCTGGACTTGATGGTATGACACCTCTTTTCTTCCAACATTTTTGGTCTATTGTTGCTGAAAAATTATGTTTTGTTGTTAAAGAGTTCTTCAATTCTAATAGAATGCTTAAGAGCGTTAATCATACCCTTATCACTTTAATCCCAAAAGTCAAAAATCCCACAACTATGGCTCATTTTAGACCCATAAGTCTTTGTGGGGTTGTTTACAAAGTGATTTCTAAAATTCTTGTTAACCGTATGAAGCCTCGTTTTCTTTCTCATTGTATCGGATAAACCAATCGCCTTTGTCCCGGGAAGACAAATTATTGATAATGTTGTGATCACACATGAATGCATACATTACTTGAATAGTCTTAGGAAGGGGAAAAAGCATTTATGGCACTAAAACTGGACATGTCCAAGGCTTATGATAGAGTGGAATGGGGATTTCTTATTTCTGTACTTTTGAAAATGGGTTTTGATCAAACTTTTGCTAACTGGATTTGGAATTGTATTAATTCTTCCTCTTTTTCTTTCAATGTGAATGGGCAAGTGATTGGTTATATCCACCTACTAGGGGGGATTAGACAGGGGATCCGTTATCTCCTTATCTGTCATTATTTTATCCGAAGTTCTCATCTAATCTCATTAAACAAGCCCTTAGATTTTCTTTGTTTCGAGTCTTAAAATCAAAAAAATGGGCCCTTCATTACCCCACCTATTTTTTGATGATTCCATTGTTTTCTCAGTGAGGCCTCTTTATTCCAAGCTTTGAGTGTTAAAACCATCCTTGATAGATTCTCAGGTGGCTTCTGGACAACAAGTTAATATGGAAAAATCCTCTGTCCTGTTTAGCAAAAATACACCACTTGAGTTGAGGAGAACTATCTTTGATGCTTGATGGTATCTCTGAACAATCCAATTCTAGATACCTTGGTCTCCCTTTGGTAATTGGGAAATCAAAAAAAGAAATTTTTCAGTATGTGGTTGATGGTGTGCAAAACGGGTGAGTAGTTGGAGTAACAAATTTCTTTCAAATGCGGGTAAGGAAGTACTTCTTAAAGTTGTGATTAATGTTATGCCTAATTATGTGATGTCTTGCTTTAAGCTTCCTATACTTATTTGTATAGAGATTTGTAAAATTACTTCAAAGTTTTGGTGGGGTTCTTCTTGTGAGGGGGGAAAAAAGATCTCTTGGGTGGCTTGGGACAAGATGATGAAACCAAAGGAGTGTGGGGGCTTGGGATTTCAAGATTTGACTCTTTTCAATGAAGCTTTGATTGGCAAACAACTCACGGCGATTGATCACCCAACCTAATCTCCTTATCAGCAAGGTGTTGAAAGCTAAATATTACCCGCATGGTGGTCTTTTTGCGTGTGCTCCGAAAAATGGTGATTCTTGGTTGTGGAAAAGCTGGATCAGGTCTAAAAGTACTCTTGCTCTTGGTTTTAGATTTCAGTTGGGAGATGGTAAGTCAATTAATGTTTGGGAGTCTCCTTGGATTCCCAGGACACCAAATTTCAGACCTCTCTTTTACTCGCCAACAATTCAAATGGTAAATTATGGGCCTGGGAATTTATGATGATGATGATAGTCTTGGAATAAGGAATTAATCTTGCAAACCTTTAATGTGGAGGATCTTTGAAGCAATTTTGCACATTCCCATTGATGTGGAGGGTAACAAGGATAGATTCTGGTGGCATTGGGATAAGAAAGGATCATATACTGCGAGATCAGCGTATAAACAATTGATCTTGACCAATTTTTTGAAAAAGACTTCCCCTGAATCTAGTGTGGGCTCGAAGATTGATCAAAAAATATGGAAAAATGCTTTGAAACTCGAAAATCAAAGGAAAACTTAAGCATTTTTTGTGGAGACTGATTAATGATAGTTTGCCTACTGCTGCTGCACTTAAAAGAAGAGGGGTGAATTTGGATGAGAGATGTCCCTGCTGTGGTGAAGAAATTGAGACGGCTGAGCACATATTTTTCTCTTGTGAAAGAGCCCAAAGGGTGTGGAAACTGTCACCAGTTCAATGGTCTTTTCCTTGCAACAAACAGGACACACTGAAGGACTGGTGGCACCATACTTGTGGACTGTTGGATAATCAATGTAATCAGCACCGAATTCAACTATCTGTGTATTTGTTATGGTGGCTATGGAAAACTCGGAATATTTGGGTGTTTCAAAAGGTGAAATGGCTGGAGTTGGATATTGTGAATAGAGCTCAACAGGAGTGGATGGAATTCCAGGATGCACATTTTCAGGGCCCTGCTCAATGCCTGCAAATTGAGAAAGGAAATCAGGATCATGCGGTTTTGGATCAAGAAAGAACAATAGGATGCTACAGTGTTAGAATCAGTGTTGTGGCCTTTTTGAATACTAAAACGTGTTTTGGGGGATGGCTTTGTGATGACAGAGGGGGTATTCTCCAAGCTTGGGCAACTTCTAGGGATGGTTTCATACATCCAGTGGAAGCTCTCCTTATTGGAATCAGAAATGCCTTGGTTGTGACTGCTAGAAAGAAATGCAAGAAGATAATTTTTTACATAGATGATGAGGCTATTTGCAGCAAACTCAACATGATGGATTCTGCAAACTGGGATCCTCTTTTTGCTGATATAGCCAAAGACATCTTGTTGCTTAACTATCTTTTTGATCAAATTGAGTACTCTGTTTTGGATTGTAAGAACAAAAATAGTTGTGATAGGTTAGCATGTTTAGTTGTAGATTGTATTGATGATTTGAATTGGTTCCACCAATTCCCCAATTGGCTTCTTGTGTGAAGCTATATGGTTCAAGCCAGTTGGCTTCGAATTCTGTAATTTCCCTTTCCTTTTTTGAGTTAATATATGAAAACTATCGATTGACAAAAAAAAATATATCTAAAAAAACTATCTTTTTAATGTGAAACGGTAAACAAGAATGCAAGAAATATGAGTTTTTTTATATAAAAAAAACACATGCGTTGTACAAATGGTAGCATTCTCTGCCTTTAATTTCACTATTGATGCATTTCGAGTGCTCAAATCCGAGCATGCTTTTGCTGGTGAAGGAAGACCCATGGCCCGAGGAATCAAACGATTTGGGCGAAATTCTCCTCACGATGCAAGGAATTGCAGGTCGCCGTCAATTACAGTGGCAGATGGTCGATGCCTGAGGTCTGATTGGGTTGGAGGTGGACCGATAATGGTGGAGGGGTTTTGGAAAATGTTGGCCGATGAAGATGCTGGGGAGATTTGGGTCTTTCCTCAAAGTGGTGTTTCCGTGTTTGGTTCTACATTTTGAATTTGTGATTTTTTTTCCTTTGGGATTTTTTGGTCAACTGCTTGAAAAATACCCAAATAATTAGGGAAGGATTTGGAAAAGAACACATATTTACTAGTCCATGATCCATCATTTATGTAATAAAAAAAACACAAATTAAAAGTAATTATTTGATAATATCTAGTACATTCTTAAGTGAATTGCTTTTATACAAAGATTTTATAAAAATTAATATATAGTTTTTACATAATTTAACATAAATATAAGATAATTATTTAAAAGATAATTAATATATTTAAATATTATTAATATCTTATTTGTTATTTTTATAATATTTTTATTATACTTATTTTTTTTAGATTTATGCAATATTATATAAATATTAAAATAAAGTATTTTTCTCCAAGTATTATATTGATAACCATAATACGGGCATTAAATGTTTTATTTCAAATATATGATATTTAACGGCGCTTCAAAATGTGTATGGGAAATGACGATATTTTTTAAGTATTCGCACGTACAGGTATGAATCGCGTTTTAACTAGCATATGGTTAGGGTTGCAATCAAATCGAACCGAGCTTTTGAGAGTTTGAGTTTTGCTCGTTTATTATCGAGTCGAACTCGAGCCTGAATTTATCGAACATATTGTGGCTCATGAACGTTTTCGAGCTTAATCGAACCTAAACGAACTTAGTAAATATTAATAATAAATTAAAATTATTCTTCAATTTATTACAAAAATAAAATTATATTATCTAAAATGCACAATATATTTATTAAAATCTATGATTTTATTCAAACAAATAAACGTGTTCAAATGTTTTTATATTTATCATAAGTAAACGTATAAAAATTTAAATTAAAGTCAAATTAGTATTTTAATTTATACGAGTTTATTAACGAGCCTACTCACGAGCTTACTACGAGCCTGTTCACGAGCTAACGAACCGAATATCTTTAAGTTTGAGTTTGATTCATTTATTTTAACAAGCCTCACTAAACGAACTCGAACGAGCTTTTATCGAGTCAAGCTCTGAATAGCTCACGAATGGCTTGGTTCATTTGCAGCCCTACATATGGTCGAACAATTACTTATAAGACTACAATGTGCTATGCTTGCTCTTTTGGTTTGGTCCCATAAGAAAGGGTTCAAACAAATTCATCACTTTATTTAGAGGAAAATGCATTTTTGGTCCCATAAGAAAGGGGTTCAAATACTTTTAGCTCCATACTTGCTTTTTTAGTCTCAGCAAATTTATTTAACACACTTAGTCCCATGTGAATCAAAAGTTTGGGATTTTAGACATTTGGAATTTATTTTTAAAATATTTTAAAATTATAAAGAAACACTCGAAATTATCTAAAAAAGTTATTTTTAATACTAAACGAATTTATAAAAATTTGAAATTTTATTTAAAAAACTAAAACTTGTGTTAAGAATCTGAAAATTACTTCAAATATTCAAAATCTGGAAAATTGATTAAAAGTTAAAATATGGAAATTTGTCAAAAAAATCTGATTTTTTTATAAGCGATCATTGAGACCCAAAGAGAAGCATCATTTACCGTAAGATTGATCAAGTACTTATAAGAATACATCGGAGCCAATTTTTATATCCAACACTAGACCCTCTGAAACATAGGAACGACCATGCACGTGCTATGGTTAATTCTTACGATACTCGGAGAATATTACCTAAATTTTTCTATATTTAAATTAATTTTACAACTTTTCAAAAGTTATCTATAAATATTATTTAATTATTACTCAATTAATAAAATGGAAAAATTAATTATATATAAATATACTAATAATAAAAAAAATTCAACACTTTATACAAGGAAACAAAAATCAAAAGTGCAACTCAAAAGCAAATTAACCTATTGAGGGTGTGAAAGGGAAACAAATAACGTTTCCAGCTATTTGGTATTCTCCAAGTCTGAAGATCTTCACATACCAAAGGATTAACCTTCATGTTTAATAATCTCTAGTACCACCTTCAGCCTTCCCGTGAAATTTTTCAATCCCATAAAACCAGAAGACAAAATTCTTATCGTTCAATTCCAGTCGCACAAGAAAATCGCCCCCCCACAATCCTATTTGTCGACGGCCTTCTCAAATCGCTTCGCGGTTGCTCTGTTCAGTCCAATTTCACTATTCATCGACAACAAGCTCAATTCGAACTGTTGTTGCTCTGTTCCGGCCAATTTCAGAGGTGAGACATGTTATGGTTTTGTGTATACTTGTTGCTATTCGTGTGCATACCAAGTGTTTGTGATAATACTTAGCCTATTGCACAATTTGTATAATTGATTCCTGGTGTTGCTAAATCTTTATGTGACAATATTTATGATCTCCCGTGAATTATCTTAATAATGTTATTTTCTTCACCATTTTACTTGAATTTATGGGGCATAAAATTTAACAGTACAAGTTAGTATGCATAACAACTCTAAGGTAACTCTGTACCATGACATGAAACTACAAAATAAACCAAGAACTAAAAGTGGAAGTGTATCACGAAGCACAACTTTTTCAAACATTTGAAATGGTGCTGCTTAAAAACTTTTTTTTGTATGTTTTGCTAAAAGTTTTAAAGCTTGTTCAAACTTTTTTAATTGAACTGACAGTTATAAAGCTTTTAACAGTTGGTTTCTGTGCACTCTCTTTTGATACTTCGACCTTTTGTGGTTTTATTTCCAAAGAACACATAAACAATTACATATCTTATTGGTCACAACTAATTTTTATAGGAAAAGAAATTTGATCTAGACAGTAGACAAGAAAGACTAAATACAGCAAATTAACTCTAAATTTCCACATCATTCCTTAAACTTAGGACTAAACTAACTCCAAATTTCCACATCATTTAATGTTGATATATAATTACATGTCTGACCATGCCTTTGTATATTAATTGGAGTGCAAAATGGACAAGAGTTGGATGCGCGCGGTCAAGTGATCTAAGGCTTACATAGATGGGGTAAACTATTTTATGAAATTTGTTGAATCACAAATCAATAAGGAATGCGACATTCGATGCCCATGTATAGACTGTCTAAATTTACTTATAAAAGATCAAACAACAGTTAATGTGTGGACTGTTTTTGCGTGAAGGAACTGAGATATAACATCTTCCTTTATTTGCTTCGCATGTTTGCCCATCGTACATGGAGTGAAAATAAGAGATCACTTAGAGCAGTGTTTGTGTTTGTTCGATTGGCTTTACTCTTTGGCATATACGCATTAACTCTTTCTGGCAAAGGTGAAGCTAAGGTATCTATCCATTCTTCCCCTCCCATAGTATTGGCATTGCCTCATGGTATGATTGTCCATGGTTCCTATCCAATTTTCAATTTTCTTCCTGTATGAAATCCCCAATTTAATACATCGCTGTTTAAATGTGCCTGAAAATGACGGTTGTACAGAATAGTTGGTGATTGTGTCAAAGTTATTTAAAAAACTTCAGTTTAAACTGTACTCTCGAACTTTCTATCTTAAATCCTGGAATGTTCTTCATGAAACTGACAGAAAATTATGTGGTAATTAATGTAGTGATGTTTCTGAGGTGTTAACTTTGTTGTCGTTTACATGCAAGCTATTGTTCTGCTATGGTGGTCAAGTGGTTTTCATTCTAATTATGTGTATGAAATTGTGAATGATGAGTGATGTTAAAAATGGGTAGTATGGAATGCAACCATTGAAATGTTTCATGTTCACTAAGAATAAATATTGCTACATTCAGACGAATGGCATTACACTGTTCCTTCGGGTTGACTTGATGTTGCTCGAACTGATCCTTCTGATGCTATCCACTTATGATCGTAGCTAACTGGCCAATCTGAGTTTCTAGATTTTTCATTTGTGAACCCACGGTGTTAGCCAATTGCGTGATATGTGCCTCAATCTTGTCTATCTTAGTCTCATCTTTATTCAATCGGTTCCTCGTTTCATTCATAAACGAACTCGTCTGACTCATAAACGAAGCAAGAACATCCTCCAAAGATGGTTTAGCCTCCGCATCAATGACTCCATTTGTCACACTGAAACCTAGTGGTAGTTGCATCACGTTTTTCGTACTCGCATAAGATAAATTCTCGTAATTCCTCAAACTCGGATGATAATGAGTGGGGGTCGAATTATTTCGAAAATTATTGAAATTCCAGTTATTGACATAATGAGCCTCCTCCATAGGATCTTGCGGAACTCCCCCATTATTTGCACTTGCGTTTGCCTCTGCCCCTTGAGTTAAAATACTTATCTGATTTGTCAACGCAGTCATCTGAGCCGTTAATGCTTTGATTGGGTCCGAATCAGAAACTTCAACTACCCTTTTGATGTTTGTCCTCTCGGAGGGCAACTGATAGCTGTTCATCGCCATCTCTTCAAGCAAATTAAATGCATCATGTGGGATTTTCGCTAATAAGGCCCCTCCAGCTCCAACATCACAAATGATCTTGTCTGTCCCAACAACCCGTTGTAGAAGAAACAAAGTTGTTGATCCTCTAGGAATCCATGTTGCGGACACCTCCTCAATAAATCTCTGAATCTCTCCCAGGCCTCGTACAATGGTTCAGAGTCGAACTGTCTGAACTGTGTGATCTCGCTCTTAAGCTGCAGTGTCTTTCTTGGTGGAAAAAATTTGAATAAGAACTTCTGGCTCAAATAATCTCAAGTATTAACACTCCCTTGAGTCAATGTGCCTAGCCAGTTTCTTGCCTTATCCCTTAAAGAGAAAGGGAATAGGCGCAGACATATAGTATCATCCGACACTCAATTCATCTTGACCGTGTTACAGATTTGCATGAAGTGTGCAAGATGAGAATTTGGATCCTCAGTTGCAAATCCCCCAAACTGGTTTTGCTGAATCATCGAAATCAATGCCGATTCCAACTCAAAGTTATTAGCATTAATTGGGACATGAGCAATTCCACCATAGTTGCGGTTTGTCTGAGGGCGAAAGTTGTAGCGACCCAATTTTTATAAAGGTTTTTTTTAGTGTTACTAAATAAATAATACATTTAATTTTTTTTAACTTAATATAATAAGAAAATATATTTAAATGCGAACGAATAAGACACATCTCAAAAACAAATGGAACTATTTTATTAATAAATCCAAAAAATCCATCACACTTTCGATTATAAAGCCTCACGAATATTCACAGACTTCTCAATCATGCAAGATATTCATGTCAAGTACTCATAGATCTAGTATTGAAACTCATTGGTTAGAATTATGAATCAATACATCAAACAAGTTAAACCAAACGCGATTTGATAAAACAAGAATTAAAGCAAAGTACTTGAATAGGGTTGGTAAACGTTAACTTCAATTGTAATTAATCATCAAATAAAAGTATTCATTAACCTACTCCCAAACCCGGGAATCACAAGATGTTTAGCCAAACATAGAAAATAAATAACCCATAGACAAATTATTCATGTTCATGTCTAACTAATTGAAAATAAATATACTATGGAATGAGTGAACTCGGGGATGTTGACGATCTCTCGATCTATCTTCAATCCTCGAAGGTGTGGTTGCGGTCTTGATCGATCTCTCCAATTCTCCGGTGGAAGATTGCTCTTTTATCTGCTTTCTAGGGCAAAAATCGGCGTGTCTTTGTTTGTGGCCGTCCCGTCTCTATTTGTACTTCGTTTGGGTCGAAAACCTAGTTCAAACCGTGTCGACTGCTTTTTTCCGCGCACGGGCGTGCGCGCTAGCGCACGCCCAGCACGTGTTGGGTGCCGCATAAATTGTCAATTCGCTGAAGGACGCATGGGCCGTGCGCTAGAGCACGACCAGCCCGTGCTTGTAGTGGAAGGTTGAGTCTCAGTGTTAGGTGGCGCACGAGCCGTGCTAGGGTCGCACGCCCTGCCCGTGCTCACTTGCTGCAACTAATACTCGGCCGTTTTCTTCTATTTTTCCCCCGGTTCGTTTGACTTCTTCTCGATTCAACTCCAAACTTCATCCATCACGTCAATTATTGGCGGTTCTTTCTCACAATGCTCCGAATTGTTGCCAAAATGCTACAATTTATCAATCAATTCCTACAAAACGAGCAAAGCGTAATACCTTTTCCACAAAAGAGGAATAAAGCCCTATTTGCTCATGTAATGCATGCATAGCAACACATTCTAGCCAAAATTAAGCCCAAAATACACGCAAAACACAAGCCAATCAACGATCGAATTGTGGTTGTTGGTTAATAAAACTAGGAAAATCTTCTACCATAAAAATAGCAAAGCAAAGAGTCACGATTGAAAAGATCAAGTACATGGATGGATTTCAGGGTTATGGTTTCAGTTAATCACTCTCTTGTTATCAGATTAATCAAGCTAAAGTTATTATCTATCTTCCCTATAAGATGATCACAAAAGTAATTTATTCTCTCTCTCGAGACACAATAAATACGTTGATTGAATTATCTGTGCTAGCATCTCTACTCAATATAAGATAAACAACTCCCAAAAGCATAAAAGATCAACAAATCCTCACAAATAATCACAGACTTCTCAATCATGCAATATATTCATGTCAAGTACTCAATATCTAGTATTAAAACCCATCTCTCGAATTATGAATCAACACATCAAACATGCTAAATCATTCCTTATGATAAAAACAAGTAATAAAGCAAAGTACTCGAATAGGGTTCGAAATAATAACTTCTATTAAAATCAATTATCAAACAAGAGTTAATTAACCTAATCCCAAACCCCAGAATCACAAGATGTTTAGCCGGACATGGGAAAAGAAGAATTCATAGACAAATTGTTCAGATCCATATCAAACTAGATGAAAATAAGAATACAATGGAGAAAGAAAACTCAGGGATATCGATGATCTCTTAATCAATCTTCAATCCTCAAGCGTGGATGCGATCTCGACCTTTCTCTCGATTCCTCCGGAAGAAGGATGCTATTTTCTCTACTTTTTAGGGTAAAAATATGTGTGTCCTCTTTTGGGTCCACCTCCTCTCAATTTATAACATCATCGGGTCAAACCTAAGTTGATACGGAGTAAAACTCTGAAAAATCGCACAGACGCACGGGCCGTGCCAAGGTGCACGGGCTGCCCGTGCGTCAAGTCGAACCTTGTGATTTTTTCTTGAGCAGACGCACGGGCCGTGCGTATATGTACGACTCACCCATGCGTTAATGCGAAGGGCTACTTCTGCTGCAGTACTCACGCACGGGTTGTGCCTATCTATGCGCACAGTTGCTGCCCGTGCGTGGCCATTTTTCGCCTGGTTCCTCTGATTTCTTCTTGGTTCAGCTCCATACTTCGCATAATCGCACAATTCTTGACGGTCCTATACTGCAATGCTCCAAATTGCCACAAAAGTGCTCCAAACATCGTTATTTTCCTGCAAATCGTAATATCTTTTCCACATATCAAGAACGCGACCCATATTACTATGTTAATGCATGTTTATGAACTCATTTAAGCCAAAATAATGCCTAAAATACATGCAAATCTCACACTAAACAACCACCTCACCATTATGGCTTGAAGCGACCGCGAGGTTCAAGACCTACACCAAATTTTGCATAAGTCCTATTAAACAAAAGGGAACAAGAATCAAATGTGGAACATAAAGTGACCATGAAGCTTACCCTAGCAATATTTCCACAGAGGTGGGTCTCCGTATCCTTGAAGGACAAAGACCCTAGACGAGACTAATCGTCAGCTGAAAGTGCACCCTTCGTGTTGGTATAACCCATGCATGAATCCTTGAAGTCCCAGTGAGTTTGAATCCTCTCACTGTGGTTCATGCCGCTAAAAAAAAGAACCTGCGGGCCAACGGTCCCAAAAGCAGCCTACCTAGGCTCGGTCCTCGGCCTCTTTCCTCCAGAAGACCCAAGAGGAGGACAAGGAATAGGAACAACATCCACATGTTCTCCAAGGAAAGACCCCAAAAACCGGTCGACATCCAGCCCACGGGGGCACGAGCTGCGTTCACCATCTACACGGGGCAGAGCGCTCGAACGCCCTTTAGCGGCAGAGAAACCCTTGGTGAAGTCCTTCTCTTTTTTTCTTGAAGGCTATCAACTCAGCAATGTTGTAGGTCTTCTCTTCTAAGGAGCAAACAAGAAACAATATCCGAAAACAAAAAACAACTAAGTATACAAGTAAAGATAAAGAGCAAGACATGGAAATAAATGCTACTAAATACCTAAGACCTCTCAAACATCCAAGAGATTACTAAACAACCTCTTTGATCTAAAGATCTCTATCATCTCCTTGCGAGAAGAAACGGCGCCACGAGCTGTCTGGGCTTTAGAAGCTCACTCATGAGGAACCTCCCAAGTATTATCTTTAACAAAGAAAAAATCCTCCTTCCAGAGCCCGTCGGGAGAAGGAAGCCCTATGAGGAACTTGCACTGGGGGCGAGGAAACAAATAAAAGAAGGTGTCTCTCAAAGACTTCTTAGAATAGAAAAGGGAGTGAAAGCCACCAACAGTAATAGGAATCTCCAACTTCCTCTTGGCATACTCATACCCCCGTATGCACACATAAGCCTGGAGAACCACTTGACCGACGCATACCCCTATCGATCTAAGAATCGCCGCAAGGATGTCTCGGGGAATGGTGAAAGTTTGACAAAAAGTACAAAATGGATGATGCCGACACCAAAAAGTTCATTGTCGGCTGATTCTTGGAGTATATGATGGTTGACACCAATATTATTATGATTTAACTCCAACAACTGCAATTGATTTTGCACAACATCCATGATGTGGGTATGCAGTTGTGTGAAACTTTCCAAGTGACTGTAATTATTGAAAAATTCTCGCCTAGTTTGGGGGATTTCAAAAATCATCTCAAGCATAAGAGGAAGCAAAAAGGGCTTGGAGGATTTGATTGTCAAATTGCACATTGCAGAATGCAATCGACAATCAAATATCAAGCATGGAAAGACCTCAAAGAAGCCTTGGTACAACAAGTCTTTAGACTAATATTTCAATTTAGTAGCTTTGTACTTACTAAGAATGGGTAATTCCTTGGAAATGGACACCTTAAAACGAGATTATTCAAGAAGAATGTAATTGTTGTGTTTCTTTTTCCTCTTAAAACGATTGAGTCTTATGATTTATGACATGTTAGACTTGTGCACGTTAGCATGAATTGCATAAGCAATTATTGAATATGAAATTATTATCAAATGATAAATCGGACTCACAATATAAATGTGAGATTCCATGTTGGGAAAAACCCGCGTCATCTATAATGGTACACTGTGAGCAAGCTTGAGTATCATGATAGCTTTAGTGCTATGACATCTTGAGTATCATATTATGTGGCAAAACATGTCGAAATGATATTTATTAGTATGATTCACAAAGTTGTTGTCAAAACTGATTTGAGGCATGAACAAATCTAAATGCCCGTGTGTGAGGCATATGATTAAGTGTTCCCTTATGGCACATGACAAGTTAACTCTAATCTAAAATATAGTGAGTGGATGCAACTGAGTCTTTTCTAGGAAATTCTTTAGAATTTTGCTTAGGCAATTGGATTGTTCTTCAGTTGGCGATCTAATCACGGTTGAACTTTCGTGAGAAATAACAATTGTTTGACTGATAATTCTCAAAGTCAACCTTGTCACACAATGTGGGGTTGATGAGTTTTTCCTTAAATGTGTAAAGATTGACCCCAATAACTGTTGATTCAAGGAAATAAAAGTTTTCTTTGAGAGGTATCCTTCAGAAAGAGGATGTAAATTAATTGACATTGACAAGGCTGGTTAATAGCTAAAAGAAGTTACCTGTGATTTCTCTTAAAGAGATGCATATTTTAGTGTACTCTTGAGAGTCACAACACTACACGGATTGGGGTATCACGAAAAGGTGTAGAAGAAAGGCCTTAAAATCTAGCCCTATCAAGGTAGACCCAAAAGAGATTGACGTACCTGAACATGAAAGGATCATGAACAACTATTAAGTCATTGTATGGATAATGACAAGTTTGACAAACGATAAAGTCAAACGAATATCTTTCTAAAAAGAAATTATATATTGACAAATAGTCTCTATGAGCTTAAGGTGTTATAAAGCCACATTGACATTGAAGGGCGTGAAAGTCCATCTATGGCACTTATGTCGATTTGAAGTGGTTACACATGCTCAGAGACAATATGCTCAAATATGTAAAGAAAATGTTCTCAATCTTGCGCACAAATTTGATTGAAGTGGAGATCGATTTGCTAGAGGGAATTGATGTAAAATCTACAACTTAAAGAATAGTTTTTAGTGGAAGCCCAACCATAATGACTGGATATCCCAAGAACTTTTCAATGGGAAAACTAAACTTTACACTAATCAGTCATATCACTTGGTGACTAGCTTTAAGCTAACCATTCCCTAGATAGCATAGCCAAGTGTTGAAACTGCTATGGCAATGTTAAGTCCTATGGACTTTTTAATGACATCATGTACCTAATACGGAGAGGTATTTCAGGGTACCTCTGATAGGCAAGGTCACCTGTAAGGACGGGCCGCCTCAATAGAACACTTTTGAATCCCAAGTGTGTCCACGGCTGAAATGTACACAACCAAAGAACTTAGAGATTAGAACAAATATTTTTGTGTAAATATTATTGTCTTGGTATATTCGTTAAGCGGAATAGTTCAAGACATCATGTCAATTAAGCCGCAAGTATATCCGATAGTATCTTATTAAGGAAGGTTCAAAACCACAAGCTACCTATTCTGATGCAACAATATTTCTTGGAGACTGAGTGACTAAGTCTACAAGCATACATGCATCGTTTTCCACTCATGTGGAGGATTGTTGGAAAAATAGTTTTTGGTAAGCCCAAAATTCTAATTATGAATGACTCGCTAATTTTGGAAAACGAGTATATAAATGTGGTGTATTTATATTCACAAAACCATTTATGGGTGAGTCAAAAATCAAATGTGATATATTTGGAAAGATTTATTTATAGGAAATATATTCAACATATATGGAATGTTAGTAAATTAGTCAAAATCCGATGTTTTGGTAAGTGGCTTGACTTTCTTCTTAATTAGGCACATTTGACTCAAATCAACAATATTAAGGAATCTTGAAAGAGTGAATAAAATTATTCCTTAACTGATTGAGGCCACAATTGGAAGGATTGAATCTTACACAAATCATCAAGATTTGGGGGGATTTGAATAATATTTGTGGACATAATTGTGTCCAATGATTATGAGTTTTCTTTTCAAGATCTCTTGTGTTTTCCCTAGAAATTGAGGTCTCTACAGTAGTCGAAGACATATACACAATCCCAAAATTTGTGCATACAAGTTCATAATACACAAATTCCATAGTCTATCACTCTCTTTTTGATTCTGCATAGTACAGTCTTAGTTGTGATGTCACATAGGGCCTCACTAATCTCAATTCGTCCGGTAATTGGATTTGTGGTACTTCTATCATTTACCAAAGTCGTTGTATCTCGGAGACTTGCTTCTTGAAAATGTAAGCATCGTAACGGGGAAATAACAGATTTAAAGAAAGAGTCCGCACACCTCGACTTGCTTTACTGCGTTCTTTTTCGGTTATTTTATAATAAATGTTGTTAGTTCGAATTTTCCCACGATGTATTCCTTTGATTTTTGTTGTATCCCCAACATTACCATCCTTATTCGTCAATATATATTATCATACTTCATTTGAATGTAGAACAGTAGAAACACTAACTAATAAGTAATAATCATTCAGGATTAGGGCTATAAACGAACCAAGCTCTAATGAACGAGGATTAATGTTTGTTTGTTTATCGTTTATTTATTTGAAATGGTTGTTTGTGTTTGCTTGTTTAATAATCGAACATTTTCATGAACAATTCACAAACATGCTCATTAATTGTTCATTAACAACTAGGAACATGAACAACTAAGAACATGTTTATGAAAAAAGTAAAATACAATTGTTCATGGACAATCAACTCATAATAAATTAATATTATGACAATTGTAATGTAAATATGTTGTAATATTAAACTAAAATAAGCTTATTTTTCATAATATTAAGTAGTAAATATATAATTAATAATTAATAATTAAAAAATAAATAATAGACAAATGTCAAATAAACACTAAATGAACATGTTCGTGAACAGTTTATCTTGTTCGTTTATGTTCGTTAAGCTTAATAAATAAACATAAACAAATGCTAACTGAGCTCTTTGACGAACTGTTCGTCGAAAGCTATGTTCGTTTATAACCCTATACACATCTTCCCTTATCCTAAACAATGACATCCTTTTGGAAACAGTTATCAACCAAGAGCCCAATTTGAAATTTTTCCACATTTGGTACTTGATTAACAATCATTTTTTAGTTCAACCCAATATAATCGAGTTATGACAACAGTTACCACGTTGGTCCTAGATTCGAAAGTTCGTTTAAGAGTAGTTAACAATGCCAATTTTTAATTCAACCTACCAATTCTATCATCCACGCATCAAGCCATTATTATATTTTATTTGTCTTTTCTTTTCCGTTAAAAATCAACATATATAATGAGGTGGCATATAAGGTTGAAACTTGAAACTGATTTTTCTTTCCTTTTTTGTCAGTGTCACTTTTTCTTGCAATATCCAATGTAGGCCACTCATACATTGATGAAAATACACCAATACCGTGTTCAAAAATCCAATTTGATGTGTATGTCTGTCGTACGTATTAATTTCTTATACAAACTGAGTACATAATTAAGTCTATTACTCTAAAGTTTTTTTACTAATTCTTAGAAGTTTCAACAACATTGAATAACGTCATATAAAAGTTTTAAAAAATGATTCATCTATAATTATTGAATCTAGATATAATCTAAAATTTTCAGAGAATAACATGCCCATTTAAATTCGACATTAAAAGGCTATCCAATTTTCCATAATGGAGAATACATGCTCTATGCATCATTGCTTTTGTGAGTAAAGGCCATTTTTTTTTCAAAATTTAATTTCAAACATGAAAAAGGAAATATGTGGATGTGACTGGCTCTGCTTTTATTCATTTTATATCTGTTGACGTGCGTTTTGGTCAACAAAAAAAAATATGGAAATGTAATACGTGGAAACGGGAATAGACTTTAATTCAGGGCTAATTCTGCCTTTTTATATAAAGACCGAGCTGAAAGCTTCTGGTCGGTTTTCTCTTACAATTGTAGTTTTACAAGCGTTTTGCTCCAGTATTTCTCTCTTGTCATTTTCCTCATAGATGAGGCCCTATTTATACTCATATCATTAGTGGGTTTTTAATAACCACTATTACACTTAACACTAAAATAATTTCAAAGGGACACTTGTCCTTCCCTAAGCGCGCATGCTGGCAAAGTGTTTGCCACTTGTTGACTCATCTGATGCTGACAAGTGTCAGCTTACTGGTGTTAATGGTGCACTTAACCTTCCTTAACTGGATAGTTATCATTTAAATTTCCCGCCATGGTCGGGCTCGGAGGGTGCCGATCCCAACTCGCGCCATGTCATCATTGCTGACGTCATCAGGTCGGTCACTGACTGTAATATCCCGTATTTTTTTTTAAATAATTTATTATTACTATATATATTAAAATTATTCTAATTGTTTTCTTTATCAAATATTAATATTTACAGTCATTATCTTTTTACGGTCCAAATTTTTAAACCCAACTAGAATAGAATTTCACTCCTATTAGATTAGGGAAAAATTGGATTTCATCTTATCATCGTTCAAATCCTACTTAACATCAAACACCAAAAAATTAGCTCTATAAATACCCAACCCATACCTACGTATTTTTTCTCATCTACGTTTGTTGTAATCTTGAGCCATGAAAATTCTTTCTATTTTTACTTCTTCGGCGCGCCGTTCACTTGACGGGATGAAATTTTCTCGAACAAAACCAAACAAAAATCTTGTCTCAACCCCAAAATCAACCAGCCACCACCACCAAAGTTCAATGAAAAAAAAAGGATGATGAGGGTGACGGGCTTACGGAAAGAAGAAGAATTTGAGAAGAAGGATAAAGGGGGTGTTTTGATGCTAATCTCGAAATTGAGAAGAAAAGGATTTATTAGGATTTTGGACATGAATGAAGGTTCTAATTGATTTGGGCAAGCCACTTTTTCCGTGCGAATGGCCCTCTAAATTTCTAATTTGCTCATTATTTGAGCGAGTTGACCAACCCTTGGCGAGCCATGTGATCAAATTTTCAAGCCAGACCCGGTATTCTTATTCAATTTTAGTTTTCAAATTTCTTTTTATATTTATCCTATTTTATTATTATATTATTATTTATTTTATATTTTATAATTTATCATAGGGAACGAGGAAAACGAGGAGTAAGATTATCTGCTTTTTTTCTGCATTATCTGCTCAAATTTCTGCAATTATTTTAAGGTGGGGATATTTCTATCATTTATTGTTTGTCCTTATTAAATGCTTCGTATATGTGTATTCGTTTATGTGCAATGTGAAAGGAAATAATGTAAGCCGGGGCCGTAAGAAGGTCCGGGATCAAAAGTATCCTCGGGGTGAACCCGCTCTATATTAGTCCGGGTCGTAAGAAGGTCCGGGATCGATGTATCCTCGGGTGTACCCAGAAAGATTATAGAGTAATCGACGATCGAGTAAAAGTACAAAGAGTAAATTACATATTGAATGTTTACGATTATGCATATTGATGTATTTAATTTTGACAAACGTGTCCCCACGGAGCGAGTTGAAAGCTCACCCCATATTCATTAACACTTTTCGGGTTAAGGAGTCCGTAAAGTGCGAGATCGGAGGCGGTGGATGCAAAAATCAATAATTTTTATTAAATTTGAATTTTTAGAAAAATCTTATTTTATTAATGAATTTGAGTTGCTGTTAATAGTTAGTATTTTATTATTGAGAGCAAATGTTATGTTTTGAAATTAGACTATATTTTATGAAATCAGAGTGGCGCAGCGGAAGAGTGAGGAGTTAATTGAGTTTATTAATAAAATAATTCCGCATATTTTTGGGATGTGTCTTATTTATGCACTTTTAAATACGTGTTCTTATTAAATTTAATTACTTGTATATTCTGAAAATCGGGGCGTTACAAGTGGTATCAGAGCAGGTCTACGGTTCTGTAGACTTGGAAAAAAAATTCTTTTCAAATTTTAAAAGAAACTTTTCTAGTGACATCCACCTCCACCATATCTCGTCGGTTTCCTCAAGGTATGCAATTTATTATGTCGCGCTATTCAATTTATTCATGAAATGTTTTATATTATAATATTTTAAAAGTACATTTTATAAATTCAAGTCATCGTTTTTTTAAAAAGCATTATTACACGTGTACTTTCAATATTAGACAAGAATTCCTCGTGTACAAAAAATGACATTTTTTTTCACCATGAACTTTGGTAAGACAACGAATTTCGAGGACGAAATTTTCTTAAAGGGGATAGTATATAATATCCCATATTTTTTTAAAATAATTTATGATTACTATCTATATTAAAATTATTCTAATTGTTTTCTTTATCAAATATTAATATTTACAGTCATTATCCTTTTACGGTCCAAATTTTTAAACCCAACTAGAATAGAATTTCACTCCTATTAGATTAGGGAAAAATTGGATTTCATCTTATCATCGTTCAAGTCGTACTTATCATCAAACACCAAAAAACTTAGCTCTATAAATACCCAACCCATACCTACGTATTTTTCTCATCTACGTTTGTTGTAATCTTGAGCCATGAAAATTCTTTCTATTTTTACTTCTTGCCTGCGCCGTTCACCTGACGGGATGAAATTTTCTGAACAAAACCAAACAGCCCAAATCTTGTCTCAACCCCAAAATCAACCAGCACCACCACCAAAGTTCAATGAAAAAAAGGATGATGAGGGTGACGGGCTTACGGGAAAGAAGAAGAATTTGAGAAGAAGGATAAAGGGGTGTTTTGATGCTAATCTCGAAATTGAGAAGAAAAGGATTTATTAGGATTTTGGACATGAATGAAGGTTCTAATTGATTTGGGCAAGCCACTTTTTCCGACTGCGAATGGCCCTCTAAATTTCTAATTTGCTCATTATTTGAGCGAGTTGACCAACCCTTGGCGAGCCATGTGATCAAATTTTCAAGCCGGACCCTGTATTCTTATTCAATTTTAGTTTTCAAATTTCTTTTTATATTTATCCTATTTTATTATTATATTATTATTTATTTTATATTTTATAATTTATCATAGGAACGAGGAAAACGAGGAGTAAGATTATCTCGCTTTTTTTCTCGCATTATCCGCTCAAATTTCGCGCAATTATTTTAAGGTGGGGATATTTCTATCATTTATTGTTTGTCCTTATTAAATGCTTCGTATATGTGTATTCGTTTATGTGCAATGTGAAAGGAAATAATGTAAGCCAGGGGCCGTAAGAAGGTCCGGGATCAAAAGTATCCTCGGGGTGAACCCGCAGTGCTATATTAGTCTCAAATCAGTAAGAAGGTCCGGATCGGATGTATCCTCGGGTGTACCAAAAGATTATACTATAAATGTGACGACTCGACCCGAGTAAAAGTACAGAGTAAATTACATATTGAATGTTTACGATTATGCATATTGATGTATTTAATTTTGACAAACGTGTCCCCACGGAGCGAGTTGAAAGCTCACCCTATATTCATTAACACTTTTCGGGTTAAGGAGTCCGTGCGAGGAGGATCGGAGGCGGTGGATGCAAAAATCAATAATTTTTATTAAATTTGAATTTTTAGAAAAATCTTATTTTATTAATGAATTTGAGTTCTTTAATAGTTAGTATTTTATTATTGAGAGCAAATGTTATGTTTTGAAATTAGACTATATTTTATGAAATCAGAGTGGCGCAATGGAAGAGTGAGGAGTTAATTAAGTTTATTAATAATATAATTCCACATATTTTTGGGATGTGTCTTATTTATGCACTTTTAAATACGTGTTCTTATTAAATTTAATTACTTGTATATTCTGAAAATCGGGCGTTACAAAGTGGTATCGGAGAGCAGTCTACGGTTACGTAGACTTGGAAAAAAATTCTTTTCAAATTTTAAAAGAAAATTTTCTAGTGACATCCACCTCCGCCATATCTCGTCGGTTTCCTCAAGGTATGCAATTTATTATGTCGCGCTATTCAATTTATTCATGAAATGTTTTATATTATAATATTTTAAAAGTACATTTTATAAATTCAAGTCATCGTTTTTTTAAAAAGCATTATTACACGTGTACTTTCAATATTAGACAAGAATTCCTCGTGTACAAAAATGACATTTTTTTTCACCATGAACTTTGGTAAGACAACGAATTTCGAGGACGAAATTTTCTTAAAGGGGATAGTATATAATATCCCATATTTTTTTTAAAATAATTTATGATTACTATCAATATTAAAATTATTCTAATTGTTTTCTTTATCAAATATTAATATTTACAGTCATTATCCTTTTACGGTCCAAATTTTTAAACCCAACTAGAATAGAATTTCACTCCTATTAGATTAGGGAAAAATTGGATTTCATCTTATCATCGTTCAAGTCGTACTTATCATCAAACACCAAAAAATTAGCTCTATAAATACCCAACCCATACCTACGTATTTTTCTCATCTACGTTTGTTGTAATCTTGAGCCATGGAAATTCTTTCTATTTTTACTTCTTGCCGGCGCCGTTCACCTGACGGGATGAAATTTTCTGAACAAAACCAAACAGCCCAAATCTTGTCTCAACCCCAAAATCAACCAGCACCACCACCAAAGTTCAATGAAAAAAAAAAGGATGATGAGGGTGACGGGCTTACGGGAAAGAAGAAGAATTTGAGAAGAAGGATAAAGGGGGTGTTTTGATGCTAATCTCGAAATTGAGAAGAAAAGGATTTATTAGGATTTTGGACATGAATGAAGGTTCTAATTGATTTGGGCAAGCCACTTTTTCCAGAATTGCAGAATGGCCCTCTAAATTTCTAATTTGCTCATTATTTGAGCGAGTTGACCAACCCTTGGCGAGCCATGTGATCAAATTTTCAAGCCAGACCCGGTATTCTTATTCAATTTTAGTTTTCAAATTTCTTTTTATATTTATCCTATTTTATTATTATATTATTATTTATTTTATATTTTATAATTTATCATAGGGAACGAGGAAAACGAGGAGTAAGATTATCTGCTTTTTTTTTTGCATTATCTGCTCAAATTTCTGCAATTATTTTAAGGTGGGGATATTTCTATCATTTATTGTTTGTCATTATTAAATGCTTCGTATATGTGTATTCGTTTATGTGCAATGTGAAAGGAAATAATGTAAGCCAAAAATGTAAGAAGGTCCGGGATCAAAAGTATCCTCGGGTGAACCCGCATTACTATATTAGTCCGGGTAAGAAGAAGTCCGGATCAGATGTATCCTCGGGGTGTACCCGCAGTACTATAGAGTAACTGACCAGTCAGAGTAAAAGTACAGAGTAAATTACATATTGAATGTTTACGATTATGCATATTGATGTATTTAATTTTGACAAACGTGTCCCCACGGAGCGAGTTGAAAGCTCACCCCATATTCATTAACACTTTTCGGGTTAAGGAGTCCGTGCGAGGACTGGAGGCGGTGGATGCAAAAATCAATAATTTTTATTAAATTTGAATTTTTAGAAAAATCTTATTTTATTAATGAATTTGAGTTGCTGTTAATAGTTAGTATTTTATTATTGAGAGCAAATGTTATGTTTTGAAATTAGACTATATTTTATGAAATCAGAGTGGCGCAGCGGAAGAGTGAGGAGTTAATTGAGTTTATTAATAAAATAATTCCGCATATTTTTGGGATGTGTCTTATTTATGCACTTTTAAATACGTGTTCTTATTAAATTTAATTACTTGTATATTCTGAAAATCGGGGTGTTACAAGTGGTATCAGAGCAAGTCTACGGTTCTGTAGACTTGGAAAAAAAATTCTTTTCAAATTTTAAAAGAAAATTTTCTAGTGACATCCACCTCCGCCATATCTCGTCGGTTTCCTCAAGGTATGCAATTTATTATGTCGCGCTATTCAATTTATTCATGAAATGTTTTATATTATAATATTTTAAAAGTACATTTTATAAATTCAAGTCATCGTTTTTTTAAAAAGCATTATTACACGTGTACTTTCAATATTAGACAAGAATTCCTCGTGTACAAAAAATGACATTTTTTTTCACCATGAACTTTGGTAAGACAACGAATTTCGAGGACGAAATTTTCTTAAAGGGGATAGTATATAATATCCCATATTTTTTTTAAAATAATTTATGATTACTATCAATATTAAAATTATTCTAATTGTTTTCTTTATCAAATATTAATATTTACAGTCATTATCCTTTTACGGTCCAAATTTTTAAACCCAACTAGAATAGAATTTCACTCCTATTAGATTAGGGAAAAATTGGATTTCATCTTATCATCGTTCAAGTCGTACTTATCATCAAACACCAAAAAATTAGCTCTATAAATACCCAACCCATACCTACGTATTTTTCTCATCTACGTTTGTTGTAATCTTGAGCCATGAAAATTCTTTCTATTTTTACTTCTTGCGGGCGCCGTTCACCTGACGGGATGAAATTTTCTCGAACAAAACCAAACAGCCCAAATCTTGTCTCAACCCCAAAATCAACCAAAGACCACCACCAAAGTTCAATGAAAAAAAAAGAAAAGGATGATGAGGGTGACGGGCTTACGGGAAAGAAGAAGAATTTGAGAAGAAGGATAAAGGGGGTGTTTTGATGCTAATCTCGAAATTGAGAAGAAAAGGATTTATTAGGATTTTGGACATGAATGAAGGTTCTAATTGATTTGGGCAAGCCACTTTTTCCAGAATTGCAGAATGGCCCTCTAAATTTCTAATTTGCTCATTATTTGAGCGAGTTGACCAACCCTTGGCGAGCCATGTGATCAAATTTTCAAGCCAGACCCGGTATTCTTATTCAATTTTAGTTTTCAAATTTCTTTTTATATTTATCCTATTTTATTATTATATTATTATTTATTTTATATTTTATAATTTATCATAGGGAACGAGGAAAACGAGGAGTAAGATTATCTGCTTTTTTTTTCTGCATTATCTGCTCAAATTTCTGCAATTATTTTAAGGTGGGGATATTTCTATCATTTATTGTTTGTCATTATTAAATGCTTCGTATATGTGTATTCGTTTATGTGCAATGTGAAAGGAAATAATGTAAGCCAGGGGCCGTAAGAAGGTCCGGGATCAAAAGTATCCTCGGGGTGAACCCGCATTGCTATATTAGTCTGGGGCTGTAAGAAGGTCCGGGATCAGATGTATCCTCGGGGTGTACCCGCAGTACTATAGAGTAACTGACCAGTCAGAGTAAAAGTACAGAGTAAATTACATATTGAATGTTTACGATTATGCATATTGATGTATTTAATTTTGACAAACGTGTCCCCACGGAGCGAGTTGAAAGCTCACCCCATATTCATTAACACTTTTCGGGTTAAGGAGTCCGTGCGAGGACTGGAGGCGGTGGATGCAAAAATCAATAATTTTTATTAAATTTGAATTTTTAGAAAAATCTTATTTTATTAATGAATTTGAGTTGCTGTTAATAGTTAGTATTTTATTATTGAGAGCAAATGTTATGTTTTGAAATTAGACTATATTTTATGAAATCAGAGTGGCGCAGCGGAAGAGTGAGGAGTTAATTGAGTTTATTAATAAAATAATTCCGCATATTTTTGGGATGTGTCTTATTTATGCACTTTTAAATACGTGTTCTTATTAAATTTAATTACTTGTATATTCTCAAAATCGGGCGTTACAAGTGGTATCGAGCAAGTCTACGGTTACTCAGAGACTTGGAAAAAAATTCTTTTCAAATTTTAAAAGAAAATTTTCTAGTGACATCCACCTCCGCCATATCTCGTCGGTTTCCTCAAGGTATGCAATTTATTATGTCGCTATTCAATTTATTCATGAAATGTTTTATATTATAATATTTTAAAAGTACATTTTATAAATTCAAGTCATCGTTTTTTAAAAAGCATTATTACACGTGTACTTTCAATATTAGACAAGAATTCCTCGTGTACAAAAAATGACATTTTTTTTCACCATGAACTTTGGTAAGACAACGAATTTCGAGGACGAAATTTTCTTAAAGGGGATAGTATATAATATCCCATATTGTTTTTAAAATAATTTATGATTACTTTCTATATTAAAATTATTCTAATTGTTTTCTTTATCAAATATTAATATTTACAGTCATTATCCTTTTACGGTCCAAATTTTTAAACCCAACTAGAATAGAATTTCACTCCTATTAGATTAGGGAAAAATTGGATTTCATCTTATCATCGTTCAAGTCGTACTTATCATCAAACACCAAAAAATTAGCTCTATAAATACCCAACCCATACCTACGTATTTTTCTCATCTACGTTTGTTGTAATCTTGAGCCATGGAAATTCTTTCTATTTTTACTTCTTGCTTGGGCGCCGTTCACCTTGACGGGATGAAATTTTCTCGAACAAAACCAAACAGCCCAAATCTTGTCTCAACCCCAAAAATCAACCAAAGACCACCACCAAAGTTCAATGAAAAAAAAAGGATGATGAGGGTGACGGGCTTACGGGAAAGAAGAAGAATTTGAGAAGAAGGATAAAGGGGGTGTTTTGATGCTAATCTCGAAATTGAGAAGAAAAGGATTTATTAGGATTTTGGACATGAATGAAGGTTCTAATTGATTTGGGCAAGCCACTTTTTCCAGCACTGCAGAATGGCCCTCTAAATTTCTAATTTGCTCATTATTTGAGCGAGTTGACCAACCCTTGCGAGCCATGTGATCAAATTTTCAAGCCGACCGGTATTCTTATTCAATTTTAGTTTTCAAATTTCTTTTTATATTTATCCTATTTTATTATTATATTATTATTTATTTTATATTTTATAATTTATCATAGGGAACGAGGAAAACGAGGAGTAAGATTATCTGCTTTTTTTTTTCTCGCATTATCTGCTCAAATTTCTGCAATTATTTTAAGGTGGGGATATTTCTATCATTTATTGTTTGTCATTATTAAATGCTTCGTATATGTGTATTCGTTTATGTGCAATGTGAAAGGAAATAATGTAAGCCAGGGGGCCGTAAGAAGGTCCGGGATCAAAAGTATCCTCGGGTGAACCCGCATTACTATATTAGTCCGGGTCAAATGTAAGAAGGTCCGGATCGATGTATCCTCGGGGTGTACCCGCAGATTATAGAGTAATCGACCAACGATCGAGTAAAAACACAGAGTAAATTACATATTGAATGTTTACGATTATGCATATTGATGTATTTAATTTTGACAAACGTGTCCCCACGGAGCGAGTTGAAAGCTCACCCCATATTCATTAACACTTTTCGGGTTAAGGAGTCCGTAGAGGATCGGAGGCGGTGGATGCAAAAATCAATAATTTTTATTAAATTTGAATTTTTAGAAAAATCTTATTTTATTAATGAATTTGAGTTGTTTGTTAATAGTTAGTATTTTATTATTGAGAGCAAATGTTATGTTTTGAAATTAGACTATATTTTATGAAATCGAGTGGCGCAATGAAGAGTGAGGAGTTAATTGAGTTTATTAATAAAATAATTCCGCATATTTTTGGGATGTGTCTTATTTATGCACTTTTAAATACGTGTTCTTATTAAATTTAATTACTTGTATATTCTGAAAATCGGGTGTTACAAGTGGTATCGAGCAAGTCTACGGTTCTCAGTAGACTTGGAAAAAATTCTTTTCAAATTTTAAAAGAAAATTTTCTAGTGACATCCACCTCCGCCATATCTCGTCGGTTTCCTCAAGGTATGCAATTTATTATGTCGCTATTCAATTTATTCATGAAATGTTTTATATTATAATATTTTAAAAGTACATTTTATAAATTCAAGTCATCGTTTTTTAAAAAGCATTATTACACGTGTACTTTCAATATTAGACAAGAATTCCTCGTGTACAAAAAATGACATTTTTTTTCACCATGAACTTTGGTAAGACAACGAATTTCGAGGACGAAATTTTCTTAAAGGGGATAGTATATAATATCCCATATTTTTTTTAAAATAATTTATGATTACTATCAATATTAAAATTATTCTAATTGTTTTCTTTATCAAATATTAATATTTACAAATCATTATCCTTTACGGTCCAAATTTTTAAACCCAACTAGAATAGAATTTCACTCCTATTAGATTAGGGAAAAATTGGATTTCATCTTATCATCGTTCAAGTCGTACTTATCATCAAACACCAAAAAATTAGCTCTATAAATACCCAACCCATACCTACGTATTTTTCTCATCTACGTTTGTTGTAATCTTGAGCCATGGAAATTCTTTCTATTTTTACTTCTTGCCGGCGCCGTTCACCTGACGGGATGAAATTTTCTGAACAAAACCAAACAGCCCAAATCTTGTCTCAACCCCAAAATCAGCCAGCACCACCACCAAAGTTCAATGAAACAAAAAAAAAAAGGATGATGAGGGTGACGGGCTTACGGAAAGAAGAAGAATTTGAGAAGAAGGATAAAGGGGGTGTTTTGATGCTAATCTCGAAATTGAGAAGAAAAGGATTTATTAGGATTTTGGACATGAATGAAGGTTCTAATTGATTTGGGCAAGCCACTTTTTCTAGAATTGCAGAATGGCCCTCTAAATTTCTAATTTGCTCATTATTTGAGCGAGTTGACCAACCCTTGGCGAGCCATGTGATCAAATTTTCAAGCCAGACCCGGTATTCTTATTCAATTTTAGTTTTCAAATTTCTTTTTATATTTATCCTATTTTATTATTATATTATTATTTATTTTATATTTTATAATTTATCATAGGGAACGAGGAAAACGAGGAGTAAGATTATCTGCTTTTTTTTCTGCATTATCTGCTCAAATTTCTGCAATTATTTTAAGGTGGGGATATTTCTATCATTTATTGTTTGTCATTATTAAATGCTTCGTATATGTGTATTCGTTTATGTGCAATGTGAAAGGAAATAATGTAAGCCAGGGGCCGTAAGAAGGTCCGGGATCAAAAGTATCCTCGGGGTGAACCCGCATTGCTATATTAGTCTGGGGCTGTAAGAAGGTCCGGGATCAGATGTATCCTCGGGTGTACCCAAGATTATAGAGTAAATCGACCGACCGAGTAAAAGTACAGAGTAAATTACATATTGAATGTTTACGATTATGCATATTGATGTATTTAATTTTGACAAACGTGTCCCCACGGAGCGAGTTGAAAGCTCACCCCATATTCATTAACACTTTTCGGGTTAAGGAGTCCGTGCGAGGACTGGAGGCGGTGGATGCAAAAATCAATAATTTTTATTAAATTTGAATTTTTAGAAAAATCTTATTTTATTAATGAATTTGAGTTGCTGTTAATAGTTAGTATTTTATTATTGAGAGCAAATGTTATGTTTTGAAATTAGACTATATTTTATGAAATCAGAGTGGCGCAGCGGAAGAGTGAGGAGTTAATTGAGTTTATTAATAAAATAATTCCGCATATTTTTGGGATGTGTCTTATTTATGCACTTTTAAATACGTGTTCTTATTAAATTTAATTACTTGTATATTCTGAAAATCGGGGCGTTACAAGTGGTATCAGAGCAAGTCTACGGTTCTGTAGACTTGGAAAAAAAATTCTTTTCAAATTTTAAAAGAAAATTTTCTAGTGACATCCACCTCCGCCATATCTCGTCGGTTTCCTCAAGGTATGCAATTTATTATGTCGCGCTATTCAATTTATTCATGAAATGTTTTATATTATAATATTTTAAAAGTACATTTTATAAATTCAAGTCATCGTTTTTTTAAAAAGCATTATTACACGTGTACTTTCAATATTAGACAAGAATTCCTCGTGTACAAAAAATGACATTTTTTTTCACCATGAACTTTGGTAAGACAACGAATTTCGAGGACGAAATTTTCTTAAAGGGGATAGTATATAATATCCCATATTGTTTTTAAAATAATTTATGATTACTTTCTATATTAAAATTATTCTAATTGTTTTCTTTATCAAATATTAATATTTACAGTCATTATCCTTTTACGGTCCAAATTTTTAAACCCAACTAGAATAGAATTTCACTCCTATTAGATTAGGGAAAAATTGGATTTCATCTTATCATCGTTCAAGTCGTACTTATCATCAAACACCAAAAATTAGCTCTATAAATACCCAACCCATACCTACGTATTTTTCTCATCTACGTTTGTTGTAATCTTGAGCCATGAAAATTCTTTCTATTTTTACTTTTTGTCGGCGCCCGTTCACTGACGGAATGAAATTTTCTCGACAAAACCAAACAGCCCAAATCTTGTCTCAACCCCAAAATCAGCCAAAGACCACCACCAAAGTTCAATGAAACAAAAAAAAAAAAGGATGATGAGGGTGACGGGCTTACGGAAAGAAGAAGAATTTGAGAAGAAGGATAAAGTGGGTGTTTTGATGCTAATCTCGAAATTGAGAAGAAAATGATTTATTAGGATTTTGGACATGAATGAAGGTTCTAATTGATTTGGGCAAGCCACTTTTTCCGACTGCGAATGGCCCTCTAAATTTCTAATTTGCTCATTATTTAAGCGAGTTGACCAACCCTTGGCGAGCCATGTGATCAAATTTTCAAGCCAGACCCGGTATTCTTATTCAATTTTAGTTTTCAAATTTCTTTTTATATTTATCCTATTTTATTATTATATTATTATTTATTTTATATTTTATAATTTATCATAGGGAACGAGGAAAACGAGGAGTAAGATTATCTGCTTTTTTTTTCTGCATTATCTGCTCAAATTTCTGTAATTATTTTAAGGTGGGGATATTTCTATCACTTATTGTTTGTCATTATTAAATGCTTCGTATATGTGTATTCGTTTATGTGCAATGTGAAAGGAAATAATGTAAGCCAGGGGCCGTAAGAAGGTCCGGGATCAAAAGTATCCTCGGGTGAACCCATGATGCTATATTAGTCCTGGGGGCTCGTAAGAAGGTCCGGATCGATGTATCCTCGGGTGTACCCGCATGATCTATAGAGTAATCGGCCATCGAGTAAAAGTACAGTAAATTACATATTGAATGTTTACGATTATGCATATTGACGTATTTAATTTTGACAAACGTGTCCCCACGGAGCGAGTTGAAAGCTCACCCCATATTCATTAACACTTTTCGGTTAAGGAGTCCTAGGCAGGCGGAGGCGGAGGCGGTGGATGCAAAAATCAATGATTTTTATTAAATTTGAATTTTTAGAAAAATCTTATTTTATTAATGAATTTGAGTTGCTTTGTTAATAGTTAGTATTTTATTATTGAGAGCAAATGTTATGTTTTGAAATTAGACTATATTTTATGAAATCAGAGTGGCGCAGCGGAAGAGTGAGGAGTTAATTGAGTTTATTAATAAAATAATTCCGCATATTTTTGGGATGTGTCTTATTTATGCACTTTTAAATACGTGTTCTTATTAAATTTAATTACTTGTATATTCTGAAAATCGTGGCGTTACACTGATGTCACCGGCTCGGTCCGCGTTGCCCTGTGGGTCCCACATACACATGTGCTGAATGGCTACGTGGACTAATTTGCTTCTAGCTCGGGTGTCATCAATGGCCCCCAAGTTTAATTCCGAGGGAAGGATTCCTGAAGTCGGATTTAAATTTTAATGCTAATCATGAACTTTTAATGGGGAAGAGGAAACCTCAAAAGTCACTCTTCTCTGACACCTGTCGTTTAGCAGTTAATGCCTCAATCGGCGCATTAATTGTAGTATCATGATGGCGGTTACGTGGCACCTCTTGGTTGGACCAACTCTGCGCAGGAACCGAAGAGGTGGGACAGCTCTGGCAGCGGTACGTGGAGATGTGACGTTTCTGACAGTTTTTGAAATTGAAAGGACACGTCTTTTGAGTTGGTGTCTCATTTTTCAAGGGAACTTAACCTATAAATACCCTTTTCGTCCTTTATTCTATACTTTTGCATCCACAGTCTTCCAAGCAGTATCCTTTGAGAGCGAGCAGAAATTTCGGGTCGGTCCTTAGAGTTCAGAGACTTCAGAGTTACTTAGGTATTTTTTCCAAAACCCTCTTTCTCTTCTTTGCTTCAAACACATGTCTTCTTTCGAAGATAGTCGGAGTCGTAGCTATAGTGTTGGGGTTGAAGTCGAAGATCCTCCTTCTGACCCCTCTGTTTCTTTTTTTCCAGTTCGAGGAACTCCATCTCACAGCCCCAGTGTTGTAGAGATTTCAAGTTCAAATCATTCGCCTCCAGCTGAGACTCCATTAAAGCAAACGCACATGATTTTTGACCCTGTGCTAGTTACCATCTACCGAGAGGGTATCATCTACAAGCCTAGGCTAGTTCAAGAAGAGTCCGGCGAAGAAGCTTTAAACACCAATCCGCAAGTTAACCAACGAGAGGAAGAAGGAGGAATAGATCCACGAGAGCACGAGCACGAGCATGAGGAGGAGGGTAATGAGGCCTCCGAGGGTTCGAGGGCAGCAAGGCCCGCAGGACAGATGGGCCATCGTCATGGAGATGGCAGGCGGGGAAGAGGACCCTGACTGCGTGTGGAGGCCGGGTGGAGACCCTGCGACCTAAACGATATACCCAACATGTTAATGATTCCAGAACTAGCGGCCCTCCGTCAGAAGTATAGGATTCCGGCCAACGTATATTTCTGGTTGCCGGATGGTGTGGAGTGCCCCAAGCACCCGCCGGAGGGGTGTATGGTCATACACGTTCCCAGTCTTTTGTACGGTCTGCGATTCCCCCAGCCGCTGGTGCTTACACGGTGGTTCCACAAATGGGGACTTCTCTTGTCCCAGGTGCACCCTCTAACCTGGGGTCGGATTATCGGGCTGTTGGTGTTGTTCCAACTGGAAGGGTATCCCCATCCTCGATTCGCTGAGATGAACGAGTTGTTCGTTTGGAAAGTGACCCCATCGACGCCGGGCCGTGGACAGTCATCTGGGTGGTATTATGCATACACCAGGCCGGGGTATTCGGATGGGTTAGTTGAAGGCCTTCCACAGTCCTTGAAGGAGTGGAAGGATAGATGGTTTTGGGTAAGTGACGAGTGGCAGACTCGCGTCGGGGTGGAGGAATCCGTCCTCCATCCCTCTTTAGACTTCACATTCAGCTTTCGTAAGTGCGCTCTTCCTTTTCCTTCCTTCTTTTTTTTCAGGGCTTGTTTGACCTTGATCTCTTTTTTTTTTCAGGGAACCGACCCTCTGCTGGCCCCCTGTCGGCCATTTTTGTCCGCCGGCTAGACAACATCTAGGCCATGGGCCAGAGGGACAGACGGATCGAGATCTTGGCTACCGAGGCCCGTCAAGCCGCAGTCGGTCTGCGGTCTACCTTACCCGCCGATCCCGAAGTCGGGGAGGTGGCCGAGGGAGAGGCGGTGGTGGTGGAAGAGGAGGCTGAGGAGGTGCCTGAGAGGAGCCCACCAAGGGCTGAGAGGGGACAAACTCCTGAGCAGGGGCAGCAGCCTGTGCAAACGGAGCAAGCGAGGCCGTCCCCGACGACGGCTAGTCCTCCGGGGCAAATGCCCAGGACATTAATTTTTAGATTTTGATGAATGCCATGTAAAACTTAGAATAGAAAGTTGGCACCCCTTTTTTGTTGTAAATTGCATTGTAATAGATAGGGCTGGTCGAGCTGAGTTAAGTCAGCTATGCCTGAACATGCAAGAAGATAACTTGAGACTAAAAGGAAGACTCATTGTGAGGCAGACAGTGTGGCAAAGAAGAGAAGACAGAACTCGATCAAGGTGCAAGGTGAGATGCAACAGTGAAGTGTCGATCAAGTCAACTCAAGATGGCCAAGTCTCAAGTTGAAGTGACGATGAGTCATCCATGATTGGAAGTCGACTCAAGTCACCTGGGAAGTCAAGGAAATGCGAGTCAAGTCGAGACAACTGAAAAGAGATTCGTTTCACAGAAGTCAAGAGAATTACTTAAACAAGTAATACTCCCATACTGCATTTCTTAAAGTGCTCACTCCAAGAAGCGTGCAAAAGGAATAAACCAATGGGAAGCACGCACTGTGTCGAACTCGAAAAGTCAAGAATCATTCATACGAGGAAATGTCAATTCCAAGGACTGCAACAAGACAAGCCAACGACCACAAGTGTCTTTTGAAAATTAGCCTATCTCTTCAACGGGCAAATTTTCAAAAGAACAATATAAAGGGCTGAGGAATCTATTTGAGAGTACGTTGGTGACCATGACAATCAGAAAACAAATACGAGCAAGAAAAGCAATATCTGTAACCTGAACTATTCTCAAATCATTCAAGTTCAATCCTCAAGCCTACATTACGAAGGAAATCAATCCAACACTTACCTGTGAAGGAAAGACGACTTCAATCAATTGAAGAGGAAACAATTGAAGAATCAAGGGGTCTACATTCCACGGAGGATTGTAGGAAGGTTCAAGGTCGAACCAGTCTCAAGTTTTTGGAGGGCTTCGTGATCAAATCCAAGAAGCTTGAGCAAGTGGGGTGTAGTAGCAAGGCAACCGCCCTGTGAAGAAGCCGAGTCGTCGAGAAGCCACCGTGTGACCAAAGCATCTCCAGACCGAGTCCCAAAGGATCAAGTTAGTCAGTGTGATCAAGACTTGCATCTGGGATCATTAACCACTTTGTATATTGATCAATACTTAGTGGATTCCTTCAGAGTTGGAGAAGAGAGGAGTAGAAGAATTACCCCATCTTCGAACCTCTATAAAAATTTATTGTGTCATTTACATTTCAAAGACTTTAATTTACGCACATTACTTTAATATCTCACGATAAATTTGCTATCCAATTGATAATCAACAAAGTGCTAAAACCAAGTATTAAAACAAACTTAAACCAAATTCAAGGGTGTTAAGTCTTCCGCAGAAAACATATCACAGTCAAGTTAAGTTCTAGTCAAAACAGCTGAGTTATTCTATCAACAACTCAGTCGAGTATGTTGAGTGGCTAACTCTGCTGATTAACTAACTTAGCTGTCCATCTAGCTCTCAGCTGTGAAGTATTAACTCTGAACGTTTTAAAAGGACTAAATCGAAAAGTTGGTAACGTTTATTCAACCCCCCCTTCTAAACCTTACACTCACACCCCTTGTGACCTACAAGTGGTATCAGAGCGGTTGGTTCATTGAGCTTTCCGCACTGGTTACTGAACTAGATCTCCAAATTTTTCAAAGCTTGCTTTAGCACTTGATCTTTCAAAACTCTTTTATTCAGCAAAGTTATTATCATGGAAGCAAATTTGACACGCATCCCTATGTTCACAATTGAGGAATTTGATGATTGGAAAATTCGTATGCAAGCTCATCTATCAGCATTACACGATGAAATGTGGATAGTGATAGAAGATGGGCCACTCCAAATCTTAAAAGTGAACACAACTGCAAGGAGAGCTGCAACAGAAGGAGAAGAGGATGTTGCTTCCAGACCAGCTATGGTTGAAAAACCAAGAGCTGAATGGACAAATGATGACAGGAAAAGATATAACCTGGACAACGTAGCCAAGGACATTCTTTACAAAACCTTGGACAAAGCCATGTTCAACAAAGTCAAATCATGCAAAATGGCAAAAGAAATCTGGGACAAGCTAACCTTGATTTGTGAAGGCTCAGAGCAAATCAAGGAAAATAAACTATCTGTTGCTGTACAAAAATTTGAAAATTTTAAGATGCTTGCAAGAGAAACCTTGGATCAACTGGATGCTCGGTTCACAGAAATTACTAATGAACTATCTGCACTTGGAAAAGAATATACACAGAAGGAAATGTGTATGAAAATTCTAAGAAGTCTCCCAGCTGAGTGAGAAATGAAAGTCATGGCCCTGAGACACTCCATGGACCTATCAAAGACATCCAACCATGAGCTATTCTCAGATCTCAAAGCCTACAAATTTGAGCTAAGAAGAAAAGACCAAGAGGAGACAGTTGTGCCCAAAACAACTGCTCTAATAGTTAAGGATGGTAAAAGAGCTGAGGTCAAGGAAATCATTGACCAAGAGGAGATAGCCCTAATGGTTAAAAGGTTTAACAAGTTCTTCAACAAGAATTACAAGAGAGGCAAAGGTGAATCCTCCAGAAGACACTCAGCTCCCTCCAAGTCAAGGGAAGATAGACCACCCAAAAGAACAGAGCATCAAAGGATTGAGTATCAAAAAGCTGACAATCCAAGAATGGAAAGAACTGATCAAAAGGTTGAGAATCTATGCTGGAACTGCAGGCAACCAGGTCACTATGCCATTGATTGCCCATATCCTGTAGTCAACAAATACAGGAATGAAGAGGAAAGAAAAGTCTTCAGAGAAAGAAGACAAGAGAAGAAAAAAGCAATGTTGGCTGCAGAGATCACCGAGACAACAAGTCAAAAGACACAAAGGACTCGAGAGTAGTGAAGTGACTACTCAAATGACTCAAGAAGAAGCCTTGATATGTCTAATGGCCAAAGAACAAGACCAACTCCGACCAAGAAGATGAGGTACACTCTAACTCATCACACTCGGTTCTAGTGACAATGTGATTGTGACACACACACTTCATCACCCACTGATCTTTATGATTCATTAGGCAAAATGATGAAAGACTTTGAACACATTAAATCCTCACACACACTACTAAATGAGGAGAACAACCTACTCAAAAGCCAAAACTCACAGCTGGCTAAGGAGCTGAGTACTCTAAGTCACATAGCTGATGAGAATAAAAGTCTAAAGGCTGAAAATGCTAAGTTAATAGCAGAGATAGCTGCTATAGAAAAGAGAGAGAATGACCTCAAAAATGTGATTGCCTCATTCACTAAGGCATCTAAATCCTTGGATGATCTTATTATGAGTCAAAGAGAATGTGGAGATAAGACAGGCTTAGGATTTAATTCCTCTGTGCTATGTCAAGCTCCAAAAGTGAGTTTGGAAAAATGATCTTCAAGTAATGAAGCATCTCAAAAATCCAAAACTCCAAATGGTGCACACACATTTATTTCAAAGCACAATCACAAGCAAACTGGCCTTGGTTATAAAGGAAAAGGAAAACAGCCAGTTGAGTGTGCTAAGAGGACATCTGAGAAGAAATCCAGCCGAGTTCCTCAGCAAACTCCAAACAGGAAATACTCTGTAAAGAAGAAACAGAGCTGCCAAAAGCCCCAGAAGTTCTATAAAAGGAACACATATGATGGGAATGGTAGAGAGTACCCAAGCCAAGCTGATTGGAATAATGTGAACCATCAAAGAAAGATCTATGGAATATAAGCTTTAAATGGCAAAGGCCTAAGACTCAGTAAAGGCCATTCCAAAGGCAAAAGAGCTATCATCAGCACACATATGCACCTAGGCACTACACTCAAAGATATCACAACTACCCAAACAAAGCAATTGCTAAAACACATGCACAGGCATACAGACGAAAGAGACAGCTGTATGAACCTAGAACCCCAAGCAATTTGCCAAAGTTAATTATGATTATGGCACTGATAGATGACAACCTCTTTGAGTCAAATCATTTGGCTATAGGTTAGTTGGATCATCTTACAATACTAACCCCTCAGGACCCAGACAAATATGGGTACTTAAAACCTAATTTCCTTGATTGCGGGTTCAAGGAGCAAAAAGTGCCAAGGAACCTGGTACATGGATAGTGGTTGTTCCAGACACATGACAGGAAACAAGAAAAATCTGTCAAAATTCAAGGAGGTTAGAGGTGCAAAAGTCATATTTGGAGGAAATGAAACTCCAGGAGAAATAAGAGGCATTGGATCCATCAAGAAAAATGGATTAGAAATTACAGATGTTGCATATGTTGAAGGCCTCAATTTCAACTTACTAAGCATAAGTCAACTCTGTGACAAGGGCTATGATGTTGAATTCAATATGGGAGTGTGCCAAATCAAGAACACGGAATCTAATGGAGTAGTGTTATAAGGATGCAGACAAAAGAATATGTATGTGGTAGATTGGTCAACTGCAAGGAGCTGAGTCACCTAAACTTCAAAACAATTAACAAGCTTGCAAGGAGCAATCTTGTGGAAGGACTTCCAGACTCAGTATACAAGAAGGAAAGTGTATGTGATGCATGCCAGATGGGAAAACAGATCAAATCATCATTCAAAGAAAAGACATGTCCATCTTCAACAAGAATATTGCACCTACTACATATGGATCTATTTGGTCCAGTTGAACCAGCTAGCATAAGTGGGAAGAAATACACATTGGTGGTAGTAGATGACTACTCAAGATACACATGGACAATATTCATGTGTAAGAAGAAAGAAACTCTGCAAAAACTACCACACGGTGATGAAGAGAATCCAAAATGAGAAGAGTCAAACCATTATCAAAGTAAGATCTCGACGGAGAACCGAGTTTGTCAATGGTATAGTAACTCGATATTGTGTTGAAAATGGTATTGGTCATGAATTATCAGCATCAAGGACTCCACAAAGAAAATGGAGTTGCGAAAAGAAGGAATGAGAACTCTCAAAAAGAAGCAAGGACCATGTTAGTCAAGCAGGCTGCTAAAAGATTTTGGGTCAAGCAATAAACACAACATGCTATACTCAAAATAGATGCATGATAAACAGACAGCTGACAAAGACTCCCTATGAGATTTGGACAGGGAGAAAGCCAAATGTTGCATAATTTAAAATATTTGGATGCAAATGCTTCATACACAACAATGGCAAAGATAATTTAAAGGCTTTTGATGCTAAAGCTGATGAAGGTATCTTCTTAGGATACTCAGTTGAAAGCAAAGCCTACAGAGTGCTCAACAAGAGGACAATGGTTACAGAAGAATCCATTCACGTGGTGTTTGATGAACCCAATGTAAATGGAGAAGACATTGAAGAGTCAGCTGATAAGCTGAATTAGCCAACCATGCAGAAAAGTCCCTATGTTGAAGCTGAAGCTGGAATTATAAACCCAGATGAAGATGAGATAGCTGAGTCTCAAAGACAGCTAGGAAATATGCAGCTAAGTGATGATGAGAGAGCTTATCAAAATAACACAGCTACAAGACGACTGAATCCAGCTAACTTACTCCAACATGATGTAAGATGGCTGAGAGACCATCCACCAGAACTAATCATTGGAGATGTAAGAGAAGGTGTAAAAACCAGATCCAGAACCCAACAAGAAGCTATGTTCACTTGTTTCATCTCACAAATAGAGCCAAAAGACGTGCCACAAGCATTGGATTCAAGCCATGCAAGAAGAGCTGAATCAATTTGAAAGAAACAAAGTGTGGGAATTGGTTCAAAGACCTACCCATCAAAATGTTATTAGCACTAAATGGGTGTTCGAAACAAGATGAATGAGGAAGGTTACTGGTAAGAAACAAAGCAAGATTGGTAGCCAAAGGGTATTGCCAAGAAGAATGAATAGATTTTGATGAAACTTTTGCTCCTGTGGCAAGATTGGAAGCCATAAGGATGTTTCTTGCCTATACTGCTCACAAGAACTTCATTGTATATCAAATGGATGTAAAGAGTGCATTCCTTAATGGGTTATTGGAGGAAGAAGTATATGTTGAACAACCTCCAGGATTTGAGCGAAGACTCTTGGAGATAAAGTATACAAACTCAAGAAAGCTTTATATGGATTGAAACAGGCACCAAGAGCATGGTATGATACATTATCACAATTCCTGATTGAGAACGGATTTACAAAAGGCAAAGTGGATAGAACACTCTTGAGAATTCAAGATGGGAAGAGTATCTTGCTTGTTCAAATATATGTGGATGACATCATCTTTGGATCCACAAACAAAGAGTCAGTGTGATAAATTCTCAAATCTTATGCAAAGCAAATTTGAAATGAGCATGATGGGAGAGTGACATTCTCCTTGGACTCCAAGTAAAACAAATGAAGGATGGAACCTTCATAAGTCGACAAAATACACCGAGATTTAATGAAAAATTTGGCATGGAAGAGAAGTCTTCGTGAAAATACCAATGAATACATCGACCAAAATGGATATGGATGCGATGGCAAACTTGTAGATCAAACAAGATACGAGCACTTATTGGATCATTGCTCTATCTCACAAAGAAGCGGGCGGACATCACCTTTGTTTAGGTGTATGTGCAAGATTTCAATCTGCTCCAAAAGAAAGCCACATGACTCGGCAAAAGAAAAGAATCTTGAGATATTTGAAAGGAAGTCAAGAAGTTGGCTTATGGTATCCTAAGGAAGGTGGATTCAAGCTAATTGGTTACTCAGACTCGACTATCTCTGGATGTAGAGTTGACAGGAAGAGTACCTCAGGTACATGTCAAATGCTTGGAAATAGGCTAATTTCCTGGTTTAGCAAGAAGCAAAATTCAATAGCTACCTCCACAACTGAAGGAATACATAGGCTGGGCAATTGTTGTGCCCAAGTCTTATGGATGAGACAACAAAGAGAGACTATGAAGTTGAAGAAAAAGAAATTCCAATTATGTGTGATAACACAAGTGCAATTGCAATCACTCAAAATCCTGTGTTGCACTCAAGAACAAAGCACATTGATGTCAGATATCACTTCATAAGAGATCATGTTGAAAAGAAGGACATCACCTTGGAATATATCTCAACTGATAAGCAGTTAGCTGATATATTCACAAAGCCATTATGTGAATCAAGATTTGAAGAACTCAAGCATGAGTTAGGGTTAATTGAGCTGAGTTGACACTCAGAAGAGTCAAAGAAAAGAGATGAAACACGAAAAGATGAAAAAGGGCTGGACTCTTGAATCAGCTAAGTGAATCAGCCGTATCGGAGAATCAGCTGCATCAAGATTAACTGACAGCTGAGTACCTATGTGCAAAGAGAGAAGAGTTAAATCAGCTAAGGAATAAGCTGAGTCGTTTATGAGCAAAGTGACAAAAACGCAGTCGTTTTTACTAAGCAAGAATGTTTTTAAGAATGACGTCAGCATAATTATGACGTGTACAGTCAAAAGCTGCATACCAAGCTTATGATTGGATATAAATGCTGCCGCATTAAATGCAAGGTATTAAATGTTAATCGGCGTGCAAAATCTAAGCCATTGATCTTGATCAAATTTCAAAAACCACCCGCACGTCCTTTCATAACCCATACATATATCGTTTCGTCCAACTTTCTCTCACTTTACCAAAACTGTTCATCTCTCTCTCGAAAGCAAAGAAAGAAATTTTCTCTCAAAACCCTACAAATCCTCAACTTCATTTTCAAAGTTTGTTCGGTAAAACATCGAGAAATGGCATCTACTCATGATTTCGTTAAGTTGGGAAAGCAAATCCACACTGGGTCTACGATGGATTTCGACGGCATGATCAAACAGGGGTCTGACGACACCCTCGTGAAGAAGATAGCAGAGAAGCTGGAAAAGTCTGGACTGAAACCATTTTTGATGATGGAGTTTCCGATGACCTACGTGGAAGAGGTCGCACAGTTCTACGTGAACGTTGAAGTTCACGATGAGGGCATCAAGTCCTCTGTTCACGGAAAAGAGTTGACCATCATCGCCAAGATCCGCGTAACACGCTTCGTTGCCGGCGGAAGGAGTGCCAGAGATTTATGAAGCTGATGTTAACCTGGCTGCTGCTTGGAAGGAAGTAGCCAAGCCCGACTGTGCTGCGAAGGTTATCTACACAGCTGAGAAGAAGCTGTTGAAGGAAGACTACCACAAGCTGCTGGACATTGTTGCCAAGTGCATTGATATCAAATTTGGAAGCTTTAATCAGCTGCCCAAAACTAAGCTGATCGTGATGGCTGCGATCATAGAAGAGAAGAAGGTGAACTGGGCTAAGTTTGTATACAGCAGACTCTGCCAAAATGTTGGGAATAAATCCTTCAAGAAGGATGGTTCGTTTGGAGGATCCCTGGGGTACGGCCTGGTGATTGGCCGGATAATGGAAGTGAAAGGAGTCCCTCTTCGACATGGAAAGGTGTTCCATGTCAACAAGAAAATGTTCCGGTCTAACCTTTCAAGAGCACAGAAGCGAGCATATGCCAAGAGAGTTGATACGAGTGAGGGGGAATCAACTGACCCTGAAGAAACAGTTGTCTCCTCTCTCCCCCAGAAAGAAGCGCCTGCCCTGCCTACAAAGAAGATCATTGCCCCCGCAAAGAAAAAAAAAAACAAAAGATACACTCCGCCCTCGCAGCCTGCGCATGGAGAAGGAGCCTCAAATACCTTCTCCTAGGTTATCAAGAAAAGGAGGATCGATAAGCCGAGACGGCCACTCCTCGAAAAACACAACAAGACTGCCCCCGCCGCAAGACTAAGAAACCGTATCCGAACCGAAATCCCTCTCGTAAGGACTAAAAGAAGAAAAATCTTCAAGCGTTCGAGCTTGAGAAATCGCCCCGAGTCGCAATTCAAATTAAACAGATATCGAGACTCGCTGGAGAAGTAGAGTCTCCGAAATTGTAAGTGAAATAACCCAAGTCTCTGAAGCCAATCAAGAGAGGCAAATCAAGACACATTGTCATCGTAACAACCGAGACACAAGAAGCAACCGAGAAAGCAAACTCTCCTGTTGGATGGGTTGTATCCCCTCCCGCAACAAACGATCTTTGGGTGTGGAGCACCAAAGTTTGCTACCTTCAATCCCTGAGAACGAGGGACAACATGGAGAAGATGACAAAGATGATGATGATATAATGATCCTATCCCCACCATATCCGGACATCCAAAATCGTCTGCGAGAGTGGAGGAAGTGGAAGCCGAGTCGATCCAGGGAAAGTTCCAAAGACCGGAATTTATTGAAGAAGAAGAAACTGTTGAACTTTCTTGGATTGACCAATGTGGTCCAAGATCGGATGAAGAAAAATCGCACGCATGATATCTTGCAGATCTTCAAAGACAAGGAGAAGCAAAGATCGCGAGAGGAAGTCTCTCGTGAAAAGGCCAATATATGTCCCTTTACGAACCATCGATCATACACATCCTCATCTTGACATTCTCTCTGGGAGTGATGAGGATCTGGACTATGCTTTCTTTGCTACTGAAGAATTGGAGATGCAAAAGCCATGCGGAATCCAGGGCCCTACATGAGCAACGATTATTGGAAGGACCAGGGGAGTCTTCCACATCACAAATGAAATTGATCCGATGGGAGTGGTGCGATATATGCCACGCTTGTTCTTGCCACCACTTCCCCGCTCACTCGTAAGAAGGTGTTAAGGAACTAGCGATGAAATGGGGATTGTGGGGACCCCATCGAGCCTACCCCTAATGAAGGTGTCTTACCACCCGCCCCAACGAACACTCAAAGGGAACAAATGGGAGTCCGAGACAAGTGACCCCATTCCAAGTCACTCGGTTGGTGTGCCGAGGGGGAAACTCCCTCCACCGCAGCAAGGTCGGAGGATGTTGCGATTGACTCCTCAACGAATCTTGGAGGCGAAGTGGAGAAGGAACAACAAACGGATACACATCAAGTTGTCATCGACGAGGCTCGAGGCGCTTAAGATCGCTCTCAAGTGCAAATCAATCGCTTCTGGCAGCTAATGACGCTGCGATGCGGTCGAGGCACGTAAAGGAACGCCCGGGAGTTAACACTGGGCAAAGAAAGTGCAATCCATGGAGTTGAGACTCAAAGGATGCCACCTCGAAAGACCCCAAGACAAACCGACACTCGCCGAAGGGACCGTCCCAAGGCCTCGCCGCAGCTTGAGACCGTAGGATGTAGTGAAGGCCAATGGGAGGTTGAGACTTCCCAGGGTAAAGAGATGGAAGCACAGAACATCCCTCCTACTATCATTGATCCATCTGAAAAGGAGATAAGTGCTCTTCATGATTCCCAAGAAAATCCTGATGTAACCTTTCTGGGATCTGAAGGTGAAGACGAAGCTGAGTCATTCCCTATTGTCCATCCAAACGACTCAGCTGAGGATGTTCTCCCAAGCACGTACTCGCCAAACCTTTAATTTTGATGATGAGCCACCCATGCAAATCTCATCATCGTCCGATGATGCTTTTGATATGGCCGAGACCACCAACTCATGTGGAAAAATCACCGAGACCGACGAAGGTTTAAGACAATGAGCTCGGCAAGTCGGGTCAACTCCACAACAAAGCCACAAATTGAAAGAGTCAATCACGCAGGCTCTCCAAGTCTGCAGCAGATCGACTCCACCGAGAACTTCACGAGCACAAGTTTTCATTAAGCAGATTCCCATTGCCCGTGATGATTCGATTGAAGAATCGTTTCCTTCTCTCTGGAAGTACGACCTTCCGAAGAATCACTTCGAGATCAAGAACGCTTTCCATAAACTCCGATCCCGTTATTCCACCGACACCATCGTCCCCGCAAACTTTGACTTTGACGCTGCTTGGCCGCCACCGAGACAATGACAAATGAGGTTCGAGAAGTTTTCAAGGCCATATTTGCGAGAGATAGAGAAGATGGAGAGGCACCAGCCTCACCGGACATGAGGTCGGATAACGAGACGCAAATCTTACTACCGATCTGCGAGGAATAATTGTCGATCCGGAATGGTGGCAACAACAAAAACAATGCGCGTAGAACAAGCTCGATATTTCAGGACATTGTTCAATGAATTGCTAGTCCGGTGGAGAATGCGATACGAAGACAAGAATGCAAGAGAACATTGATCGAATGCATGAGTCTCACAAAGACAGAGATGCAAATCATTGCGTGAATATAATAAGAAAGAGCTCCTACGCGGCGTAGAGGAGAACATGGATAGGAAGTTCACCTCCTCATGTCCGAAATGAAGCTAGTGACACCGAATCCAACGCCACCCGCTCCGACTGCAGGCAAGATACTCCGCAAGCCATTCAAGCATAATTCAAATATCACCGCTTAGACTTCATACTTGCTAGCTTGTTTCGGGGTTCCTCTCTCCTTTGACGATGCCAAAAAGGGGAAGAGGAATACCTAAAAGCATTGAAAGGATCTGAAGCTGAAAAGGTGGACGCAGCTGTGAAGGGAAAGACAAAATGAGGAACAGAGAAGAGAGAAGAAAGGAAAATCTGTTGAGGGGGAAGGTTCGAAAGATATGACCTTGATGATTGCTAAAACCCCCAACAAGGTCTTGTCACAAAATGATATCATCAAAAACTTCCCGTGACTCTGCCGCTCCAACATCCTGCAGTACACATGGCAGAAAAGAGAAAGATAGTTGAAGCAGGAATGAAGGAGGTGGAAGGAAAGATGGATGCCCGAGTTATGGATATTTTGAAACAACATGGAGGCATTCCAACAGACAGAGACACCTATGCCATTTTAGATGTCGGAACCGAGCCAAGATCTGTTGATGAATTCAAGACGCTCGCATCCGATGGTTACTTCGCAAATATGTCCATGGCTCAAGCCTGGGATTTGTATTGGGAAAAAGGCCTCAAGCTATGTGAAGAAGGCGACAGCAAAGAGACCATCGCAAATCCTCTGCTGTCACTCTGCTAGTCACTCAAATGGGAAAAAGAAGGCCCCAGTACAATACACGCCCAGAGACAGAGGAAGAAGCAGTGGAGGAGGAAGAGGTTTCAGACCTAAACCTCTCCCCAAAAACATTGAGTATATAGATCCAGGCAAGAAAGGAGGGATCTATTGGGCTGGATTCGACAAAGTAGCCAACCAGCAAGTGGGTAAGAACAATGCTGAGTATGTGAAGAGGATTGGAGAAGAAAATAGAAGACAAACTCAGCTGTGGGAAGAAAGGCAAGAAAGAAAAAGAAGAGATGAAGCTGCCAGAAAAGCATATGAGAAAAAGAAAGCAGCTGAAGATGAGAAGAAGAGGAATAGATCAGAAGAAGACAGAGCTGAAGAAGAGGAAAGAAGGAGGCAGCGAAGGAGATGAAGTGTTGTTGTCCACCCCTTCATGTATTTTACAATGTAAATACATCTTTATATAAGTTTTCTGTACATTGAATAAAATTGTATAATTCTATACTTGCGTAGATATAGAATATCACGGTTACCTTAAGTTCTATTTAAGCTTTGATACACTCTGTAAACAACTGTGTAAAGAACAAGAATGTTATGATCAATAAAAGATTGATTCTACGCATATATTCTGTGATTCTACATTGTCTGTACGTATCTTTGTTGTTTAATTATTGTGTGAATGTTTTAAGTTTTGGCATCATCAAAAAGGGGGAAATTCTTGGGAAATTAATTTTTAGATTTTGATGAATGCCACGTAAAACTTAGAATAGAAAGTTGGCACCCCTTTTTTGTTGTAAATTGCATTGTAATAGATAGGGCTGGTCGAGCCGAGTTAAGTCGTTATGCCTATGCCCGAACATGCAAGAAGACAATCAAGACTAAAGGAAGACTCATTGTGAGACAATTGAGTGTGGCAAAGAAGAGAAGACAGAACTCGATCAAGGTGCAACCGAGATGCAATGAGTGAAGTGTCACTAAGTCAACTCAAGATAGCCAAGTCTCAAGTTGAAGTGACAGATGAGTCATCCAATGATTGGAAGCCGACTCAAGTCACCTGGGAAGTCAAGGAAATGCGGTCAAGTCGAGACAATCGAAAAGAGATCTTTGCCTGACGTAAGTCAAGAGAATTACTTAAACAAGTAATACTCCCATATCGCTTTTCTTAAAGTGCTCACCCCGAAAGCGTGCAAAAGGAATAAACCAATGGGAAGCACTACACTGTGTCGAAACTCAAAAGTCAAGAATCATTCATACGAGGAAATGTCAATTCCAAGGATCGCAACAAGACAAGCCAATGACCACAAGTGTCTTTTGAAAATTAGCCTATCTCTTCAACGGGCAAATTTTCAAAAGAACACTATAAAAGGCTGAGGAATCTATTTGAGAGTACGTTGGTGACCTTGACAATCAGAAAACAATTACGAGCAAGAAAAGCAATATCTCAGAATCTGAACTATTCTCAAATCATTCAAGTTCAATTCTCAAGCCTACATTACGAAGGAAATCAATCCAACACTTACCTCGTGAAGGAAAGACGACTTCAATCGCCTGAAGAGGAAACATTTGAAGAATCAAGGGGTCTACATTCCACGGAGGATTGTAGGAAGGTTCAAGGTCGAACCGGTCTCAAGTTTTTGGAGGGCTTCGTGATCAAATCCAAGAAGCTTGAGCAAGTGGGTCAGTAGTAGCAAGGCAAATGCCCTGTGAATAAGCCGAGTCGTATGAGAAGCCACCGTGTGACCAAGGCATCTCTAGAGAGTCCCAAAGGATCAAGTCGGTTGTGTGATCAAGACTTGTATCCGGATCATTAACCACTTTCTACACCGATCAATACTTAGTGGATTCCTCCGGAGTTGGAGAAGAGAGGAGTAGAAGAATTACCCCATCTTCGAAACTCTATAAAAACTTATTGTGTCATTTACATTTCAAAGACTTTAATTTCTCGCATATTACTTTTATATCTCACGATTAATTTGCTATCCAATTGATAATCAACCAAGTGCTAAAACCAAGTATTAAAACAAACTTAAACCAAATTCAAGGGTGTTAAGTCTTCCAAAAAACATATCACAGTCAAGTTAAGTTCTAGTCAAAACAAATGAGTTATTCTATCAACAAATCGGTCGAGTCGTGAGTGGCTAACTCTATTTGATTAACTAACTTAGTTGTCCATCTAGGACTCACGGTGTAAAGTATTAACTCAACGCGTTTAAAAGGACTAAATCGAAAAGTTGGTTAGGTTTATTCAACCCCCTTCTAAACTTTACACTCACACCCCTTGGGACCTACACACAGGCATCGAGCAATTTTGCTCAGAAACTGGTTGGGAGGAGCAGACTCAGTATGCCATGGGGCTGTCTGGTAGGATCATCGGACTACTATGGCATGCAATCGGGGAGCTCGTGACCTGGAGAAGAAGTACGCCAACTTGGAGAGACGGCATATCGATTTGCAAGATGCTTACGCCACTCTCCAAGGGGTGCAGGAGTCCCTGAAGACCCAGGCAGAGGAGGCCGCAGCCAGGGCGAACACGGAGAGAGAGGCTGCCGTGAGGGCCAAGGCCGAGCAGGATTAGGCCCTAAGGCCGAAAAAGAGCTCCGGGCCAAGGTCACAGAGTTGGAAAAGGCAGCTGTTGCTCATGCAGGGCATTTGGAGAGGCGCACAGCTGAAGTCCGCAGAGAGGCAGAGGAAACCTCCCGAAAATAGGTTGAAGAGGCCCGGGTGGAGGCCGTCCGGGCTTATAAAGACTCGGAAGAATACGCCTTCATGCTGACCTGCGGACATGCAACCAGGATCGGGGAGATCCTTCAAGACCTTAAGGCTGGCAAGACCGTGGCTGAGCTCGAGACGGAGCTTGCCCAGCTGGACGCTGACCTTGATGCCATCCGCCCTCGCTTTTTGGAGGCCGCCGGCGGCCAAGATGCCCCTCCTCCAGAAGAAGAAATGGCTTCAAGTGAGCCTGTTGAGATCCCTCCTCCTACTGGGGCCTGATCCGTTTGCAATTTGAATTTCTTGTTTTTATCTTTCGCATTTTCTTTTTGCGTAGACTAGGCGGCCTTGGGCCTTTTAATGTAACGGGCTCTGGTCCCCCAATGTAAATATTTTGTTTAGTAAATGGAACTCCCTTTGGTCACTCGTGCGTGCATTTACATTTTCAAATTTTGCTAAGTATTGTGCTCGTCTTTCTTTTTTGTTGTATGGCTTCCTTTCCGCTTGCCTCTTTTTATTTTTCCAAGTATAGGGCTCGGTTTTGGTGATCAAGTGGCACAAGTAGTGGGCTTCAACGCTCAATTTATTTGCCAAGTTTTATGCTCAAAACTTAAGCCGAGTCTTTATTTTGGGTAGGCTCGCCTTTTGGGCGAGCTTCCCTTTATTTAGACGGGCAAGGGACGTACCCGAGACGAGCAGTCGGCGCTCAGCACTTGGCCGAGATGATCGAAACGGCGCTTAGATCTTGGCCGAGGCAAATGAGACGGCGCTCGGCACTTGGCCGAGGCGAATAAAAATTGCCCCCTTTTTGAGAGCTCACAGAATATCAGGTGAAAGGATAAGTCTTTAGAATTGTATCTGAATCACAAACTGCGTACTTTATTGATAGTACCTCTTAAGATATGATACATTCCATGGATGTGCAAACGTTTCCCCACTCAAGTACTCAAACTCGTACGCCCCATTCGACATGACCTTGCTGACCCGGAATGGTCCTTCCTAGGTTGGTTTCAACGGGCTGGGTCCAACCCCAGTCACTCTTTTTAGAATGAAGTCGCCGACCCGGAACCTTCTTTCCTTTACTTTTGAATTGTAGTACCTTTCGCTCTTTTGTTTGTATACGGCGTTTCTTATCTCGGCACTGCATCTTTTCTCTTCCAGTAGGTCCGACTCGGCTCGGAGCGCGGCCTCATTGTTTTCTTTGGAGAAATTTTCAAATCTAAAAGTAGGGGCTCCGATTTCGACAGGGATGACAACCTCAGCTCCGTAGGCCAAAGAGAAAGGCGTCTCCCCCGTGGCTGCTCGGTGCGTTGTTCTATACGACCACAATACGCCGGGTAGCTCCTCGGGCCAATTACCTTTAGATTCTTCAAGCCTTGCCTTCAGGGTGTACTTGAGTATCTTATTCATCGCTTCGACTTGCCCGTTGGATTGGGGGTGATACGAGGTCGAAAAATGATTTTTAATGTGGAATCCTTCGCAAAAATTTTGAAACCTCCGGTTGTCGAATTGCTTCCCATTATCTGTAACGATCGAGTATGGTATCCCAAACCTACAGATGATGGACTTCCACACAAATTTAACAATCTTTTCTTCATCAATCTTCGCCAGGGGTTCCGCTTCGGCCCATTTTGTAAAATAATCTACCGCCATAATGGCATATTTCACGCCCCATTTGCCAGTGGGGAGTGGTCCAATGAGGTCCATTCCCCATTTGGCAAATGGCCACGGACTGAATATGGAAGTAAGTTGTTCAGGGTGGTACCTAACTTGTGGCGCAAATCTTTGACATCTTTCACATTTTTTGACAAGGTCGGTCGCATTCTTTTTCAGGGACGGCCAGTAGTACCCTTGCCGTATCAACTTATAAGCCTACGTTTGGCCCCCGACGTGATTCTCGTATATACCCTCATGTACCTCTCGGAGCGCATAGTCTGCATCTGTTTCCGACAGGCATCAAAGGAGTGGGACGGAATATTCACGCTTGTATAGGACACCGTCCACCAACGTGAATCGAGCGGCCTGAGTTCACAACGTTCTAGCCTCAGTCTTGTCTTCCGGCTGGATTCCTTTTTCTAAATACTGGATGATTGGGGTCATCCAGGTCAACTCGGTCGCTTCATTAGCATGTATCTTCTGTGCATTGAGTGACGGGGCGGACAGCTGAGTGATGGTTACATCCGCAATCGCGTCGGTCCCCGGGCTGGAGGCCAACCGAGCTAAGGCATCTGCCTGCATGTTTTCAGTTCGGGGAACATACAAGATTTCTGCTTTGAAGTGCGAAAGTTTTTTTTTGACCAAGTCCAAATATCGGGCAATTTTTTGTTCTTTTGCCTCGTATTCGCCATTGATCTGATGGACCACCAGTTGCGAATCGTTGTGTACCAACAAACGTTTCAGGCCCATCGATGCTGCCATTTCTAGTCCTGCCAGGAGCGCCTCGTATTCAACTTCGTTGTTCGTGGCTGGGAATTAAAACCGCACGACCGAGCAGTAGCACACGAGCTTTGGATCGATTATAATGATCCTGCCCCCTACTCGGCCTACGGTGGAAGAGCCATCGACGAACAACTTCCACTCTTGATCTTCAACCACCTCAAGCTGGATGGAAAGTGTGAACTCGGCTACGAAGTCAGCCAGCGCCTGTCCTTTAATTGTCGTGTGTGGCTCGTATAAAATGTCGAACTGGCTGAGCTCGACAACCCATTTAATCATCTGACCTGAAGTTTCTGTTCGGTGCAGGACTTGTTTGAGTGGGTAGTTGGTCAGTACCACGATCTTGTGCTCCAAAAAGTACGGACGGAGCTTTCGGGCTGAGATGACTAATGAGTAGGCCAGCTTCTCCATGGGCGGATATCGAAGTTCGGCGCCGTGCAACGCTTGACTTGTGTAATAGATTGGGTGTTGAATGGAGTTGTCCAATCTAATGAGCACCGAGCTGACAGCGTACTCGGAGACCGCGAGGTATAAATACAAGTCTTCCCCCCGGGTCGATTTTTATAGTACAGGGATTGAGGTTAAGTGTTGTTTAAGTGACTCAAAAGCGGCTTGTGTTTGTTCGGTCCACTCAAAATTCTTATTTTTCTTTATGATTTCAAAAAAGGGTTTACATTTGTCCGTGGACCGTGAAACGAATTGGTTTAAGGCGGCTAGTCGGCCTGTTAGACTTTGTACTCTTTTGACGGAATTGGGGGGTTCATGATCAATTATGGCTTTTATTTTATCTGGGTTGGCTTCGATTCCCCTTTGACTAACCATATAACCCAAAAATTTACCCAAGCCGACCCCAAAGGTGCACGTTTTTGGGTTTAACATCATTTTATACTCCCGCAAAATGGCAAACATTTTATTAAGATCATTAAGATGATCAGATATATACAAGGATTTCACCAACATATCATCCACATAAACCTCCATGGTACGACCTATCAACTCCTCAAATATTTTATTAACTAACCTTTGGTATGTCGACCCGACGTTCTTCAATCCAAACGGCATCATCTTGTAGCAGTACACACCACGAGCAGAGAAAAATGACGTATTCTCCTCGTCATCCGGATGCATCCGAATTTGATTATAGCCTGAGTATGCATCCATAAAACTCATAAGCTCATGTCCGGCTGTGGCATCTACCATATAATCGATGTTGGGCAAAGGATAGATGTCCTTGGGGCATGCCTTGTTGAGGTCGGTGAAGTCCACATTAAGGCTCCATTGGCCGTTGCTTTTCTTTACTAATATAGGGTTGGCCACCCATCGAGGGTAAAGGGCCTCCCTGGTGAACTGGTTATCGAGCAATTTATTGACCTCGGCCTCCAGGGCGACCTGCCTGTCGGGGCCGAGCTTGCGTCTTTTCTGGATTACCGGTCGGAATGTAAGGTCTATGTTGAGACGATGGCAAGCATGTTTGGAATCGATTCCTTGCATGTCAGAGTGTGTCCATGCAAATACATCAAGGTTATTTCCGAGGAATTCGATCAATTCCGACCGGAATGGCTCTTGGAGGTCGTGGCCAATACGTAATTGGCGTCCCCCATGTTGCTTGTCGACGTCGACCGTGTCGACCTGTTCCACTAGTTCCGCATGTTTCCTTTTTTTACTCTGCCCCTCTTTTTTCCACAAGGGCAGCTCGTCCTCAACCGCCGGCTTGTTCTCCAGCTCCACCTCAATCATTGGTTTTTCTCCATCCTCAACTATTGGTTCTTTTCCAGGTCATCTACCTGGATTAATTTCCGAAACAATCATCTCCTCCCGCTCGGGCTCGCCTTTTTCCCCCGGGTCATCCTTTGCTATTCCACCGGTTTCCCCTCTTTCTACCACGTTAATCTCCGCAGGTCGGAGCTTGAGAGAGCACTCCCGCGATTTCCTTTAATTCCCTTTGTGGATGGCTTCCCCATCCAGGGTTGGAAATTTCACACAAAAATTGTATATTGAAGCGGCTGCTTTTAAGTGATAAAGTAGCGGCCTTCCAATAATCGCGTTATACTCAGAATCAGCGTTGATAATTTTGAACGTGGTAATGACGGTCCGCTTGTGAAATCCCTGTCCCATTTGGATGGGCAGGTCAACCTCCCCGAGGGGGATGATCCTTCCTCCACCAAAACCCAAAATGTTATCATTACATGGACGAATGTAGTTGTCGTCCACGTTCAATCTCCTGAAAGCTCGGACATAAATAACTGACAAATAGCTCTCTGAGTCAATTAAAATCCTGTGGATCGGGATGCCTAGAATAGGTGCCGTGATGACCAGGGGGTCGGAATAAGGGTCTGGTAGGCATCTACATCCGAGAAGACAAAGCGACCCGTCGGTTGGCCTTCTCTAATTTCTGCCACCCGAACCTGTCTCTTTGCATGGGCGGCTTGTCTGACATCTGCCTTCCTTTTCCGGTTCGAGCGGCTATCTTCAGCTGCATTGGTGTTGATTCTATTAATGTCAGACATCATCAGAATCTCCCTACATTGGTTCTCGTTCGGCGGCAACGGTAGGTGAGCTGGATTCTCCAATCGCTCTGGATTTACACCCGGAGTGAGTGCTGGTGGTGGCGGTAACTCGTGGACGTACCTTTTTCAGCCCCTACGAGATGCGATGCATTATTTCCCTGATGAGGTCTCGGCACTCATCCGTGTCATGGCCTATCGACTTGTGATAGGCGCAGTATCTGCGTGCATCCAATTTTGCGGGGTCCACTCTCAAAGGCCGAGCCGATGGCAATAAATTAAGACCATGTATTTCGTTCCATATCGCTGAAGGAGTGTGGGTCAGAGCACTCCTTAGCGCGGCAACCTCGGCCCGTACATCCTGTCGTGTCTTATATCCAGTGGTCGGGTTCTCCGAAAAAGGCCTAAAACCCGACCCCGACCCTAAAACGAGCTCCTTCTTTCCATCTTTCTTCACACCCCTACCTTCTGCTCGGGGCGTTGACTGGCCATGGCTTCTTCCGCAGAGATATGGCGCTCCGCGCGGATAAGAAATTCCTGGTACGAGGTCACGCCCGACTAATGGATAGAATAGTTGAACCATGTTTCGGGTGCGAGGCCGGCCATGGCCGCAATCAAAATAACATCATCCAAGACCGGCTCCATCTCCCGGACCTGCTTATTAAACCGAGCTATATAACTTTTTAAAGGCTCATCTTTTCCCTGCTTAATATTTACAAGGGAATCTTTCGGTGCAGCTCGGACTTTGGAAGTAAGAAAATGTGTTGTAAACGCGGGGGCCAGATCGCCCCAAGATCGGATGGACCCTTGCGGCAGGGTCCGAAACCAACGGTGGGCTCGGTCGCCCAGCGTTAACGAAAATACCCTGCATAGGATTGCGTTGCTAGGGCTGTATAGCTCCATCCACGCCAAGTATTTTTGGATGTGTGTCGTTGGTGGTAGAGGAATTTTTAGCTTTGGTGGTAGAGGAGTTGATAGAATGCTGGAAGCAAAAGGTGATACAACAGAGGGCCGGCTGGTTACCTAATGCGGCCTTTGACACTGGCCTTCTTCAGGACCATCCTCCAACTCGTTTAAACGACGGCGAAGACACATAATCTCCGCTTCTCGTTCCTCTAGAGGGCTAGGCCCCTAGGTCTGGTTCGCCCTTTCCGGCTCCTTCTCATCCGGAAAGCAGAGCCTAGAACTTATCGATCGGCCGGGGCGAAGAGGATCAACCCCCAGCTGACCTGCAAACACCGAGCGGGTACGGCGGTGGCGTGCGGGCTCCAGTTGTGACTCTGCCACGCGATTTTGTTCTGCTACGTCGTCGCCTGGCCGTCTTCTATCACGGCGACCATGCTTTTCATTACCAGAACTGGCCTCTTGGCCTTCATCTCGAGGAGGCGCAGGGACTTGAGGATTAACATTAACATTTACTGGGGGGTTAAGTGGGTGAGTATTTACAGGAGGCGCAAGCGTTTGGGAGATGAGTTGGTTCATTTGTTGGACAAAAGTGGGATTTGCGATAAGTTGAGCAAAAGGAAACATCGCGCTCACTGCTTCAGTCGGGGGCACGTTCTGGCCATTGGTAGTTTGGCCAGTTTGATTATTTAGAGGTGGATCTTCGGCTACACGATCGTTTTGAGACAACTGACTCATTTTGTCCTTTTCGAGGGAGTTAACTGTTTGATACATGTTTTTATCTTAATTTTGATGATTTTATTTTGTCACCAAAACAATGCTTTTAAAGGTTGTCCAAATACTCCTAAATGATTTAAAATGGTTTTAATATTTTCCGGAGTATTTCATCAAGTTTATTTTTGATAATAATGGACAACACTTTTAATGATTTTATATCAATGGATTTTTCACTCCTAAACAAGGTTCCTAAATGTTGTCTAAATACTCTCGATTGGTTTAAAATGTTTTTACTAAATTTTCGGAGTATTTCTTGGGTTTTATTTTCGACAAAAATTGGACAACATTTCTGTCTCGTGGTCGACCGGTCGCCCTATAGGGCAACCCGTACCTGAAGATGTTTTTAGAAACAGAAAATGAGACGGAAGGAAAACAAGCAGGTCGACCGGTCGCCCTGGGTGTCGACCGGTCCGGTCGACCGGTCGCCCAGGGTGCGACCGGTACCTGCAAGTGTGTTTGAAACAGAACTTTTAAACCTTGCAAAATCCATAAGGGGGACCGGTTGGGGTGATGGTCGACCGGTCGAGGTAGACGTCGACCGGTCGCCGCCTGTTATTTTCTTTGTGTATTTTTTTTCAACGTCTATTTAAATGCGACCGTCGCCTGTGTATTGACAAAGAAAAAATATGACCGTTTGACAAAGAAACACATTTCCTTAAATTGTGGGATTGATTTCTAACAGCTATATTCTTGATTTTAATTGTATTTTTCTGTAGATTTTCAATCCCCAAGAGGAGCCTATGCTTGATCAATCATCTCCTATAAATAGAGGAAGTTTTGGAGCAACCAAAACAACAATTGAGATACTACACAACAAGATACACTTCAAGCAAACACTTGGTCCTTCATTGTTTTATTTCTTGTTGTAATTTGCCTAGCTATTCACTTTCACATTCTTGAGGTCTAGGCTATTCTTGATTACACTTGCACTCAATTGTATTATTCATTATCGAGTTGTAATCTTGAATTTGTGGTCGTCATTCAAACACAAGATATCCTTGTGAGTGTTCTTGTGGTAAGAACACACTTGGGTGATCTAGGTGTTAGGTGTGAGAAGATTGTGGTAATCTTCTTATTGAGGTGTTGAAGAATTTGGTATTCTTCAAGGTTGAAGATTGTGGTAATCTTCACAAGGTGCCGTTGAAGGAAGATTGTGGTAATCTTCAAAGGGAGATTGTGGTAATCTCCAAAGGTGGTGTTGAAGAAGAGTGTGGTGCTCTTCAAGGTGTTGTAAGTTGAATTTGTATTAATTTTGGTAATTAATAAAATTCTTTTTCTTTTCGAAATCCATCCCGGATATACTGGGGTGGTAGAGGATTAGGCCCTAGGTGGGTTGAACCTCTTTAAATCGACGTGTGTTGTTTATATTCCGCACCTTTATTATTATACTTGAGCATTCGGTTTTAAAAAGAGGGCGAAATCGAAAAGATGGAGATAATCTATTCACCCCCCCTCTAGATTATCGTAGCCGCTTGGACTTACAAGTGGTATCAGAGCCAAACTCTTTGGCAAGCTCGTTTCACATCGCGAGTGAAGAGAAACGATCGACGGCTACAAACGAAGCTCATCTATCCGGCACCTCCACCACCAAGCCACCTCGGTTTGATTCCAAAAATTTTATATTTTGGAAAGAAAGAATGGAATGCTACTTACAAGGTTGCGGGTTCGACATTTGGAACACCGTCATTAATGGAGAATCCATTCCGACGAAAGATACACCATACACCTCAAAAGGCTTCAAAAAGCTCAATGATGGAGAAAAGAAAATCATCTCCTTAAACGGTAAGGCTTTAAATATTTTGTATTGTTCATTTACTAATTTAGAATATGAACATATTGTAGGAATAAAGTCGGCACATGAAGTATGGCAAAGATTAGAAGCCATCTATGGAGTATTTGCAAATGAAAGGAGTCAAACAAAAGCATCTACTTCTCAAGGTCATATAAGCTCAAATCTAAGGAATAAGCCTCTTACAACTTCCAAATGTAAAGAAGTTGAATATTGCTTTATGGGCATCAATGAAGAAAATGAGGTATGTCTTAAGCCCTCTACTTCTTATGATATCATTATTCAAAATGATTATAGTGATTTACAAATTGATTATGATGAACTTCAAAATGAATTCCAAAGCTTACTTGTTAGATACAAAAACTTGAAAAAGGAATTCAATATTTTGAAAAATGATAAGGATAGTTTATTTACTTCTTATGAATCACTATCATGTGCTCACACCACCACACTTGACAAGGTTAGAAACCTTGAAAAAGAAAATAGTACTCTTGTTGAGAATATTGATTGCATGAAAAAGGATTTATTAAAATCCAACTTGAGTACCAATAAAATGTCCAATATTGTTGATATTAATAATGGTGATAAAGGACTTGATCATAAGCCTAATGTTGTTAATCATATGAAAAAGGATCAAGTCAATATGCATATTGGTCATTATGCTCCTAAAATTATTACTTGTTTTTATTGTGGTAAAAGGGTCATACGGCTAATTCTTGTCGGGCTAGAAATAGCTCTAAATATCGTTGGAGACCTAAAAGTCTCAAAGCTAATCTTAAAGGACCCAAACACATGAGGGTACCACAAAACAATGTGCTATTAGGTACCCGGCAAAGCAAAAATCGGAGAAAAATCATGCCACCAAGAAAACATCAAATGAACGTTTCATTTGATCAAAGAAGGAGAAACTACTCTCAACAAAGCCAATTTCCAAGAAGAGCGTATAATCAAAAATGGGAAGAACACAATCCTTGGAAATGGCAAAGACATCATCAACAAGATGATTTTCAAAGAAGAAACCATCAACCATGGGAAGGTAACCAATCTTGGAAATGGAGAAGTCTTCATCAACAAAGTGACTTCTCAATGGGAAGATATCATCAACAATGGGAAAGACACAACCCATGGAAACGGCGTAATTGGTAAACCGTATCTCCCCATTTGTATATGCATTTTATTTTTAAATCTATGCATACTCTTAATTGTGTCTTAATTGCAAAATGAATCTTCAAGTATTTATTTTTAATATAGGTTTCTTATATATTTATGAGTTTAAATTTTTTTTAAAAAAGAGACCTTGCATGATTTTCTAAAACCCTTGAGCATTTTATTAGACTTATGTGGCTTATTATCTCTTATGAAATCTTATAGCATAAGCTCTTGTGATATCTCATAATACTTGCCTACACTTGTATTTTCTATGCATATGTTGTCTAAGAAATGTGTAGGATACATATTTCATACTCATTGGCTATTACGTCATCAAGGTTCTTAAACCATCGAGGTATGTCTACTCGTATTTCTCTTTAAACTCGATATTATATCTTTCAAGATATTTCATTTTGACCCCTTAAGTGCCCCTAATTGATTCTGCAAATATTTTCTTTTAAAAGGCACTACGTGTTTAGTCTCGATTTTATCGTTTATATGTTTTCCAAAACCCATATTTGTTGGATATAGTCCAAAATTATATTTTTGCAAAGTTTTAAAACTTTTGGGGTGAAAAATCGAATTTTGGAAAACTCTGGGAGAAAGAAAAATCACCTGGGACGGTCACAGCAGGGGCGACCGGTCGCCCTGCACCTCGACCGGTCGCCCCCTACCTCGACCGGTCGCCCAGGCCAAGTTTTCAGGTTTTAAACTCTCTGTCCTCGTTTCAAAACAGACGCAGCAATATTTTCTCAAACCCTATAGCAGCGTTTTTACCCCTTTTTTCTAAAATCTTCAATTCTTCATCATTTTTCACGATTCTTGTTGCTAATCTTCTTATTTTCACAAGAATCTTACATATATGGCACCTCCAAGAAATTCTACCGAACGAAATCCTCAAAAGAGGAGAAGGAGGCAAAGGGGTGAATCTTCTTCCAATCCCCAACAAGATGATATTCTACAAAGAGACCATCAAAATCGGCTTACGGAAGAGGAGATTGTCGAATTAAGAGCCGGGGTTTCAAAATCGAGCATTCATTGGGACTCTAGTAAGTTATCACTCCTCTACGAGCCTCCCTCTGTGAGCTAATAGATTTCGATTTTTAAATAAACTTGCGGAGGAACATTATGAGAATATTGGATTGAATGATAAGAAAATTGCGTGCACTCGTATGGTTCGTTTTCAAGCTTTTCATGATGAATTTCCGGATATTAGAGCTTACTTTGAAATTCAAGGATGGGTTTCACTTTGGGATAATCCGTGTTTGCACTATGATGACGAGCTTATAAAACTTTTCTATGCAAATATGTGGATTGTTGATGCTACGATAGATAATCCTTTGGAACTTCACATTTGTTAATGGTAGGCATTATTCATGGACATTGGCGATATTTGTGATCACTTTAACGTACCAAATGATGGAGTAGTCAATGTGAATTGCACCCATTGGGATGATAACATTTTCGGTGTATCACTAGATGATGTGAAAACCTTTTTAGGAGTATATCCCGTGACATACTCGGCAATGCCGCCAAATTATCGGATTATATCTATCATTTGCTCCTATTGTGTTTGTGGAAAGGAAGTAAAACTTCCAAGTAATCTCGAACTCTTTCTCACCTATAAGATTGTTCGAGGAGAAAGAGTAAATTATGGGGCAATTTTTGTATATTGCTTGTTGGAATCTAGAAAGCTTACCAAGAAGAAATATACCTTGGGAAATTTGATTTGCCGACTCTTATACTTATCGGGATACCCGAAAATGAAATGAATACCGAAATTCGTCACAATGATTTTGATAATGCCAACATTCTACAAATGGTAAGAATGCGACGACATTTACCACGGGTTCCTACCAAAGCCGCTAGGGGACGTGCCCGACATCAACAACAACCTCGGGATGATTTCTTTAATGACAATGAGGTTGAAAATATTGGAAGAGGTGAGTTTGACGAACAAGGAGATGATGTGAGGAATGAAGAGGAAAATGAAGAAGAAAATGTGGGAAATGAACAAGATATTAGGGAAGAAGAAAATGAGGAAGGAGATGAAGACGAGTTGGATGTTGAAGATCTAAATATCAAAGAGAGAATGGCCAAAGTGGAAAGAGAAACATTTAGAGATGTGGCCTCTCTTAGAAAAGAGCTCCGGTCGTGAAAAGGAAAATTCTAGTTTGAAGAAGTCAATTGGCAAATTGAAGAAATTCATCAAGGACCTCATACCCGGAACTTGCTTCTCTTCGGACGAAGATTGATATCCCCACCCCCTTTACTTTCTAGCATTTTCATTAATGATGTTTTGTATTTTGATGAATTTTTTGTAAAACTCATTTGTACTAATGATATTTGCTTGTTTTTCTTAAAGGGTTAAAATTGCAAGTTGATAATGACTTGTGAATGATCATGACTTTGATGGAGTATTTGATGGTAAAAATGCTCTAAAGCATTGTTTGATAATTGGTATGAAGTACTTGATGGTAAAAGTGCTTCTTTTATTGCTTTGTTCATTATGCTTAGTTGGACATGTTGGGACATTTGATACATGTATTGTTGAAAGCATGACTTATTACTTGTTGGATGCTCTAATTGTTGGCATTTGAAATGCCTTGATCATTCTTAGCTTATCTCAATTGGGTTGAACCCTTGAGAATCTACTTTGAGCTTGTTAATTGATGAACAAATTATTGCATATGGTGCATATGATCTTTTTGAGCTTTGAAATGAGGTTGATTGATGTTATGAAATTTTTTTGGCTTGAACCATTTACAAAGGTTATATACAACCTCTTCTATTTTTCACACACACAAGGTGTTTGTTAAAATGTCGCAATGAAACTTTCAACTTCTACATGATTCTCTTGCTTCAAAATGTCTTATAATCCTTTTGAAATCATGTTTTTAGCTTACTAATAAGCTTATGGATCTTTTATGTTTCAATTATCAAATTTTCCTTGAATTATTATGCCTTAATTGCTCAACGGCTATTAAACCGTTCCTTTGGCGCGCTTCAATATTATCGTATGGTGTTTTCACCATCCTAACATTCTTTTTGATGATTCCAAAGGGGGAGAAACAGGATATTGTAAACAGGATATTGGCTCATTAGCTCAAAGAAGCTAATAAAAGCTTGTCATAAAAGCTATAAGCTATGGCTCATAAAAGCCATAAGTTGTGATTTGTTCTCAGTCCAATTGTTGCTTGATGGACTTATATTATTGTTTAATGTTGTTTTGTGACAGGGGGAGCTTATAAGCTCTTGATCAAATCGTAAAAGCTAAAAGCTTTTACTTATGGATTATTGCTCTTACATTATTCTTGTTGTGCTTGTTGATAGGGGGAGCTTGTGCTTACTATTGAAAATATTTACTCCCTACTTGGTTGCGTTAATATTTTTGGAAATTTTGGTTGCTTCCAAACGGTCAAATGTTTTTACCGGAAAATCATTTCTAAATTGCTCTCTTAGTTTGTGTAAAAATTGTTTTGGTTTGTAATCATCAAAAAGGGGAGATTGTTTGATACATGTTTTTATCTTAATTTTGATGATTTTATTTTGTCACCAAAACAATGCTTTTAAAGGTTGTCCAAATACTCCTAAATGATTTAAAATGGTTTTAATATTTTCCTGAGTATTTCATCAAGTTTATTTTTGATAATAATGGACAACACTTTTAATGATTTTATATCAATGGATTTTTCACTCCTAAACAAGGTTCCTAAATGTTGTCTAAATACTCTCGATTGGTTTAAAATGTTTTTACTAAATTTTCGGAGTATTTCTTGGGTTTTATTTTCGACAAAAATTGGACAACATTTACTCTCGTGGTCGACCGGTCGCCCTATAGGGCAACCCGTGCACTGAAGATGTTTTTAGAAACAGAAAATGAGACGGAAGGAAAACAAGCGGTCGACCGGCCGCTCGGGTGTCGACCGGTCCGGCGACCGTCGCCAGTGCGGCCGGTACTGCAAGTGTGTTTGAAACAGAACTTTTAAACCTTGCAAAATCCATAAGGGGCACCGGTTGGGGTGATGGTCGACCGGTCGAGGTAGACGTCGACCGGTCGCCCTGTGTTATTTTGCTGTGTATTTTTTTCAACGTCTATTTCTGCGACCGGTCACCGTCGCCCGTGTATTGACAAAAAAATATGACCGTTTGACAAAGAAACACATTTCCTTAAATTGTGGGATTGATTTCTAACAGCTATATTCTTGATTTTAATTGTATTTTTCTGTAGATTTTCAATCCCCAAGAGGAGCCTATGCTTGATCAATCATCTCCTATAAATAGAGGAAGTTTTGGAGCAACCAAAACAACAATTGAGATACTACACAACAAGATACACTTCAAGCAAACACTTGGTCCTTCATTGTTTTATTTCTTGTTGTAATTTGCCTAGCTATTCACTTTCACATTCTTGAGGTCTAGGCTATTCTTGATTACACTTGCACTCAATTGTATTATTCATTATCGAGTTGTAATCTTGAATTTGTGGTCGCCATTCAAACACAAGATATCCTTGTGAGTGTTCTTGTGGTAAGAACACACTTGGGTGATCTAGGTGTTAGGTGTGAGAAGATTGTGGTAATCTTCTTATTGAGGTGTTGAAGAATTTGGTATTCTTCAAGGTTGAAGATTGTGGTAATCTTCACAAGGTGCCGTTGAAGGAAGATTGTGGTAATCTTCAAAGGAGATTGTGGTAATCTCCAAAGGTGGTGTTGAAGAAGAGTGTGGTGCTCTTCAAGGTGTTGTAAGTTGAATTTGTATTAATTTTGGTAATTAATAAAATTCTTTTTCTTTTCAAATCCATCCCTGATATCTTTGGGGTGGTAGAGGATTAGGCCCTAGGTGGGTTGAACCTCTTTAAATCGACGTGTGTTGTTTATATTCCGCACCTTTATTATTATACTTGAGCATTCGGTTTTAAAAAGAGGGCGAAATCGAAAAGATGGAGATAATCTATTCACCCCCCCCTCTAGATTATCGTAGCCGCTTGGACTTACATTAACACTAGATTTACCTGAGTTCACGTGGCTTGATTAACTGGAAAATAGGACTGGACCTAAACGGGCCCTCCTTCTAGCACCAATTTGTTGACGTGCATTTTGGTCAACAAGCAAAAATATATGGAAATGTAATACGTGGAAACGGGAATAGACTTTAACTCAGGGTTAATTCTGCCTTTTTATATAAAGACCGAGTTGAAAGCTTCTGGTCGGTTTTCTCTTACAGTTGTAGTTTTACAAGCGTTTTTCTCCAGTATTTCTCTCTTGTCCTTTTCCTCATAAATGAGGCCCTATTTATACCCATCTCATTAGTGGGTTTTTAATAACCACTATTATACTTAACACTAAAATAATTTCAAAGGGACACTTGTCTTTCCCTAAGCGCGCATGCTGGCCAAGTGTTTGCCACTTGTCGACTCATCTGATTGTTATGCTGACAAGTGTCAGCTTACTGGTGTTAATGGTGCATTTAACCTTCCTTAACTGGATAGTTATCCTTTAAATTTCCCGCCATAAATTTCCTGCCATGGTCGGGCTCGGAGGGAGCCGAGCCCAACTCGTGCCACATCATCATTGCTGATGTCATCAGGTCGGCCGCTGACGTTACCGGCTCGGTCCGCGTTGTCCTGTGGGTCCCACATACACATGTGCTAAATGGCCACGTGGACTAATTTGCTTCCAGCTCGGCTCGGGTGTCATCAATATCCATTTTCTGAGAAAAAGGGGATGAAAAGATGTTTTTGAAAATTAGGAGAAAATGTAGTGTGTAAATGTTTGTAAATGTTTTATAACAACAATTTTATTGAGTAAATGTTTGAGTTGTATTTTCTCATCACATCTTTCTATGAAAATTATTTTATTTGCAAGTTTTTTAAAGTAATAAACAAATTGTTGTAATAATTAAATTATATAGTAATGGGTAATATGAAAAAATTAATAAATTTTCTGCATGCACCTCCTCATAAAGAAAATTAATATTATAATTTCCTTTCAGTTTCCTAATATATATATATGAGAAAAACAGAAATTACAGCCAATGACAGTTTCAGAGAGCCATGAGATGGGAAAAAGTAGGATAGGACAATGGTTTAACTTAAGTTGATGGCCAACCTTTCCGTCAGTTTTGATGGTCAGGAAGACATGAAATGCAATAAATTAGTTAAATAAAATGAAATTTTCACTGTCTCTAATCCAACACAAAGATAAAACTTATAAGCAAAACTTATTATAAGCATGTGATTACTTCTAACCATAAAATATAATATTTGTGACTTTTCTAACCATAAAGTATTAATTACCAATGTAATTATATCTCACCACTAGTTACTTGACTATTTTAATGGTAAAGACTATTTATGTATAGGTAGGGTTGCAAATGAACCAAGCCGCTCGCGAGCTATTCGGAACTCGATTCGATAAAAGCTCGTTCGAGTTCGTTTAATGAGGCTCGTTAAAATAAACGGACCAAACTCAAACTTAGAGATATTCGGTTTGTTAGCTCGTGAACAGACTCGTTAGTAAGCTCGTGAATAGGTTCGATAGTAAGCTCGTATAAGTTAAACCAATAATTTTGACTTTAATTTTAATTTTTCATATTTTTATTTATGATAATATAAAAATATTTCAATAAATTTATTTGTTTGAATAAAATTATAAGCTTTAATAAATATATTAAGCATTTTAGATATATATAATTTTATTTTTATGATAAGTTGAAGAATAATTTAATTTATAATTAATATTTAGTAAGCTCGTTTAGGCTCGATTAAGCTCGATAAAGTTCGTGAGCCATCGATATGTTCGATAAATTCAGGCTCGAGTTCGACTCGATAATAAACGAGCCAAACTCAAACACTCAAAAGCTCGGCTCGGTTCAGTTCGATTGCAGCCCTATGTATAGGATATAAACAAATCAAGTAGAGTCAAACACGTTAAAATTTAGTTTTATGTGAATTTTTCCGAGCTTGAAAAATTATGTTTGAAAGTTGAAACTTAGTTTGATTATTAGTTAAAAATTGAGTTTTAATTAAATCAAACACGAATTGAATTCGAATAACTTGATATTTGATGTGGATTGTTGGGTAGTTTGTTTTTAGTAATTATTCTTCAAATATTTAATTATAATATTTTTCAAATAATTAGTCCTCAATTAGTAATTATTGGGCTAATTTATAATTATATGGAATTATTGGCGCATGAGGCCCAAGTTGCAATACTAAGCCTATGATGTCCAAAGTCCCAGGTGCAAATAAACATTCTTCAATTCGTGTTGTAGGTCAGTATCCAAAGTCCCAGATGCGAATAACATTCTTCTATTCGTGTTGTTGCAGGTCAGTTCTGTTACGAGGAGTACCTTAACTATTAGAGTTGCCTTTACACTTGGACCAATTACCTTAGCATGAGTGATTTACACTTTTTGGTAGCATCAATACCTTTTTCATACATTTTATCTTTTCATCAATTAATCGACTCGAGCTCGAACCAAATTTCAAATCATATCAATGGAAAAATATGTTCGACCTTACACAGCTCAATTCAAGTTTTTAATGGTTAATTTCAAATAACAAAAAATAGTTTGATTTGTTTTTCATTTCTACTCTATACATCCTAATATCGTATTCAAGTTTGTTAAAAAATATCAATATCTAGCCATGAATTAGTTACTAAGCTAGGTCAATATCAATGAAAATGTCCAACAATATTAGTGGGTCTGATATATGGTTGTATCGTAATTGAGAATTCAATAATTTAATTAATTTATTGGCTCCTACTGTATCTCTTCTCGCCTGTTCAAACTTCAAACTAATAAGGCTTGACATTGCCTATTAGTGGCGTGTCACATTTTATTTGTTGTAGACATAATTCCTCTCCAATTGCCACTTACTTCCCCAATATCATTTATGTGGTGGTTCATTTTTTATTTTATTTTTTTTATTTTTCTTCTAATAATGAAATAGAAGCAATTAAAAATACAAGAAAAAATGTCCGCTTTAATCGATAGCACGGTCTTTATTTAAACAATATGCATAATAAAAATAAATAAATATTCAACTTCTAATAGAATCTGAATTCAAAATCTATGTACCAACAAATTTACATTTTGATAGTTAAAGTATTATAAACTTTGAGAAAACTTTGGTCCCATTAGACTTACCCCCAATGATTTTAGTCCTGTGTCTTGAAAATAGTCCCGTAAGAATTTTCTCGTCTCACTTTTGGTCCCACCGTTAAAAAATTAACAGTCAACCAGTCAAGTCCGTTAGTTGGGTCTTTTTGGAGGGAAATGAACCAACTTGGCCTCATTTTGGAGGGAAATGAAGGTCTTTCAACAACCATAAAATCCCTCACTCTCTTCACATATTCAACATCTGCTCCTCACTAAAATTTTCGAAAAAATCAAGAAAAAAATTTCAAGATGAGTTCTAGCTCCTCCTCAACACAATCTAGAGTCTTGTGTGATTGTGGTAATTTTGCTCGGTTGTGGACTTCGTGGACGCCGGAAAATCCGGGAAGAAGATTTCTGTGTTGTGCCAATTCTCTTAATGGTAATGGTTGTGGGTTTTTTGAGTGGGTAGATATGGATGTGTGTGCAAGATCCAAGTTGATAATTCCTGGTTTGTTGCGTAAAATAAATAAATTGGAAGCTGAAATTGTCGAGTTTCAAAAAATAGAGGTTGAATTGAAGAAGATGGCTGAAGAAATTTCACATTTAAGGAGAAGGAAAAATATTTTTCTGGCTTTACTTGTAGTTTCTTGATTTCCTTTTTTGCTTAAGTTGGTTATGTAATGATTCATGTGAACCCAAGAAGGTGCAGTGCCTCAATTTCTGTTATGTAATGATTCAAGTTAATCAAGAAAGTGCACTGCCTCATTTTCATTTTATGATATTATGCATTTTGATATCATTAAAGCAAACTTCCAGCCAATTGCAATGAACATATTAAAGCAAGTAAACATAAAAAAAAAACCAACATGAAAGCAAATTTCAGCCAACTGGATTGAACATTAAAGCAAATTCAAGTTCATAAAGTTTGCCTAAACATATTATAGCGCACCCAGTCAAGCTTTACATTTAAATTCTTAACTGCAACTAAACATAACAAAATACCATAGTTAAATGCTTAATTGCAAAAAGCCAGAGTGCACAATTTAGAGTACCAAAAAAAAGACTTTAAAAATGGTTAGAATCAAAAGGCCAGAGTGCACCCAGTCAACACATTTATCAATTTTTCTACTTCAATGCTTGTGATGCCGCAGACGAGCTTGATATGGTAACAAATTTTTTGCCATTTGAATTTCTTGTTTTTATTTTTCGCATTTTCTTTTTGCGTAGACTAGGCGGCCTTGGGCCTTTTAATGTAACAGGCTCTGGTCCCCCAATGTAAATATTTTGTTTAGTAAATGGAACTCCCTTTGGTCACTCGTGCGTGCATTTACATTTTCAAATTTTGCTAAGTATTGTGCTCGTCTTTCTTTTTTGTTGTATGGCTTCTGCTCTGCTTGCCTCTTTTTATTTTTCCAAGTATAGGGCTCGGTTTTCAGTGCTCAAGTGGCACAAGTAGTGGGCTTCAACTGCCTGAATTTATTTGTCAAGTTTTATGCTCGAAACTTAAGCCGAGTCTTTATTTTGGGTAGGCTCGCCGTTTGGGCGAGCTTCCCTTTATTTAGACGTGCAAGGGACGTACTTGAGACTAGCAGTCGGCGCTCGGCACTTGGCCGAGATGATCGAAACGGCACTCGGATCTTGGCCGAGGCGAATGAGACGGCGCTCGGCATTTGGCCGAGGCGAATAAAAATTGCCCCCTTTTTGAGAGCTCACAGAATATCAGGTGAAAGGATAAGTCTTTAGAATTGTATCTGAATCACAAACTGCGTACTTTATTGATAGTACCTCTTAAGATATGATACATTCCATGGATGTGCAAACGTTTCCCCACTCAAGTACTCAAGCTCGTACGCCCCATTCGACTTGACCTTGCTGACCCGGAATGATCCTTCCTAGGTTGGTTTCAACGGGCTGGGTCCAACCCCAGTCACTCCTTTTAGAACGAAGTCGCCGACCCGGAACCTTCTTTCCTTTACTTTTGAATTGTAGTACCTTTCACTCTTTTGTTTGTATACGGCGTTTCTTATCTCGGCACTGCATCTTTTCTCCTCCAGTAGGTCCAACTCGGCTCGGAGCGCGGCCTCATTGTTTTCTTCGGAGAAATTTGCAAATCTAAAAGTAGGGGCTCCAATTTCGATAGGGATGACAACCTCAGCTCCGTAGGCCAAAGAGAAGGGCGTCTCCCCCGTGGCTGCTCGGTGCGTTGTTCTATACGACCACAATACGCCGGGTAGCTCCTCGGGCCAATTACCTTTAGATTCTTCAAGCGTTGCCTTCAGGGTGTACTTGAGTATCTTATTCATCGCTTCGACTTGCCCGTTGGATTGGGGGTGATACGAGGTCGAAAAATGATTTTTAATGTGGAATCCTTCGCAAAAATTTTGAAACCTCCAGTTGTCGAATTGCTTCCCATTACCTGTAACGATCGAGTATGGTATCCCAAACCTACAGAAGATGGACTTCCACACAAATTTAACAATCTTTTTTTTATCTATCTTCGCCAGGGGTTCCGCTTCGGCCCATTTTGTAAAATAATCTACCGCCACAATGGCATATTTCACGCCCCATTTGCCAGTGGGGAGTGGTCCAATGAGGTCCATTCCCCATTTGGCAAATGGCCACGGACTGAATATGGAAGTAAGTTGTTCAGGGTGGTACTTAACTTGTGGCGCAAATCTTTGACATCTTTCACATTTTTTGACAAGGTCGGTCGCATCCTTTTTCAGGGACGGCCAGTAGTACCCTTGTCGTATCAACTTATAAGCCTACGTTTGGCCCCCGGCGTGATTCTCGTATATACCCTCATGTACCTCTCGGAGCGCATAGTCTGCATCTGTTTCTGACAGGCATCGAAGGAGCGGGACGGAATATCCACGCTTGTATAGGACACCGTCCACTAACGTGAATCGAGAGGCCTGAGTTCGCAAATGTTCTAGCCTCGCCTTGTCTTTTCTGGATTCCTTTTTCTAAATCTTTGGATGATTGGGGTCATCCAGTCAACTCGATCCGCTTCATTAGCATGTATCTTCTGTGCATTGAGTGACGGGGCGGACAACTGAGTGATGGTTACATCCGCAATCGCGTCGGTCCCCGGGCTGGAGGCCAACCGAGCTAAGGCATCTACCTGCATGTTTTCAGTTCGGGGAACATGCAAGACTTCTGCTTTGAAGTGCGAAAGTTTTTTTTTGACCAAGTCCAAATATCGGGCAATTTTTTGTTCTTTTGCCTCGTATTCGCCATTGATCTGATGGACCACCAGCTGCGAATCGCTGTGTACCAACAAACGTTTCAGGCCCATCGATGCTGCCATTTCTAGTCCTGCCAGGAGCGCCTCGTATTCAACTTCGTTGTTCGTGGCTGGGAATTAAAACCGCACGGCCGAGCAGTAGCACACGAGCTTTGGATCGATTATAACGATCCTGCCCCCTGCTCGGCCTGCGGTGGAAGAGCCATTGACGAACAACTTCCACTCTTGATCTTCAACCACCTCAAGCTGGATGGAAAGTGTGAACTCGGCTACGAAGTCAGCCAGCGCCTGTCCTTTAATTGCCGTGCGTGGCTCGTATAAAATGTCGAACTGGCTGAGCTCGACAGCCCATTTAATCATCGACCAAGTGTCCCGGTGCAGGACTTGTTTGAGTGGGTAGTTGGTCAGTACCACGATCTTGTGCTCCAAAAAGTACGGACGGGGCTTTCGGGCTGAGATGACTAATGAGTAGGCCAGCTTCTCCATGGGCGGATATCGAAGTTCGGCGCCGTGCAACGCTTGGCTTGTGTAATAGATTGGGTGTTGAATGGAGTTGTCCAATCTAATGAGCACCGAGCTGACAGCGTACTCGGAGACCGCGAGGTATAAATACAAGTCTTCCCCCCGGCTTGTGTTTGTTCGGTCCACTCAAAATTCTTATTTTTCTTTATGATTTCAGAAAAGGGTTTACATCTGTCCGTGGACCGTGAAACGAATCGGTTTAAGGCGGCTAGTCGGCCTGTTAGACTTTGTACTCTTTTGACGGAATTGGGGGGTTCATGATCAATTATGGCTTTTATTTTATCTGGGTTGGCTTCGATTCCTCTTTGGCTAACCATATAACCCAAAAATTTACCCAAGCCGACCCCAAAGGTGCACTTTTTTGGGTTTAACATCATTTTATACTCCCGCAAAATGGCAAACATTTTATTAAGATCATTAAGATGATCAGATATATACAAGGATTTCACCAACATATCATCCACGTAAACCTCCATGGTATGACCTATCAACTCCTCAAATATTTTATTAACTAACCTTTGGTATGTCGCCCGACGTTCTTCAATCCAAACGGCATCATCTTGTAGCAGTACACGCCACGAGCAGAGAAAAATGACGTATTCTCCTCGTCATCCGGATGCATCCAATTTGATTATAGCCGAGTATGCATCCATAAAACTCATAAGCTCATGTCCTACCGTGGCATCTACCATATAATCGATGTTAGGCAAAGGATAGATGTCCTTGGGGCATGCCTTGTTGAGGTCGGTGAAGTCCACATTAAGGCTCCATTGGCCGTTGCTTTTCTTTACTAATATAGGGTTGGCCACCCATCGAGGTAAAGGGCCTCCCAGGTGAACTGGTTATCGAGCAATTTATTGACCTCGGCCTCGGGCGACACTGCTGTCGGGCGAGCTTGCGTCTTTTCTGGATTACCGGTCGGAATGTAAGGTCTATGTTGAGACGATGGCAAGCATGTTTGGAATCGATTCCTTGCATGTCAGAGTGTGTCCATGCAAATACATCAAGGTTATTTCCGAGGAATTCGATCAATTCTGACCGGAATGGCTCTTGGAGGTCGTGGCCAATACGTAATTGGCGTCCCCCATGTTGCTTGTCGACGTCGACTGTGTCGACCTGTTCCACTAGTTCCGCATGTTTTCTTTTTTTACTCTGCCCCTCTTTTTTCCACAAGGGCAGCTCGTCCTCAACCGCCGGCTTGTTCTCCATCTCCACCTCAATCATTGGTTTTTCTCCATCCTCAACTATTAGTTCTTTTCCAGGTCGTCTACCTGGATTAATTTCCGAAACAATCATCTCCTCCCGCTCGGGCTCGCCTTTTTCCCCCGGGTCATCCTTTGCTATTCCACCGGTTTCCCCTCTTTCTACCACGTTAATCTCCGCAGGTCGGAGCTTGAGAGAGCACTCCCGCGATTTCCTTTGATTCCCTTTGTGGATGGCTTCCCCATCCAGGGTTGGAAATTTCACACAAAAATTGTATATTGAAGCGGCTGCTTTTAAGTGATAAAGTAGCGGCCTTCCAATAATCGCGTTATACTCAGAATCAGCGTTGATAATTTTGAACGTGGTAATGACGGTCCGCTTGTGAAATCACTGTCCCATTTGGATGGGCAGGTCAACCTCCCCGAGGGGGATGATCCTTCCTCAACCAAAACCCAAAATGTTATCATTACATGGACGAATGTAGTTGTCGTCCACGTTCAATCTCCTGAAAGCTCGGACATAAATAACTGACGAATAGCTCTCTGAGTCAATTAAAATCCTGTGGACCGGGATGCCTAGAATAGGTGCCGTGATGACCAGGGGGTCGGAATGAGGGTCTGGTAGGCATCTACATCCGAGAAGACAAAGCGACCCGTCGGTTGGCCTTCTCTAATTTCTGCCACCCGAACCTGTCTCTCTGCATGGGCGGCTTGTCTGACATATGCCTTCCTTTTCCGGTTCGAGCGGCTATCTTCAGCTGCATTGGTGTTGATTCTATTAATGTCAGACATCATCAGAATCTCCCTACATTGGTTCTCGTTCGGCGGCAACGGTAGGTGAGCTGGATTCGCCAATCGCTCTGGATTTACACCCGGAGTGAGTGCTGGTGGTGGCGGTAACTCGTGGACATAACTTTTCAGGCTGCCCCTCTGAACGATGCGCATTATTTCCCTGATGAGGTCTCGGCACTCATCCGTGTCATGGCCTATCGACTTGTGATAGGCGCAGTATCTGTGTGCATCCAATTTTGCGGGGTCCACTCTCAAAGGCCGAGCCGATGGCAATAAATTAAGACCATGTATTTCGTTCCATATCGCTGAAGGAGTGTGGATTAGAGCACTCCTTAGCGCGGCAACCTCAGCCCGTACATCCTGTCGTGTCTTATATCCAGTGGTCGGGTTCTCCGAAAAAGGCCTAAAACCCGACCCCGACCCTAAAACGAGCTCCTTCTTTCCATCTTTCTTCACACCCCCTGCCTTCTGCTCGGGGCGTTGACTGGCCATGGCTTCTTCCGCAGAGATATGGCGCTCCACGCGGATAAGAAATTCCTGGTACGAGGTCGCGCCCGACTCATGGATAGAATAGTTGAACCATGTTTCGGGTGTGAGGCCGGCTATGGCCGCGATCAAAATAACATCATCCAAGACCGGCTCCATCTCTCGGACCTGCTTATTAAACCGAGCTATATAACTTTTTAAAGGCTCATCTTTTCCCTACTTAATATTTACAAGGGAATCTTTCGGTGCAGCTCGGACTTTGGAAGTAAGAAAATGTGTTGTAAACGCGGGGGCCAGATCGCCCCAAGATCGGATGGACCCTTGCGGCAGGGTCCGAAACCAACGGTGGGCTCGGTCGCCCAGCGTTAACGAAAATACCCTGCATAGGATTGCGTTGCTAGGGCTGTATAGCTCCATCCACGCCAAGTACTTGTGGATGTGTGTCGTTGGTGGTAGAGGAATTTTTAGCTTTGGTGGTAGAGGAGTTGATAGAATCTTTGGAAGCAAAAGTGATACAACAGAGGGCCGATCGTTACCTAATGCGGCCTTTGACACGGCCTTCTTCAGGACCATCCTCCAACTCGTTTAAACGACGGCGAAGACACATAATCTCCGCTTCGTTCCTCCGCAGGCTAGGCCCCAGGTCAGTTGGCCCTTTTCGGCTCCTTCTCATCCTAGGAAGCGAGCCTAGAACTTATCGATCGGGTGGGGCGAAGAGGATCAACCCCGGTGACACCGCAAACACCGAGCGGTGCGGCGGTGGCGTGCGGGCTCGGTTGTGACTCGCCCACGATTTTGTTCTCTCGTCGTCGCGTGGTGGTCGTCTTCTATCACGGCGACCACGCTTTTCATTACGGAATCGCCTTGCCTTCATCTCGAGGAGACGCAGGGACTTGAGGATTAACATTAACATTAACATTTACTGGGGGGTTAAGTGGGTGAGTATTTACAGGAGGCGCAAGCGTTTGGGAGATGAGTTGGTTCATTTGTTGGACAAAAGTGGGATTTGCGATAAGTTGAGCAAAATGAAACATCGCGCTCCCTGCTTCAGTCGGGGGCACGTTCTGGCCATTGGTAGTTTGGCCAGTTTGATTATTTAGAGGTGGATCTTCGGCTACACGATCGTTTCGAGACAACTGACTCATTTTGTCCTTTTCGAGGGAGTTAACACTAGATTTACCTGAGTTCACGTGGCTTGATTAACTGGAAAATAGGACTGGACCTAAACGGGCCCTCCTTCTAGCACCAATTTGTTGACGTGCGTTTTGGTCAACAAGCAAAAATATATGGAAATGTAATACGTGGAAACGGGAATAGACTTTAATTCGGGGTTAATTCTCGCTTTTTATATAAAGACCGAAATAAAGCTTCGTCGGTTTTCTCTTCTGATTGTAGTTTTACAAGCGTTTTTCTCGATTTTTCTCTCTTGTCCTTTTCCTCATAAATGAGGCCCTATTTATACCCATCTCATTAGTGGGTTTTTAATAACCACTATTATACTTAACACTAAAATAATTTCAAAGGAACACTTGTCTTTCCCTAAACGCGCATCTTTGGCCAAGTGTTTGCCACTTGTCGACTCATCTCGATTGTTATCTTTGACAAGTGTCGACCATGCTAATGGTGCATTTAACCTTCCTTAATCGGATAGTTATCCTTTAAATTTCCCGCCATAAATTTCTGCCATGGTCGGGCTCGGAGGAGCCGAGCCCAACTCGCGCCACATCATCATTATTCGATGTCATCGTCGGCCGACGTTACGCGCCGGTCCGCGTTGTCCTGTGGGTCCCACATACACATGTGCTAAATGGCCACGTGGACTAATTTGCTTCCAGCTCGGCTCGGGTGTCATCAATATCCACTTTCTGAGAAAAATGGGATGAAAAGATGTTTTTGAAAATTAGGAGAAAATGTAGTGTGTATTTGTTTGTAAATGTTTTATAACAACAATTTTATTGAGTAAATGTTTGAGTTGTATTTTCTCATCACATCTTTCTATGAAAATTATTTTATTTGCAAGTTTTTTAAAGTAATAAACAAATTGTTGTAATAATTAAATTATATAGTAATGGGTAATATGAAAAAATTAATAAATTATCTGCATGCACCTCCTCATAAAGAAAATTAATATTATAATTTCCTTTCAGTTTCCTAATATATATATATATATGAGAAAAACAGAAATTACAGCCAATGACAGTTTCAGAGAGCCATGAGATGGGAAAAAGTAGGATAGGACAATGGTTTAACTTAAGTTGATGGCCAACCTTTCCGTCAGTTTTGATGGACAGGAAGACATGAAATGCAATAAATTAGTTAAATAAAATGAAATTTTCACTGTCTCTAATCCAACACAAAGATAAAACTTATAAGCAAAACTTAATATAAGCATGTGATTACTTCTAACCATATAATATAATATTTGTGACTTTTCTAACCATAAAGTATTAATTACCAATGTAATTATTTCTCACCACTAGTTACTTGACTATTTTAATGGTAAAGACTATTTATGTATAGGTAGGGTTGCAAATGAACCAAGCCGCTCGTGAGCTATTCGGAACTCGATTCGATAAAAGCTCGTTCGAGTTCGTTTAATGAGGCTCGTTAAAATAAACGGACCAAACTCAAACTTAGAGATATTCGGTTTGTTAGCTCGTGAACAGACTCGTTAGTAAGCTCGTGAATAGGTTCGATAGTAAGCTCGTATAAGTTAAACTAATAATTTTGACTTTAATTTTAATTTTTCATATTTTTACTTATGATAATATAAAAATATTTCAATAAATTTATTTGTTTGAATAAAATTATAAGCTTTAATAAATATATTAAGCATTTTAGATATATATAATTTTATTTTTATAATAAATTGAAGAATAATTTAATTTATAATTAATATTTAGTAAGCTCGTTTAGGCTCGATTAAGCTCGATAAAGTTCGTGAGCCATCGATATGTTCGATAAATTCAGGCTCGAGTTCGACTCGATAATAAACAAGCCAAACTCAAACACTCAAAAGCTCGGCTCGGTTCAGTTCGATTGTAGCCCTATGTATAGGATATAAACAAATCAAGTAGAGTCAAACACATTAAAATTTAGTTTTATGTGAATTTTTCCGAGCTTGAAAAATTATGTTTGAAAGTTGAAACTTAGTTTGATTATTAGTTAAAAATTGAGTTTTAATTAAATCAAACACGAATTGAATTCGAATAACTTGATATTTGATGTGGATTGTTGGGTAGTTTGTTTTTAGTAATTATTCTTAAAGTATTTAATTATAATATTTTTCAAATAATTAGTCCTCAATTAGTAATTATTGGGCTAATTTATAATTATATGGAATTATTGGCGCATGAGGCCCAAGTTGCAATACTAAGCCTATGATGTCCAAAGTCCCAGGTGCAAATAAACATTCTTCAATTCGTGTTGTAGGTCAGTATCCAAAGTCCCAGATGCGAATAACATTCTTCTATTCGTGTTGTTGCAGGTCAGTTCTGTTACGAGGAGTACCTTAACTATTAGAGTTGCCTTTACACTTGGACCAATTACCTTAGCATGAGTGATTTACACTTTTTGGTAGCATCAATACCTTTTTCATACATTTTATCTTTTCATCAATTAATCGACTCGAGCTCGAACCAAATTTCAAATCATATCAATGGAAAAATATGTTCGACCTTACACAGCTCAATTCAAGTTTTTAATGGTTAATTTCAAATAACAAAAAATAGTTTGATTTGTTTTTCATTCCTACTCTATACATCCTAATATCGTATTCAAGTTTGTTAAAAAATATCAATATCTAGCCATGAATTAGTTACTAAGCTAGGTCAATATCAATGAAAATGTCCAACAATATTAGTGGGTCTGATATATGGTTGTATCGTAATTGAGAATTCAATAATTTAATTAATTTATTGGCTCCTACTGTATCTCTTCTCGCCTGTTCAAACTTCAAACTAATAAGGCTTGACATGGCCTATTAGTGGCGTGTCACATTTTATTTGTTGTAGACATAATTCCTCTCCAATTGCCACTTACTTCCCCAATATCATTTATGTGGTGGTTCATTTTTTATTTTATTTTTTTCATTTTTCTTCTAATAATGAAATAGAAGCAATTAAAAATACAAGAAAAAATGTCCGCTTTAATCGATAGCACGGTCTTTATTTAAACAATATGCATAATAAAAATAAATAAATATTCAACTTCTAATAGAATCTGAATTCAAAATCTATGTACCAACAGATTTACATTTTGATCGTTAAAGTATTATAAACTTTGAGAAAAATTTGGTCCCATTAGACTTACCCCCGATGATTTTAGTCCTATGTCTTGAAAATAGTCCCGTAAGAATTTTCTCGTCTCACTTTTGGTCCCACCGTTAAAAAATTAACAGTCAACCAGTCAAATCCGTTAGTTGGGTCTTTTTGGAGGGAAATGAACCAACTTGGACTCATTTTGGAGGGAAATGAAGGTCTTTCAACAACCATAAAATCCCTCACTCTCTTCACATATTCAACATCTGCTCCTCACTAAAATTTTCGAAAAAATCAAGAAAAAAATTTCAAGATGAGTTCTAGCTCCTCCTCAACACAATCTAGAGTCTTGTGTGATTGTGGAAGAGCTCCGGGCCAAAGTCACAGAGTTGGAAAAGGCAGTTGCTGCTCATGCAGGGCATTTGGAGAGGCGCACAGCTGAAGTCCGCAGAGAGGCAGAGGAAACCTCCCGAAAATAGGTTGAAGAGGCCCGGGTGGAGGTCGTCCGGGCTTATAAAGACTCGGAAGAATACGCCTTCATGCTGACCTGCGGACATGCAACCAGCATCGGGGAGATCCTTCAAGACCTTAAGGCTGGCAAGACCGTGGCTGAGCTCGAGACGGAGCTTGCCCAGCTGGACGCTGACCTTGATGCCATCCGCCCTCGCTTTTTGGAGGCCGCCGGCGGCCAAGATGCCCCTCCTCCAGAAGAAGAAATGGCTTCAAGTGAGCCTGTTGAGATCCCTCCTCCTACAGGGGCCTGATCCGTTTGCCATTTGAATTTCTTGTTTTTATCTTTCGCATTTTCTTTTTGCGTAGACAAGGCGGCCTTGGGCCTTTTAATGAAACGGGCTCTGGTCCCCCAATGTAAATATTTTGTTTAGTAAATGGAACTCCCTTTGGTCACTCGTGCGTGCATTTACATTTTCAAATTTTGCTAGTATTATGCTCGTCTTTCTTTTTTGTTGTATGGCTTCTGCTCTGCTTGCCTCTTTTTATTTTTCCAAGTATAGGGCTCGATTTTCAGTGCTCAAGTGGCACAAGTAGTGGGCTTCAACTGCCTGAATTTATTTGCCAAGTTTTATGCTCGAAACTTAAGCCGAGTCTTTATTTTGGGTAGGCTCGCCTTTTGGGCGAGCTTTCCTTTATTTAGACGTGCAAGGAACGTACCCGAGACGAGTAGTCGGCACTCGGCACTTGGCCGAGACGATCGAAACGGCGCTCGGATCTTGGCCGAGGCGAATGAGACGGCGCTCGGCACTTGGCCGAGGCGAATAAAAATTGCCCCCTTTTTGAGAGCTCACAGAATATCAGGTGAAAGGATAAGTCTTTAGATTTGTATCTGAATCACAAACTGCGTACTTTATTGATAGTACCTCTTAAGATATGATACATTCCATGGATGTGCAAACGTTTCCCCACTCAAGTACTCAAGCTCGTACGCCACATTCGACATGGCCTTGCTGACCCGGAATGGTCATTCCTAGGTTGGTTTCAACGGGCTGGGTCCAACCCCAGTCACTCTTTTTAGAACGAAGTCGCGACCCGGAACCTTCTTTCCTTTACTTTTGAATTGTAGTACCTTTCGCTCTTTTGTTTGTATACGGTGTTTCTTATCTCGGCACTGCATCTTTTCTCCTCCAGTAGGTCCAACTCGGCTCGGAGCGCGGCCTCATTGTTTTCTTCGGAGAAATTTGCAAATCTAAAAGTAGAGGCTCCGATTTCGATAGGGATGACAACCTCAGCTCCGTAGGCCAAAGAGAAGGGCGTCTCCCCCGTGGCTGCTCGGTGCGTTGTTCTATACGACCACAATACGCAGGGTAGCTCCTCGGGCCAATTACTTTAGATTCTTCAAGCCTTGCCTTCAGGGTGTACTTGAGTATCTTATTCATCACTTCGACTTGCCCGTTGGATTGGGGGTGATACGAGGTCGAAAAATGATTTTTAATGTGGAATCCTTCGCAAAAATTTTGAAACCTCCGGTTGTCGAATTGCTTCCCATTATCTGTAACGATCGAGTATGGTATCCCAAACCTACAGATGATGGACTTCCACACAAATTTAACAATCTTTTCTTCATCTATCTTCGCCAGGGGTTCCGCTTCGGCCCATTTTGTAAAATAATCTACCGCCACAATGGCATATTTCACGCCCCATTTGCCAGTGGGGAGTGGTCCAATGAGGTCCATTCCCCATTTGGCAAATGGCCACGGACTGAATATGGAAGTAAGTTGTTCAGGGTGGTACCTAACTTGTGGCGCAAATCTTTGACATCTTTCACATTTTTTGACAAGGTCGGTCGCATCCTTTTTCAGGGACGGCCAGTAGTACCCTTGCCGTATCAACTTATAAGCCTACGTTTGGCCCCCGGTGTGATTCTCGTATATACCCTCATGTACCTCTCGGAGCGCATAGTCTGCATCTGTTTCCGACAGGCATCGAAGTAGCGGGACGGAATATCTACGCTTGTATAGGACACCATCCACCAACGTGGATCGAGCGGCCTGAGTTCGCAACGTTCTAGCCTCAGTCTTGTCTTCCGGCTGGATTCTTTTTTCTAAATATTGGATGATTGGGGTCATCCAGGTCAACTCGGTCGCTTCATTAGCATGTATCTTCTGTGCATTGAGTGACGGGGCGGACAGCTGAGTGATGGTTACATCCGCAATCGCGTCGGTCCCCGGGCTGGAGGCCAACCGAGCTAAGGCATCTGCCTGCATGTTTTCAGTTCGGGGAACATGCAAGACTTCTGCTTTGAAGTGCGAAAGTTTTTTTTTGACCATGTCCAAATATCGGGCAATTTTTTGTTCTTTTGCCTCGTATTCGCCATTGATCTGATGGACCACCAGCTGCGAATCGCTGTGTACCAACAAACGTTTCAGGCCCATCGATGCTGCCATTTCTAGTCCTGCCAGGAGCGCCTCGTATTCAACTTCGTTGTTCGTGGCTGGGAATTAAAACCGCACGGCCGCAGTAGCACACGAGCTTTGGATCGATTATAATGATCCTGCCCCCTGCTCGGCCTGCGGTGGAAGAGCCATCGACGAACAACTTCCACTCTTGATCTTCAACTACCTCAAGCTGGATGGAAAGTGTGAACTCGGCTACGAAGTCAGCCAGCGCCTGTCCTTTAATTGCCGTGCGTGGCTCGTATAAAATGTCGAACTGGCTGAGCTCGACAGCCCATTTAATCATCTGACCTGAAGTGTCTGGTCGGTGCAGGACTTGTTTGAGTGGGTAGTTGGTCAGTACCACGATCTTGTGCTCCAAAAAGTACGGATGGAGCTTTCGGGCTGAGATGACTAATGAGTAGGCCAGCTTCTCCATGGGCGGATATCGAAGTTCGTCGTCGTGCAACGCTTGGCTTGTGTAATAGATTGGGTGTTGAATGGAGTTGTCCAATCTAATGAGCACCGAGCTGACAGCGTACTCGGAGACCGCGAGGTATAAATACAAGTCTTCCCCCCGGGTCGATTTTTGTAGTACAGGGATTGAGGTTAAGTGTTGTTTAAGTGACTCAAAAGCGGCTTGTGTTTGTTCGGTCCACTCAAAATTCTTATTTTCTTTATGATTTCAAAAAAGGGTTTACATTTGTCCGTGGACCGTGAAACGAATCGGTTTAAGGCGGCTAGTCGGCCTGTTAGACTTTGTACTCTTTTGACGGAATTGGGGGGTTCATGATCAATTATGGCTTTTATTTTATCTGGGTTGGCTTCGATTCCCCTTTGGCTAACCATATAACCCAAAAATTTACCCAAGCCGACCCCAAAGGTGCACTTTTTTGGGTTTAACATCATTTTATACTCCCGCAAAATGGCAAACATTTTATTAAGATCATTAAGATGATCAAATATATACAAGGATTTCACCAACATATCATCCACATAAACCTCCATGGTACGACCTATCAACTCCTCAAATATTTTATTAACTAACCTTTGGTATGTCGCCCCGACGTTCTTCAATCCAAACGGCATCATCTTGTAGCAGTACACGCCATGAGCAGAGAAAAATGACGTATTCTCCTCGTCATCCGGATGCATCCGAATTTGATTATAGCCTGAGTATGCATCCATAAAACTCATAAGCTCATGTCCGGCTGTGGCATCTACCATATAATCGATGTTGGGCAAAGGATAGATGTCCTTGGGGCATGCCTTGTTGAGGTCGGTGAAGTCCACATTAAGGCTCCATTGGCCGTTGCTTTTCTTTACTAATATAGGGTTGGCCACCAATCGAGGGTAAAGGGCCTCCCTGGTGAATTGGTTATCGAGCAATTTATTGACCTCGGCCTCCAGGGCGACCTGCCTGTCGGGGTCGAGCTTGCGTCTTTTCTGGATTACCGGTCGGAATGTAAGGTCTATGTTAAGACGATGGCAAGCATGTTTGGAATCGATTCCTTGCATGTCAGAGTGTGTCCATGCAAATACATCAAGGTTATTTCCGAGGAATTCGATCAATTCCGACCGGAATGGCTCTTGGAGGTCGTGGCCAATACGTAATTGGCGTCCCCCATGTTGCTTGTCGACGTCGACCGTGTCGACCTGTTCCACTGGTTCCGCATGTTTTCTTTTTTTACTCTGCCCCTCTTTTTTCCACAAGGGCAGCTCGTCCTCAACCGCCGGCTTGTTCTCCATCTCCACCTCAATCATTGGTTTTTCTCCATCCTCAACTATTGGTTCTTTTCCAGGTCGTCTACCTGGATTAATTTCCGAAACAATCATCTCCTCCCGCTCGGGCTCGCCTTTTTCCCCCGGGTCATCCTTTGCTATTCCACCGGTTTCCCCTCTTTCTACCACGTTAATCTCCGCAGGTCGGAGCTTGAGAGAGCACTCCCGCGATTTCCTTTGATTCCCTTTGTGGATGGCTTCCCCATCCAGGGTTGGAAATTTCACACAAAAATTGTATATTGAAATGGCTGATTTTAAGTGATAAAGTAGCGGCCTTCCAATAATCGCGTTATACTCAGAATCAGCGTTGATAATTTTGAACGTGGTAATGACGGTCCGCTTGTGAAATCCCTGTCCCATTTGGATGGGCAGGTCAACCTCCCCGAGGGGGATGATCCTTCCTCCACCAAAACCCAAAATGTTATCATTACATGGACGAATGTAGTTGTCGTCCACGTTCAATCTCCTGAAAGCTCGGACATAAATAACTGACGAATAGCTCTCTGAGTCAATTAAAATCCTATGGACCGGGATGCCTAGAATAGGTGCCGGGATGACCAGGGGGTCGGAATGAGGGTCTGGTAGGCATCTACATCCAAGAAGACAAAGCGACCCGTCGGTTGGCCTTCTCTAATTTCTGCCACCCGAACCTGTCTCTCTGCATGGGCAGCTTGTCTGACATCTGCCTTCCTTTTCCGGTTCGAGCGGCTATCTTCAGCTGCATTGGTGTTGATTCTATTAATGTCAGACATCATCAGAATCTCCCTACATTGGTTCTCGTTCGGCGGCAACGGTAGGTGAGCTGGATTCTCCAATCGCTCTGGATTTACACCCGGAGTGAGTGCTGGTGGTGGCGGTAACTCGTGGACGTACCTTTTTCAGCCCGCCGAGCGATGCGCATTATTTCCTTGATGAGGTCTCGGCACTCATCCGTGTCATGGCCTATCGACTTGTGATAGGCGCAGTATCTACGTGCATCCAATGTTGCGGGGTCCACTCTCAAAGGCCGAGCCGATGGCAATAAATTAAGACCATGTATTTCGTTCCATATCGCTGAAGGAGTGTGGGTCAGAGCACTCCTTAGCGCGGCAACCTCGGCCCGTACATCCTGTCGTGTCTTATATCCAAAGGGTCGGGTTCTCCGAAAAGGCCTAAACCCGACCCCGACCCTAAAACGAGCTCCTTCTTTCCATCTTTCTTCACACCCCCTGCCTTCTGCTCGGGGCGTTGACTGGCCATGGCTTCTTCCGCAGAGATATGGCGCTCCGCGCGGATAAGAAATTCCTGGTACGAGGTCGCGCCCGACTCATGGATAGAATAGTTGAACCATGTTTCGGGTGCGAGGCCGGTCATGGCCACGATCAAAATAACATCATCCAAGACCGGCTCCATCTCTCGGACCTGCTTATTAAACCGAGCTATATAACTTTTTAAAGGCTCATCTTTTCTCTGCTTAATATTTACAAGGGAATCTTTCGGTGCAGCTCGGACTTTGGAAGTAAGAAAGGGTGTTGTAAACGCGGGGGCCAGATCGCCCCAAGATCGGATGGACCCTTGCGGCAGGGTCCGAAACCAACGGTGGGCTCGGTCGCCCAGCGTTAACGAAAATACCCTGCATAGGATTGCGTTGCTAGGGCTGTATAGATCCATCCACGCCAAGTATTTGTGGATGTGTGTCGTTGGTGGTAGAGGAATTTTTAGCTTTGGTGGTAGAGGAGTTGATAGAATGCTGGAAGCAAAAGGTGATACAACAGAGGGCCGGCTGGTTACCTAATGCGGCCTTTGACACTGGCCTTCTTCAGGACCATCCTCCAACTCGTTTAAACGACGGCGAAGACACATAATCTCCGCTTCTCGTTCCTCCAGAGGGCTAGGACCCTGGGTCTGGTTGGCCCTTTCCGGCTCCTTCTCATTCGGAAAGCAGAGCCTAGAACTTATCGATCGGCCGGGGCGAAGAGGATCAACCCCCAGCTGACCTGCAAACACCGAGCGGGTACGGCGGTGGCGTGCGGGCTCCAGTTGTGTCTCTGCCACGCGATTTTGTTCTGCTACGTCGTCGCGTGGCCGTCTTCTATCACGGCGACCATGCTTTTCATTACCAGAACTGGCCTCTTGGTCTTCATCTCGAGGAGGCGCGGGGACTTGAGGATTAACATTAACATTAACATTTACTGGGGGGTTAAGTGGGTGAGTATTTACAGGAGGCGTAAGCGTTTGGGAGATGAGTTGGTTCATTTGTTGGACAAAAGTGGGATTTGCGATAAGTTGAGCAAAAGGAAACATCGCGCTCCCTGCTTCAGTCGGGGGCACGTTCTGGCCATTGGTAGTTTGGCCAGTTTGATTATTTAGAGGTGGATCTTTGGCTACACGATCGTTTCGAGACAACTGACTCATTTTGTCCTTTTCGAGGGAGTTAACACTAGATTTACCTGAGTTCACGTGGCTTGATTAACTGGAAAATAGGACTGGACCTAAACGGGCCCTCCTTCTAGCACCAATTTGTTGACGTGCGTTTTGGTCAACAAGCAAAAATATATGGAAATGTAATACGTGGAAACGGGAATAGACTTTAACTCAGGGTTAATTCTGCCTTTTTATATAAAGACCGAGCTGAAAGCTTTTGGTCGGTTTTCTCTTACAGTTGTAGTTTTACAAGCGTTTTTCTCCATTATTTCTCTCTTGTCCTTTTCCTCATAAATGAGGCCCTATTTATACTCATCTCATTAGTGGGTTTTTAATAACCACTATTATACTTAACACTAAAATAATTTCAAAGGGACACTTGTCTTTCCCTAAGCGCGCATGCTGGCCAAGTGTTTGCCACTTGTCGACTCATCGATTGTTATCTTTGACAAGTGTCGTCACATCATCGGTGCTAATGGTGCATTTAACCTTCCTTAACTGGATAGTTATCCTTTAAATTTCCCGCCATAAATTTCCTGCCATGGTCGGGCTCGGAGGGAGCCGAGCCCAACTCGCGCCACATCATCATTGCTGATGTCATCAGGTCGGCCGCTGACGTTACCGGCTCAGTCCGCGTTGTCCTGTGGGTCCCACATACACATGTACTAAATGGCCACGTGGACTAATTTGCTTCCAGCTCGGCTCGGGTGTCATCAATATCCATTTTCTGAGAAAAAGGGGATGAAAAGATGTTTTTGAAAATTAGGAGAAAATGTAGTGTGTATTTGTTTGTAAATGTTTTATAACAACAATTTTATTGAGTAAATGTTTGAGTTGTATTTTCTCATCACATCTTTCTATGAAAATTATTTTATTTGCAAGTTTTTTAAAGTAATAAACAAATTGTTGTAATAATTAAATTATATAGTAATGGGTAATATGAAAAAATTAATAAATTATCTGCATGCACCTCCTCATAAAGAAAATTAATATTATAATTTCCTTTCAGTTTCCTAATATATATATATGAGAAAAACAGAAATTACAGCCAATGACAGTTTCAGAGAGCCATGAGATGGGAAAAAGTAGGATAGGACAATGGTTTAACTTTAGTTGATGGCCAACCTTTCCGTCAGTTTTGATGGACAGAAAGACATGAAATGCAATAAATTAGTTAAATAAAATGAAATTTTCACTGTCTCTAATCCAACACAAAGATAAAACTTATAAGCAAAATTTATTATAAGCATGTGATTACTTCTAACCATAAAATATAATATTTGTGACTTTTCTAACCATAAAGTATTAATTACCAATGTAATTATTTCTCACCACTAGTTACTTAACTATTTTAATGGTAAAGACTATTTATGTATAGGTAGGGTTGCAAATGAACCAAGCCGCTCGTGAGCTATTCGGAACTCGATTCGATAAAAGCTCGTTCGAGTTCGTTTAATGAGGCTCGTTAAAATAAACGGACCAAACTCAAACTTAAAGATATTCGGTTTGTTAGCTCGTGAACAGACTCGTTAGTAAGCTCGTGAATAGGTTCGATAGTAAGCTCGTATAAGTTAAACTAATAATTTTGACTTTAATTTTAATTTTTCATATTTTTACTTATGATAATATAAAAATATTTCAATAAATTTATTTGTTTGAATAAAATTATAAGCTTTAATAAATATATTAAGCATTTTAGATATATATAATTTTATTTTTATAATAAATTGAAGAATAATTTAATTTATAATTAATATTTAGTAAGCTCGTTTAGGCTCGATTAAGCTCGATAAAGTTCGTGAGCCATCGATATGTTCGATAAATTCAGGCTCGAGTTCGACTCGATAATAAACGAGCCAAACTCAAACACTCAAAAGCTCGGCTCGGTTCAGTTCGATTGTAGCCCTATGTATAGGATATAAACAAATCAAGTAGAGTCAAACACATTAAAATTTAGTTTTATGTGAATTTTTCCGAGCTTGAAAAATTATGTTTGAAAGTTGAAACTTAGTTTGATTATTAGTTAAAAATTGAGTTTTAATTAAATCAAACACGAATTGAATTCGAATAACTTGATATTTGATGTGGATTGTTGGGTAGTTTGTTTTTAGTAATTATTCTTCAAATATTTAATTATAATATTTTTCAAATAATTAGTCCTCAATTAGTAATTATTGGGCTAATTTATAATTATATGGAATTATTGGCGCATGAGGCCCAAGTTGCAATACTAAGCCTATGATGTCCAAAGTCCCAGGTGAAAATAAACATTCTTCAATTCGTGTTGTAGGTCAAGATTCAAAGTCCCGGATGCGAATAACATTCTTCTATTCGTGTTGTTGCAGGTTAGTTCTGTTACGAGTACCTTAACTATTAGAGTTGCCTTTACACTTGGACCAATTACCTTAGCATGAGTGATTTACACTTTTTGGTAGCATCAATACCTTTTTCATACATTTTATCTTTTCATCAATTAATCAACTCGAGCTCGAACCAAATTTCAAATCATATCAATGGAAAAATATGTTCGACCTTACACAGCTCAATTCAAGTTTTTAATGGTTAATTTTAATAACAAAAAATAGTTTGATTTGTTTTTCATTCCTACTCTATACATCCTAATATCGTATTCAAGTTTGTTAAAAAATATCAATATCTAGCCATGAATTAGTTACTAAGCTAGGTCAATATCAATGAAAATGTCCAACAATATTAGTGGGTCTGATATATGGTTGTATCGTAATTGAGAATTCAATAATTTAATTAATTTATTGGCTCCTACTGTATCTCTTCTCGCATGTTCAAACTTCAAACTAATAAGGCTTGACATGGCCTATTAGTGGCGTGTCACATTTTATTTGTTGTAGACATAATTCCTCTCCAATTGCCACTTACTTCCCCAATATCATTTATGTGGTGGTTCATTTTTTATTTTATTTTTTCATTTTTCTTCTAATAATGAAATAGAAGCAATTAAAAATACAAGAAAAAATGTCCGCTTTAATCGATAGCACGGTCTTTATTTAAGCAATATGCATAATAAAAATAAATAAATATTCAACTTCTAATAGAATCTGAATTCAAAATCTATGTACCAACAAATTTACATTTTGATAGTTAAAGTATTATAAACTTTGAGAAATATTTGGTCCCATTAGACTTACCCCCGATGATTTTAGTCCTATGTCTTGAAAATAGTCCCGTAAGAATTTTCTCGTCTCACTTTTGGTCCCACCGTTAAAACATTAACAGTCAACTAGTCAAGTCCGTTAGTTGGGTCTTTTTGGAGGGAAATGAACCAACTTGGCCTCATTTTGGAGGGAAATGAAGGTCTTTCAATAACCATAAAATCCCTCACTCTCTTCACATATTCAACATCTGCTCCTCACTAAAATTTTCGAAAAAATCAAGAAAAAAATTTCAAGATGAGTTCTAGCTCCTCCTCAACACAATCTAGAGTCTTGTGTGATTGTGGTAATTTTGCTCGGTTGTGGACTTCGTGGACGCCGGAAAATCCGGGAAGAAGATTTCTGTGTTGTGCCAATTCTCTTAATGGTAATGGTTGTGGGTTTTTTGAGTGGGTAGATATGGATGTGTGTGCAAGATCCAAGTTGATAATTCCTGGTTTGTTGCGTAAAATAAATAAATTGGAAGCTGAAATTGTCGAGTTTCAAAAAATAGAGGTTGAATTGAAGAAGATGGCTGAAGAAATTTCAAATTTAAGGAGAAGAAAAAATATTTTTCTGGCTTTACTTGTAGTTTCTTGATTTCCTTTTTTGCTTAAGTTGGTTATGTAATGATTCATGTGAACCCAAGAAGGTGCAGTGCCTCAATTTCTGTTATGTAATGATTCAAGTTAATCAAGAAAGTGCACTGCCTCATTTTCATTTTATGATATTATGCATTTTGTTATCATTAAAGCAAACTTCCAGCCAATTGCAATGAACATATTAAAGCAAGTAAACATAAAAAAAAAAACCAACATGAAAGCAAATTTCAGCCAACTGCATTGAACATTAAAGCAAATTCAAGTTCATAAAGTTTGCCTAAACATATTATAGCGCACCCAGTCAAGCTTTACATTTAAATGCTTAACTGCAACTAAACATAACAAAATACCACAGTTAAATGCTTAATTGCAAAAAGCCAGAGTGCACAAGTTAGAGTACCAAAAAAAAGACTTTAAAAATGGTTAGAATCAAAAGGCCAGAGTGCACCCAGTCAACACATTTATCAATTTTTCTACTTCAATGCTTGTGATGCCGCAGACGAGCTTGATATGGTAACAAATTTTTTGCCTCCTTTGGTGATTACCTTAAGCCCTTCAATTGTGTTAGGTGCAGTTGAGGGTTGGGGTTCAGGAGGATGAAATGCCATTGGAGGAGGTGTCCTGATTTGAACCCTTGGCTGCGTATGAACTGTGGGCATGGGAATTGGATAGCAAGATGCAGGTAGAGTAACTGTTCTTGGTGGCCTGTATGCAGCTGCTCCATAACCCTTGGCCTGTATGAATACAATATTAACTTCTATAAATATGAAAATTCAAATTAGAACTGAAAGCAAGTGGGAATTTCTCACATTAAAAGCCTGGTTTGTTGTGACTGACTAGGTAAATTCTTAGTAGACCGAGTAGTTTTCTTCCTTGCCTGTTTTTCCCTTCTTGGATCTTTCATCCATTTCAAGCCTTCTTGCTCTCTCAGTTCTACCTCTCTTTCTTCCAAAGTTTGGTGGAAGTGGTGGTATGTATCCTGTTTTGTCCCACAATTCAGACCCATTCATAGGGATGATAGCTGCCTCATATACCCTGCAATATGTTTCTACTGAATACACATCAGAGACATAATCTTCTGGATCTTGTGCTTGACTGCAAATTGCACTCACACCATGAATGTAAGAAATCCCAGATAAGTCCCATAGTCTACAAGTACAACTCATTTTCTTCAAGTCTACTGCATGTGTGGGACCAAAACTTCTTTGGATCTCATAGTTAAATTCATCTGACTTAATTGGAATACAATCAGCTGCTTGTTCAATGTTTTTCTGAACAATATTCCTAATTTTTGGACAATTCTTTCTACCCTCCTATTTTCTTTCAGCTTTGTCCCTATTTTGTTGAAGTTTTGTCATCATATATTGTCTAACCCATTCCAAACTGGTCAAAATAGGCTTTTCTCTTGCTGGGAGTATACAACTATTGAAGACTTCACAGATATTGTTCAGTAGTATATCACATTTTGGGAATGTGTTGAAATGAGATCTTGACCATTGAGAAAGTGGTTTGTCCTGTAACCATTCTAGACAGGCAGGATCAAGTCCCCCAATGACTTTCAAGGCAGCCTCAAAATCTGGTACAGTTGAAGCTTTAGCAGTAGCCCACGGTGCCTTTTTGAATGCATGCCCCCTAAAACCTGCAGATTTCATATTTCCATGGAGGTGTTTGACACAAAATCTATTGTCAGCTCCTGGAAAAACCACCTCAAATGCAGGTATCAGACCCTTCTGCTTGTCTGAGATGAAGGTATATGCATCATCTCTTTCAATATGTAAGTCTTCTTTCAACAATCTCAAGAACCAAACCCATGACTCTTTTGTTTCACTGCCAACAACTGCATAAGCAACAGGGTATGGGTTGTTATTAGGGTCTATACCAACTTCAATGAGCATCACTCCCCCATGTGGACCCTTTAAATGGCAGCCATCCACACCTAAAATAGGTCTACAACCAGAAAGGAACCCTTTTTTCAATGCACCCAGACAAATGTAGATTTTGTTGAACTTTTTCTGTCCACTTTGATCAGCAGTCATCAATTAATCCTATAATCACAGTAGAACCAGGATTTCTGCATCTCAATGCCTCTGCATAATCCCACAATTTAGCATATTGTTCTTCATATGTGCCCTCAATCATTCTCAATGCTTTCAATTTTGCTCTGTATGCCTGATTTGCAGAAACATGGCACCTAATATCTCTGATTGCATCATTTCTAAACCCTTTTACATTTCTGTTAGGATCAGACTTGAAGGCTTCCACATATTTTTTTGCCAACCACTTGGAGTTCACATTGTTGACATGGTAAGACATCCCACACTTGTGAGAAGGGTTGTACTCTCTGATATTGTATGATTCTTGATCAATTATCTTCACTGCATTAATATGCCAATCACAACCCTTTTCCATGCACCTAGCATACATTCTTCTCTTATCATTCTTTATTATTTTGAGGCTTCTCCTTGTTCTAATTGCATGACTGTGTATAGCCTCTCTAAGTATGTTCTTATAACTGAAAACCATGTCTATGGCAAACACAGGATTATAGTGGCTCTCTGTTTTGAAGACTACATTTCCCCTTTGTTCATTATCTGATGACACATCACTTTGAAAGTCATCTTCAGTTGAATCATCAATCTCCATCATTGAATCACTTGAATAGTCTAAAACTGCCTCATCCACATCCTCTGTTATGTTTCCAACCCACTCTGCATCCCTATCAATGTTTTCATCAAACATTACATCATCTAAAGCTGCTTCTTCACACCTTTGTGGTAAAATAAAGTCTTCATCATCTGTTGTGTCTTCTTTAGTTTCCTCACACAACAAATCCTCCACAGTAATATTATCAATATAATTGTCCAAATCAAAGTCATCAATCTCAACTTTCCCCTTATCTTTCTCAACTACATTTTCACCCATTGATTTATCTATATCAATTCCACATTCTTCCACATGTGCTTCACCTTCCAGATACATTGTCGCCTCACTTCCATTCCCCTCATAACAAAGCATGCAATCAGTTTCGAAATTAACTTCCCTAAACTTCTTAAAACTATCAATCCTGTAAAACTTTTTTGATTTACCCAACCATTCACCTAATTTATTAAGATACCCCATTGTAAAGTTTTTCAGATAAATAAAGTCAAAAACACTTACTCTGCCCCCTCTGTAAACTTTCCTGCCACCTTCATCAACCAAAACACCCCCGTGATGAATTCTTAAAGAAAACACTCGTTGAGTTTTATATGCATTCAACAAACAAAATATTAAAACTATCCAAAAATAACAAGTCAATCCTTAAATATACTAAAATAGAATAAATCTAAACAAGGGACCACAAAAACTATAAAAGAATACCCATACAGTAACCAAGGACCAAAAAAACTATAAAAGAATACCAGTAATCAAGACCCAATAAAAAGATTCTCCAACAAAACAACACAAAGTTGCTTCTTACAGTAACCAAGGACCACATAATATTCTTTTACAAAAAAATAAAACCCAACATAACCAAATCTCTATAAACTTTATCAAAGAATCTTCGAAACATATCGTAGGGCTTACATTGTGCTCAGTAAAAACAACATTTTAAATAATAAAAAAAAATCATTTTTAGATTCTTCTCACCGTAACTAGGTCTTGGATTATCCACTAAACGCGCACTTCGAAGTATTTTCGTGAATCGACAATCTTCACTTTTGGGTTGATCGATGTTTGAAAGATTTTGGGGTTTGGGTTGGTTGATCGATGTTTGAAAGATTTTGGGGTTAGGGTTTTCGAATATCAAATTTGGGGGAACAGGAACGTTTGAAGATTGCCAGAGTCACGTGATTATCTCATGTTCCAACGGTTTTTAGTACACGTGAGGGGCACGTGCTTTCCCCATTAATTTTTTAACGGAAAAATCACAAAATTTCTGTTTCCAAGTCTTAAGGGACCATTTTTGGCACAAAATGTCGATTTGGGACTAAAAGTGAGTCTAATAGGACTAAAACCATCGGGAGGTAAGTCTAATGGGACCAAAAGTGAATTTTTCTCTATAAACTTTCAATATTTTGAATCTTTTTTACACCAATTATGTAACGTGGTTAAATTTGTTTCTGTAATTGAGTGCAACGTATTTAATTCATTACTTAATAGTCATTAAATTCTAAAAAAAGATGATAATGCAACAATTAATGGGCCAAGTATATTACAGTCATTACAGGTAATTTCACCCCCTCGGCCCCATTCGTATTTCTGGTCCCCCTCTTCTTCTTCTCACTTCTACTTCACTCCGTCCCTCTAAAATTGTTTGTTTCTTTCTGTGTAGAAATAAGAAACCGGGAAAAGGAAAAAGAAGAAATACTCTTCCTAAAAATGGCTTGTTGATGATATATTGGAATATACAATTTTGAAGAGATGTTTTAAGTTTTACATTGTTATTGAAAACATGGGTTCATGCGTTTCGCTTCACAAAGACCATGAGTCCGCCATGGAGCTCCGTTTGTCAGTCGACTCTAAAAACGAGAAGCTATTGATTTCATCGCTTGTCAAACAGAAACCTGATACGGAGAACGGTGGGGATCGTACAGTTGCTGACTTGGCACCCAAGTCTCGATGGTCTCTTCCTCGTTTACGCGACGAAGGTATTGTGTGTGTGTGTGTGTCCTATTTTTCTAAAAACGGTGTTATGGCGTTTAATCTGAATTTTGTGTTCCTTTTTTGCTATTGCTGTATAACTCTTTTACCCTTTAGTTACTTGTGTAGTTTTGTCCAACTCGTGTTTTATGATTATTACTATGTTTAGTTTTGACAAATTTTCACAATATTTACTAAGGCATCATCGCATTTCTTTGGCGTGTTGTTTGTTGTTGTAGGTGGTCATAAAGTAAATTTTATTCGTGGTTTATGATTTGGTTTTGTTGTTTTTGCCTTTTTCCTTCATACCGTTGTCCCTCGCATAGTTGAATTATTTTTTACTTTGAAGAATTTACATTTTTTGATTATTATCCATTTATAATTATTTATAATACTAATTATTTTCATGAGAACGAAAAAAATAATAAATCAATAACAGCAGCTCTGTACAAGAATAAGTCTAATATTGTTAAAAAATAAATTTTTGTGGGTATACAAGGATTTATTTCTGTCTTGAAATCTACAGCTCAATATGTCCATTGATTTCTCTGAAAAGTTTCCTTCAAATGCCCTTATCTTTGAAAAACTATTTTTTAAATGGTTTGGAAATAGTTATTGCAATATTTAATGTTATATAATTGCTTAGTTGTTCCAACTGTCTACAGAAGTGATAATAATTCTGCCTCATGTAAGTAAGGCTACATTATGTGGATTTGTTGTCTGCATGCCAGAATCAAGAAGTATAAAATGTATTCACATTTAATGCTACCTTGTAACTTTAAAATATATCAAGATAGCCTAAATCATGTCATCAATTTTTTGTGCAGAATGTATCCAGGTCAAATTCTTCTGTTTATGTTCTGGCTATATTAACTTTTTATGAACAAGATTTTTGGGGGGAAATAAATGTTGCATTAAGGGTTATGAAATGATTTTTTGTATATTTGAATACAATGGAAGTCTCCTGGCAAGTGGTGAATTAGTTACCAGTGGAAATTGGAATGTGAAGTTTTTTCTTGAAATTGGCTTATGTTTTTAGCATTTTATTTTCTTAAGTTGAAAGTAAAAGCTGAGGAACTTGCCCTCAAGATTTTTAAAGACAGAGCCACCACCCCGAGCCTAATGGTTTTCCGATATGGACAAGGCATTTATTTGCTACTAAAGTTCAGGCACTGCACATTATGTTCCTGTGCAGGGTCTAACCTTGTTATGGACCCATAACTTGCTATGCATTGCTGAGTTTCTATTTATATGTTAAAAGAATCATGTAGGCATGTTGAATTTCGAATTCCTAACCATGAGATAATGATTCTTCAGAGAACAATGGACAAATCATGGTTTGCAAGCTAATGAAAGGGAGCAGTAATTTGAAGGAGGTGAAAGAAATGGACTCCTCAAGTCTGAAAGGAAACTGAACTTTCACATTTCTTTCTAAAATCAATATATCTACTATGGGAGTGTTTGCAATCACTAAAAAAAAGTGATTCTCAAGTTTTGACAAATAACTTTTTGGTGTTTGCAATGCCAACTTCTGCTTCTGCTTCTGATTCTACTTCATTTAATCATAATCTAAAAACAGCGAAATAGGTGCTTTAGATTTCTGATTCTGCTTCTGGTTTGACTTTTACAAACAGTTAAATATTTTTACAAGATTTTTACCAAATGCTCTCAATTTATGTATCTCAACTTTTGATTCTACTTGCAAACACTACTAACTTCCTCGATCTCAACTACTTTTACTTCTACTATAATAAATCACTTCTTCTAAAAGTACGTGTTTTTTTTTTTTTTGCAAACTGATGGAGATATGATATATCTTTTAGGATTTTACATTATTATATTTTAGGAAGTGATTTGTGTTTAGAGGTCTTTTATTCTACTTTATCTTTTAATGTTTTCTAATTAATTAGGACTTTTAGTTTGGTCTTATAAATAGTTGTTTTACTATTATTTTTGGGGTGGTTGAATATTATTATTAAATTTTGAGAGTTATCTCTTTCTCCAAGCAATACATGTTCTTTTGAGAATTTTATTGCTTTGTTCAATACTTTCGGTATTATTGTGAATCAACGGTAGTATTTGTGTTCTTTGTTGTTCACGCACCCGCTGCATCACAAACACTCCCTACTACATCTTGATTATGTATGGAATTCAATCGCTACCATGTGAATGACTTATATTATGTTTTCTGCTTAATACACTGGGGAAATGGCACCTATCTTTCTTCCAAATAATTTCCATGTCCCCTCGGAAGCACAAACAGAAATTGGTGGGATGTGGTCTAATCTGCATGTATTCCCAGGATTGATAATGCACGTAGAGCACATAATTTTCACTGGAACTATGTTATCTTTTATTAAAACCGAATATGGTGTTAATATTCCTGAGACATTTTCTACTTTGCAGTTCTTTTAGAAGTTAAAACTCGCCTTCTTTCCCCCCTCCCCCCTCTCAATACTTCAATAATCCATATAATGTTGATTTTAGTAGGTGAAAGTTGACGGAGTTCTTGTCAGATTGGTTAAAATTTTTTACCAACTCAAACATAAGTTTTCAGGTCCATGATTTGGACCATTTTATGAAACCTCCTCCTAAATATGATGCTGATCCGAGGTGTCTCAATTTCTAGCAGGTAGCAAAGGTGAAGCATTCTTCGATTCCCAACCTTGGTTAGAGTCAGATTGTGAAGATGACTTCTTAAGCGTTAATGGCGGTAAGAGATATTTGACATCATTAGAAATTCTTTTAAGTTTTCAATCAAGCTTCGTCCATCCATTCCTAGTTGCCTGAACATCCCAGATTTTCTTTACTTTAATCAGCATCATTGAATCACTATCATGTGAAGCTTAGGTTTATTAGTGCCATGAAATAAACTTATTTGCATAACTTCCACCTCTGGAACCTCATACAAAACTACCTCATATGTTTACCCTAATTCCTTAATAATCCACTTATCTTTCAAATTACAAATACCCCCTTAAGGTGCAATTTGTAAAATAGAAAACAAATTTCAAGGGGATATCTCATGTAGAAATTTTGATGTTTATTGGAGATGTTATGCATGTTGGACATTAATTAATTTTGGCAAAGGTGCAGGATAAGGGTGATTAGTTAGTCCTTTATAACTGTTTGATTAGGAATCATACCTTCACTCAAAGTTCATTTAGTGAATGAACCCTTGCATAATCTAGTGCTTTTCGTAAACTTAAATGCAAATTTTACCCCGTCTCGTGGAAGTACGCCTGTCCACCACAACTTCTCTTCAGGAAATCCACCTGTGAATAATGCCCCTGTTATGGAAGGAACACCTCAAGATAAGAAGAAGAGACTCTCTGAACTGTTTAAAGAAAGCTTACGCCATCACAAGGACGGAGACGAGGAAAATGAAGCGAGCATCGAAAATGTAAAAGCCGAAGCAATCAATCAAGGCCAACCAAACCCCAAACCCACCAATGGGATTGTTGGAGATAACTTTGGGGCTAGTAGTGAAAAAACTCTCAATGCAGAGGACAAATCAGTGAAATCTGCACAATGTTGCCTTCCGAGTTTGCGTTCGAGTTGTAGCTTTAGTGAAAGGAAAAAGAAGATGAGCCCTGTCATCATGAATGGATGATATGGCTGGCTTTCTTGTCAAAATTTTGGCAAAATATACATGGTGACTCATATTCTCAAACTCTTATTCTAGTCCATTCACTTATAGCAATGTGGATGAACAATGAAGTACATATTTAACAATGCTAGTATCTTGCCAAACTAAATTTTTGTGTAAAACAGCTTATAATTGCAAAAGATCCATATCAAAGTTCAGATTATTCATCTTTTTCTTTCTATATAGGCGGGCTATGGACATGGTCGTCACAGTTAAATTGTGTTTTTTGACCATAGCTTATAAGCTTCTAGGCGAGAATCACTTTTTTTTTTTCCAAAGCCCAAATACTCCTCTAACACTAGAGTCAAAACATGAGGACACAAAGAAAACTAGCACTGTCTTGCTAATTCTGAGATAATGTGTCGGAAAATGGATCACGACCAGATATAATGTCATTGAATCAGAATAAAACTTGAATTTAAATTAAGCCCAACTGATATCGGGTTGAGATCTCGTAATTGTTTATGCTATTACTTTTATTATTTTCACCACTTAATCTATAAAGAAATAAGGAACTAGGTTTTCCGCTGCATTGTCACTACGAAAAAGGAAAAATATGAAATAGAAACACCTACAACATTCAAACTTTTCTGTAACCGATCAATAACTGATCCAACTTGCTAATATTATTTCACTAACCGTTTTAGAATAGTCTTTCATCTCCTACTTATTCGTACGAATAATTGACACATATATAAAAATATCATATTAATTTTAAAACATATATTGCGGGTTTTTATACTGATGAAATCTTCTATTCCAAAATTGTATTTCATCTCATATTTCACCCTACTGATGGTTGTCACATTTTTATAATACTTACCGTAGTAAAACTCACAATTTATGCTTGAAAATTAATATGGTAAGTGTTATAAATGTTACAATCATCCGTATAGTGGAATAAGAGATGAAACGCGATTTTGGAATAGACTATCTTATCCGGTTTTTAAATCATCCATATAGTAGACTAGGAGATGAAACACTATTTTGGAATAGAAGATTTATTACGGATATGACAATACACGTAATTTGGAGAATATTGCTTGTGTGACTAATGAAATTTACAAGATAGGGGATTGCAGTTTGGGAGGATATAAAGGTAAAGTTGCATAATAGTGAAATATATCCCAAACTAGGTGGATTATTTGTCGAGTACGATTTAAATCAGTGGCAGCATGAACCTTTTCATTCAATGGGTTTCAGAAACAGCCAATTGTGTGTATTCACAAGGACCTTAATCTAAGGTCTCCCCTTACACGAAAAGTTCATCTCCATAATGCAATCAGTTTAGTTTCAACATCAGAAAAAATACAGTTACTTGTATGTTACCCCAAAATTGCGGCTCTTTGGCACGCCTTTTGAGTTTTGCGGCCAAGACCCCCCACTCTTTTGTTTCTTCAAAATATCCACCAATTGCTTACGCATACTACTTGATTCAAATATAACTGATTCTTGATTATTATTATTATTATTTTATTTCTTTGATAACATATCCATGGAAACCGCAAAGGGCAAAACCAGAAGAAAAGAAAAAAAAAAAAAAAAAAAAGGAAAGGAAAATCTGAAAGATAAGGAGGGAATGTATTATAAGTGGGCCCAAGGCCCATTCCCTTCCCCCTGGAAAGAAGTGTGAAAAAGCCCAGAAAATCTGATAAGTCAGTTAAGCAGAGGAGAAAGGCCAATTATTGTTGTCTCCCCAAATTTCTTTTTTTTTTTTTAATTTTTTCAAGTTCACATTCACTTTTCGGTTTTCTTCTGGCTCTATATATACCCCCAGTCCAAGTCCCACCCAGAAGCACACACTCTGCCAATCAGTTTATTTTAAAATATGGATTCTAAAAGCTTCCTAAATTTAGCTGTTTTGGGCTTTCTCTCAGTAGCACTGCTTCTACCTCATCAAGAAGCATTAGGCTCCAGCCGCGGCCTTTCTCTTCCACCGGACGACGGAGATTTCGGCGGTTCACCGCCGGGTGGCGCATGCTCCGCCGCCGTCACTATACATGGTTACAAGTGCCAAGAATTTGAAGTAAGAAGCCGAAAAAATATTATTCTTTAAGGGATTATTAATTAATAATTAATGGGCTTGTTTTTCAGGTGACAACCGATGATGGCTACATTTTAAGCGTGCAAAGAATTCCGGAGGGCCGGGCCGGAGGAGGTGGGCCAAACCGGCCGCCGGTTTTATTGCAACATGGGGTTCTTGTGGTAAGTATTTCTTTCTTGTAAGTTGTAATTAAACTCGTATGTATGTATGATGTGATGTTAAATTAATATACGCATATGAGAAATTTAATTTGTTCTCTGTTTATGTATGTAAAGTGTTGGTGGTAGATCTGCGTCGGGTGTCATGGAGGTAGAATACAAAGATTTGTTTTGAGAAAGTGTGAATATGAAACCGACCAACTAAAGTTTTTTATTACTATTTGCAATAATTTACCATGATGCGCGGTCCCTATTTTCTTCCATGCTTTACTTCAACAAGATATTTTGTAATGATGAAATCATTGAATGTGATTTTTAATGCACATTGCATTTTTTGACTTTGACGAATCATAGTAATAACTAATCTCTCTCCTTATTATGGAGTTACAGAAGAAAATATTGGATCTTATATTTGGATTTGCTTTCTTTTTATATTTTATGTGGTATCAGTTATTTATATATTCTCTCCTATTCAAAATAAATGTCTTTTTAGGAAAAAACACACATATTAAGAATTATGCTAAATACCAAATGTACTGAATCATAAATGCTACTTTGGGACAAACAAATTTAGGCATTAGTGTTAGTTGGAAAACAACAAATTCAACGGTAATTTGGGGAAACATTATTCTCACTAGCCTTGAAAATTTGAAAAGGACATTCCTTTTTAAAAAAATTCATGTGCCAAAAGGACACTTATTGTAAATAGGAGGGAGTATATAATATTCTTTATAATTTTATAATAAAAAGTTCAATATAATTTTTTGGTCTAGTGAAAACATTTCTATCACTTCATGTTTGGTTGAGATGTAGAACTTACTCTAAAGCGGAAGGAATATTAACATTCCCCAAACAAAAAGAAAGTATGCATGTCTTGTGTCATGTAACCAAACTTAAAAATGAATCACAACTGAAAGTATATGATGCCGAACTTAGGGAAGCATCTCCATCACAATAATTTGCTTTCAATTTTTGGAAATCTTGATTTGCCTTTTGTATCTATGATTTTAGTAGTGCCCAAATGTGTGCGACAATATTAATCCAAGTACTTACATTTAAAAATTGAAATTTTGAATTCACCATTAGAGACTCGTTTGATAGCTATTCTTTTATTACCTTAACCTTCCATTTTTTTGACATGTTCTAGCTAATATACATATATACATTTCTATTTGATAGGATTTGGACATCGACTCAATTAATAAAAGAATAGTTTTATATGTAAAACAACAAATTCAGATTATCTATAGTCGAGCTTCACTACAATAAATGCCAAACTAGCGAAAAACTTGCAAGTAACATTAAGATATACCTACAGTGTAGGTAAAATAATTAAAATCATTGTAAATAAATATTTATCAACAAAATCTAAAACTGTTGGTAATACCCATCATTTTTGTTAGTAAATTTAAAAAATGTTGAACATTTGTTAGTAATTGGTAAGTGTAATTTGGGGGGGAAACAATATCTTTCTAGGTAACTGTAAAATTTAGTAACAAAATTATTTTCGTTCGTAATTCATCTGTGAAGTTTTTTTTGTAGTGCGATTTTTTATTAAAGCTCGTTCAATTTGGTAATTAAAATTAAATTTGAATATATAATTTTTAAAACTAGGTAACATTGAAACGAACTTGAATCGTTTGTGACATTGTGTCACTCATTCCAAACACGCATTTCCAAGGTGATAAAATGGATATTTCAGGAAAATGCTAAAATCAAGGCCTTTAAATATAGGCCTCGCAGAAGTAGAACCCATCTTGAAGATCCATCCAGGAAATACTGCCACAAATTCTGAGCAGATGCACCAATTTAATTATTAATTATGAGGGTCCTTTCATTTTCCCTTTACTATTTCGATTTTTTTATCCTCTTTATAATAATAGAAAAATGCTATCCAATACATGCAAGTTGCCACGTCTTTACGGTATTTGTTTGTCTGAATGCTTACGTGTTATTCAATACAACAACAACAACAGATACTGGAGACATGTCTAGGTGCAACAGATAAGTACGAACCCTTGTGAATCCCGTACAACTTTTATCTTCTTATTTTATTGTTTTTCTTTCTAACAAAAGAATTTGGCGTTATGTATTAAATTTTAGTCTATTTTTCTTAATGGGGTAATTAAAAAAAATACATATATATGCAGGACGGTATGACGTGGCTGCTAAATCCTCCAGAAGAATCTCTGGCGATGATATTGGCGGATAATGGGTTCGATGTTTGGATTTCCAACATCAGAGGAACTCGCTTTAGCCGCCGTCATCTCAACCTTGATCCTGCCAACCCTGTAATTAACAACACATTTATATGTGCATTTTCTTTTTCTTTTGGTCAATTACTAATTAAGCCGATCGACAGGAATATTGGAATTGGACATGGGACGATCTGGTTATCCACGACTTGCCATCTGTCATCGAGTTAGTGTTCAAACAAAGCGGTCAGAAAATTCACTACATAGGCCATTCAATGGTAATTAATAATTAACCAAGATTAATTTACCATTGCCCTGTCTCACAGATCATTAATTAATATTATGACATGTATAATAATCATGTATGTGTGATTGTGTGTTAATTAATATAATATATAACAGGGAACTTTAATAGCATTGGCATCATTCTCAGAAGGAAAACAAGTAGACAAGGTTAGATCAGCTGTGTTGTTGAGCCCAATTGCATATCTAAGTCATATGACTACTGCTCTTGGAGTTGTCGCTGCCAGATCCTTTGTTGGTGAAGTAAGCAAATACTACTATATATCGATCTTCACTGTCTTATTTAATATATCTTTATATTTAAATCCCATAAGTTAAATTATTTAATCGTCTATGTTATTAGTTATTTAATTATTTGGATCCACCATGGATTGTCAACAGATCACAACATTGTTCGGTCTTGCAGAATTCAATCCCAAAGGGTAAGATTAACCCTTTAATTAGAATTTGAATCTATATGGCCGGTAAAGTTTGATTCATACGTGAATTTATTAATCATGGTAATTAATGTGTGGATTGTTTTCTTCTTATTTTTGTTTCACAGGGAGCCAGTAGCCAATTTTCTGAAAGCTTTGTGCGCCAGTTCTGGGATAGACTGTTATGATTTGCTAGGTGCACTTACAGGTATCTTATCAACTAGCTGATTTTCGTTTCCACTATGAATTGGAGGGTGTTTGGCTAAGCTTATTTAAAAGATTTTATTATAACTTGTTTTTAAATCACATCTTATTTTAAATTAAGTTGTTCAAGTGTGATCATTAGATAAAATAAGAAGGTGAAGCTTTTAAGATATTGATAATGACAACTTTAATTTCTATTCCCTCCGTTCCACTAAAATAGGCCGCATTTCTTTTTTCGTCCGTCCCAAGTTATAGACTTATTTCCGTATTGCGAGTGTTAATTACACTACAATAGATTGAAATACCCCTATTTAATTCACTTTGTTTTTTAACAAACTTCATTTTTCTCATTATAGTTGGGCTCATTTAATGCAAGGGTAAAACAGGAAGAATATGGAAAAAGATTATAATTCCAATTATATTTATTATGTTTTTCTTGATATGTGTGAATTATTATTCTTGTCTATCTTAGGGGGATGAAGAGAGTAATTAAAATAGTCAAAATTAAATGAGGTTGCTCAAATAAGATTTTTTTTCCTGTGGTTTCTCCTTATTTTCTTAGAAACAACTTATAGGCTACTAAATAGCTTCTTTTTAGCATCTTATAAACTCTTTCATAAAAAATTTACCAAAACAAATTTTTAAGAGATTATAAGCTCTCAAACAGCTTAATTATAAGATGTTTTTGAACGACTTTCAAGTTTTGCCAAACAGCCTCTTGATCTACATCACACCCCCAGGCCCCAACATGTAATTCTTATTCCGTCTCATGATTATATATATGCTAATAATTTTATAGGAAAGAATTGCTGTCTAAATGCATCTACGGTCGAGATTTTTCTGAGAAACGAACCCCAGTCAACCGCAACTAAGAACCTTGTCCATTTGGCTCAAAGTAAGTTGACTCGTCGTCCCTTCTTCCGTCAGCATATATATGTGTACAAGATGCCTGATGAAATAAAAAATTACCGATCAAATTTGCAGCCGTTCGAGATGGTGTCTTGTCCAAATATGACTACGGCAATGCTAACTTCAACGTGGAGCATTATGGTGAATCGCGGCCTCCTGTGTACGATTTATCCAAAATTCCTCGCGATCTTCCCCTCTTCCTAAGCTATGGAGGACAAGATGCATTGTCGGATGTTAAGGATGTTGCCACATTGCTTGATAGTCTCAAATACCACGACGTAGACAAGCTGCATGTGCAGTACATCAAGGATTTTGCTCATGCCGACTTCATTATGGGGATTACAGCCAAGGATGTTGTTTACAATCAGATTGTAGCATTTTTTAGAAACCAACATTAGAGATTCTTGATTTGGGATATATCAATCTTTGGGGTGAGAAAGTAGCATGTATTTAATTTACTATTAATTGTCACATGTGAATAAACCATTCCCAGAGATTTTCGGATATTTAGTTCCACCTACTGTTCCTTCATATATACAAGTATCAGAACGCACAACATTAACTATAACAAGTGAATTCTGTACAAGAGAAGAGTACTCTACTTTTTTTTTTTTTGGATGATATGGTAAGTTTTATTGCACATACGTCGACAAATAATATCATCATTTGAAATGGACCATGGCTATAAAAGACCTTAACATCTACAAGCATTTATCTGCAATTTTCTATTCTGTTAGTGGAGCAAGAAACTCGAGCTTTCCCACGGCTACTGTTAATCAGGGTAAATCATAAAAACTACCCATGACTGAGGTTTAGCTCGATTACAAAAAAGTCGAATTATTTACAAAATTACAAATACCACCTTGAAATTTTATAAACACCCCTTGAGAGGTTTATATTTGCTTGACAAATATCCCCTATGTGTTAGTAAAATAGAAACAAATCTCATTGGGGGTGTACTTGTAATTTTGAAAGATAGTTGGATTGTAATTTTGAAAGATAGTTGGATTGTTTTTTTTGTAATTGGACTGAATTTTCCTTTTTTTTTAATTAATCCTTAGTTTGATTTGATGTTAAGCTGAATGAGTATATAGTTGACCATGTTAGCTTTTTCCAGACAAGTCAACTTGGAGTCAACTAGTGAGAAGGCAGGGGCCAAAATCCCATTGTTTGCTTTGCATAATGGCTTTTCACGTCCACTGACGGAAAAGTCTCTGCTAGTCTGCTTTTATCTTTTCTTGGAACATGTAAATAATTTGACTATACCTTAAGCTAAGGGGCAATGGAATTTGCAAGAATTTAATGGCAGAAAAATCCATTTGGCCTGCTAACTGCTAAGTCAATCCACATTAGCAGTCTTTTCCAAGAATGTGGCCCTATGTTTTGCCATCCAAGGAGCTCAAGGACCCTTCACATAAACAAAAGGGACAATTACAAAAACTACCCCTGAGGTTTAGGGCAATTACCAAAAGAACTCAGAATTCTAAGTTTCAAAATTACCAAAATCTCTTTGAAGTTTGATTGCGTTTTATATTTTCCCCTTCATAAGAATATTTTTTTCAAAAGGCCCTTTACATTTATAGAAATATTATAGTTAACCTCTTAAAATTAAGAAAGAACCAAACCTAAGAGCTAATTTTTGTAATTGTCCCAATACAAAATGCTATAGTTATGCAATTATTCCATGGCAAACTTGTCAAGATTTGGAAGACTACACCATCCCCTTTATTGCAAGAAATATATTGATCTTAGTTGAACACGTCAAAGTGCATACAATTATCCTTATCCCTCTCTGTTGATTGGCCCAAAGAACAGAAATAAATAAGCACATGAAGTTCTTTCCAAGAAAACCACCTGACGTGGATAATAATGTCAACAAAATTTATCCGAAACAATCCTATTAAGTTAGCAGTTATTCTAGATTTACATCTTCTAAATTCTGCCAGAACAGAATTTGTATAAGATCAGTAACTCAAGTTATTTTCTGTGGTTAAACTAGTGTAACATAACTCATTCTATCCTCAGCTCCGTCGTCCCTGAAAAAATATCCATAACCGCATTGATTTGTTAAGAAATTAGAGGAAGAAAAGAAAAAATAATGCATGAAACCAACCATCAGGCTATTTTAGACCCAAAATTTGCAAATTTTGGGGAAAGTGTTCAGCTACTTGGTCTTGGACCTGTCTCGATGTGATGAAGATGTAAAATAGTGCAGGAATAACGTGGACTTAGATTTTTTATTAATTTTGTAAAAGTGGTAGTAGGCCAAATTGGCCACTTCTATTTTGTGTTACATCGAGTCATGTAACTTGTAACTCGATATCGAGTTATGTATCAGTCCCAAAAATGAAAAAAAAAAGGGTAAAATAGACATTTAAACTCAAAAATGGCTAAAAGACATTTATGCGGCAAAAAATAGGACGGAGTCTTTGTAAAATGTACGTGGAAACAAAGCTCGAGCTGAGGTCAATCCAATACAGTCCAAGAAGACTAAAATCGATCTCAAAAGTCGTTTTCACCTGGTATCCCAGTATAGCATCCACTAGAGAAAGTGGGAGAAAAAGCTCATATTTTCTTGATTTAAGACTTGTCTTCCACAGTTTTTACCTTCACACTTTATGAAGAACTTGACTACTATCAAGACGAAATATGCAGTGACTGGAATTAATTTTGTTAAAATCTGAGTGGGGGTTGGGGGATTGCATTTACCACCAGAATGTAGTTTCTTTCCAAGCTATTAACTTAGCAAGTCAAATACATAAATCCCAATATAAGTAGGCGGATCAGATAGCTGCTTTCATCAGAATTCTTTTCTAGAATAAAATTATGAGTAAGGTTTTATTTCATCAGCTTGCCTTTCTTTTGCTCTTGTTTCAGACTTTCCACTTTAGTTGCTGTCTAAGTTGCAAAGAGAATGAAAAGAAAGCACTGCTCAAATTCAAAGAAAAGCTCACCGATCCTTCAAATAGTCTCTCTTCTTGGACCGGAGGAGATTGCTGCAAATGGATTGGTGTTAGCTGCAGCAGCAGAACCGGGCATGTGATCAAGCTCAACCTCCGAAACACGCTTTCAAGTAATTCCGATCTAAGCGGTGAGATAAATTCGTCTTTACTTCAATTGAAGTACTTGGGCCATTTAGACTTAAGCATGAACAATTTTGGAGGGACTCAAATTCCATACTTGTTGGGATCCCTTACAGAGCTAAAATATCTCAATCTTTCCGGTTCATCGTTCGGGGGCAAAATTCCTCCAGGTCTTGGAAATCTTTCAAACTTACAATATTTGGATCTCAGTTTTTATAGCACAGAGTCTGTTCAAAATGATCTGCTGTGGCTATTAGGCCTTTCTTCACTGAAGTACCTAAATTTGAACGGAGTTAATCTTTCCTCCACTTCATCTTATTGGCTACAAACCATTAATACCTTGCCTTCTCTTGTAGAGCTGCATTTGTCCCAATGTCAGCTAATGAACCTTCCACCGTCTCTAACTTCCATTAATTTCACATCCCTTGTGGCACTTGATCTCTCCAGTAATGGGTTCAACTCCACAATACCAAAGTGGTTGTTCAATCTCACTAACCTCAAAACCCTTGATCTCAATTCCAATAATCTTCATGGGATGCTGCCGGATGCATTTTCGGAATTAACTTACCTTGAAATTCTTGATCTTTCTTCAAATTTTGGCATTGAGGGCCCTGTTCCAAAAGAAGTAGGATTACTCTGTAATTTGCAGAAACTGTCTCTTGCTACCAACAGACTCGATGGGCATATCACAGAATTCATCCATGGTTTGTCTGAATGCACAAAAAGTAGCTTGGAGAGTCTAAATTTGGGATACAATCAACTTAGTGGAAATCTTCCCAGCTCATTAGGACTCCTCAAGAGCCTGCGATATTTACTTTTATGGAGCAACTCATTCACAGGGGCAATTCCACATACAGTTGGTGACCTATCATTACTGGAGGATTTTTACCTCTCAAACAATCAAATGAGTGGAAAAATCCCCGAGAGCTTGGGCCACCTCAAATCCCTAGCTGTATTGGACTTATTTCAGAATTCATGGGAAGGTGTCATAACAGAAACCCATCTGGCAAATCTCGTGAGCTTGCGAGAAATATCAATCGGCAAGTTTTCATCAAATGTTTCTCTCGTTTTCAACATCAGCCCCAATTGGTCTCCTCCGTTCAAGCTGACATACGTTAAGATTCAAGGATGCCAACTGGGTCCTAAATTCCCGACATTTTTAAAAAACCAAAGTGATCTCAAAACAGTAGTGATCAATTTTGCTGGGATTTATGATGTTATACCTGATTGGTTCTTGCAGATGGATTTGGAACTGAATGAATTGGATCTTGCTTACAATCAGTTAAGTGGAAAAGTACCAAATTCATTACGGTTCAACCAGGGGTCGAATGTCGATCTGAGTTCAAACAGCTTCAATGGATCTCTCCCTCTTTGGTCGTCTAATTTGACAACTTTGTATTTGAGGGATAACAAATTTTCTGGACCAATCCCACAAAATATCGGAATAGCAATGCCTTTTCTGTCAGACTTGGATATCTCGAGAAACAGACTCAAGGGTAAAATTCCTTTTACTCTAGGTAATTTGACAGGATTAACCACTTTAGTGATATCGAGTAATTATCTGTACGGAGAAATTCCTGATTTCTGGGCTAACATGCCTATGCTTTATATCGTTGACATGTCGAACAACAATCTCTCTGGTGCAATACCTGGATCCATCGGATTTCTTCGTGGTATCAAATTTTTAGTGCTCTCTAGTAACTATCTTTCAGGGCATTTGCCATCCCGTTTGAGAAATTGCACTGAACTAGCCAGCCTTGATTTAGGAGACAATAAATTGTCCGGAAAAATTCCACCCTGGATTGGAGTGAAGATGACGTCATTACTAATCCTACGTTTGAGGAACAATTCCTTCACTGGAAATATTCCTTCACAGATATGCAGCCTCTCCGTCCTTCATATACTGGACGTTTCGCAAAACAGCCTGTCAGGGCCGATTCCTGCATGTGTTGGAAATCTCAGTGGTTTTAAAACGGACATCACGTCCAATGATACTGCGCAATACGAAGGGCAGTTACAAGTTGTGGCGAAAGGAAGAATTTTACAGTATGACTCCACTTTGTATCTTGTTAACAGCATCGACCTGTCGGGAAACAATTTGTCTGGAGAAATCCCGACAGGTATCACGACGCTTTTCAGATTGGGTACGCTGAACTTGTCCACGAACCACCTGACCGGAAAAATCCCACCGAACATTGAGCGATTACAGTGGATTGAAACATTGGATTTTTCAAGAATCAATTGTCTGGGAATATCCCACAAGGAATGGCTTCTTTAACTTTTCTGAATCATTTGAACTTGTCGTACAATAACCTGTCAGGCCAGATTCCGATAGGCAATCAGTTTCTGACACTAAATGATCCATCGATTTATGAAGGAAACAGTTTGCTCTGTGGATTTCCGTTATTGAAATGTAGGTTGGAGATTGTTCCATCTCCTGGTGTGGAGGTACGAAAAACAGATGATGAAGATGAACTTGAAAAGCTGCCGCTGTTCATTTCAGTGGGACTGGGGTTTTTTGTGGGATTTTGGGGTGTTTGTGGTTCTTTGGTAATTACGAAACAGTGGAGGGACGCTTTTTTTTATTATGTGGATCGGGTGAACGATAGGATTATAGGGATTGTCCCAACTAATATATGTACAAGTCTGAAAAGAAAATTCTGGAATAGTTCGTAAGTAAAGAAGAAACTCGAAAATGGATATTACTATAGGAAACTTCATACGAGTTCTGTTGCGTGTGATTGACCTTTGTAACGAGAAATAAAGATTTACTTCCTACAAACTCTAATAAATTGTTATTTTTGATCTACTACACGTGTCAATCAAACAAAATGAAAGAAAAAGCCAGCAGAAAAATCTTGTTCTGCACTAAAAACTTGAAAACGCAAAAACGGCTTTGGCCCTAAAAGACCATACAATTAATGCATTTTGATTTATCATTTGTCAAGATCATACCGTTAATGCATTTTAGTTTATCACTTCTCTCAAAGGTTTATCATTTTCATTTCTTTTAAAAAAAATTATAAGAAAAAAAAAAGTGATAATGGCCCCAAATGGCCATTTGTGTAATTGAAAAAAATGAAAACTAGCCATCTTTTTTTAAAAATATTTTTAACCATTTTGACAAAGCAAATGACATGCGTATCATTACTTTGAGTTGTTGAGTTGATCTTTCTCTTTCTCTCATTCATTTATCTCTCTCTCAGATTTATTTTCTCTCCTTCAACTTTTCAAAAAAATTCGACCGGCCAACATTAACGGCATTTTGACGGAATCTCGGAAAAAATACATGTATTTTATCATATCTCTAGCTCATCTATTAGATATTTCAGTACCGTAATGATTTTCGGTCTGAGTTATAATAACAGAGAGTGGGCTGAAAAACATTACCAGAACCAAGTTATGTAACTCGAAAAGTAACTCGATATCGAGTTAACTGACTGGATGTCAAGTAACCAATTTAATGTTGAGTTGTTTAACTCGGATCTGTTACTCGTTTAAGTTAAATAACTCGATGTTGAGTTACTTAACTCGATATCGAGTTATTTAACTCGGTGTTTTTTTCATTTTTATTTATTTTGTTATATATGTGATAATCTGTTGGTGTTGGTTTCAGATGGAGGATGATAAAATCATAATTGTCCATAGTGACTTTTGGGATGGTATTTTTTATAGAAATGGGGAATAAGTACTCGTTGTGGGCAATATCATTTAGTGGGTTTTTGGATAATGTTCATAATGTTATAAATGGTGATCGATGATTGTGTGAATAGAAATTACACTATTTAATGCCAACTGGGGACGATGAGGTTAAATCCTTGATTATGTACAAACGAGACCTCCGATGAGTAGCTGAAATCTTCAAAAAACCTCGAATATTATTACCTTGCAACCAAAAGATAATGGCATGTTGGGGACCTCGTACACCCAAATCAGAATCCAAATGGTTTTCTGAATCTCATGGATACTCAATCTTATTCTTATAGTATCGGCACCCAATTCCTACCCTTAAATCCATGTAATTCAACATATAGTATGAATTAAATACATGGTCCACCACAGTGCATACCAACATCTATGCAGCATGATGTGTCCAATATTTGTCCAAATAAATCTTTAATTTCTCAAAAAGAACCTAAAATACAAAGGAAGGAATTGAAGATGAAGATTGATTTTCAGAAATGCAAGAAGAGCTTAATCAATTTGAAAGAAATGAAGTTTGAGAGCTTGTGTCACGTCCTCCAACTCGCACTATCATCAGTACAAAATGGGTATTTTGGAACAAACTAGACGATCAAGGCAACATCATTCGTAATAAAGTAAGGTTAGTAGCACAATCTTATCATCCAGAAGAAGATATTGACTATGATGAAACTTTTGCACCCATAGTACATTTAGAAGCTATTCGTATTTTACTTGCATATTCTTATTTCAAAAATTTTAAACCTTACCAAATGGATGTCAAATGGTTTTATTTAAAAAGAAATATGTGTTAAACAACATCCGGGTTTTGATAATTTTCAAGACCAAATGTTATTTATAAACTTAAAAAAGCTTTATACGATCTCAAACAAGTACCCTGGCTTGGTATGATATATTGTTTTCTTCTAAAAAATAGTTTTACAAGGGGTAAAGTTGACACTACCATTTTTATTTACGAAAAAGGACAAGATAGTCTATTTGTTCAAATTTATGTTGATGATATTATTTTTGGTGCTACTAATGAGTCTTTCTGCAAGATTTTTTCTAAGCTAATGCAAGATGAATTCAAGATGAGTATAATGGACAAATTATATTTCGTCCTCGAACTTCAAATAAGCAATGACAATAAGGTATTTATATTTCACAATCCAAATACACAAATGAACTTCTCAAAAAAATTTGGAATTGAAGAAGAAAGAACGATAGCAACACAAATGGCAACAAACATCAAACTTGACAAGGATGAAAAAGGTAAGTTGGTAGATGAATCCAAACATCGATGTAAGATTGGTAGTTTACTTTACTTAACCGCTAGTTGACCTGATATTCTTCATGGTGTATGTCAATGTGCTCGACTTCGAAGCAATCCAAAGGTATCTCATTTCAGTGCCATAAGAAAAATCAAGTATTTAAAAGGCACTACTTCGTAAGGTTTATTTTATCCAAAAAATGAAAGTTTTGCTTTAAAAGGCTTTAGTGACTCAGCTTATGCCAGAAATATTGATGATCGTAAAAGTACATCTGGCTCATTTCAATTTTGGTGATTTCCTTGTTTCTTGGTTTTCGAAAAAGCACAATTGTGTTTCTTTATCAATGCCAAAGTTGAATATATTTTTGCGGCCTTTTGTTGTTGGATAAAACAAACTTTGGCGGATTATAAAATGGTTTTTAACAATAATCCTATTTTTTGTGATAACACATCCGCTATAAAACTTCACAAAATCTCGTACATCATAACCGAATAAAACATATTGAAGTTCGGTATCTTTTTCTATGAGATTGTGTTTCAAATGGAAAAACTGAGATGTTGGAAAAATATATGTATAGATTTTGATGATACCATGTAAAACTTAGATTAGGAAGTTGGCACCCCATTTCAAATGTAATTCAACTTGTAATAGATAAGGCTATATCAGCTGAGTTGAAGACAGCCAAGTTGAAGATTACAAGACAAGACTGAAGATTGAAGAGAAGACTCAGCTGTATGTCAGCTGTGTGAAATAAAGTGAAGAATCAGTCAAGTGACAGAAAAGTTGTCTCAGTCATCTGACTGACGACAAAGTCATTCCAAAATGATTGGAATCCAATGTCAAAAGGGTATGCAGCAGATAGGACTCGAGAAAGCTGAAAGAGATCCGTTGACAAGACAAGTCAAGGTATTGCTAGAAATAGGCATGTGTCAGACTGCCAGCAATAAAACTGTTTTGCTGAAAGAGTGCAAAAAACAAGGAATCAAAGGGATGAACCTGAAATACTGTAGAGTTTAAGGAAAGGCTGCAGAGCATTAAATTTAAGATACGTTCTCCATTAATGTTGCAAGACAAGACAAGCCAACAACCTACGAAGTGTTGTTTGAAAAATGTGTCTATCTCTTCAACGGACATATTTCAAACGTGCACTATAAAAGGCTGAGGAGTCATTTGAGAGAAGGTTACCAAGTTTAACACAAGCATACACGCATTCAAGCAATAACCTGCAAACATCTCTCAAGCTTACAAAGAAATTGTCAAGCTTAAACTCGAAGAAAATCGATCCAACACACCCAATGCAAAAGACAACTTCATCAGTTGAAGAGGAAAAAATATTTTCAAGAACAAGGGGTCTACTCTCCAAGGTTGAAGGAGAAGTAGTGAGGTTCCATCGAACCATAGCTTTGAACCTATTAGAGGGCTAAGTGATCAAGTCTAAAGGTTTGAAGGAAATTGAAGTAGTAGGACAACCGTCTTGTGAAGAAGCTGAGTTCTAGGAGTAGCATGTTGTGAGATCAAAGTTGACTCGGACTGTTAACTACTTTGTAACCAAGTCAAGTTACCTAGTGGATTCCTCCAGGGGTTAGAGAATAGTGGACTAGAGGAATTACCCCATCCTCGAACCACTATAAATTGCTTGTATCTATTTACTTTCAGCGCACTTTATTTCTCGCATTATTTTCATACATGCTTTGATAGATTAATTGTTTAAGTCTGCTGATAATAACATTGCTAAAACAAGTGTTGAAAAACGTATTAAAAAATTCTAAGGGTGAAAGTCTTCAGCTGGTAAAACCAAGTCAACTACATTTCTAAGTGTTAGCTAAAAACAGCTAAGTTATACTATCAACAGCTCGGTCGAGTCTGTTGAGTGGGTAACTTTGATGTATAAGCCAACCTAGTTGTCCCTCAAGGACTTAGCTGACTTGAGTTAACTCTGAAATTGTTTAAAAGGACTAAAATCGAAAAGTTGGTGAAGTTTATTCAACCCCCCCTCCTCTAAGCTTTACATCATTGGGACCTACAAGTGGTATCAGAGCGGTTGGTTCATTGAGCCTTCTGCACTGGTTACTGAACTAGATCTCATTCTTTTTCAAAGAATCAACACTTGAATTTTTAAAACTTTTATTTCAAAAGTAAAGTTATTATCATGGAAGCAAATCTAACTCACATTCCAATGTTCACTGTTGAAAAATTGATGATTGGAAAATACGTATGTAGGCTCATCTATCAGCCCTACATGATGAGATGTGCTTCGTGATTGAGGATGGGCCACTACAAATCCGAAAATTTAATACAGTTGTAAGAAGGGTTGGTCCTACTGAAGGAGAAATGAAGCACCTGCAGAGCCTAGACCTGCTATGGTGGAGAAGCCACGCTGCGAGTGGACAAATGAAGATCGAAAAAGATATAACTTGGACAATATTGCCAAGGATATACTTTATAAAACTCTTGATAAGGCCATGTTTAATAAAGTCAAATCTTGCAGAACGGCCAAAGATATTTGGGAAAAACTAGCCTTAATTTGTGAAGGGTCTGATCAAATTAAGGAAAATAAATTAACAGTTGCTGATCAAAAATTTGAAAATTTTAAAATGATTACAGGTGAAAGTCTGGATCAGCTGGATGCCAGATTCACAGAGATTACCAATAAGCTCTCAGCTCTAGGGAAAGAATATACACAAAAGAAAATGTGTATGAAAATTCTAAGGTCTCTCCAAGCTGAGTGGGAAATGAAGGTTATGGCTTTGAGACACTCCATGGATCTTACCAGAACATCCAACCATAGATTGCTCTCGATTTAAAAGCCTATGAGTTTGAGCTGAGAAGGAAAGAACAAGAAAAGACAGTTGTACCCAAGACAGCTGAACTCATGGCTGGTGAAGCAAATAGAGTTGAATCCAACGAGGCCATAGACCAAGAAGAGATTGCCCTGATGGTTAAAAGATCCAACAAGTTCTTCAATAAGAGCTACAAGAGAAACAAGGGTGAATCATCCAGGAGACACTCAGCACCTTCCAAATCAAGGGAAGACAGACCACCTAAAATAGTTGATCATCAAAGAACTGAATATCAGAGAGCTGATAATCATAGAGCTGAAAGAGCAAACTTGCAGAGAGCTGAGAACCTGTGTTGGAATTGCAGACAACCAGGACACTTTGATGTTGATTGTCCTTATCCACCAGTCAACAAGTACAGGAATGAAGAAAAATAAAAGTCTTCAGAGAAAGAAGACAAGAAAAGAGGAAAGCCATGTTGGCTGCAGAGACTGCTGACACAGCCAAGTGCAAGGAACCAATATAGTCAGATAGCGAGTGAAGCTGACTACTCTAGTGACACAGAGGAAGGGGCTTTGATATGCCTCATGGCCAAAGAACAATACTCCAAGGATCAAGAGGATAAGGTACACTCTAACTCATCTCATTTTGATTCAAATGATGGTGATAGTGACACAAACACTTCATCACCCACAGATCTATATGATTCTATTGGCAAAATGATGAAAGATTTTGAGCACATAAAAACCTCACACACACTCCTAAATGAGGAAAACAGCCGGCTTAAATGTCAAAACTCACAGCTGACTAAGGAGCTGAGTTCTCTAAGTCACATAGCTTATGAGAATACAAAGCTGAAGGCTGAAATAACTAAGATCCAAGCAGACTTAGCTACAATAGAAAAGAGGGAAAATGATTTGAAAAATGAGATTGCATCATTTATTAAGGCATCCAAATCATTAGATGAACTTATAATGATTCAAAAAGAAAGTGGAGACAAGACAAGAATTGGATTTAATTCATTTGCGCATGCCCAAGCTCCAAGAATGGTTATGGAGAAAGGATCCTCAAGTAATGATGAAGTCCAAAAATCTAAAGCAACATATGCTGCACCTAAACCCACTAAAAAACACAATCACAACCATGCTGGCCTTGGATACAAGGGAAAAGGTAAGAAGCCAGCTGAGTATGCTAAAAGGACAGCTGAAACAAAATTCAGAAAAGTCCATCAGCAGACTCCAAATAGGAAATACTCTGTGAAATCCAAACAGAGCTACCAAAAGCCCTAGAGATTTCAGCAAAGAAAATCATATGATGAGAATGGCAGAAACTACCCAAGCCAGGCTGATTGGACTAATAAAATGAGATATCAGCCAAGATCAATGTTATACAAGTCTAAGTGGCAAAGACCTCAGACTCAATATAGTCATTCCCAAGGTAAAAGAGCTATAATCAGCATACTTATGCACCCAAGCACAAATCCCAATATGCGCAAAAGTTCCACTATTACCCTTATCCTTGAAAGAAGACTTAATTTGCTTTCCCATCTAGCATGCATCACAAATGCTTTCTTTCTTGTATACTGAGTCAGGCAATCCTTCCACAAGATGACTCCTTGAAAGCTTGTTGATTGTCTTGAAAGTCAGGTAACTCAGCTTCTTGTGCCACAACCAACTTGATTCGGTTGTACTCTTTGCTAGCAGACATGTGCGTGGTGTAGCAGTTGACCAATCCACTACATACAGGTTTTTTTGCCTTGATCCTTGTAGCACAATCTCATTTGATTCAGCATCATTGATTTGGAAAATACCCATGTTGAATCCTACATTATAGCCCTTGTCACAGAGTTGGCTGGTGCTCAGCAGATTGAAGTTGAGGCCTTCAACATATGCTACATCTGTGATCTCTAGTCCATTCTTCCTGATGGATCCAGTGCCTTTGATTTTCACTGGAGCTTCATTACCTCCAAATATGACTTTAGCACCTTTGATTTCCTTGAACTTGAAAGATTTTTCTTGTTGCATGTCATATGTATGGAACAACCACTATCCACGTATCAGGTTCCTTGGCACTCAGTTGTTCCTTGAACCTGTAATCAAGGAAATTAGTTTTTAGGTACCCAAACTTGTCTAGGTCCCAAGGGGTTAGCACTATAAGGTGATCCAACCAACCTATAGCCAAATGATCGACTCTAAGAGGTTGCCACCTATCAGTTCCACAATCATAATGAACATTTGCAAATTGCTTGGGGGCTTTAAGCTCATACAACTGTCTCTTTTATTTGTATGCATGTGTGTGTGTTTGAGCATTTACTTTCTTGGGAGCCAAGTCCTTCTTCAACCAGGATATTGTACTTATTGCATATGGATTTGTTTGGTCCTGTTGAACCAGCTAGAATTAGTGGGAAGAAATACACCTTAGTGGTGGTAGATGATTATTCAAGATACACATGGACAATCTTTATGTGTAAAGAGAAAGAAACCTTGCAGAAGCTTCCTCAGTTGATGAGAAGAGTCAAACCATTATAAAGATAAGGTCTGATAGAGGAACTGAGTTTATCAATGGGATTATAACTTAGTAATGCACTGAAAATGGTATTGCTCATGAGTTATCGGCTGCAAGAACTCCAAAGCAGAATGGAGTGGCTGAAAGAAGGAACATAACTCTCAAGGAAGCTGCAAGGGCCATGTTAGCTGAAGCTGGTTTGCCTAAGAAATTTTGGGTTGAAGCCATTAATACTGCTTACTACACTCAGAATAGGTGTATGATTAACAGATGATGTCCAAAACCCCTTATGAAATTTGGACAGGGAGGAAGCCAAATGTTGGATATTTTCATATCTATGGATGTAAGTGCTTCATTCACAACAATGGCAAGGACAACTTGAAAACTTTTGATGCTAAAGCTGATGAAGGTATCTTTTTGGGATACTCAGCTGAGAGTAAAGCTTATAGAGTCTGAACAAGAAGACTATAGTCACATAAGAGTATCCATGTGGTTTTTGATGAACCAAATGTCAATGGAGAAGACATAGATGAGTTAACTGACAAGAGGAATCAACCAACTATTCAGAAGAGTCCTTACGTGAGGTAGATATAAGAGGACTCAACCTTGATGAACATGAGATAGATGTATCTCAGAGACAGCTGGAAGGTCTGCAGTTGAATGATAATAAGGAAGCTGTTCAAAACAACTTAGCTGAGTTTGTGAGATGTGAGATGTTAGAGATGGAGTAAGAACCAGATACAGAACTCAACATGAAGCTATGTTCACTTGTTTCGTTTCCCAGATTGAGCCTAATGATGTGTCCCAAGCATTAGATGACACTCATTAGATTCTAACTATGCAGGAAAAGCTGAATCAGTTTGAAAGAAATAAGGTTTGGAAATTAGTTCAAAGGCCTACACACCAAAATGTTATTGGTAGTAAGTGGGTATTTAGAAACAAGATGAATGAAGAGGGATCTGTTGTAAGAAATAAAGCAAGATTGGTAGCCAAATGGTATTACCAAGAGGAATGTATAGATTTTGATGAAACATTTGCACATGTTGCTGGATTGGAAGCAATTAGGATGTTTCTTGATTATGATGCACATAAGAACTTCATTGTTGATCAAACGGAGTGTATTTTTAAAGGAGTTTTGGAAGAAGAAGTCTATGTGGAGCAATCTCCAGATTTTGAGCAGAAAACTATTGGAGAAAAAGTCTACAAGCTCAAGAAGACATTGTATGGATTGAAATAAGCACCAAAAGCCTAGTATGATACATTGTCTCAGTTCCTCATTGACAATAGATTCACCAAAGGCAAGGTTGATAGAACGCTTTTCAGGATTCGAGATGGGAAGAGTATATTGTTTGTTCAAATTTATGTGGATGACATTATCTTTGGATCCACAAACAAAGAGTTGTGTGATAAATTTTCAAAACTCGTGCAAGGAAAATTTGAAATGAGTATGATGGGAGAGCTGACTTTCTTCCTAGGTCTTCAAGTCAAGCAAATGAAAGATGGAACCTTCATAAGTCAAACCAAATATACCAGAGATTTAATGAAGAAATTTGGTATGGAAGAGAAGTCATCAATGAAGATTCCCATAAATACATCAGTCAAGATGGATATGGATGCAGATGGCAAAGTTGTTGATCAAACCAGGTATAGAGCCCTTATTGGATCTTTGCTCTATTTAACAGCAAGTAGGCCAGACATCACCTTTGTTGTAGGTGTATGTGCCAGATTTCAACACCAAAAGAGAGTCATATGACTGAAGCTAAGAGAATCCTAAGGTACTTGAAGGGATGCCAAGAAGTTGGCTTATGGTATCCAAAGGATCAAGGATTCAATCTAGTTGGCTACTCAGACTCAGACTATGCTGGATATACAGTGGACAGGAAAGTACATTAGGTACTTGTCAAATGCTTGGAAATAGTTTGGTTTCTTGGTTCAGCAAGAAATAGAATTCAATAGCTACATCTACAGTTGAAGCAGAGTACATAGTTGCAGGCATCTGTTGTGCCCAAGTGTTATGGATGAGATAACAACTAAGAGACTATGATATAGAAGAAAAAGAGATTCCAATTATGTGTGATAACACAAGTGCCATTGCAATTACTCAAAACCCAGTATTGCATTCAAGAACCAAGCACATTGATGTTAGATATCATTTTATAAGTGATCATGATAAAAAGAAAGATATCACATTGGAATACATATCAACCGATAAACAGTTAGCTGATATATTCACTAAGCCATTATGTGAATCAAGATTTGAAGAGCTTAAAAATGAACTTGGATTGATTGAGCTGAGTTAGGAGGCTTATAAGACTCAATCAGCAGAGTCAAAGAAAAGAGTATTGACAATCATCAAAGTTTCATTTTTTCAGCAAAATGAAACAGCCAAGACGGCTAGTCAGCTGTATCAAGTTAGCTGGACAGCTGAGTAATTATTATGTGAAGAGAGAAGTATAGTTAAGTCACTTATAGATGATAGTTGAGTTATTTAAAAGCTAAGTGATAAAACGCAGTAGTTTTCTACGAGCGGGAATGTTTTGGGCATGACATCAGCAGTAATTATGGTGTCAGTAAAAAGCCTGTACCCATTTTACCTATGATTGGATATTAATCCTATTGCATTTAATACGGGGAAATTAATGCGGTTTCAAGATTCAATTTCAATGATTGATCATTTTTTAACTTTTTGAATTCCAAAAATGGTCCCCTCACATCCCATATATAGAGAAATTCATTGTCTCTCTCCTCACACTACTCTCATTCGTCTCAAGTAAGCAAAAGTTTTTCTCTACAACCAGAAGCAAAACCCTAGTTCATCGTCCGTTCAAGTTTCAAGTTCAGATTTCAGAAATGGCACTGAAGTACGATTATGTGAAGATGATTGAGAAAATCCACTCCGGAGCCACGATGGATTTTGAAGGAATGGTCAAGCAAGGGATTTACAAGGGTCTAGTCAAGAAAATCGCTGAGAAACTTGTGAAATCTGGCCTGAAGGAGTTTCTCTCTATGGAGTTCTTGCACACTTATCTCAAAGAAGTGGCGATGTTTTACGTGAATGCTGAGGTTCACGATGGCGAGATTCGCTCGTCCGTCCACATCACTGAAATAAAGATAACTGTCGCGGACTTAGCTGTTAATTGTCATCTGCCTTCATCTAGGTTTAAGGAGATTACTGAGAAAGACATAAACCTGGATGTTGTATGGAAGGAGATTTCTAAGCCAGAGTCAGCTGCGAAGGCTGTCTATACAGCCAAGAAGTCTCTCATCAAGGAGGACTACCACAAACTCATGGACGTGGTAGCCAAATGCATCGACATGAAGTTTGGCAGTTTCAATCAACTGTCAAGGACTAAGCTAACAGTGATGGCTGCTATAATGGAAGAGAAAAAGGTGAACTGGGCCGAGTTCATCTTCAGCAAACTATGCCAGAATATGATGAACAAGAGCATTAATGATGCTGGACTATTCGAGAGATCGCTGGGATGTGGCCTGGTAATACGCCACTTGATGGAGGTGAAGGGCGTTCCTCTTTGGAATGGGAAACCCTTCCACGTGAATAAGAAGATGTTTAGGGCCAATCTATCAGCTAACCAGAGACAAGCCCATGCAAGGAAAGCTGATACTAGTGAAGGGGACTCAGTTGACCCTGTCCTAGAGGACACAACTACAACTGCTAAGGCTCCATCTCCTAAGCTTGTGCAGAAGAAGAAGAAAGCCCCTGCAGTGAAGTCAGCACCTGCCCTGCAGCTGTGGAAGACCTGCACCTGCCCCTGCAGTCGAGACTGAGAATGAATCCTCTGCACCTTCTCCTATCGTGAAGAAGAAACGCTCAGTTGTGCCGTGGAAGCCAGCTGCAGCAAAGAAGATAAAAATGGAAGAGCCCGCTTCCATAGAAGAGGAACAAGAAGAGGAAGAGGTTCCTCTAGTTCGAACAAAGAGAAGGCGATTGGTGAGACATTCTGCTTTAGCCAAGCCAGCTGAGTCTGGCATGGCTGTTGAAAAGAGACTGCTGCTGAAGAACAGCAGTCTCTGCAAGAGAAGGATGGTATGGAGACCACTGAGAAAGAAGAAGAATCTGTTGTCGAAACACAACAGAGTTTAGATGAGACAGCTGTCAGAGAGACAGTTGACCAAGAAAATGAGTTAGTTGTACGCTCCCTTCAGACAGATGCTAGAACAGCTGAGGAGGAGAGGGCTCTTCTTTAGCCATTGAATGAAGACGATGAGGATGATAACCTTGTTGTACTATCTCATGCGTACCCGGATGTACCTAAGAGGCTTTATGTATGGAGAAATTGGAAGTTGAGCTATGCCAGAGCTCAATTCCAACGATCAGAGTTCATTGATGAGAAAGAAGAACTCCTAAGCTTTCTAGGAAATATTCTAGTCCGTTCGGCGTTGCACCCAGATTTCTGCACAACCATTCTATTTCGAAAAAAAAGGAAGAGAAGCATAAGGCAAAGACAAAGGCAATTGAGGAATCAAAGCAACCTCAACCCTGCCCCTTTAATGGTATGCCTGACAATGCTTTCTAGTCAGCCAGCAGCAGTGATGATGATGCGATAGAACCTGCTGATGTAGTAGAGAAAGCTGAGCTGAAGCAAGCACTGAAAGAATCCAAAGTGTTGCACGAGAAGAAATTGCAAACAAGCCTAGGAGAGTCTTCTTCAATTATGATTTCTCCTAGCCCTGATATCATGGAGATGGTGAGGGTGATTGATTCTACAACCTCACTAGTGCACTCAGAGGAACAATATACCAGGAGATTTGGCGATGAAGCTAAGGACGGAGTAGAAGAGGGCACCTTAGCCAAGCCTAATCCTGAAGAAGGTGTTGAGACATCTGCCCTATCGGCTGCTCACTCATTTGGACAAGAAGCCGAGTCTTAGGTTTTGAGAGACCCCACTGCTCGAGACTCCGCTGGTGCGCCAGCTGAGGGGAAAATTCAAACCACCACAGTCGAGTCGAAGAAGGCTGTGGGAGACACAACTCAAAAGGAGATTGGAGGCAAAGGTGAGGACTTAAATGTACATCAGAGTGGGATTGATGAGGCTCATACGTTTTCGACTGTCTCAGCTGAAATTCCAGCTGCCCTGACAGCCGATGAAGTTGTTGATGCAGCCAAGGCAAAGGATGGAATGGAAGCCATGGGAGTTGAGACTCCTGGCTCTGAAAGTGCAATCCACGAGGTTGAGACCTCAAAGGGTGCCACAGAAGAAGACCCCAAAATAGCTCAGTCTGCTGAAGGGATGGCTGAAGACCTTGCTGTAGTTGAGACTGTAAAAGGGATTGTTGAAGGCCCATCAATGGTTAAGATTGTTGAGGGTAAAGAAGGCCCAGTGGAGGTTGAGACTTTCATGAGTAAGAAAGGCGAAGAAAAAGTGCCTACCCCTCAAGAAGAGTCAATAGAAGAAGAGGAAATTAGTGCCCTTCATGACTCGCAGGAACACATCGACGTCGAATTTTTGGCGACGGATGATGAGGCTGAGTCCAGTCGTAAAGAAGAATTTGAAGATGACTATAACACCCGGGAAAAAAAAGTGTATTTAATTAGTTAGATGGCCCATTAGTGAATTATTATTATTATTATTATTATTGGGTTTATTATCCAATTACTTGGCCCATGAGGAATCCTAAGGTGTTTGGGAAACTAGCTAGGGTAATTATATTATGACTCTTTTGTTATTAGGGTTTTATTATACCACATTAGAGGGGACCAAACCAAAAACACGTTCCAGCTCTTTCTCTGCGCCTCCACAGCCCCATCGTCTACCATACAACCTCGACGAAGTTTTTCTTCAACGTCATGATCCCTCAATTGCCTTCCCTATTTCATTCTCAACTCCTAAGGTAATTTTCTTATGAATTTCGAAACCCAATCTATACTGCTCATAATTTTATGAAATTTTAATATATTATTCTTCATGACGTTTTTATCGTACGGTTAAAATTTTATACTAATCCGATAAGTATTTTTGTAGTTATGTAATTTTCAACTTAGATGCCAGAATTTATGTTATTCTCTGTTTTCGTTTTAGAAATTCCAAATCCCTACTTATACATATCCAGAATTAGTGCAATTTTAATATGTTATGTTATCATATGTTTATCATATTCAGGAAAATTTTCATATACGTTTGAATTGTATTTTATTTTATATAGAATTTTCATTCACGCTTCCCAAATCTTGTGTATACTCAGTTTCTGATTTATAAATTCAAGAAAACATGTATAAAGACCTTCAAAATATCTGAATTTTGGATATGTTATGTATGATAATGTTTACAACCGTGTGGTAAAATATCAGATCATTCCAACTTATATTGTTTTAAATATTAACTAGTTTCCAAGACGTTACAGTTTTAGCCATGACAAAAGTTTCAATTTATAAAATTCAAATCCTAAAGATAACTAATTTAATATTTTATGATTTTTGGATATGTTATACTATGGTATGTATATTATACGTAGTTAAAATTCCAGATCCTATAGTACTATATTTATTTAAATATGATTTTTCTTCCATAGTTGTGCAGAATTTTGTGTTACAATAATTTCAGTTTTACAAATTCAAAACGCATCGCTAAACCTTTTGAATCTTCGTGAAATTTTTATATGATATCGATTTTTGAATTTATTATCTACTGTAAAAATATTGAATAATTACAGTAAACGGTTTATGAAAAAAATATTATTCGATCCCAACTACGCAGAGATTTAGTATTGTTCAAACCTACCAAGTTGAACCCTAAACCTTAGGAAAATACCGTGAGCTTCCACGAATGTTATTTTAGTGCTTCCGATATCGAGGTTAATACTTAAGTTTTGACTTCTAGGACTAAGAAGTATATATTTCCATGTTAGGCGACGAGGACGGCGAGCTCTGAAGTTCAATAGGGATATTGCATCAAATCATTCTACTATTTTTCAAGCAAAGTTTCGAGGTGGGGGTTTGTTTTCTAAACTTTATTGTCCTTGTTAAATGCTTAGATTATTTTGCATGAATGTGTAGTACAGTTGCTTAGGCACTATTGAGCCGAGAACTCAAGAGGTCCGGTCGATGTATCCTCAGTGGAACCCTGCGATCAACTATTGTCTATGTCTACGGTTTTTCAAAAGATCTATGCTATGTCCTATTGGATTGTATTTGCATGTCTATGTGAGATATCTGTGTATTTAGCTTGGACAAATTATACTCCACTGAGCTGTGTCGCTCACCCCACATATATAATCAGATTTTTCAGGTTAAGGAGTTGGCGATGGTTATTGGCGGTGGATAAGGGGTGGCCTATGAAACTACTGAAGTAAAGTCTTTTTATTTTCTAAATGTTGTTTTCAAATTAATAAGAAGTGATTATACGAATTATGATTTTCCTATGCAACTACTAGAGTGATGTCTTTTCTAAATGTTAATTTTCAATTGAATAAGAAATTGTTAAACAAATCATTATTTTCTAAGTATTTACCTACGATGCTAGACTCTGTATGATAATTGATTAGTATTGAGAAAATTCTCAACTTCAAAGATTTTTCGATTTGGGACAATAAATGATGAATTATGATTTTCTAAGTTTATTTATGCAAATAGACTAAAAGGAATTTTTATATATATATAGATTAGTAAATGTCCGATTTTCTTAGAAATAAATGAATATATGAATTTTCTACACTTCATAATTTGCTTCCGCTGGTTCTATTGATTTTGAATAAGATATATTTACAAGCCTATTTTCTCTTATAAATAAAAATATGTACGCAGTTTTCTTTCACTGCCAAATGGTCTTTTAGAATTATATGATATCAAATTTATTCAAATTATTTTATGCGATTACTTTCACTGTAATTATTGTTCTTTTGAAAATTTAATGGCTCGCCATAACGAGTTGTCTTTCTCATGTTTCTTATGGAAAAAAAATATACGGTAAAATGAATATTTGCACACTTTTTATAGTTCAAAATTTCGGGGCGTTACAATGACCCAGCTGTTGAGGAGGTCTTGGCACAAAAGAGGGAAAGCTAGTGACAAAGCTTCCCCTGTAAATTTCACATTGGTTGATGGCCCACCTCCTATGGCACCATCATCTTCCCATGACGCTGATAAATCAGCTGAGGAACAGACTACTAAACAGGGAGAATCAACTGATGCTAATGAAGTCATTAAGACAATCGAGGTCGATCCAACTCAAAGAGCTAACACAAAAAAATATCGATATCGATGACGCAGAGATAAGCACACACAGTCAAGTACATTTAAAGGGAAAGGGTAAAGCTCCCGAAGTCAAAGGGGGAGAAATTCCTATTTTCCTTGAGGACCTTTTTGCAGAATACTTCCCGTTCGAGGCGGATGTCCCTTTGGAAGCAGAGTCAGCTGCTGAGAGTGCTAGATACACTGTCCAAGTCCCTGCTGAAGAGATTGGAACTCCTGATGACAATACAATGCCACCGTTTGGTTTCGACTTTGATGTTGTGTGGCCTGAAGAGCAGTCTACTGGTGCAGTCGACTTCAGAAAAGTCTTCAAGGCCATTTGCAATGAAATAGAAAATATGAAAAAGGATTCACAACATTTAACCTACAGTTGGACAACAGAGATGCTACAATCACAGGAGATATCCGAGGCACAGTGTTGAGAATCAGGGAATAGACAGCACAGACAAAAGCACTGAGGCGTGAGCAAGTAACTTATTTCAAATCTCTATTTGCCAATATGGTAATTTGGAGTGCAGAAAATGCCAAATTTCAGCAGAGACAGAGGGATCACATCTTCCGGATAGACCAGTCGCACAAGACAGATATGGAGTTGTTGAAGGCACAACATAAGGCAGACCTTCTCAACATAGAGGCCACCATGCGTACAAGGATAATGGTGCTCCTGACTGAGATGAAGTTGATGGCAGCTGAGACGAAGGCACTCAATCAGAATTCAGAACAGCACACTCCGCAAGTCATGATAAAATGGGCATGACTAACAAAAAGTTGGATCTTATCCTAGGAGGAGTATTCTCTCAGTCGACACTACCTCCTGGTGATGATGCCAAAAAGGGAAAAATGAAAGTAAAAGGAAAGCTAGCAGCAAGGGGGAAGAAATGAGATGAAGAAGTAGGGATGGCAACGGGGCGGGTCTGGGACGGGTTTGGCCAAACCCGGGACCCATCCCACGAAGAAAATATTGGACCCGGGACCGCTTCGCCCCATCCCGCATTGGACCCGCGACCCGGGTTCAACCCGCCAGAATCAAATTAAGTCTGAATGATCAAAAAATTTATTTGCAACTGTTCTCACATGCACTAAACACATTGAACTTCCAATATGCTTCTCTTCATTTGACAATATCCAGCTTTTATAATTTTATAATATTAAATAAGAATCATTTAGTCAATTAAATTGACTACCAATATAGTGCAAAAAAATAACATAAATAACATTTCAACTGAAAGCACATACAAATTGTTTAACATACAAAGTTCATGAACTAAAAATTGAAATACAGAAGGACTGAGGCATGTTGATGAGGTCTAGAGCTAATAAAAATATAAATAAATTATTTAAGTTAATATATACGGGGCGGGTCCTTAAGGACTCGTCACCCATCCCGGACCTGATGGGTTTTAGTCAAACGAGTTTGTAACCCACCCCGACACCCGTTTGACCAGGTTTAAACCCGCCCATAATGGGGTGGGTTCAATGCGGAGGCGGGTTTTAACCCGCCCCATTGCCATCCCTATGAAGAAGCCACCCTTGAAGATAATTCTTGCCAAAACCCCTGAGCAAGGCAATGTCACCGCCTCTATCCCGAGTCAACTGCTGCAAGAACTGTCAGTAGAAGGTAGCTGCTCTGGCCTTCAAGAAATCTAAAGAAGCCATTAAAGCTGACTTTGAAAAAAAAAGTAAGTGAAAGGCAACAAGACATGATCAAAAATTTAAAAGCAAAGTTCGACAGCCCCCAGCTAGACTATTGAAGGATTACCCTGCTGTGAGACCCCCTCGAGAGTTAGCTATTCATGATGCAGGATCTGAGCCAAGATCCATAGAGGAATTTCAAACTCTAACATCATAAGGATTTTTCAGGAATATGACTCTACCTCAGGCGTGGGACTTGCACTGGGAGAAGGGATTAGAATTATGCCAATCAGCTAAGAGGCAGCAGACTTCAAGTAGTCAGCAGACTACTAAGGCGCCCGTACAATACACTCCAAGAGGAGAAGCAGAGTCTGGAAGGGGAAGGGGAAGACATGGTAGTGCTGGAAGAGGCAGAGGTACTCCATCACAGATCCCCAGAAGAAAGGGCTGATCTACTGGACTAGGCTAGATGAACTTTCCAACATAGAGGTGGAGAGGAAGAATGAAGAAGCAAGGAGGAAGCAAGAAGAAGAAAACATAAGGCTCAACAGAGAATGGGAAGAAAGGCAGAGAAGGGATGACCCAGCTGCCAAGAGAGCTTATGAAAAGAAAAGGAGAGAAAATGAAGATAGAAAAAGAAGAAGAGCAAGGAGGATCGTAAAAGAGCAGAGGAGGATGCTGAGAGAAGAATGAAATAGCCGAGGCATTGAATACGGCTAACCCCTTCATGTTGTATTATACTTAACAGTAAATACACATATTTGTAATTACACTATATATGCCATAATGTACTTTAATGCTCTGATATCAGTTGTTGTTGCTCTGATACATGTAATGCTCTGATACCTTGTATAGTTTTATACATTGTAAAAGCTTTGTAAAGTGCAAAGAATGATATGTTCAATAAAATGACATATTATACAATCATTCTTTATTTTCTGCACTATTTACTTTGTTATGTTTATTTAAGTTTTGTCATCATTAAAAAGGGGGAAATTGTTGGGACATGCAAAACTTAGATTAGGAATTTGGCACCCCATTTCAAATGTAATTCAACTTGTAATAGATAGGGCTATATGAGCTGAGTTGAAGACAACCAAGATAAAGAATACAAAACTCGACTAAAGATTGAAGAGAAGACTCAGCTGTGTGTCAGCTGTGTGAAGTGAAGTGAAAAATTAGTCAAGTGACAGAAAAGTTGTCTTAGTCAGCTGAATGACAACAAAGTCATTCCAAAATAATTGGAATCGAATGTCAAAGGGGTATGCAATAGACGTGACTCGAGAAAGTTGAAAGAGATCCGTTGTCAAGACAAGTTAAAGTTTTGCTAGAAATAGGCATGTGTTAGGCTGCCAACAATAAAGTTGTTTTGTTGAAAGAGTGCAAAAAGCAAAGAACCAATGGAATGCCCCTGAAATTCTGCAGAGTTTAAGGAAAAGCTGCAAAGCATTAAATTCAAGGTACGGTCTCCATTAATTCTGCAAGACAAGACAAGCCAACAACCTACGAAGTGCTGTTTGAAAAATGTGTCTATCTCTTCAACAGATATATTTTCAAATGTGCACTATAAAAGACTGAGGAGTCATTTGAGAGAAGGTTACCAAGTTTAACACAAGCATACAAGCATTCAAGCAATAACCTGCAAACATCTCTCAAGCTTACAAAGAAATCGTCAAGCCTAAACTCAAAGGAAATCGATCCAACACACTCAGTAAAGGAAAGACAACTTCATCAGTTGAAGAGGAAAAATTATTTTCAAGAACAAGGGGTCTACTCTCCAAGGTTGAAGGAGAAGTAGTGAGGTTCCATCGAACCAGAGCTTTGAACCTGTTGGAAGTTTAAGTGATCAAGTCCAAAGTTTTGAAGGAAGCTGAAGTAGCAGGACAACCGTCTTGTGAAGAAGCTGAGTCCCAAGAGTAGCAGGTTGTGTGATCAAAGCTGACTTGGACTGTTAACTGCTTTGTAACCAAGTCAAGTGACCTAGTGCATTCCTCCAGGGGTTGGAGAAGAGTGGAGTAGAGGAATTACTCCATCCTCGAACCATTATAAATTACTTGTGTCTATTTACTTTCAGCGCACTTTATTTCTCGCATTATTTTCATATTTGATGATAAGTTAAATTGCTTAAGTCTACTGATAATATCATTGCTAAAGCAGGTGTTGAAAAATGTATTCAAAAATTCTAAGGGTGAAAGTCTTCCGCTGGTAAAACCAAGTCAACTGCATTTTTAAGTGTTAGCTGAAAACAACTAAGTTTATCAACAGCTTAGTCGAGTCTGTTGAGTTTGTAACTTTGTTGTGTAAGCCTGTAAGCCAACCTTGTTGTCCCTCAAGGACTTAGCTGACTTGAGTTAACTCTGAAATTATTTAAAAGAACTAAAATCGAAAAGCTGGTAAAGTCTATTCAAACCCCTCTTCTAAACTTTACACATCACCCCTTGGGACCTACATGAGATATGTTAAGATCAGTTAGCGGATATTTTTACAAAACTATTACCCGGCGAAACTTTTAACTCTATTCAAGCTAGGTTAGGCATAATACATATTGAAGAACGTTGATATTTATGTTTTAAACATTTTTAATTATGTTTGATAAGTTTTGGGGTTAGGCTTCTATTTTTTCAAACTTTATTTTGAACTAAAAACAGGGACCAGTTGCCCTCTTGTTTAAAATGGGTTAAAACCTTATGTCCTAAATTTCACAGCAGAACATTAATTTCTTATAAACTCTAGCAGCACAATTTTTTATCTTAAAAATATTATTCTCTCTCAAATCTTCACCAAAACTATTGATTCTTTATTGTAATCAGACCCCATTCAATCATGCTCTAAGATTATGGCTCATCCACGTACTCTTATTAGCTCTAACCCTACTGGTAGAAGAAAGAAGACAATAAAGAGTTCATTTTCAAACCCCTTAAAATAAGGCTTAATTGGATGAAAATGAACCCGAGGACATCAATCTTGTGCTCACAATGGAACAAATTGCCAAATTAAGAGCCTCAATTTCATCGCACAATGTGAAGTAGGCAAAGAGTAAGAAATGCCAACTTTATTTGGCTCCTTCTAATGCAAACATGTTAAGGTTTATTCATAAGTTTGTCGAATTTTATTTTGAGGATCCTAGTATTTGTTAGATCAATGTTTTAATTTTGATTTTGATGATTTCATATAATGAGTTTTATACAAAACAATGTCCCCAAATGTTGTCCAAATACTTCAAAATATTTTCATTGATTTTTACTAAGTTTTTGAAGTACTTCTTGAACTCTATATTTGACGAAAATAGGACAAACTTCTCTGTGAAGAGGTCGACCGGTAGCCCTATAGTGAGACCCGTACCTAAAAATTTACAAAATAGAGAACAAAATGTGTTGAAACATGGGAGGGCGGCCAATCGACCCCCTAGGCTGACCGGTGCCTGAATGTTTGTGTTTTTCTTTGAAATCTCTCGTTTCAACAACAAATGGTCACTATCCTTGAGCAACCACTGTCTCTAGAGAGCAACCGGTCGCCCTAAACAGTGATCGGCCGACCCCCTACGCAACCTGTGTTAAAACACTTATCAACGGCTTTAAAATTCAAATTTATATGAGGGCGACCGATCGCCCTATTGTTTTATTAGCAGAAACTATCCGTTGTACAGACACTTCTCATGATTTGAAGGCTTTATCATTTCTTAACCATTTATTGGAGTTGTTTGAACTTTCATTTGCAGGAATTACTCAATTAGGAGGAGCCTATGTTGGGGATTACACCTTGGAGCTCTCCTATAAATACATGAAGACTTGAAGGATCAAAGACACAATACAAACATACAACACAACAAACAAAAATTCAGCAAATTCTTTTGTTCTTCATTTTCAACATACTTGTTGTATTAGCCTAAACTTATCACTTTCACATCTTGCTTATTAGGCCATCCTTTCTTGATTACACTTGCACTTACAAAGTTGTATACTTCATTTGAGTTGTAATCTTGATTGTTTCAAGTCATCCAAAACAAGATATCATTGTTAAGTGTTCTTGTGGTAAGAACACACTTGGTTGATTCATAGGTGTTGAAGAGTTTGGTGCTCTTCATTGTTGTAAGAAGAGTTTAGTGCTCATCATAAGTGGTTTTGTAATAAGAGTGTGATACTCTTCAAGGTAAATATTGCAATAGTCTGGTATCTATTAATAAACTTTTTCCTTTTCAAAATCCATTCGAACATACCACGTGGTAGTGGATTAGGCTCAATGTGAGTTGAACTACTTTAAATCATTGTGTTCCTTCTTCTTCTTCTATCTTATTCTTGAAGAGTTTTTCACTTATTCAAAAAGAGGGCGTAAATCGGAAAATTGCGAAAATCTATTCACCCCCTCTAGATTTTCATAGCAACTTGTACTAACAAGTGGTATCAGAACCAAACTCTTTTGCAAGTTCGTTTCTCATTGCGAGTAAATAGGAAAGATCCATGGCTACGAACGAAAGCTACCTCACAAGCCACCCATTTCTCGATGCCAACAACTACGCCTTCTGGAAGGACCGAATGGAATGCTTCCTATAAGTTTGCGTGTTTGATATTTGGAATGCGTTCATCGAAGGAGTTGCCCAACCAACAAAGAAATTGGAAGATGAAACTTTAGCTCCCAAAGGTTTCAAAGAATTTGATGAAAATGACAGGAAGTCCTTCTCTCTCAACAGTAATGCCTTAAATATTTTACATTGCTCTCTTACCACTACCGAGTATAATCGGATTCGAGGAATAAGATTGGCATATGAAGTATGGGAAAAATTAGAAACCATCTATTAAGGTACTAAGAAAGTTAAACAAGCTAGAAAAACCATGCATATTAAAGATTTTGAAAACTTCACAATGTTTGAGGGTGAAGGGATTTCTAAAATGGTGGAAAAGTTCGACAACATCGTCAATCCTTTGTTGGCACTCGGAAAAGTCGTTTCAGAAGAAGATAAGGTAACAAAAGTTTTGAATGCTCTTCCCGGATCATGGTCCAAAAAAGTGACGGCTATAACAGAAACTCAAAATCTTGAGACTCTCAAGTTTGATGAGCTAATTGGAAATCTTCCATATATGAAGTCTATCTCAAAGAAAGGAAGAATTCCAAACCATCCACCTCTCAATCGGGTATGCAACTATTCCTAAAGGCCTAGCATCTACTTCAAATAATTCTTATTATGCTAGTGATGAGGATGATGGGGAAATGGCCGCCTTAGTACGAATATTTTGAAAATTTTGTAAATAAAAATAAGGCAAGAAAGGCAAGAGACAATTTTTGCTTTAAATGTGGGAAATCCGGGCACTTTATTGCCGATTATCCCAAAATGGCGGAGGAGGAACAAAAGAAGAAAAAGTTCTTTTCCAAAAAGAAGAGTCTCAATGCAGATGTCAAAACGTGGGATAAACTTCTTTGCAACATCCGACGATTAAGAGGAAACCGAACATGGTCTCATGGCCATAAATGATGAAAACAATGAGGTACATTTTAACTATTCCTCTTCCTCTTACTCTTTAATTGATGAGTTACAAAGTGATTATAATGATTTACAAAATGAGTATACAGACATGATTTGCAAATACAAAAGTTTGAAAAAGGAGTTTAAAGAGCTAAAACTAGAAAAAGACAAGTTATTTACTTCTTATGAATCTCTTCACCATGGTCATTCAATTACTTTTGCTAAAGTCAAAAGTCTTGATACCGAAAATCAATTGCTCACTAAAGAAACTGAAAGTTTGAAAATGATGTACAACGTTTCAACCTGAGTACCGATAAGGTCACAAAAATTCTTGATGTTCAAAGAAGTGAGCAATCCAAACTAGGACTTGGTTACAAACCTTACCAAACCAATTTTAAGAAAAATAACCAAGCTTCAACTTTCATTTGTGCCAGCACTCCTAGAACAATTACTTATTTTCATTGTGGTAAAAATGGACATCTTGGTAGCCATTGTAAAATTAGAAATAGTCGTAGTCATTATTGGAGACCCAAAGGTGTCAAGACTAACCCCAATGGACCCCAAAACTCTAGGGTACCTAAAAACAATTTATTTGTAGGTACTAGGGGCAATAATAATCACGGAGGATTCCAAATGGCTCGTGGACAACGGATGTTCGTTCCATATGACCGGAAGAGAACAACTTTTTACCAACATCAAGCCCCAAGAAGAAGGAATGATCATGGTCGGGAATGGCAAAGGCAAAATCCTTGGCAATGGAGACGTTGGTAACTCTTCTTTCTCTTTATATGATGTATGGTTAGTAGATGGGCTTAAGTTCAATTTGATAAGTGTAAGCCAACTTTGTGATTTAAATTATGATGTTCTTTTTAATAAAGAAAAATATCTTATTCTCAAAATTGGTAAAATTATTTGTGAAGCTAGTAGAAAATGCAATCTTTATAAAATTTGTACAAGTGATTTGGTTAGTCAAAATGTTTCTTGTCTTGTCATTAGTAATGATTTAACTAGTTTATGACATAGGTGACTTGGACATGTTGGATACAAAAATTACAAACTATTTACAAAAATCAACATGTCAAAGGACTACCCAAATTGAATTTTGAAAATCTTGGCTTATGTGACACTTGTCAAAAGAACAAATTAGTTAAGAGTAGTTTTAAGCCCAAAAATAAAATTTCCACAACCAAGCCTCTATAACTTCTTCATCTAGATTTGTATGGGAATATTGGCGCGGAGAGTCTAAGTGGAAAACATTACACTTTTGTTATAGTCGATGATTTTTCAAGATATACTTGGGCTATTTTTCTTGCTAATAAAAGTAATGTCGCTAGTGAGTTTGCTAAGTTGTGTAGACTTATAGAGAATGAAAAGGAAGATACTATTAAGTCTATAAGAAGTGACTGAGGAGGTGAATTAGATGGTGATTTTAGAATCTTGTGTGAAACCAAGGGATATGCTCATAACTTTTCGGCTCCGAGAACTCCTCAACAAAATGGTGTAGCCGAAAGAAAAAATTGGACCTTACAAGAAATGTCTCTGTCCATACTCAATGAATTCTCACTTCCAAAATATTTTTGGGCCGAAGCCGTAAACACCGCTTGCTACGTCATAGACCGGGTATATCTTCGTCCCAAGTAAAATAAAACTCTATATGAGCTTTGGAAAGGAAGAACGCCAAATATTAGTTATTTCAAAATATTTGGTTGCAAGTGTTTTATTTTGAACACTAAGGATCAATTTGACAAACTTGATCCTAAGACCAATAAAGGGATATTTATGGGGTATTCTACTAAGACAAATGCATATTGGGTTTATATAAGACTAGCATGGTGGTCGAAGAATCTATTCACGTCAAATTCAATGAAGCCTCCGGAGTTGAATGAATCCCAAATGATGATAGTGATGAAGAAGATGAAGTTAGACCAATCGTTCCAAATGATACTCAAAATGATCAACCTTCTACCTCAAATGATCAACCTTCAACTTCAAATGTTCAACAATAGGATAATGGTGATACTTCGGATCTTCCTGTGGCATTAAAATTTAAAGGAGATCATCCAAAAGATCTTATAATTGGGGATTCTCTTGACAAGGTAATGACTAGAAGGAAATTTACCGAAAAAGCTCTTATATCTCAAAAAGAGCCAAAGAATGCTAAGGAAGCCATTGAAGATGAAGATTGGTTTCTTGTGATGCAAGAAGAGTTAAATCAATTTGAGTGGAATGATGTTTGGGAACTTGTGCCTTGTCCTCCATCACAAACTATCATCGGCACAAAATGGGTATTCCGGAACAAACTCGATGATTAAGGCAATATCGTTTGAAATAAATTAAGGTTAGTAGCTCAAGGTTATTATCAAGAAGAAGGTATTAACTATGATGAAATATTTTCACCCGTAGCACGTTTAGAAGCTATACGCATTTTACTTGCCTATTCTTGTTTGAAAAATTTCAAACTTTACCAAATGGATGTTAAATCCGCATATAAAAATAGTTTTATTCAAGAAGAAGTCTATGTTAAACAATCTCGGAAGAGAAAATTTTTCTAGGCCAAATGATGTTTACAAACTTAAAAAGGCCTTATATGGTTTAAAAAAAGCACACTGAGCTTGGTATGATAGACTTAGTTCATTTCTTTTGCAAAATGGTTTTACAAGAGATAAAGTTGATAATACTCTTTTTATTTTCGAAAAAGGGCAAGACTGTTTCCAAGTTCAAATTTATGTTGATGATATTATTTTCGGTGCAATAATGAATCTCTTTGCAAAATATTTTCCAAGTTGACGCAAGTTGACTTCTTGTTTTATGTCTTGCATAGATTTGGGTTTTCTGCTAAGTTCATTGGCTGAATTTCAGTGATTCTTAAGTATGCTCGTATATCAGTCTTGTTGAACAGATCGCCTGTGGGGTACTTTTCCTGTTCTCGCGGAGTGCGTCAAGGGGACCCTCTTTCTCCCCTTCTTTTTTGTGTTGCTGAGGAAGTTTTGGGCAGAATGTTCGCAGACTTGGTGGATTATAAAAGTCTTAGACCTTTTGTTGCTCCTCGGAACATCCACTTTCCTTCTACGATGTTATATGCTGATGATATCGTCATCCTCTGTGAGGCCACCACTGGCAACGCCCGTCAAGATCGTCAGGCTCTTCGCCTGTATGCCTCTATCTTGGGCCAAGTTTTTAATCCAAACAAATCTAAGGTCTTTTTCGGAGCTTCTATCTCCAGACACGATTGTAACATGATTCAAGCAGTAATTAGGATTCAGCAGGGAGATTTTCCTACAACTTACCTTGGCGTACCTATTTTTAAAGGCGCCCCCAAGCGGAGGGTTCTTCAAGCTACTTTTGACAAAGTGATTCTTAAGTTCAAACGATAGAAGGGGTCTTCTCTTTCGCTGGCTGGCAGAGTTGTTTGGTGAACTCTGTGATCACGAGCTCACTGGTGCATTCTATGCTTGTTTATAAATGGACAATTGGTATGCTTAAGCAGTTAGAGAAAACTATGCGAAACTTTATCTGGACAGGTGACATCACTCAGAAAGGGAATCACACGGTTAATTGGACTCGTTGTTGCACTCCTCAGAAAGAAGAGGGCCTTGGGGTTCGTTCAATTACCACGGCTAATCAGGCTTATCTCATGAAATTGGGCTGGAAGATCATTGCTTCGGATTCCATTATTCTCACCACTCTTCGCAATCGTTATCTTCTGGCGAGCGGGGCGATCCATAACTCTTATTTACCTTCATCGATCTGGGCTGGCCTTCGTCTTCTCATTTAGAACTGTTTAACGGATTCACGGTGGGTCCCAGGGGCGCATTTGTCTGTTGATTTTTGGAATGACAATTGACTTGGTTATGTCATTTTGGATCGTATTGGCATTCCTATCGAATATCGGGTTCATTTTAATGAAATATTCTCGGACCTCTATTACGACAACACTTGGCATTTCACCATCTCTTTTGTGGAAGCTTATGTGGATATAGTCTGGGACATTGTTCGTTGTCCGCTTCCTCCGTATTCAGAGGATAAAAGAGTTTGGATGCATTGTATGAATGGGTTGGTTTCTTCTGAGGATGCCAATTTATTTTTGCGGCCTGCACTTCCGGTGGTTAGATGGGGCTCGTGGATGCACATCCCGGAAAGGAGATCTGTGGCGGTTTGGAGGGCGATTTTCGGTCGTCTGGCTGTTCTTGATGTTATGCGTCAATAAGGCTTCATTGGGCCGACCTTTTGTAGCCTATGCTATTCTCAGGCGGAATCGATTGATCATATTTTTGTTTCTTGTGCTTTGCAGGGCATCTGTGGGGCTGGATGGCTGAGGTTTTTGTGGTCACTATTCACCCATCACACAGCTTCAATGAATTTCTGGTTCACATCATGGGTTTCCAATTCAGTGATCAGATGGCTTTTCTCTGGAAGGTGGATTTTATTTCCGGAGTTTGGCTCCTTTGGCATATTCAGAATGACATCATTTTCAATAACACTAAATGGACCCCGGAGGGGGCTTTGGTTAATCTCCGAGCGATGATTTTGGAATCTGCTGTTATGGATACGGGTTGCATGAACAACACTCAAGATGATCTCCTTTGTCTCCACCGTCTCAAGGTAAAGGGGCGTGCTCCCAGAGCCCCAAGAATCATCCCTGTCACTTGGCACCTTCCTCTTCCAGGTTGGATTAAGGTTAATACAGATGGCAGCGCTTCTGGCTCTCCGGGACATCTAGTCGCAGCAGGGGTTTATCGTACGGCTAGGGGCTTCTTCAGAGGTTGCTTTGTCGAACAATGTGGATTTGGATTTACTTTCGAGGCAGAGTTAATTGATGTTATTAAAGCGATTTCCTACGTGCATCATAAGGGTTTGATGCATCTTTGGGTGGAATCGGACTTTACCTTTGTGGTTGACCTCTTTCGCAATCGCGATGGATCCATCCCGTGGCGTCTTCTTGGTCACGGGAATTACTCAATGCATTTGGTCTCCCAAATGAATTTTGTAATTTCTCATATTTATCGGGAGGGTAATCGTGTGGCTGATTGTCTCAGTAAATTCTCGGAATCCAAGTGGTGGGATGCGCCTCCTGCGGATATTATTACTTTTCTCAATGATGATTATGTTGGTCGTAGTCAATATAGATTTGTCAGATAGCATGTGTTGTGTTTCTGGGTTTATTCTATTTCTTATGGATTTTTCTCGCGGGGGTACTCTTTTCCTATTGGGGGTTTTTCCCACAAGGGTGGGTTTTACTCCGGTAGGTTTTTAACGAGGCCCCAAATATTGCGCTACCTGATCGGCTTCTGATAAAGGCTTTTTCTTTTCTTCTATATTATTATCGAGCTTATTCAAAAAAAAATCTTCCTTGGACTTCAAATAAAATAATGCCAAGAAGGTATTTATATATCTCAATCAAAATACACCAAAAAGCTTCTAAAGAAGTTCGAAATTAAAGAAGGAAGAATCGTTGCAACTCCTATGAGAACGAATATCAAGCTTGGTAAGGATGGAAAGGGCAAGTCGGTTCATGAATCAAAATATCGAGGTATGATTGGTAGTTTACTTTATTTAACCGCAAGTAGACTCGATATTCTTCATGTCGTATGCTTATGTGCTCGATTTCAAAGCAATCCCAAAGAATCTTATTTAAGTGTCGTTAAAAGAATTTTTCAATATTTGAAAGACATTATTTTTTATGGTTTGTTTTATCCAAATAATGAATTTTTTTCCTTAAAAGGATATAGTGACTCGGATTATGCGGGTAATATTGATGATCGTAAAAGTATATACGGATCATGTTAATTTTAAGGCGATTGCCTAGTATCTTGGTTTTCAAAGAAACAAAATTGTGTATCTAAATCAACGGCCGAAGCCGAATATATTTCTGCGGCCTTTTGTTCTACTCAACTTCTTTGGATGAAATAAACTCTAACGGATTACAATTATTTCTTTGAAAATGTTCCAATTTTTTTTTGACAATACATCCGCTATAAATATTTCTCAAAATATGGTTCATCACAATCAAACCAAACATATTGAGGTTCGTCACCATTTTCTAAGGGATTGTGTTTCTAAACAAAAAATTGAGATGTGCTTTGTTTTGTCTCAAGATCAACTCAGGGACAACTTTACAAAACCATTAATCGTCAAGTCTTTTACTTCAATTCGAGCTATTTTAGGCATAATGCATATTGAATAAGGTCTATCTTTCCATTTTGTGCATTTTTAAAACTTAGGAGTGAAAAATCAAATTTTTAAAACTTGAAATTCGAACAAAAAGATTGCACTGCATAGGGACAGGTGGACCGGTCGCCCTGTCCAGGCACCGGTCGCCCCCCATGAGCAACTGGTCACCCACCTTGACAAAGGTCTTAAAATGTTTTTTGTCCCTGCTTTCATTTTATTTCCCAACTTTCACACCCCTTCGCCCAATTCACACACATATCACTCAAAATTTATTTTCTCTTACAATTTCTACTGTATTGGGCTTCTACAATGTCTATCTTATCTATATTATTCATCATCCACAATCTTTGGTAAGTTATGGCTTCACTTTTCTCATCTCAATTGGGTTGAACCCTTGTATTTTCTCTGGAATTTTTGGCATTTGTGATATTGGTATATGTTGTATTAAATTGATGGGGATTGCGTATATTGATGGATTATGATTATTGAATTAGGTTTGGTATTTAATTTTTTGGCTCAATTCTATATGCAAATGGCATATATATCCTTACACCAGTCCACTACCACGTCTTCTACTTAGCAAGGATCTATTTATGCATGCCAAGTGCTAGATAAAATATTTCAATGAAAAATTCATCTTTTGTATGCTCTTGTTGATTATAATTGATTACAATCAACATATTGATCATGATTATGTATCTCTCCCATGTTTTTTAAATAATATTATGATTCTTTGTACTCAAAGCATGATATTGTCATGATAATTGCTCGTTTTTATCCTCATGCGCACTTTGATATCTATCTATCATATTTTTATTGTGCTAAGAATCTTTTTGATGATTCCAAAGGGGGATAAAAATGTAATAAGCTTATAAGCTAATGGTGAACAAATGAGCTAGAAAAAGCTCAGTGATAAAAAGCTATAAGTTGAAATTGTTGTTGATTTTATTAAGCCTTATGACTAATGACTTATTTTTGACAGGGTGAGCTTCTAAGCTTTTAAGCTTTTTAAGCTATTTGTGAAAAAGCTAAGCTTCTAGCTTTTAAGCTTATTTATTGTTTAGCATTTTGATAGGGGGAGCTTATAAAACTTGTTTTGAAAAATTATTTCTCCTATCCTTATGTTTTTCATCTTGAGAAGTGTTGCTTAAAATGGATAGTTGATTTTGACCGAAAAAACTTGTTTCATTTTAAATTCGCTCTCTTAAAATTGTTTTGGTTTGTAATCATAAAAAATGGGGAGTTTGTTAGATCAATATTTTTATTTTGATTTTGATGATTTCATATAAATGAGTTTTATACCAAAACAATGTCCCCAAATGTTGTCCAAATACTTCAAAACATTTTCAATGATTTTTACTAAGTTTTTGAAGTACTTCTTGAACTTTATTTTTGACAAAAAACGGACAATTTCTCTCAGAAAGAGGTCGACTCGGTCGCCGTATAGGGAGATCCGTACCTGAAAGTTTACAAAACAGAGAACAAAATGTGTTGAAACATGGGAGGGCGACCAATCGACCCCCTAGGCTGACCGGTGCCTGAATGTTTGTGTTTTTCTTCGAAATCTCTTTGTTTCAACAGCGAACGACCACTATCCTTGAGCAACCGGTCGCCCTAGACAATGACTGGTCGACCCTTTACAACAACCTGTGTCAAAACATTCTTCAACGGATTTAAAATTCGAATTTATATGAGAGCGACCGGTTGCTCTATTGTTTTATCAACGGGATCTATCCGTTGTACAAACATTTCTCATGATTTTAAGGCTTTATCATTTCTTAACCATTTCTTGGAGTTGTTTGATCTTTCTTTTGCAGAAATTACTCAATTAGGAGGAGTTTATGTTGGGGATTACATCTTGGAGCTCTCCTATAAATACATGAAGACTTGAAGGATCAAAGACACAACACAAGCATACAACACAACAAGCAAAAAATCAGCAAATTCTTTTGTTCTTCATTTTCAACATAATTGTTGTATTAGCCTGAGCTTATCACTTTCACATCTTGCTTATTAGGTTATAATTTCTTCAATACACTTGCACTTATAAAGTTGTATACTTCATTTGAGTTGTAATCTTGATTGTTTCAAATCATGCAAAACAAGATATTCTTGTTACATGTTCTTGTGGTAAGAACACACTTGGTTGATTCATAGGTGTTGAAGAGTTTGGTGCTCTTCATTGTTGTAAGAAGAGTTTGGTGCTCTTCATAGGTGGTGTTGTAAGAAGAGTGTGGTACTCTTCAAGGTAAAGGTTGTAATAGTTTGGTATCTATTAATAAACTTTTTCCTTTTCAAAACCTGTTCGGATATATTGGGTGTTAGTGGATTAGGCTCTAGGTGAGTTGAACTATTTTAAATCATTGTGTTCATTCTTCTTCTTCTATCCTATTCTTGAAGAGTTTTTCACTTATTCGAAAAATAGGGCGTAAATTGGAATATCATGAAAATCTTTTCACCCCCCTCTAGATTTTCGTAGCCACTTGGACTAACAGTATTTGGAATAAATCTTTTGCTAGAACTAGGATTTGTCGATTTAGAATGTTTTTGAATTTATTTTCGAAAACCTAAGAATCGGTTAATTTATGGGATAATCTGAGCATTAGATATGATGATAAAATCATTAAGTTATTCTATGTCAATATGCAGATTGAGCATGACAACACGTATACACCTAGTGTTTTAAACTCGTTTGTGTTGGGTAGACATTTTCGATGAACATCGAATGATATTTGTCGATTACTTAGGCTAAATGATGATAGAGTTGGTTAATTTGCTTGTATTCGTTGGGATGAGACATAGATGGGCTTAACTTTATAAGAAGTTAAGGCCGAATTAGGAGTTTAGCCGACATTATACGATACAATCCATGCCCGATGAACTTAGGATTATATCCATGATTGTGTCCTATTGTGTATGTGGTAAAGAAGTTAAACTCTAGAGCATCTTGGATCACTTTTACAATGTTTGATTGAATCAATTACCTTAGGCTCGGATCAATTCAATTTGAGAAATATAGCATGAGACGGAACATGACCCAAGCCCCTACCAAATCGGCACGAGGCCGTGCTAGAGCCTCTACATCCCATGTCCTCGATAATGCTCGCGATTTCTTTGATGATTTGGAGATTGAGTATTTAATGGCCGGAGCGTATTGAAGGATAATGCTAGTAGTGGAGATGATGGAAACAAGAATGAAGAAGAAAATGATAACCCGAAGAAAAAAGAAAGAACGGGCAATTTAGAAACAGACACCAAATGGGATATCATTTCCCTATGGAGGGAACTTGAAGAAGTGAAAAAGAAAAACTCAAAATAGAAGAGGAAGATGGAAAAGTTCAAGAATTTCTTCAAGAAGCTTCTTCCGACAGTTTGCTTCTCCTCAGATGAGGATTGACCTACCCTAGCTTTTTTATTTTTAAATCTTCATTTTATTCCGTTGTGATTTTGAACTCTTTTGTCAAACTTTTTTGTTTATTATATTATTTGTTAATCATTATTGATGCACATTATTTCTTTGATAATATTTCTTCTCCATGGCTAATGATTTTTTTGATGATTTTAAAGGGAGAGAAAAGATGGCACCATTGGTAAAAGTGGTGATTGTTGCGCTTATTGATAACTTGTGATATTTGATGTTTGATAAATTGCCAAACATTTTATTTGAAGTATTTATAAATGAGCTAAAATGGTAAATGATAAAATAATGGCTTGTGTTGCTGTAGACGGTCGTTTCTATAAACATGGGGAGTTTTTATTGATAGGAGGAATTATTTCAAAAATTTTGTAAAATTTTCTAGTCTATTTTTAAAATACCCTATCAAAGTCGTTTTGGATTGAAATCATCAAAAAAGGAGTTTGTTAGTGCAAAGTTTTTTTTTTTTGATAGTTTTACCTTAATCTTTTATTTCAACCAAAACATTTTAAATCGGACGCTGTCAAGATTGGATTTCGTTTTAAAGTGTTTATCAAAATTTGTCTTATAAAAGTTGACAGAGTCGGTCGCTCTCTAAGGTTACCGGTAATTGGGTTCTTCTTTCAAAATTTTCTCACGCCCAAAAATCCCTATTTTAGGGCGACCGATCCCTGAAAAGTTGCTCTAAATTTCTCATTTCTAATTCAAAGAGAGCAATCGGTCTCTATGCTCAGAGACGGTCAATCGCTATGGACAACGACCGGTCGTTGTGCGGGCTGATCGATCTCCTTTAATGGCAACATGTATCATATCTTAATCTAATGTTATTTTTATTCAAACTTTTCAATATAGCGACCGATCGCTATACCGGTCGTTGTCGCTAAGATCTATCAATTTTGAACATTGCAGCAAACACATCTTTTAATCTATTACTTTTGGCCATTATTTTATGGATCTCTTGGTCTTCTTTTTGCAGACAAATTTCAAAAAGATGAGCCTATGTTGGAATTCAAATCTTGGAGCTCCTCTATAAATAAATGAAGAAGAATGAAAGATCAACACAATACATTTACTACAATTCACAACAAGAAGTTTAGAAAACAATATATTTCACTTTCATTATTCTTGTTGTAATCTAAATCATAAGTTCTTCATTTTTAATTGATTTGATTAGGCTTTGATTCTTGATTACACTTGCACTTTCAAAGGTGTATAAATTTATTTGAGGTGTAATCTTGACTGATCAAAATCATCCAAAAATTAAGATATACTTATTAAGAGTTCTTTTGGTAAGAACACTCTTGGTTGATTAGACTAGCTATTAAAGAGTTTGGTACTCTTCATTGGTGTTGAAAGAGTTTGGTGCTATCTAAAGTTGTTATTGTAAGAAGAGTTTGGTACTCTTCTAGTTGAGTTCTAATCGCTTTGATATCGATTAATAAATTTTTGTTCTTCAAAAATCTACTCAAGAGATCGGGTGGTAGTGGACGTAGGCCCTATGTGGGTCTATAACTCATTGTGTCATTTTCAATTTTATACACATATATTTTTATCATTAAGCTTTACCATCAAAAAGAGGGAAAAATCGCAATCGAGTGAAAATTTATTAACCCCCTCTAGATTTTTGTGGCCACTTGGACTAACAGTTATGCCCCCCAATGCGGAACCACATGCACAATCACCAGTATGAGTTGGTCTAACCTCCCTACCAAGCAACAATAACATACCCTTTCTTGCATAGTATGCATCCTCGTTAAAATTAAAAAAACTGCCCAAATGGCCCATTCCTAAACTGATCTAATATTTTGGCGGATGTCAGCTCCTTCGATATGTTAGATATTAGCCAACATTTTGTGTTCGTATTAAGTTTTCCATTCCAATTTTGCAGCGCACTCCATCTCCATTTCAAGGACTACCAAAAATTAACAAAAGATCTGCTACAGCTGGAAGGATATACAACAGACGGTTTGTCCGGATATAAACAAACATAACTCGATATCCAGTCACATAACTCGATATCGAGTTCATTTAACTTGATATGTAACTCGATCTAGATCTTTAGCACAATTCAATATCACAACTAGATGAAAGCAAACGTAACTCGATATCCAGTTACATAACTCGATATCCAATTACATAACTCGACTGGATATCGAGTTATGCAATGAAAACCCTTGTCGTCTTCCTCATTTATTCACAACCACCATTAACGAAGCATCAACCTTTTCGCGTGTGAGTGTGACTGTGTATGTGTGACTCGAAATGGTGTAAAATGACTTAAGTGGCAATTTTGGGTTTTCGCGTGTCGAAATGGCTAAAAAATGTGTTTAAAAAAAAAGCTAAAAATATTTTAGAGTGTAAGGAATGGTAAAAAATGTGGGCACTCAAAAAAACTATAAAGTTTTATAAAACATTTGGAAATCAATAACTTTAACACCTTTCATTGGTACTATTTTTTTGTGGGGACAAACACTTTACCCTTTGAACTATGACCATTTGTACACTTTGTCTACTAAACTTTTTTTTTCGCGATACCTTACCATCCAAACTATATGGGACTTACACTTTGCCCCTTGGAGCCCACCGATGGGGAATATTCTGCCGAGATTCTGTCACATGCTAAAGTTGTTGCACTTTGCCACGTAAACTTTGCGTAATTTGCACTTTGTCATCCTAGAATTAAGAAAAATAAAAAAATATGTATATACATGTATTTAATATTTTTAGTATTACTCGTTTATAAAACTAAATATAACTAATATCTATTTAAAAAATATATATTATCATTAAAGTTACTATTTTCCATTTATTTTCATTAAAAAATTAACAAATAAATTAAATGATAATGTTTATAATTCAAGTTATAAAAATAAATTTTTTGTAAAATAATTTTTAAAAGTAGATGTTAATTAATGTTTTTTTGTGTGAATGTGTAATACGGAAAAAAAAGATCAAATATATGCATATATATATATATAGGGATAGGATCTCATGAGACCACCCCTTATCGTGAGATTGTAAGGACTAATCACAACCGCTCCAATTAAATAATTGATGGTTGAGATTAGAATGAATAAAATTAGAATAAATAATTAATTAAATCACAAAAAGAGTAACACTATAAAATCACAATAAAATGTAACTCCCTTGCCATTAAATACAGGTACATAAAAATGAAAATAAAATCAAATAATATCAGTTGCATTCAATACAAATATCAATCCCACAAAAATCACATTAAATCCCATAATCAAATCTCTCTCTCTCTCTCTCTCTCTCTCTCTCTCTCTCTCTCTCTCTCTCTCTCTCTCTCACACACACACACACACACACACAAATCCACCATTAACACATAACATAATTATTGTGGCTCTAATGCATATTTTGAATAAATATACTGCATAGATAGTTATCAAACACTACACAGTTAGTTTTTGTTTAATGCATACATGGTTATAATATACTAAATATTCATATTTATTTGGTGCATAGATAGTAATGAGATAATGTTAAGTTAATTATTGTTTGATGCATATATAGTTATGAGCCCACACATAGTCAGTTATTATTGATGCATATATAATTATGAGCCATTTCATAGTTAGTTATTGTTTGATACATAATTATTTGTTGTTTGATGCATATATAACTGTAACACAATGCATAGTTAGTTATTAAATGATGCTCGATATAATACATATATGGTTTGAATAAATTGCATATTTACAATACATATATTGTTTATATTGTGAAAACTTATTGCATAATTATGTCATTTTGGTGCATATGTAAAGGGAACATATTACATATTTATAATCAATATGATGTATATGTAACATAAACCGAATAACAGGAGATTTCATATCAGATATCTAATCCTTTAAATCACAGAAGTGAACAGTCACATTTCTAAAAAAACTGCCAAATAATGTAAGTTCTAAAATACCCTTAATGAAGGGAAATAAATAATTAAATAATTAAAATTAAAAATAATCTCATCCATTGGTTTTGTCAAATAAATGGTTGAGATTAGTCCACACTATCTTACACAGAGACTCCTGCCTCATTTGATCATATCCATATATATATAGGATAAAGTGTATTGCTTAAGAGTATTTTGCTTGAATGCTCTTTGCTCAGAACGTCTCTTGTGTCTCAAATGTTGTATGTTGTTATGTACTCTCTCATAAACTCCTCAACATTTTATAGTGGTAGTTCAAAAATGTATCCGTTGATGAGATAGATGCGGTTTCAAACTCCACTTCATGGTTGTTGGCTTGTCTTGATATGCAACAATTGATGTTGACCCAAACTTGGTTTAATGCTCTGCAGGTTTGCCTGAAACACAACAGGTGTGCATGAACATCTCATTAGTTCCCAGCCTTTTGTACTCTTTCAGTAAAATAGCTTTAAGGTTGCAGTCTGTCTTCTTTCCTCTTTGAGTAATTCTTTGACTTTACTTATCAACGGGATTCTTCATCTTTCTTTGAGTTCTTTTGATGTTGAACCCCTTTGTAAGTCTTCTCTAAACATCTGGGAGTGACTCAGCTATCAGTCTCTTGATAAAGACAACTTTTTGGTATCTGACTGAGTCTTCTCTTCGATGCTCAGCTGCAACACAACTGAATCTTCACTTTGTCCTTTAGTCTACTTTTGCAATCTTCAACTTGGCTTCTTCAACTCAGCTCATAGATCTTATCTATTACATAGCTGAATTTACAACAGAAATGGGGTGTGAACTTCCTAATCTAAGTTTTACATAACATCATCAAAATCTATACAATAAATTTCCCAACATTACTCCAGACAACAAACGTTACCTACATTTATACATGCCACATGCATACACGAACAAAAAGACCCGTTCTATTTTAGTTTATCAGAAAGTAAGTGGGGCAACTCTGTCAAGAAATTTTCGCAATTATGGTAATGAACATATTACAATGGAACTCTGTTTTGGTTACAACTGTTATTGCAAGATTTTAAGACTGCAATATCTACTTATCATCTAGGAAACACAATAAATGATCTCCCAAGTTATTAAAAGAAACTAATATATATGGGTGAATCAAGAAGATAATGAGATTCTCATACCACAACTTTACCTATTAGGGTTAATGAAAAGTTGTAAAAATTAACAACAAAGATAATTAATCTATATATTTGGAATAAGGCATTCAAGATAAACCACTCTTATTTACTGATTCATATTCAAATACTCAGTTCAATATAGATTGTGCCTATTGTTGTGCAGTTCGAAACCCTAAATATTCGATCTATTAAGGCAAATTGATGTCTAGATCCCTCTATGTTCCTCCAAATATACTTTAATCGCTCATAAATTAGAAATAAGATAAGAAGCTCATACAAAAAATATTAACCCAAACAACAAACGTTACCTACATTTATGCATACCACATGCATACACAAACAAAAAGACCCGTTCTATTTTAGTTTATCAAAAAGTAAGTGGGACAGTTCTGTCAAGAAATTTTCGAAATTCTGGTAATGAACATATTATAATGGAACTCTGTTTTGGTTACAACTGTTATTGCAAGATTTTAAGACTGCAAATGTGAAACCTCGATTTTTATTCAAGCATGTACTTGTTCATGTATTATCTTTGAACTATTTGACTATTTTACCGCGTCACTTTGACAGGTAAATATTAATGATAAATATATTTCGCATTTAATTTCTTTTTATTTATTACTTGTGATCATAATCATTTATTACTTCTACTTCGCATTAATGATCACTTGATCGATCATCATCATTATTTGTGTATTTATTAGTCACCTTAGAATTTTAATAGACTATTTATTTAGAGACTTATACCTTATAGAATTAAGAATTTGATTTAGATAAGTGACCATGAGACTTATAAGTGATCCAGGAAATCACTAATTATTTTGGAGATTGATATTATTCATCTATTATCATCAATTTTGGGACAAACAAAAATATGGAAATTCCCTAAATACCCCCTAGTGGACGTCCAACATGGAAATTTTGGTGTAAAAATATCTCACAACTCTTGTACACATACACTTTATGTATTCATCTTGTGTATTAATACACCATTAATTCAAACCTACATATTAGAATTTTCCTACAATCCCCACTATCACAATTGGTCAAACAAATATATTTTAAATTCTTCTCCTAAAAACTAGCTTTTGGTCAATTGTCCCTAAGAAAGTAACATACCTATTATTTTATGTTCTAATTTTTCCCAATTATTACCCTAACTCATCATCTAACCAAACCAAAATAAAAATGGTCTCCCTCCCCCCTCTCTATGATGGACGGCCATTTGGCCTAGAGGATCAAAAATTAGGTTCAATTTTTCATTCAACACATTCATCCCTCAAGCCATTCTTCCCAACTTCTCTCCAAAAATCCTCCGACATTTTCTCTAAGCATAAGTTCATCTTCTTCTTCAAACCTTCAAACACTTAACCAAAAATTTTAAGAACACCCCTTCTACTTCAACAAAAATTCGAACCCCTCTTCTAATCAAGGTAAGAAATGGTGTTCTAAAAATCATCTTGTTATCCTCTAGCTCATCATCTTCACTTCTTAACCTAAGTTTGATTTTTGGTTTGAGGTATACTTAGAAGACTTGGATGGAAGACACTAAGAGTCTTACCATCATCTTGAAAAAGACTTCAAGACTTTGAAGATTTTGAAGAAAATTGGACTATAAGGTAAAAAATGGGATTTTTAGTACATTTTCTTCTTCTCTTCTATTTTCCAAAATTTTGATACTCCATTTTCATTTTTGGACTTTTAGGGGCTGACCTTAAGAATTATTTTAAGAATGAGCAAGGAGACCCATTTTGAGACCTCTACTAGTCTTATTTCATCTACTACACAAGGTAAGTGTAGTTTTACCAATTTTCTTCATCTCGTTCTTCTTTCCTTAAATTTTTAACCTCATTTCCTAACTCCTACATTTTTTTGGTATTTCTTGACCTAGGGGGCTGACCTAAGTCACTTCTCCTTCAAGAGTGATTTATTTCATCTTTCACCAACAAGTTCATTTTTAAGGTGGGTGGAAAAATCTTTCCAACTTCTAGGTGTTTTACTTAAAATGCATGTAGTATTTTGTTGTTGAGCACTTGAGATATATATGTTATGTATTGGATGTTAATTTCTTGTATCAAGTTGAAAATTTCTCAAGTATGGCTAAAAAATGCTATTTGTTGAAAAATAGGTGCATACATGTACACTTTATTGTGGTATTTGGTGAGTGCTTGTGTGAATGGACTTGTATATGTATGAATCTTGAAATCCATGTTTTGTATGACTTATAACCTGGACAAGTCGAGCATAATTGATTAAATTTCAATTTTTGGACTTAAAATGCAAAAATGGAAAGTTGGTGGACTTAATTGCAAGAAAATAAAACTTAAGGGATCCATCTATAATTTTTGATTTTTGGGACTGTATTCAGGTTCAAAAATGATGTTTGGACATTTTAATAAAGTTTTAAGGTTTTTAGATAAATAAAATCCTCCCTTAAAAGTCCAAGTACTAGATTGTAAAATTTTAGAAGTTTAAGGGCTATATTGTAATTTTCGAAACTGTACCAGACCCTATTTTTAAAATTTGAAATTTTAACTCTTAAGGGACTGGAAATAACATATTTTAAGTGTATTCCAAAAACCCAAGTGTTTAGAGCTTGGAAAGTAATTTTATAAAAATTAAGGGACCAAATCGTAATAGATTAAAATTGAGGACCAAAATAAAATTTCCAGGACTTATGCAGTCCATCACCTGGAAATACTAATTTAACTATAACATAATTATATTTTGGACCCAAGGTTCAAATTTCAAAACGATTGGACCCCTAAAAGCCTTAAATGCAATTATTTCAAAATGGGATAAAAATGAGATTTTCAAAAGTTAAGGGACCTATACTTATTTATTTTTAAAACTATTTTTGTTCCAATATCCCACTAACCTTAGTAACATCTTCCAACTGGAATCACACTAAAAGCCCTTCCGGTTTGTGAGTTCCGATTATTTTAAACTTAGGGCCCAAAATGATATTTTTTAACAAATTTGGGGTCAATGTGAGAATTTTATAAAAACTCGACCTCAAAACTTTAAAAACCTGAATCTCTGAACAATTTAGAAAATTTAGGAACTGACCTCATAATATTTCAAGGTCGGGACATTTATTTATTTAATTTTTAACCCCAAAAGTATTGGTTTTACAAAACGGGGCTAATTGTAAATTTTCTTTTTACAAGGACCTAAATCAAATTATTTTATTTTAAAGAAACATCCATGGACCCTCTGACTTTTAATAATTAATTAAATTATTTTATTTTTATTAAAACTCTTTGACTTATCGAATCGTCTTGACCGACTAATATCCGATCGCGGGACGACTTCCTCGTCTTGCGATTTCGAATCTATGACGGGACCTATATTCCACCTAATCTTTCAAGATATCGAAGATTGCTTATCCTCCCGATAATCATCTTCATTCAAATAACTCCACCAATGCCATAATTGCCACTCGCAATTTTCGAAAATTTTCCTAAACTACTTCCCTGAATTAATAATACTCGACTGCCTGGTTGACTATCTGAACTTGTATTTAATTTCCTGCATGAGTCAACTTGGTGTGTCGAGCTCACAGTCGGAATGGATACGTCGGGGATGGAACCGGGCAGCTCGGCTACTATTCCTCTCTCCTACCCCATCGTCCCTAATCCCGCAATCGAGGGGACGGAGTTTGTCCAAGGGAAGCGGGTCGTAGTACATGAGGTATAATCATGATTATGACAGATCCGAGCCTTGCTAGCTCCCCTGTGGATTTTGTTTTTGCATATGGAGCGATAAGGTGACAGGTCTTGGACCATCTTGCTCGGGGAGTTACAAGGAAGAACGAAGGAATCGCATTGTCGATCCACACGATTAAGGAGTTAATCGGACCCATTTGGTTGGCGCTACAAACCGTGCACGCAACCGCTACTTGTATTGCATTGGTTGGCGCTACAAATCCGTACGCAACCGCTACTTGTCTTGCATAGGATTGGCGCTACAAATCCGTACGCAATCCTCCTGCTTGCTTGAATCACATAGTGCCTGTGTGACCACGAACTGTTTTCTTAAAACTGTATAAGTATATTACTTAATATATTTCTCACGACGCTTGTGGGTGTGTGAAATCACGCATCATATCTCACGCATTTTCATACGACTGTTTTCTTGCATCAAAATGTATATCGCCACACTTGCACACGATCACCCCATCCACTGAGATTTCTGTCTCATCCCCTCCTGTTTTCTAACATTTAGATGAGGAGTGCATTGAAGATGCCGAACCTACCACAGACTGAATCCCCGTGCTCCACCTGTTGTACTTGTTTTCTATTATTGTTGATGTTGCTCGACTTATTTCTTTTACTTTTGTTGATTGTTGGACTCCATTATTCCGTTTTCATTTCGGACTGTACTTTCGGACGTAGGATCCTTTGACACTTAAGCTTGGGAGTTGTGTACTTTATTTTAGTTTGGTCTGTAAGTTAATTCGGATGTTCTGATGGGTTGTATTTGGATATTGTTGGACCTTAAGATGTAATTTGTACTTGTGCTTATTTTATTCCGCTGCTTTAGACTCTATTTCACTTGGAGTTATTTGTATCATTTGTCTAGACGGTTGGGTTTATTTCTGTTAAGTGGTTGATCGTCGTCGCGTCGCGTTTGGGGCGTGACAGCAAACATCTACTTATCAGCTAGACAACACAATAAATGACCTCCCAAGTTATTAAAAGCAAATAATATGGGTGAATCAAGAATAATGGGATTCTCATACCACAACTCTACCTGATAGGGTTAGGAGACGCCAAAAATGAAAAGTTACAAGAATTAACAACAAACATAATTAATCTATATATTTTGAATCTGACATTCAAGATAAACCACTTTTATTTACTGATTCATATTCAAATACTCAGTTCAATATAGATTGTGCCCATTATTGTGAAGTTCAAAACCCAAAATATTCGATCTATGAAGGCAAATTGATGTCTAAATCCCTCCATCTTCCTCCAATTATACTTTAACCACTCGTAAATCAGAAATAAGATAAGAACTAACCGTGGAAGAAAGGTTATTCGAACTATGAAGAATTCGCTTGGTAAAAGACAAGATCTTTCTACCTTCCAAAAATTCGTAACAAATGGTTGCACCATTGCCAATTCCAAAGAAGTAGAGACTGATTCCCAAACCAATAAATCTTGTTTTGAGTCGCCAGTTGAGATTGCTACATTGTCAGTCTGGTTGAAGGAAAGATAAACCAATTTTGTTACATGGCGTAGAGAATTTGAAGGAGTGAAGAATTTGAGCTGCAGTTTGGTAAAGTTCAGTCCCAAATTGGCAGAAAATATTAAAATAACTGGAAGGGTAGATAAGTCATTTTACATCTTTATCACAATTAATCAGGGTTGCCAAACATAATTTTAGATAATTTGTTTCAACTTCTTATATATCAATCATACATCCCAAACACAAGGTTAAACGGTATTATATAATCCATGAACAGTGTAATCTTATCATATCCCAAATTTTTATCTAATTCCATAACAATCCAAAACGAGTCCTTGCACTAAAATGTATGGGAATTTTTTTTTTACCCTCCAAACTATGACCTTCTTTACACGTTACCATCTAATCTATTATTTTTAGCAATTGCCCCTCCAAACTAAACGGGATTAACACATTACCATCTAATGGTCACCGGCGGCAGCAATTAAGGGCATTTTTGTCAATGTCTCTTGGCATATATGGGCAGAAAAATAATTAAACAATTCTCTTTTATTTGATTATGAATAGGGAACTATTTTCATCCTAAAATTCAGCCATTTTCTCTCTTTCTCTCTATCACAGAGATCGAAAATGTGGCAGCAAACCGCCGAAGTGAACATGGAGGATATTTGCCATTTGGAAGATTGCTGACGCTAGTGACAATTAGATGGTAATGTGTTAATCCCGTTTAGTTTGAAGGGGCAATTGCTAAAAATAATAGATTAGATGGCAAAGTGTAAAGAAGGTCATAGTTTGGAGGGTAAATTTTTTTTCTTCCCGAAATGTAATACCTTCAGTTGTTGCCATTGTATGTTATTCAGTAATGGCCATTGGATCGACTGGTTCACCTAGCACAAGTTCATTGTTGTACATGTAAGCCAACAAGTATCATAAAAACGTAATAAAGCAGTAATTTTATTCAGATAAGTTATTTATATTACATTCACAGTATTCTGCAATAATTAAACCAGAAAAATGACATATTATAAAAGGTAATACTTTTATGGTAAAAATAATACTTTTGCAGTAAAATATAATACCTTCATTGTTGACATTGTATGTTGTTCAGTAATAGTCATTGAATCGACTTGTTCACCAAGCACAAGTTCATTGTTGTACATGTAAACCAATAAAGATCATAAAAATATAATAAAGTAGTGATTTTATTCGTATAAATTATTTATATTACCTTCAATGATTTCCATATTATCTTCATCACTAGAAAGAACAACCAATGCAGTAGAATTTTCACATAGTCAAATCATCAAACACATTGTGGGTATAATTTTAGTAATTGTACCAGGAAATTTGCAAGGTATATCAATGGAGAATTTAATTTTTTCACTTAGTAATGTGTGTTCTTTTGGAGACATGGTGAGAGAGATCGACAATTTCGAAATTAATGTGTGATTTGTACCGTCAATGGAGAAATATCACGTTTTGCCCTAGAGTTTAGCTTCTCATGCACTGCTGTTCGTTCTCTTCTCCAGGTAATTTCCCCCCCTTTTTCTAGTTAAGATAAACCTGGATCCGCGGGTATGAGGGATCGGATCGCATAACCGTCACGGATAGAAATCCGTAAGACAGTCCTATAATAGACTTATATAACACTATGTCCATATCGCATGGACACTATACTAGTTTTCAAGTTTCCGAAAGGAGATAATTCCGTCGAAAGATCGAAAGATATTTATCCGAAGCTTCCCGCCACGAGCAGCCAGTCACTGCTCAAACTCATGGCGATCGCCATAAGCCTCTTCTCGCTTCCACCACGCGCCGCCCCATCCTCCCTTACTTTCACCACGTGCCGCGCTACCTCGCCTTCCACATTATCCACGCTTTCACCGCTCCCTCAAGAACCTAAGACAAACCCTATCTCCTCTTCCTCCTGCGCTCTACACTGCCCTCACTTTCAATCGTAGGTCCAACACTCCAGCTTATTGTTTTTCTTATTTAATTTCATGGTCTTAATTTCCTTTTTCTTCTTGTTTAAATTTGCAGCTGCTCCGGTTGTACTCACGAGTACAACCTGCACCAGCCGCCCATTCTGGATGAGGCGACTGAATTCTTCAAGAACATCGGTGTTTCTAACTTCACCTTCGATAGTTGTAGACTTGTAATTTCATAGCACATCTCGTTTTTTTTTTTTTTTTTTTTGGATACAATAATTTCTGCTTTCTAGTTTCTACGATTAAGTATTTGAGGAAAAACTCCTTCAAACTGGTAGTGGGGATGGAGGTGTCGCGCAAAGCTTGCAGTTCGTGGTTCATCTATAAAACCTCTAATTGGGCTTTATGAAGTGGGCACTCATAATGCAGTTGATATTCCTGAATGCAAAGGTCCCAAATCCACCTATTTAATATTGATTGATTTTTTTCCCTGGGTTTGTTTATGCAGACAGATATAATATATCATGTTTGAATAGTAATGGGTCCTCTTTTTGTGTAGCTCATCATCCGAGCATTAATGCTGCTGTTGACCTTCTAAAGCAAGGTGAGGTCGTGATGCTCTCGTAGTATGAAGGATGTAAAATGAAGAAGAAAAAGAATATTTAGAGAAGTTTTTTATGAATGATACTAAATTTTTTGTTTTATGTCAACAAATTGCACTTGTAGATGGCTGTGACGACATACAACACATCTCTTCCTGCATCTGAAAGATACAAAAATGGTTGGTAGATATTTAATGATAGATAGTGGTTTGGTTGAATCTTAAGCTGATAAATGTCATGAACCATTACAGGTAAGGTGCAGGTTGCCTTGGTTTGGAATTCGAGGAATGAGAACTCTACAAGTTTTGCAAAATTAAATGCTATGGCCAATGTAAGATCACTGTGGTTGATTTACTAGCTTCTTTGGTGTATAAACCTCCTATGTGCAAGCGTTGATGGAGTTCTAAATTGTAGTATATGTGGATCAAAGGGGGGCCGACGAGGAAAGTGCATTTGATCCATTCTATATGGGCCAACTTTCAGACATCAACAAATAATGTAAGTAAGTCTTATTGGGATCCTGCTGCCTGCACAACATGTTTGATTGGGATGTGCACCTTGGTAAATGTGTGATTGTTTACGGTACTATTGTTTTGTGACACAGGTAATTTTTGGGAACAGATGGAGACATCTTTTAGGTGAGAGAGACTTCTGGGAGCATGTTGGGGGAATTGATGTTTCTATGGTCCCGGCAAGCTTTGGGCAAGCAAATACACGGGTTAGGATAATCAATTGCTGCTCTTGAATGTTTTTGTTCTTGCTTAGTCATACTGAACTTTATTTATCCTGCTTGATAACTATTGCGGCTGGCATTGTAACTCAAGCCACAAATTTAAAGATTTAATCTTACGGAAATGCAAAATTGTCCTGCAATGCCTAGTTTTTTTTTGATTTACGCACACACCACACTGGGGATAGAACCCCTGACCTCCCCCACAAAGGAGGGAGGCGATACCACCAGTCCAAATGGCTGGTGGTCCTGCAATGCCTAGGTTACCATTGAACAGTTATTCGGAGTGATGTTTTTTGCAGGCTTTTGATTCTCTACTCCATAAGCTACAAAAGTATGTCCCTTATGGTGCATCAATAGTTGATCTCTATGCTGGTGCTGGGGTAATTGGTTTATCTTTGGCTGCTACAAGGAAATGCAGGTGGGGAAAGTGATGAATTTAGGTTTTAATTATTGATATTCCAATCAGGCGCTAGACACAATAAACTTTTATACACTTCTTTGTATTAACAGGTCTGTGAAATGCGTGGAGGTAAACAAAGAAGCAAAGCATTCTTTTGAAAAGACAGCTTCTCGATTACCAACCGACATGGAAAGCCGCATCAGCTGGCATCAAGCAGACACTTCAAAAGTTAGTAGTACATTTTAACTTCATTCCGTTTCTTAATATAAGCATTAGCTATGTTTATCTTTTAAATAACATTTACAACTATAGGCTCATCCATGTACGTATAACTGAAAAACAATTTGGAGAATATAATGAACAGGAAGAATCTGGTTTTAAGAACTCTTTGAGCATTCTGACGCTGCTATTTCCGTCAGATATGGATTAATTTTTCTGTGAAACTGTTAACTTAACACACATTGTCAGGAACCACTTTCGTGGCTCATTGGATCTGATGTTGTTGTGGTTGATCCTCCAAGAAAAGGACTAGACCCGTCTCTGCTCAATGCTTTACAGTCTGTGTCATTCATGAAGATCAAAGATAATTTACCTGAAAGGTGGGCCTGTTATTTAAGTCTTGAAACGTTAGTAATGTTTCATGTCTTGCGGAATTGGATGTCTTGTGTTTTTGCACTTACGTTTGATTTGTCTCTCCAGTAGCAAGACAAAGATCAAAATTGAAAAAAGACCATGGATTCTTCGAGAAAAAGAAACTTCAGTGCAGAGCGATAGCCAGATGGCACAAAATGAAAGTCAGTCACTGCCTCAAACTCTTATATATATCAGCTGTGGGTGGGATAGTTTCAAAGACGTAGGTTTTTTAGCCTTTTTATGTATTCAAGTGGTTAATTGCAAGAGCTTCCATTTTTATTTTTCAACGCTTAGCTTAACACCTTTAAATTTTAGCCCTATCGAACTCTCACTTTTATTTTAAGCTTATAAACCTGTATTTTACATACAGGATTGCATGTCCCTGCTCTCTAGTAAGGCATGGCATTTGGACAGAGCCCATGGTTTTAACTTTTTCCTGGAACACAGAGGTCTCTCTCTCTCTCTCTCTCTCTCTCTCTCTCTCTCTCACACACACACACACACACACACAGAGCCACGCGCGCACATATATCTCCATTTTTGCTTTCCGAATTTCCCTACCATATCCTTCTAATGAATAATGCCATCCTTTAGTAATTTGTTTCTCACAGTTATTTCACTTTTAATTTATTATAGTTGGTTGCCAAACTGTGTAGTCTTTCTTTCTGTTATATCTAGTCCAACTTGTATCTCATGGTGGTAAAGATTTGGAGTCAACTGGGATGACATCTATCTTGATTTGAGTTTTTATCTGCACACTTGACGTGACATTGGTCTTGATTTGAGTACTTATCTGCACATGGCTGTACTGTTGATTTGAAATATTTTATCTTTAACGTATCTGTTTATCATTATAACTCTGCTGCTTGCTTGGGAAAATAAATAAGTAAAGCATGAAAATGCCTTTATGCAGTATGTCAACTATCTTCTTCCATATCAGGAAAAAGAAATAAGATTAAGGTAGATGGAAACAGAATATGTGTTTAGAGGTCATTGAGATATGCTATTGGAACTAAGGTTTGTGTGGTTTTGGATATTTATTGGAGGCATGGTCCAAAGAGTCAAGGATGAGATGAAGTATTTCTCTAGCATGGTTGAGTTTGTCTCAGTCTCCTGGAGAACTGATATGAAGTTATAACTGCCAGCACCATTTTAGATTTGGTGATGTGTTTACCTGAAGATGTGATCTCGAAAGCAAAACTCGCCTGAATTAATATGTTGAGTTTGTTGGGTACTTGGTACTATATTAAAGGTTGCAGATACAGTCAATTAGGCAGGGGGCGCTTAATTTGGAAGGTGATGTTTCCGATATTGATCAAAGAGACAAAGAGACCACAAATATATCATGTCTATAATCGACAAAGAAATAAATAAATACCATATCGATTTCTTAAGTGTCAAATACAACCAACATAAGCTTTTATTCATCCATCTCCTTCCCTTTGCTTACTTTTCCTTTCCTAATTGAGAAAGTTCACCTCATATGCTGGTACTCTAGTCGATGTTTTTGCTGCATTGACTGCTGACTAATGCTTTTACAAATGAGTTATTTCCTCGTGGCTAGGAGACTAATCAGACTTGATGTCCTTGCATTATGCAGCATTGAGATCCTGGCTGTGTTCAAAAGAGGCTCAGGGGTAACAACTAAGAGAAAGAAATCTGGGAAAAAGAAAAAGACCCACTTGAGGCGTAATATTACATCCATAGACGCGACATGCAGTAATTGAGGACAGTTTTGAAGAATTCTGTCCAATAAGTTTTGAATCTCAGTTTTCTATTTTATGTGCTTGCTCCATGGAACAATATTGTATATAGACTGAATGATTCAAGGAGAACGGTTATGCAATAGTGTATGGTGACAAACAATCTACACACATTTGGATATTATATACATATGAATCTGGAGAAGGAATGAATTGTTCAACAAAAATAGGTAAAAACTAATGTAGAATGTGATGTTTCTGGAAATTGGAGTAAGCTATCTTGTTTTGGGAGATCAATGCCCCTTTTTACTTCCGGTGGACTTTTCCAGTTCAGGAAAGGCACTCAAAATGTTGTGAGCTCTCAAGTCCTGCCTTGTCAAGATTCCCACCACTGGAGGCACCTGCCAAATGATCAAACAACAGGTCAGACATTTGTTTCTTGAGCAAAATATCTTCTGCATTCTATTTGCTAAGCATCATGTGTTTTTCCATCAGTTATCAATTTCGTCTTTTAATGAATTTTTTTTAAAAAAAAATGAAATGAAAAGAACATCATCACCCATATTTTGGTACTGAAATCCAAACATAGCCTTCGGCAACAAACTTGTGTGTCAAAATTTCTTTCATGATGTAAAACTTTAGCCGTTAAAAGATTGTAACTTATACTCACCCCAGTTGCTTGATATTTGGGTAGGATGAGCATGTGACGGAGCCCCACTTGCCTAAAGAGCACCATCGCCTTCGCCACTGACATGTTTTCCACCACAGTGTATGGGGTTGTATTTGTCAAGGGATGTAAATCAACAAACATCTCCATTTCATCCTCGGTCACTGTTACCTCTTCAATCTTGCCTCCTCTTTCAGCCAAATCAATGGAAGTAAATTTCTCTCTCACTTCCCATTCCTCTGTTCTTCGTCTTTCTTGCAGGAACCATTTCTTTTTCAGCACTAAAATAAGATGAGATCTCAGGACCAGGCCATGCAGTTCAGTTGCCCCATTTGGTGGACCCATTGGTGGAACCACTCCTGCATCTACAACTGGGAAACCATTATGTGTGGTATTCTTCAGGACTTCAACTATACGACCCACCTTCTCAATTCCACTAAGTGTAACAACTGTTGGCTTGACATCAGCAAGCTCACCAACAGTTATATTCCTCATCCATGGCTCAGGATGTGCATCCAAGAAAGGTAATCCTTTTAGTTCCAGTATTATTTCATAGATGCTTGGGTTGAAGCAGTCTCCTACTGATTTAGCGATCAGAAGAACTAGCATTGTAATGGGTAGCAAGAGAAGGTTGTTAGTAAGCTCAAGAAATATCACACAAAGAGAAACAGTCATTCTCATAGAACCGGCCATAAGGGATGCTGCACCAAGAACGGCATAGAGGCCCTGATCAATTTTTGTGTATGGTCCCATAGCAATACCAAGCATACGACCATAAGCTGAACCCATGAGAATTATAGGGAGGAAAAGACCAGATGGGACAGCAATGCCAAAGGTGACAAGTCCCAATATGCAATATAGTGCAAAGAAGATAGTAAGAGAGTAAATATTGAATTCTGTTGGAGTGTTTAAGGAGAAAATGTTCCGAACAGCATCGTCGTTGGAGGTAAGGAGAAGTGTGGCCAGGTCATTATAGTAGCCTTTCGGGCAGTTGAATTGTTTGAAGTTTCCTGCTCGACCGGTTGTGGGACAGGAAGCATCTAGTAGGGAGGAGTCACAAGGGTGGCACTTTGCAAGGAAAGGAAGTCCGTACATGCATATAGAGGTGAAAATGGATACGCTCAGGCTGAGAAGAATTTTATGCAATTTGCCCTTCCTGCAATATAGCCTTACATAAGTAAATCATAAGCCATAATTAAAGGGAACTTCCGAATGCGTTTTCAGTGCTTTGAATTCACTATCATTAGAATATTTCAGGAATAGGGTCAATTACAATAAATACCCTTGAGGTTCAGTCTAATTAACATAAAAAAAAAAAATCAGCTATCTTTGAAAATTACAAATACCCCCTTGATATTTGTTTCTATTTTACGTCTTGACTCTTGAGGGAATTTGTTAAGTAAATACAAATCTCAAGGGGGTGTTTGTAATGCCTTAAAGGTGTATTTGTAATTTTTGGAAAATAACTGGACTTTTTTGTTATTAGGCTGAAACCCTGGCTAGTTTTATAATGTACCCCAAGAAATATTGATTCCATTCTACTGCATATGGCATCTTAAGCTTGGGCAGCAATACAAGTGAGATTCGGAGACATATCAAAAGATGGTGCTTACTCATTTATGACATTGTAGACCTTGAGGACCTTGTGGAGAAGATGATTGTAAAGGCTTCCCAAGACACCACCAATAACTCCTATTACAGCAACAGGGATAATGTCCACCACATGATATCTTATGGAAACACCGCTGACGTCGAACATGATTAAGCCTCCTTGCCCAAATAGTCCACAGTTCCCAGATTTGCAGTACTCCATGAAAGCCCTAAGAACTACAACCACAACTGCTGTACTGAAAAAGGTTCTCCAGAGGAGAGCACTTCTCCACCATGTTGCCACCTCCTCAAGAGCAAAGAGGACCCCACCAACTGGGGACCGGAAAGCGGCACAGACTCCAGATGACGAGCCACAGGTGATTAGATCTCGCCGGTCTCTGTCATTGTTGAAGTACCGTAGCCAGCGCCATTTTATGCGGTAATTGTCGGGCCCACCTTGGCCTAATAGGGCTGCAATGCAGGTCCCAATGTGCACCAAAGGCCCTTCTTTTCCAAGATCTAAGCCTGCGGCAACAGCTCCAATGCTTCCGATAATCTGTGATGATGATGAGAATAGCACAACTCTCAGCTAACAACACGGTATTTAACACTTTCATGATAAGCGTCATTTTAGAAAAAAAAAATCACACATATTAAGGAACATGTTAAAATACCCGATATACCCTTAATTAATGTTTCTTGGAAAATGATAAATAATAAATACTTTTACTAGATCAATTTAACAGGTATAAAGGTTATTTAGGAAAAATGTTAGTCTTGAAAATGTCAAAGCGTCACTATTTTAATATTTTTGAAAAATTATTGATCAGCCAAAACGACACTCTTGTTGTGAACTGGACTGAGTAGGACTTTTGCCATATTAGTGTTAATGTTTCATTTATGATTATTACATGATGGCCCCTTGGCACTCTCAATGACTCTTCTGAAAGTATTTCTTGGTTTGAGTACATTATATTCTTCATACTCACAATCACATATCAAGAGAAATAAGGCTGAAAAACTCTGATGATAACCTATAGGATTTCCTTATATTCCTGTGGTGAACCTTGGTGATAAATTGGTTTAAATTCATGATACTGCTTTGTCAGTTTTCGATCAATTATAACACCACAAATTTGAAAAATGAGATGCTAGTGTCACTCTAGAAAAGGGCACCTTCACAATCAATTCTGTTGCACCAAACATATTGGGGGTGTCAACTCCATTCAGATAAGCTTTTATTTCAGGAATTCCAGGACCAGCTGCGGTAGGTGCAAAACACACACATAGAACAGTAGCTACCAGCGTTAGAAGAAAATTTACTCCAGCGACATATATGAATCCCATTAGGTATCTGCATCCATCAAAATTAATGTCAATAGCAAATTTAAAGTTTGATCATCTATACAAGCAACGATTTTACTGATCTAGCTGTGATCATGAAGACACTTGAGAAATAATATTAGTTCCTAATGACATTTGCAATGTTACAGCACCTTTTCTGCTCGATATATTTAACCACAGCTAGAAGCTTGTAGCCTGCAATATTTTCAACTGCAAGATTGATGAGAGTCGCTATGAGTCCTGTTAGAAGCCCAACAAGGAACGCCAGCAACCATTTCAAGAAGATATACTGTAATACTTCGACTTTTGATCTGCTTCTCCAGTCTTGCTTGAACAGATCATTTTCATTTATCCTAAGATCAATTACAAGTTAATTCCTATATTTAATTTTCTGAAATTGAGAAACAAAAGGGTTGCGAAAAATAAGAAAAATTTGTCCTTACTCATATTCCAAGCTCTCTGTGTGAGAAACCTTGGCTCCAATTATGGCGAGTGGATTCAAAGAAAGTGTTCGGTTTTTTTTTAGCAGAGGCTGATGAAGTGTGTTGCTTTCGGGGTCTTGTTGTTGTTGTTCTTCTTCTGCTTCGTCTTCAACTTGTCTTTCTATATTTGTTGCTTCCTCTTCTGCTAACTTGTTAAAATCCTCCATCAGGCACAGTGGCTGAAGCAGAGTATTGTAAAGAAGCTCGTCTGAGTCAGTTATCCAGTTTTCAGTTCCAATAGAAAGGTGAGTTGTTCCTTTGTCTTCGGAATAAATAACATGTGGGATTTGGTGCTGAACACATCACTTTTTGTCTTCACGTAGTTAATAATACTAACGTGGACCTGGGAGTTTTCATATTATACATTAGGACAATGCTGTGTTGGAAAGATGTCTTATATGACCACTGGACTAACCAATTAGTTTACACTCAAAATATGGGGTTTGGGGGGTATAATTGGGATTTGACACATAATAGATATCTAAATCCTTGCTTATTTAGGTAGAATATAGATGTAGCATATTGCAATATGGATAACCATTGGGTCTGGTATTACCTAATGGAGGCATGATTGCATAAATATCTGTTGGGTTAAAAGGTACATATATTAATTTTAAAAGATACATTTATATCGTTTTGTGTGACTGGCATATTAGGAACCGTGATATATTTTTAGCTATCAATCCAACCAATTTGCCATTACTGAGTGACATTAACAATCCTCAACTAATTTGATATCTCCAACAACGATATCACTGGGCTGGTTGAGTGGCTTTCATCTAAAATCCTTCAAAGTACAACAACGTAAAGATTGCTACAAGAAAAATATGAGAATTTGTTATGGAGGGTGCCTTATTAGAAAATCCACGATTTGATTCAGGGGTTGAAACCCAGTATTGGATGGGTGGTGTTGAAGAAAAACATTTTTAACGAGTACATTTTATGAGAGGGTATTTTAGTCAATAAGAAGTATATTCCCACATTAAATAAATAGCATGATTGATTCCGGCTTAAGATTCTTGCAACTTGGATAATAATTGCGTACCAAAGAGCTTTACATGTTAATTTATTAGCTTAACTAGCCATCAAATTTTGTAATGTTTAACTGGTGTTATATTATTCCTAATCATACAACTTTTCACCCCATTTAAGTAGATAAGTACCAATCTTGAACACTTGTATGTTAATGTATAAATCAAGTTGAGAGGACTGTGTAGATCCAGCGGTACATGTAAAGGGTGACCTTTCTAATTGGCGATGAGTCAGTTTATTTAAATGCAAGTTGGTCTCTTTTATGTCGCGCCTGTGCCAATGATTAAGCAATACATTTTATTGAACTTATACGGTTTTCAGCATCAAATCCAATTTGAATCGGTCCTTGGTCTTTTGTCTTTGGGCCCTAGCAGTTTTTCAAGAAGAATTACGGGTTCCATGTGAAAATCGTGGCAGGACAAATGGCGATGTTCCCATATTCAAAGCCTCAAAGGTCTATTTTTTCTGATTAGACAAAATTTCATCCCCCTCATTTTTCTTATTTATTATATATGTATATATATTATCTTCGTTTCAGAATTTCTCTTTGATCATCATCTTATACACAGGATCTTAAAGAATATCTTTGATGCGCTATATTTCGTCAACCTTGTTTTAAATGTTGCAATCGACAAATGACAATGAACTTACTAAATTTGATGATCTTGAAAATCTTTTTACTTAATTCTCACGTTATTAATGCTGCCTTTGTTGTTTACTGTTTCATTATTTAAAAACAATAATACATACTTGGAAGGGAGAATCTGACGCATCATTGAAATTCACATGAAATTATTTTCAAATTCCAAAAACGAAAGAATTATTTAGATATTTGGACGCAATGATTTTCATACGCTATAATTCTATATTAGTTATCAACGGTTGTTTTGACTTGAAGAAACTGCTAATTTATTAATTTGTTCTGCCTTTCACGTTTCAGCCATACATTTGGAAAATAATAATAATGGAGAAAACCAGACCAGCCTGATGACAGGTAAACAATAAATATGGAAAATGAGTGGCAATGCATGGACAAATTGGTGGGCACGAAAGTAGTGGTCATATGAAGTTACGATGTCGAGGCGCCAAATCTGACTCAAAGGATATGTGTTGGATCTATATCCACAAAGCAAAGAGAGGTTGTCACCTCTGATTTAGCAATTATCAATTTCTTCAGAGCCAAAAAAAAAAAAAAAAAAAGTGAACTTAATATTAATATGAAAAGATTTAAGAAAATTTATTTGAAAAAATGAATATAGAATATTTTCGAAATTCATATGTAGTAAGAAAAATGAAATTAAAGGGTAGAATAAAGGAAAAAAGATGTTGACATTTATTAATAAGGAGATAATTCAATGGTTATGTAAAGAGGACGGCGAATCAATAACCATGATTAAATTTGTTTTTTGATTTTTCTAGATTCAATTAAGTTAAAAATTTAAACTAGAATTTGCAAAGTAGCGTGCAGAAGGTGGTGTTGAATTGTTAATGGAAGTGAAAGTGTCGATTATTATGTGGAATTGTTACTGAATAAGTGGAAGAGTGCCGTTTTAGGCATTTATCTATATAGATTACAGATATCAATAAAGCCCTAGCCCTAAGGGCCGATCCTTTAAAGGTTGAACCTATATTTCATAGGGTCTTATAATTTGAGGGTTTTTTAGCATTGCCCTAATTGACCCTCCGGCCCGGCCCTTAGGGCTTTATTCAATAAAGTTTTTGTATTCTATATAATTATATTTAAATTTATACATATAATACCATCAAATCCAATTTTTTATCTTGTTTATCAATTATCTTAATCTTGGCAAATTATAATTGATGAAGATGGACATAGATGTGCCAAAAGGGCCGGACTGGTGCCCGTCTGTCAGGCCTAAGCAAAAAATCCGGTCGTGCCGAACAGTAACTGAGCTGCTATTTTGGGAGCCCAGTCCACGAAAACACAAAGGAAAAATGGGGTTGACCATGCCGATCCAATTTTGGGCCTAAGAAAACACAACCCAATTTGGTCATTTTAGCGGGCTAGTGACAGCTCTAGATAGACATGATATTATAATCCATGATTCTATTGTTAGAACATTAGATTGTTGGTGTTATTTTATTAATTCATTAAATTATTTAGAAGTAACCTCATTTATTGTTACTTAATTTTTATTAGATTATGTTATATTAGTATTTGACTATATTAGTAATATTAAATTTGTTATTTTTGGTATATTGATGTAATTGATGTAAATGTATTTTGTTATTTATTTTATGATATTAAGATGTGATTGAATTAATACAATGACTTAATCAGAACCTCTACTTATTTTAAATTTGATGCATTGTTTTTCATTTTTATATGTGGTAATGGACAAATTGTCCACTTATGTTTTGTAAAAATGAAAAATAGTCATAATTTCGGAAAATATGTTTTTAGCCATTTTGACACGGTTATACGCTTTCTTGTATTCTTTGATAAGGTACTTGATTATATTTCAAAAATTGATGCGGTACGGTTTCAAAGAAAAATAAATGATGCGGTATATTTTCGGTACCAAGTCATGGACCGGTCCATATAAATGAAAAAAAGACAAAATTTGGACTCAAGAATGACTAAAAAACATGGTTAAAACTATTTTCATTATGGAAAAGTAACCAAAAATCCGATGGACTCTTTTTATATTAATGCCTCGTTTTCATAAGTATCTTTGCATCATCTTTTTCGCGAAAATTATAGCTCTAAGAGTTTTTTGTTAATGATCAGGTTCGAGTTCACCATGGAATTCTACTTCCTCTACTTGTCTATTGGAGTTTCTAATTGATAGTGTTTCCTCGACAAAAACTGTAGTCACCTTCTAAGTTTCTTCGCATCAATATATTTTTTGCAGTTTTTTTTTTCTTCCTTGTAAATTTCTCAGAGAATGAATGGCGCGAGGAAGATGAATTTAAGCGTTTGATTTGAGATATTGTGAGAAATCGGTAGAGAGAAATCGTGATTGATTCTCTTCCTTCATTATAACAGTTTCTTGTTATAATTAGATTACATTTTAGATGTGTTTTGACATTGATACCCTTTAAGGAATTAAATTAAATATTTAACGTAATATTAATCCATTTAATCTTAGCGTTTAATTATTATAGGGGGATGGTTGAGATCAATCCATTATGTCTTACCGCAAACAATGGTCTCACTAGATCCAGTCCATATATATATATATATATATATATATATATATATATAGGATGGTTATTGTGAGACCATATATTGGGGTGAGACCGTGAGACATGATCTCGAACTGCTACAATCAATTAATGGATGGATAAGATTGAAACATTAGATATTGTTGCATTTTCAAGCATCATTTTCGGTTGAGGGCATTTAGGGGAAACTATAAAAAACGTGTAACTAAATAATAGGACTTACCATATCTCATCCGTTTAATTTAGGGATGAAATCAATCAAATGAAAGCCAAAAAATCGTCTAATCTCTATCCTCCAATAAACGCCATTTTTATTAAACCAAAAAAATCGATTGCAAACAATTGAACGAACATCAGAAGAAGAAGAAGAAAAAAAAAAATTTCAGTACGCGTCTCGATCGGCAGAAAAATAAAAACTGACATATAAAAAATGAAATTTTCTTGCATAAGTCCTAATATACCAATGCATAACAAAACTGACATATAAAAAATGAAATTTTCTTGCATAAGTCCTAATACTATCAAATGCAACAAAACATTTAATTCTATGCATGAAAAATAAATACCAATAACAAAAATATGCAACAAAAATATTCAGTTTTCGCAACGAAAAAACGTAAAATAGCAACAAAAAAAACAAAAAATATGCAACAAAAATATTCAGTTTTTGCAACGAAAAAACGTAAAATATGCAACAAAAAAAACAAAAAGTATGCAACAAAAATATTCAGTTTTTGCAACGAAAAAACGTAAAATATGCAACAAAAAAACAAAAACTATGCAACAAAAATATTTAGTTTTTGCAACGAAAAAACGTAAAATATGCAACAAAAAAAAACAAAAAAATATGCAACACACTGTATACTATACGATATGCCTAAAAGAAAATTCAAAATAAATTGATTGTATCAACAATAATTATGCAAGATCATTCCCTAGAAAAAAAAGATGCACACAATCCCCGTTAGTGCCGATAATAAAGGAAGCAATATCTATCCATATTTAACATGATTGATTCTCCGCACAAAATAACCTTTTGACAATTTTTTTACATTAAACATACATCAAAAATTGAATTAAATCTATACCATCCAATAAATGTAATGGATGTGCCGATAATAAAGGAACCCCATATCTATTTGAACCAAATATTTAACATGATTGGGTGATTCTCTTTATGACACAAAGTGGTATTCTACCACTACACTACTAGTGCTTGTTGTGCATTTCAAAGATAACAATGAAAAACCCATAAAATACTTTTGAATTAAAAAAAAAAACGAAATGCAAAGGCCCAACCCAAGTCTATTAAAAAACATGATACATTATCTCAATAAATGGATACTTATAAAAGTGTTGCTTTAACTACATCATATTTATTTTTTATTTTTTCTCTTTTTTTGTTCCTAGTTTGTAACTGTATTAAGAAATCTGATACTTTATCTCAACCAACGGATACTTTTACTTAATAAAAGTGTTACTTAACTATATCATATTTATTTTTTATTTTTCCTTCTTTCCTTCATTCCTAATTTGTGACTATATTAAAAAACATGATACTTTATCTCAAAAAATAAATACTTTAACGTATAAAAGTTTTACTTTAACTTTGTTATATATATATATTGTAACATATTCATAATTTGTGACTATATTAAAAAATATGTTACTTTATCTCAAAAAATAAATACTTTTATTTATAAAAGTATTACTTTAACTCTATCATATTTATTATTCATTTTTCTTTGTATTTAATTCATAATATGTGACTATATTAAAAAATGTAATACTTTATTTCAAAAAACAGATATTTTTACTCTTAAAACATGATATTTTGTCTCAAAAAATATATACTTTTACTCATAAAGGTGTTACTTTAACTCTGATATATTTATTTTTCCTTCAATGTAATGTAATCATAATCTGTGAATATATTAAAAAATATGATACTTTATCTAAAACAACCGATATTTTTCTCATAAAATCATTTTTAATCGGGGAAAAAAACAGAAAAAAAAATGCAACAGTGGCTTTGACCCGCGGACCTGGTCAACAAGATCTGCTGGTTAATAGGATCCGTCTTACAGATTGAGATCCGTAAGACAGTCCTACATGAGTTTTTGCCATATATATATATATATATATAGGGGGAAGATCCAGTGAGACCACCCTCCTAGGTGAGACAATGTGAACTGATCTCAACCATTCCCCTACATACATCAAATGCTAGGATTAATATAGGATAATAATAGATTAACCAATTAATTAAATCCCAATAAGAGTAAAATTGTCAAACAGAAACGTGTGGGGACCGTGAATTAAGGAATCAGTTATACAGAGAGAAAATCACGCTCATTAATATGTGGGGACCGTGTATGTGCTCTGCGATAATTCTACTTTATATTCAACAAGCATTTACTACATATTTAACACTATTATACTGCATATTTAACATATATGTACTGCATATTAAAATTTTCAATTAAAAACATGTGGGGGCCGTGAATTATGGAATTGACTATAGAGAGAGAGAGAATCACGCACATTATTATATTGTATATTTAACATATATTTACTGCATATTTAACACACTATTATACTGCATGTTTAACATATATGTACTGCATATTAAAATTGTCCAACAAAAACATGTGGGGACCGTAAATTAAGGAATCAATTATAGAGAGAGAGTCATGTTCACTAACATGTGGGGACTGTGAATTAAGGAATTAAGGAATCAGTTACACACACAGAGAGAGAGAGAGAGAGAGAGAGAGAGAGAGAGAGAGTCTCAGAGAGAGAGTCACGCTCAATATTGTACTGTATATTTAATATATATTTACCGCATATTTAACATTATTATACTACATATTTAACATATATTTACTGCATATTAAAATTGTGAAACAAAAATATGTGGGGACCGTGAATTAAGGAATCAATTATATATAGAGAGAGAGAATCACACTCATTATTATACTATATATTTAACATATATTTACTGCATATTTAACTTTATTCTACTGCATGTTAACATATATGTACTGCATATTAAAATTGTCAAACAAAAATATGTGGGGACCGTGAATTAATGAATCAGTTACATGGCAAATGACTATTCTATCCTTTTTTGAATTAAAATAAATAAAATACGCTGAAAATTCAATTAAATCTCAGCCTTTGAAAAAATTAAATAAATGGACAAGATTAGTCCACACTGTCTCACCTAAGGAGGGTGGCCTTATTTGAACCAAATCTCTCTCTCTCTCTCTCTCTATATATATATATATATATATATATATATATATATTATATATGAAAGGAAATGTCGGGCCAAAAAAACTCGGAAAAGTCGGACCAAATAGGCCCGCCGGGCGGGCCAAACAGGCTCGGTCTTTTTCGGTCCACCTAAGTTAAGGCCCAACGTGGCATTACTTAACTCCAGGCTAGCTGGGCCGGCCTACTAGGCTGGGCCCAAATTGCCATTTCTATTTAATCCCTTATGACTTGAGGGCTTTTTAGCCCTAGTCCTTAAGGGCTAGGACCGTTTAGAGTAAGATCAGAGTCAGGATGGACCGATATAATCCTTATTGACATCTCTAACATAGATAAATAAGATATGGGATATTATATTGGGTAATGTTTGTTTTTTTTTCAAAATATATTTTTTCTGTTCATTTTCTAAACATAAAATTAGACTAATATTATATTCTCTAATATAATCTTCTTTAATGATTTGATGACCTAATGCATCACATATTTAACACATTATTCCAAAATACTTCCCCAAGATATCAAACTAAATTCAGACGTTAAGGTTGTGATTGGTTGTACTTTCATTCGATCCATTTTCATTTTCTGAGAGAATAGTGATGAATTTTTTTTTTTTTAAAAAAGAAAGTTGGATGTGTAGAAAAAAAGTGATGATTATGGTGATGTGATGGCGAATCTTTTAGAGTTGTTGATTGTTTGTAATTTTTTGTGGAAATAATAGTGTAAAATATAATTTAAGAAATTGAACAAAAATAAAAAAAATGATCCAAAAATAGACAATATGGATATTATTTATACCTTATGTCAACAAGATTAAGAGAAAAATAATAAAAACAATGATGGATTAAAGAAACTATTGGAATTCTTTATATAAATAGGGAGGAGAGAGAAATAAATAATATAATTGGGTATTGGGAAGTGTGAGGAGAAAGAGAAAAACGAGTTAATTTTGGAGAGAAATTAGATTGTTTTTGAATTTTTTTAATTTTTTTCACAAATAATCATACATCCTAAACATATTTCACTCCAAAATGAAAATTTTGGAAAATATCTCACAATCAATAAGAACCTAAGTATCCGATTCGTTATAACCAAACTTATAACTAAATATTGTACCAGTTTAATAGATTGATTTAATATTCACCAAAATTATTTCAAAAATCCTAGTTTTGTGGAGTAATTTACCCATTTTTGGGGAAAGAATGCATAATAAAATCATGTAACATGCATTTTGAGATCTATCTATCTCTCTCTCTATATATATATAATAATAACAAACATGTTTCTAAATTTATTTTCCTGCCTATTTGTATTTGCTAAAAATGAATTAGATGTTTTTAAATAAAAAAAATTACATGGTCAAAAGTGCGAGATATTTTTAATTGTAATAATTAACATAAATCATTGACTCTAACCCTTTCATGTTTGGTATGATTATCAATCTAATTTAGAAATTACAATTTGATAATTAAATATTGTATCAGTACAATTGGAAAGATTTAGATAAGATCTTAGGTAAAATTGTAAAATAAAATTATCCTCATGTAATTTAAATTATTAGATATTGACTTTCCATTTTATTTTAATTAAACTATATTCACTTTTTTATTGTGACAATTAATAAAAAAGAAAACTAAGTGAATTTAAAATGACCGGGAGCTATCCCAAAAGGACTTTCTTTCTTGGGTTTTCTGTACGCGTCGCCACTCATGAACTTTCCAACCCTAGAAATAGGTTTCACGTCTTCCCCTATACTCGAACCCAGGATCCCAGGCTAAAGTATTGAGTTCTAAGCAGTGTTTTAATTATCATCTGTACCGGGCGGTTGAACCGATTATGCTGGATACCGGTGGTTGGACCGATACGGTAAGGCCCTTAATACCATTTTGGGGGTTATACCGGTCAAAACCGATCAATACCGGTTAAACCAAATTTAATTATTTTTTTATTGTTTTTTCATTTTTTCATCTTTGTTTTATAAAAATTGAAATTATGAACTTAATTTTTAATATATTTATGTCATAATTAAAATCAAACAAGAATTCGAACCAATTATTTAATATTTATGTTATAATTCTAATCAGTTGTTTACATTTAACTACTTCAAATAAAAATTCTAATCAATTAAAATATTCTAAATTTGGACAACCTCTATAATATAGGCAAAGACAATCAATCAAATAATTATATAATAAATAATAATTTATTAAAAATATATAAAACTTCTCTTTTTATATCAACTAGTAATCCCGTACGTGCGTTGCACGTGTATTAATATTTTAATATTATTAATTTATAATGAAAGTATCTACTAACATGACCTGATATTTATTACTTTATTTTAAGAATAATATTCATATAAAGTAAATAAAAACAAACTTTGTACATCAAATTTGTATTTTTAATTATATACTTAAATGTCAAATTCAGCTCGTTTAGAATTATCTCAGTATATTTATATCTCTATATTACTATTAGATCAATGACCTCTTACTCACACACACTCTACCTCTCTATAAAAAAAGACATGTATATATTTATGAGACATATATTTTCATATTGAACTTATATTGTTGAAAAAATGAATACTTGATATTTTTAATCAAATATTTTCTTAACAAAATGTATAATAAATCTATCAAGTTACTTCTTCAAAAAAAAAAAAAAAATCTTACAAGTTTCCATAAATAATTGTAATGAAGGAATGTAATTTACTAATCACGAAAATTTTTCTTGTATACAAAATTCGTAGTTTTTATGATTAGTCACATTGGATACAACAATGTATAATTGACCGCGGATCAAATACGGCTTTTTCAAAAAAAAAATGAAGATGAGAGAGAGAGAGAGAGAGAGAGAGAGAGAGGGAGAGAGAGAGATAGGGAGAGAGAGAGAGAGATTGTCCTTGACTTTTGTTGATCGCCATCACATATGAAACGATCAAAAAAAATTGTCTTCGTGGGAAATTAAATGGCAACCTCAGATCGAAGGAGGTCACTTTCATTCGAGGAATTAATGAATATTTGATTATCATTGTTACTGAAAGAATCTTTGCCTCTAAAACATGATCACAAAACTTTGGAATAACCAAGCTAATATCGTTGCTTTCATCTAGCATGGCTTTGAATTTAAGTATAATTTGACTGTGTAAATCAGTAATTTTATTATTGTTCCTGCATGAGGAATTTATTTCAATTATTATTCCTAGATGAGGAATTTATTACAATAACTAAATAATATAAATGATATTTTATGATTTGATATATTTTTAGAGAAATATTGTAAAGTAAATCTATACTTATCGACTTAAAAAATCATGAATATAAACATGATACTACCGCAACAGAGAATAGAGATCGTACCATTGCTATCTATGTTCGTTCTCTGTTGTTTATTTCCAATAGTTGTAGACCTCATGAGTTTTCTCATTTTGATCAACAATGAATTGTTGTAAATCACTAATCAATCAAAAGAGATTATAAAACACGATGAAAAGTTTCATAATTCGAAAAAAACTTATCTGTGGAGTTTTTGTTTTTGGAGAATCATCTGTGAAGTTTATATAAAAATGCAATGCACATACAAATTTTGTATTTGGTAAATATTTCAATAAGACTTTTTTCTTAAAGGTAATACATATCTGTCCATTTTGAGTTGTATACAATTTGAAAAAATTCCGGTGTTGACCAAATTGTTGCCCTTTTACTGTAAGGTATAAATTTATAGATTGATAAATCTTAAATATTAAGGTAAGATTTACTCAATTTGTTCCTAAACGTATTTTTAATTATTTAATTGCGTAGGAATGTCAAATTCGATTAAATATATAATAAATACTGCATGGTTTTTGATTTGCACGTGTTTGGTGCATTCCATATTTTTTCCTTTTTTCAATTGGTATCTTTAGTAAAATCTGTTGGGATTACAACCAAAACCAAAGGGATACATCAGGGGATAATTCGAATAATCAAACGTCTATTACAAACAAAGCGAAAAAGAAAGCAATAAAGCAAGTCGAGGCTAGCGAACTCTTTCTTTATGACTGTTGTTGCCCCGTCATGATGCTCACAGTTGCAGGCAACGAGTCTCCCAAGATACAACGACTTTGGTAAAGGATAGGAGCCCACAAATCCTTCTACCCGACGAACATAGATAAGTGAGGCCTGGGTGATGTCAACACCCTGACGTAACAACTCCTGTGCTGATGCACATTTTTGAGTGACATACTATGTGTGATGTATGCACGAATTTCTATGATTGTGAATGTATGTTGCACGACTTCTACTGAATGGAGGGGCTCCAATATATAGGGAAAACACAAGGGATCCTCCAAAGAAAAGCCCTAATGATTTGGACTCAATTATGTCCATAATCATCAATCAAATCCTTCCTTATTTTGATTGATTTGTGCCAAGTCAATCCTTCCAATTGTGGCTTCAATCGGTTTAGGAATGATTTGATGCACTTAATCATGTTACCATAAATTGGTGATTTGAGTCAAAGTTGCCTATTTAACAGATGAAATCAAGCAACTTACCAAACACCGGATTTGACCAATCTACCAACATTTCATATATGTTGGATACCTTTCCCACAAATACATCTTTCCAAGTATGCCATTTGTGCATCGATTTCTCACTCACCAATAAATGATTTTGTGAAAATAATACACCACTCGTTTCCAAAATTAACAAGTCTCCACACTTGGAATTTTGGCTTAACCAAAACCGATTTTTCCAACAAAATCAAATCAAAAGATTTTGTTGGGTATATTAATTTCTATTAAGTATTTCATTTATATCTATAATAATGAATTTGGCTAAAATATCAAGATTCTTTTTCAAAAGAATTTGAGGGTTAGATGTCCAACGATCTTTTATTTTATTTTATTTTCTTTTTCCTTTTTTTTTCCGTAAGAGGTGGGATGGTAAATACGAATTACAAATAGAGCTGATACCAATAAATTATAGTATAATAAATGATTGGTCATTTATTAACAATAATAATAAAAACAACACCAAATCTCGTGCCACTGTCCGATCTAGTCATTGATTGACAATTAATGTGAATTTTCGCATTAGCTTGATTATCATTCAAATATTACAACATTTATGTGGGGTTTAATTATTCTATTTTATTTTATATTTTAATCTCATATGTATTACAAATGTTAAGATAAATTACAACAAAATAATTCTTTCAAAAAATCATAAAAATAATCAAGATATATATTAATTTATAGGGAATATGTGTCATTGTTTTAGAAAAAAGTAGAATATGCAGTAAAATATGAAATTTAAAACCCTATCTCTACTTCTTCACATTGATTAAAAGCCCTATCTGGCGTTATACTTCATTTTAAAGGGAGAGTGAGGGTTCTCCTTATGTTTCTTGTTATGGCAATTAACAATTGGCCCCTCAACTGTTGTTTAAATAAGATGGTAACAATATCTACTACATTAAATATATGGGGCATTACTGTATGGATAAAAGTCACATGTTTATTTTATAAAAATATGAGAAATTCGAATAAAAATAAATTCGGGCATTAAATTACATACTGTTCATTAGGATTTTGCAGTAAAGTGATTTTTGAATTTAGCAAGTGGAAATGGGAGGGAAAAACCAATTAGCCAATAATAATATTTGTTACTAACAAATCTTGACTTTGACTTACCAAAATAAAACTTCGCTAATTTTGGGTAGCTCCAAAACATGCATTGTTTAGGAGAATTTTCGGACAATTTTTTATAATATTTTGTATCTTGTATTTTATTTTTTTTTATTTCATACTTCTGAAAATAACTTTATTTGCACATTTTTATGAATTCTAATCAAAGCACAAGTATTATCATAAAGGGTCTGCTTAATAAAAATACAAATCAAAGTTAATGTTAAAGTCATTTTTGGTACTCTCACTTCAATAGGTACTTTAGAGTAATTTTTCAAATACACTGAACGACGAGCTAAATTTGTCCATGTCAATATGTGCAATTTTTAAATATGCACTTTCAAATAAACAGGGACTTGTGATAAAATCAAATAAGCCAAACCGTTGAGTTGTAAAATCAAATTCAATAATTCTTTGTAATGAATTTATAATGCAACAATATACAAAAATTCCAATAAATTCCTTACAGAAATAATAGAGAGAAATCAAAACTGTAAAAATAATCAAGAGTCAATTACCCCCTCCATCTAAATTTTAATATTAATTTTCAGAAAGAGAATAATTAAAAATAAACAAAACATAAAATAAAATATGACTTAAAAAATAAGTACAACAAAACTACCAGAAATAAATAAAAAGAAAAAAAATATTTATTAAAATCACTAAAAAACATCCGTACAGTTTCAGTGTTCAATACTGACGATGTTGACGGGACATTTGATGAAGACGCTAATAGGGGGAACGTGAAGATGAAGCCATATTTGGTGGTAATGATTCGATTTTAGGATCAACTATATTGAAGTGTCTCTCTAAAGAAATTTATGTAGTACAAAAATAAGAGGATTTACGATAAAATATACTTAACACCTATAGTATAACTTGCCAAAAAAAAATCTCTTCCTAATTCATTAGAAAAACCAGTGAACAAAAAATATGAGAAAAATCATTGAACAAAAAATCGGCCAATGCGTGTATACTGATAAATGACAAGCAAGATCTTTGAATACCATTTAATAATAAGTCGGAATATCATACCATTTATAATATTTTCCTAACAAAAAGCTGGTCAATATGTGTATATTGATAAATGGCAAGCAAGATATTTGAATATGATTTTATAATAAGTTGGAATACCATACCATTTATAAATTTTTCCTAATTTATGTAGAAAATATTTGAACAAAGCAAGTTCTACGGTAAAGATTTTGCAATAAAATAATTCCTAATAGCGAAAATGAGCGGGAAACGTTTTTCTCCGGACTTCTGCTATTATATATATAAATATATCACAATAATATCTTATATAATATAATTAAAATATAATTAGTTTTATTAAAAATGATAAAATCGGCGGTTGAACCAGTCCGACTAGTTGAACCGCTTATCGGTGGGTTGACCAGTTTGATCATCGGTATGGTATTTAAAACACTATTTCTAAGAGTGTGAGTGTGAGTCTTAAGGAGTGGGCCAAGGAAAAGGCCGGGCCAGACTGTAATTTGGAGGCCTGAAAGGGACCGAAACTATCTAGCTCAGTGCATAAGGCCCTAAAAGTCGGGTCAGTCTGGTCATTTCATGTGTATTCTCATGGGGCGGGTTGGTCGGGTTTCAAAATAGCGGCCAAATGAAAATTTGGCTCGACCCGACCCATTTATTATTTTTAGCCCAGTGAGCCGGACTATTTGACAACTCTACTCATTATTAAGATAGCTTGTGCATCGCACGGGGGCCTCATCTAGTATACATAATAAGGGAGTCAGTTATAAATAGTATGCAAAAAAAATTCCCGCCTGAACTGTTAAAACAAAGTCATTTTTGGTTTTGATGATTTCACATTAACTATTTTATTTCAACCAAATCGACTTAATCGGATGCTGTCAAAATTGGATTACGTTTTAGAAATATATTTTTAAGATCAATCTTGAAACATTTGACAGCAACCAATCGCCCTAGTGAGCGACCGGTACCTGGGATTATAGTCCAAAATTTTAAACTCGCCAAAAACCCCTGTTTGAAGGCGACCCATCGCTATCAAGGGACGAGCGGTACCTGAAGTTGCTCTCTGAAAACTCTATTTCAAAACCCTAAGAGAGCAACCAGTCTCTGTGCACAGAGACTGGTTACTGTGAAGGGCCGGTACAGAGACTGGTTACTATGAAGGGCAACCGATCCCAATGAAGGGCGACTGTCTCCCTAAAGACCAACCTGTCTCAATTCTTAGCTCAACATCTTTTTTATTCAAACTAGTATATCACCCATGCATGCATGCAGTGTAGTATAATGAAGTAATGTATAATTTTAATATTAAAAAAGCAAATACATTGTGGGAATTTAAATAAGGTGGGGCTAGGCAGGTATCTCAAAACCCAAACCGCCATGTCCTTTGAACGGAAAAAATGGTGCATGTTAACACATCTTGACCCGAACAAAACAATGTAAGAAAAATCAAATATTTATTATTACAATAATTTAATACATTCTTACAAAATATTATGTTTAATATCCAATAAAAAATTAAAGTTTTATAAATATGAAAGAAATGATTATATTGTAGGTCCCAAGGGGTGATGAGTAAGGTTTAGAAGGGGGAGGGTTGAATAAACCTTACCAAATTTTCGATTTAGTCCTTTTAAATATTTTCAGAGTTTTACACAAATCAGCTTAGTTCTTGAGGAATAGCTAAGTTGGCTTACTCAAAGAAAGTTACCCACTCAAATGACTCGACTAAGCTATTGATAGTATAACTTAGTCGCCGCTTTCACTAACACTTAGAATAACAGTTGATTTGGTTTTTGTTCAGCGGAAGACTTTTCACCCTTATGATTTTAAACTTGTTTTGCAACATTTGTTTGAGCAACTGTTATTATCAGTTGAGTTCAACAATTATAACTTAGCATCAGATATAAAATTAAAGCAAGAATTAAATGTGTTGTAAGTAAATAAGACACAACCAATTTTTATAGTGGTTCGAGGATGGGGTAATTCCTGTAATCAACTCTTCTCCAACTCCTGGAAGAATCCACTAGGTAACAAGATCTTGGTTACAAAGCGGTTAACAGTCCGAGTCATCTTCGATCACACAACCAGTTGCTCCTGGGACTCAGCTTCTTCACATAACAACTATCTTGCTATTTCAGCTCCTTCAAACTCTTGGATTTGATCACACAGCCCTCCAACGAGTCTAAAGCCTCTGGTTCGAACTTGAACCTTACTACTTCTCCTTCAACCTTGGACAATAGACCTCTTTGTTCTTTAAACAGAATTTCCTCTTCAACTGGTGAAGTAATCTTTTCTTCACTGAATGTGTTGGATTGAGTTCCTTCGAATTTTGGCTTGAGGATATCTTTGAAAGCTTGAGAGAATTTGCATGTTATTGCTTGCTTGAATGTTTGATAGTCTTATGAAATTCGTTACCTTCTCTCACTTGCTTCCTTAGCCTTTTTATAGTGTAGATTTGAAATTATGTCCGTTGAAGAGATAAACACACATTTCAAATCACACTCGTAGGTTGTTGTCTTGTCTTGTCTTGGAGCATTAATGTGGATCGTACCATGAATTTAATGCTCTGCAGCCTTTCCTTCATCTCAGCAGGTTTTCAGGTGCATCTCATTGGTTTCTTGCTTTTTGCACTCTTTGAGCAAAACAACTTTATTGCTGGCAGCCTGACACATGCCTATTTCCAGCAAAACCTTGACTTGTGCTGACAATTGATCTCTTTCAGCTTTCTTCAAGTCTTGTCTGCTACATACCTATTTGACATATGATTCCAATCATGTTGGAATGACTTAGCTGTCAGTCAGCTAACTGAGATAACTTTTTTGTCACTTGACTGAATGTTCTCTTCACTTCACACAACTGACACACTTCTGGGTCTCCTCTTCGATCCTCAGTCAACTGTTGTAATCTTCAACTTAGTTGACTCCAAATCAGCTTATTCGGCCCTACCTATTACAAGTTGAATTACATAGAAAATGGGGTGCCAACTTTCTAATCTAAGTTTTACATGGTATCATCAAAATCTAAACATAAATTTTCCTAACAATTTCCCCCTTTTTGATGATGCCAAAACTTAAATAAAATACAACAAAGTAACTAGTGCAGTAACAAAGAATGTATGTGTAGAATATGTCAATTTTATTTGAACATATCATTCTTGTACTTTACAAACGCATTTTACAAAGCTTTTACAAAGTATAACCTATACACTCAGTTGTCGTAGCTATCTTGTCTATACAAATGTATCAGAGCTATGAAGACTTGTACAAATTGTATCAGAGCCTAAACTCAAAATTCTACAACAAGCATTAGAGATTTAAGAATTTACAGAATACTTACAAATTTTTGTATTTACAGCTAAGTAAAATACACTGAAGGGGTTTCAGCCGTCTTCAATACCTCGGCTACTTCCTTTTTCTCTCTTCATCCTCAGCTCTTCTCCAGTCTTCCTTAGCTCTCCCTCTCTTCCTGTTTTCTTCTTCTCTCTTCTTTTTCTCATAGGCTCGTTTAGAAGCAGGGTCCTCCCTTCTCTGCCTTTCTTCCCATTCGCCAGTGAGCCTTTCATTTTCAGCTTCTTGTCTCCTCCTTGCCTCTTCATTCTTTCTCTCAACTTCTATGTTAGCAAGAGTATCATACCCAACCTAGTAGTTGATTCCCTTCTTCTGTGGATCAATATATCTAACATTTTTTGGTCTTGGCTATGGTGGAGTACCTCTGCCTCTTCCACCACTGCCAAACCTTCCCCTTCCTTGGTGCGACGCATCTTCTCCTTTAGGAGTGTACTGTATGGGTGATTTGCCAGTCGGCTGAATGTTTGAACTCTGCCCTATCACCGATTTTGCATAAGTCGTGTCCTTTCTCCCGATCAAGTCTTACGCCCGGGGTAGAGTCATGTTCTTGAAATATCCTTGGCTAGCTAGAGTCCGAAACTCCTCTAGGGATCTCGACCACGGTCTGCGTCGGGCATTGTAATCTCAAGAGGGTCTTACAACCGGGGAATCTTTTAATAATCCAGGTGCGTCGGGCATTATATCTTTGATTCTTCCGAGAATGTTTTTCACTACCTTCTCGAATTCAACTTCAATGGCTTGTCTTTGACTTTTTGTATGCCAAATCAACTTTCTCTTCTAAGGACAATTCTTTAGGTAGTTGGCTAAGAATTGAGACTGTCACTTCACTTTGCTGAGAGGTCCTAGCAAGCATAATCTTCAAGGGCGACTTCTTCACATCACTGCGTTTCCCCTTGCTTGCTTCCCCCTAACTTCCATCCTTATCACTCCTCTCTTTGCTTTCACTTTCACTTTTATCTTCCCCTTTTTGGCATCATCACCAAGGGGTAGAGCCAACTGAGGGAATACTCCACCAAGGTTTAGATCAATTTTGCTGTTTGTCATGTCTTGCTTGTCATGAGTCTTGGAGTATGCTGCTAGGAATTCAGATCTCAGAGCCATTGTCTCGGCTGGCTTCAGCTTCATCTCAGTTTGGAGCACCTTGATTTGTTGTTCCATGTTGATCTCCATTTTCTGAAGTTCCAACTTATGTTGTGCTTTCAACAACTCCATGTCACTCTTGTGAGATTGATCCATCCTAAACATGTGGTCCCACTGACGCTGATGGAATTTGGCGTTGTCTGAGCTCCAAATCACCATTTTTGCAAATAAAGACTTGAAGTAAGTTACTTGCTCACGCTTGATTATGCTTAGTCGCGCCAATCCATTCCCTTATTCTTAAATATGTTCCTCGGATATCTCATGTGATGTTGGCATCCCAGTTGTCAAGCCGTTGGTTGAGTGCTGCGAATCTATTCTACATATTTTCTATTTCTGCACAAATGGCCTTGAAGGCTTTGCGAAAGTCGGTTGCATCAGCGGACTGCTCTTTTGGCCACACAGTATGAAAATCAAACCCAATCGACACCATATTAGTATCAGCAGGAGTTCCAAGTTCTTCAACTGGGACTTGGACGGTGTATCTAGCACTTTCTGCAGCTGACTCTGCTTCCAAAGGCACATTCGCCTCGAAGGGAAAGTAATCAACAAAAAGATCCTCTGGAAAAATAGGAATTTCCATGTCCTCGACTTCTGGAGCCTTTCCCTTTTCCTTCAAAATTTCTCCAGCTTTATGTGCCTCAGCTGTCTCAGCGTCATTAGCATCTTGTGCAGCTGTGTTAGCCTGCTGAGCTGACTGATCCTCAGCTGTCTTAACAGCTTCCTCGGCATCAATAGTATCTTCCTTTTGAGTAGACTTGTCCTCGGCTGACTCATCATCGTCATTGGAAGGTGATGGCACCATTGGAGGTGGGCCATCAACCATTGTAAAATTTAAAGGAGCAATCTTTTCACTGGCTTGCCTCCTCTTTGCCAGTGCCTCCTCAAAAGCTTTGTCCTCGGATGAATTTTCAATTAGGCTGGATTCAACTTCATCATCAGTTCCCAAGAACTCAACATCAACATGTTTTTGGGAATCACGAAGAGCACTAATTTCCTCTTCTTCAAGGTTTCATTCCTAAGGGTCTTGCACTTCTTCAACAATCTTTTTACCTAGGGAAGTCTCAACCTCCCCTAGGCCTTCATTACCCTCAGCAGTCTTAACCGCTGATGGGCCTTCAGCATTCCCTTTTGCAGTCTCAACTGCAGCAGGGTCTTTGATAGAAATCCCTTCAGCAGACGGAGCTGCTTTGGGGTCTTCGGTGGCATCCGTCGGAGTCTCAACTCCTTTGATTGCACTTTCATGGCCAAGAGTCTCAACTCCGGTGGCCTCAACACCATCCTTTGCCTTGGCTACATCAGCAGTGTCATCGGCCTACATGGCAACTGAAGTTTCAACTGAGACAGTCGAAACCGTCTGAGCTACATTAACCTCAGTCTGCTTTTCTGTCAAAGTCTCACCTTTGCCTCCTAACTTCTCTTTGGTTTGATCTCCCACAACCTCCTACGACCCGACTGTGGTGGTTTGAGTTTCCGCCTCAGCTGGCGTACTAGCTGAGTCTCGAGCAGTGGGGTCACTCGAAACCTAAGACACGACTGTTTGTCCAATTGAGTTATCAGCCATCTGGGCAGGTGTCTCAACACCTTCTTCAGGGAGTGGCTTGGCTAAGGTGCCCTCTACATCACCTTCCTTAGCTTCATCGCCAATCTTCCTAGAACTTTCATCCTCAGAGTGCACAGAAGAAGTGGTAGCATCAATGGTTCTCATCATCTCTATTATATCTGGGCTTGGAGTAATCATAATAGAGGAAGATTCTCCAAAGCCCCTTGTCATACTCTGTTTGTGCAGCTCTTTGGATTCCCTTATAGCTTGCCTGAACTCAGCTTTCTCCACAGCCTCAGCAGGGTCAATTTCCTCAACATCGCTGTCACTGCTGTCAGCTGGTTTTAAGGAATGCTCAGGAGCGTCTGTGAAGGCACAAGAATGAGGCGTCTTTGATTCTTCAATAACCTTTGACTTCTTAATAGCCTTGAGCTTCTCGTTCTCCTTCATGTCAAATAGAATTTTGATACAATAGTATTCACCCAGGGCAGTGCATACACCAACATCTCCAAACAATTCTAGGAGATATTCTTCATCCTCAATGAATCCAGGGCTTTCGAATTGATGCCTAGACAGGCTCAACTTCCAGGCTCTCCACATTCTAAGGCTCTTCAGAATGTCTGGGTATGCAGGAGACAACATCACAAGGTCATCATCCTCCTGCATAGGCTCAAAAGGAGCCCTTTCATCCTCAGCTGTTTGAGCATCTATCTGAGGGGAGCGTACAACTAACTCCTCGCCGTGGTCAGCTATTTCAGTTTCTTTTTCTTCAGCTGTCTCACGAACAACTGTTTCTTCTGCAGTCTGCTCACCAACATCAACAGTCTTCTCAATTTTAGTGGTGGTTGTAAGTCCAAGCGGCTACGATAATCTAGAGGGGGTGAATAGATTATCTCAATCTTTTCAATTTCGCCCTCTTTTTAGAACCGAATGCCCAAAGACAATAATAAAGGTGCGGAATGTAAACAACACACGTCGATTTAAAGAGGTTCAACCCACCTAGGGCCTAATCCTCTACCACCCCAGTATATCCGGGATGGATTTCAAAAAGAAAAAGAATTTTATTAATTACCAAAATTAATACAAACTCAACTTACAACACCTTGAAGAGCACCACACTCTTCTTCAACAACACCTTTGGAGATTACCACAATCTCCCTTTGAAGATCACCACAATCTTCCTTCAACGGCACCTTGTGAAGATTACCACAATCTTCAACCTTGAAGAATACCAAATTCTTCAACACCTCAATAAGAAGATCACCACAATCTTCTTGCACCTATCACCTAGATCATCCGAGTGTGTTCTTACAACAAGAACACTCACAAGGATATCTTGTGTTGAATGATAACCAAAAATCAAGATTACAACTCAATAATGAATATTACAATTTGAGTGCAAAGTGTAATCAAGAATAGCCTAGACCTCAAGGATGTGAAAGTGATAAGCTAGGCAAAATTTACAACAAGAATAATAACAATGAAGAACAAATATTTGCTTGAAGTGTATCTTGTTGTGTTGTATCTCAATTGTTGTGTTGGTTGTTCCAAAACTTCTCTATTTATAGGAGATGATTGATCAAGCATAGGCTCCTCTTGGGGATTGAAAATCTACTGAAAAATATAATTAAAATCAAGAATATAGTCTTTTAGAAATCAATCCACATTTTAAGGAAATATGTCTCATCAAACAAGAAATATTTTTTTGTCAAAGCACAGCAGGCGACCGTCGCGCACAAATAAGAGATTGAAAAACACATTGAAAATTACAACAGGGTGACCGGTCGACATAGGCTTCGACCGGTCTACCCTTGTCTCAACCGGTCCCCCTCAATCATTTTGCAAGGTTTGAAGTTTCTGTCTCAGCGCAAAGTTGCAGGCACCGGTCGCACGGGGGAGACGATCGACGGCACCGTCGACCCCCGGCGGCGGTCGACCTACACAATTTCACCTCGGGTTCATTTTCTTTCAAACGTACTCTTGGTCACGGGTTGCCCTATAGGGCGACCGGTCGACCTTGAGGCAGAAATGTTGTCCAATTTTTATCGAAAATAAAATTCAAGAAATACTCCAAAAATATAGTAAAAACATTTTAAACCAGTCGGGAGTATTTAGACAACATTTAGGAACCTTGTTTTGAAGTAAAAACTTATAGACATAAAATCATTTGAAGTGTTTTCCAATTTTGTCGAAAACTAAACTTGAAGAAATACTCCGGAGAATATAAAAACCATTTTAAATCATTTAGGAGTATTTGGACAACCTTTAAAAATGTTGTTTTGGTGTAAAAACAAAATCATCACAATTAAGATAAAAACATGTATCAAACAGAGGTTTCCTCACCATCTTGACTTCTTTGGATTTGTTGCTTTCGACCTCGGCCAGATCTCTTTCACGATCTCGATGCGGACTTTGGCTTTTCCAAGGCCAATTGTTTTACCAATCACCTTATTTTGGTCTTAACCAAAGGAACTTCGGGTTCCACGTCCTAATGCTTGTCAAATGTCAAAGCTTGTTTACCTGTTTTCAGCTTTTTCAATGCAGCTGCCTTCCTAGGCACGACATTGCCCTTCTTCTTGATGACTGGAGAAGGTACAAGAGGTTTTTTCTCAGTCTCGGCTGCTGGGGCAGGAGCAGGTTCTTGGATGGCTACAGGGGCAGGGGGAGGCTTTGCTACATCAGCTCTCTTCTTCTTCTGAATTGGCTTTGGAGATTGCAGCAGTGTCCTCGGGACAAGATCAACTGACTCATCTTCGCTGGTGTCAGCTCTTCTTACATATGCTTGCCTATGAGCACCTGAGAGGTTTGCCTTGAACATCCTCTTATTCACATGGAAAGGTTTCCCATGCCTGAGGGGAATCCCCTTCACTTCCATCAAATGGCCAATCACAAGGCCATACCCCAGCGAACTCACAAACAGACCAACATCGTTAATGGTCTTATTTAATGACGTTCTGGCTGATTTGGCTGAAACTCATCCCATTTCACCTTCTTCTCTTCCATAATCGCAGCCATGACAGTCAGTTTCGTCCGAGACAACTAATTTAAGCTGCCAAACTTCATGTCCACACACTTGGACACAACATCCATCAGTTTGTGATAGTTGTCCTTGTTTAATGACTTCTTGGCTGTGTAAACAGCCTTAGCAGCAGACTCTGTCTTGGCGACCTCCTTCCACGCCGCATCCAGGTTAACATCTTTTTCAGTCACTTCTTTCAATCTAGACGAAGGAAGGTGACAATACTTAGCCAAATCCGCAATAGTAATCTTTATGTCTGTGTTGTGGACGGCGGATCTTATCTCTCCATTGTGAACTTCAGTGTTCACATAGAACATAGTTACCTCTTCAAGGTGCGTGCATTTAAAAACTCCATGGTGAGAAATCCTTTGAGGCCAGATTTCTCCAACTTGTCCGTGATCTTCTTGGCAAGGGCCTTATCAACCCCTTGCTTCACTATCCCGTCAAAATCCATGGTAGAACCAGAGTGGATCTTCTCAGCCATCTTCACAAAGTCGAAACTAGAAGCCATTTTCGAAAATGAACGGTGAAAACTTGAGCTATGAACGCTGTACAAACTAGGGTTTTGCTTTGTTACAGAGAAAAACTTGCTGTTTCTTGAGAGAGACGAGTGTTTTGTGAGGAGAGAGAAATTTTAATTTTGGTTATGCTGATTTTCATTTCTCTCTTCTTAGACTCTGCTGATTGAGTCTTCTAAGTCTCCTAACTCAGCTCAATCAAACCTAGCTCATTCTTAATCTGTTCAAATCTTGATTCACATATTGGCTTAGCGAATATGTTAGCTAACTGCTCATTAGTTGAGATGTATTCCAAGGTGATATCTTTCTTTTCAACATGATCTCGAATAAAATGATATCTGACATCAATGTGCTTGGTTCTTGAATGCAATACATGATTTTGAGTAATTGCACTAGCACTTGTGTTATCACACATAATTGTAATCTCTTTTTCTTCTATATCATAGTCTCTCAGCTGTTACCTCATCCATAGAACTTGGGCACAACACCTGCGTACGCTATGCACTCTGCTTCAGCTGTGGATGTAGCTATTGAATTTTGTTTCTTGCTGAACCAAGAAACTAATCTATTTCTAAGCATTTGACAAGTACCTGATGTACTTTTCCTGTCCACTCTACATCCAGTATAGTCTTTGTAACGACCCAATTTTATGAAATTAAAGTACTCTAAAAATATTATTAATAAAACACAAATTTATAAATTAAAGTGATCGCAATAATTATCAAAAAGTTGATTGAGAATTTTTAATTCTTAAGGAAAAAATATAATAATAATAATAATAATAATAATAATAATAATAATAATAATAATAATAATAATAATAATAATAATAATAATAATAATAATATTACATCTTCCAAATTAAATATCCAACAATTGTTCCAAGCATAAACCGGAAATATTAAAGACATAAATCTAAAACTTAGTCTGATCATAATTATTTAAAATATAAATATAGCATGATTTATTCCACCATCCACAACATCATATCTTCAGCCGGATCCCTCAACCTAAAAGTCATGATATTAATAGGGGTGAGCTTCATCTCGCTCAATAGGGATATATCTGTCAATATTTAATATAACATGAAAAGCAATAACATAATTACAACATTAAATTCATTAATTTCCTCTTTTTCCTCTGACTGTCCAGTTAATGCATATAGCATTGCGGGTTCACCCCGAAGATACATTTGATCCTGGACCCTTTTCATGGCCCTAAGCTTATATGAATTTTTTTTCCTCTTGACATATATTGCAATCAATGAAGTATAATCATGGAACATTAAATAAAGACAAATAATATAAAAATCCCTACCTTAATAACCGCATATATTCGATGTAGAAAAATGAACAATAAAAGTCATAGTCCTCGATCCCTTCGTTCTCTACATTAAATAAAATTATATAATTAATATGTGATTTTAATAAATCGAACTAATTAATGAAATAATTTGTAAAAATAAAATATTGATAGAAGCTTGTGAATTGGGAATTATATATATATATATATACACACACACATAGGAAACTTGAATAATAAGTAGAAAAAATATCATTACCTTATAATTATTTGAAATTTGGTGTAAAAATTGAGTATGAAGTTATACATATTTATAGTAATTAATATTAACCCCTAAATACTCTAAAATAACTCCTAAACTAAACCCCTAAACTAACCCCTAACTAACCCCGAACATAACCCTTAAACTTGTTAGTCCAAGTGGCTACGATAATCTAGAGGGGGGGTGAATAGATTATCTCAGTTTTTTAGATTTTGCCATCTTTTTCAAAAATCCAAGCAAAGACGAAACACTAAGTGCGGAAACTAAATAGCACACTTTGATTTAAAGAGGTTCAACCCACCTAGGGCCTAATCCTCTACCACCCCAGTATATCCGGGATGGATTTCAAAAAGAAAAAAAAGATTTTATTAATTACCAAAATTAATATTACAACACCTTGAGGATTACCACAACCCTCTTGCAACATCTTGAGGATTACCACAACCCTCTTACACCACCTTGAGGATTACCACAACCCTCTTACAACACCTTTGAAGATTACCACAACCTTCAAACACCTATCACCTAGATCACCCAAGTGTATTCTTACCACAAGAATACTCACAAGGATGTCTTGTGTTGAATGATGACCAAAAAATCAAGATTACAACTCAATGAGAAATGATACAATATGAGTACAAGTGTAATCAAGAATTGAAAGCCTAGACCTCAAATTTGTGCAAGTGAAAGTTCTAAGACTAATACAACAAGATATATGAAAGTGTTTGCTTGTTTGCTCTTTGCTTGTGTAGAGTGTTATTGTTAGGAATTTTATTGTTTAGATTTTGATGAATGCCATGTAAAACTTAGAATAGAAAGTTGGCACCCCAATTCTTGCAGTAAAATGCATTGTAACAATTAGAGCTGGCCAAGCCGAGTTAAGTCGCCTACGCCTAACATGCAAGAAGACAATCAAGACGGAAGGAAGACTCTACCGAGAGACAACCGAGTATGGCAAAGAAGAGTAGACGGGAACTCTATCAAGAAGAAGCAAACAAATGCGGCTAAGTGGAATATCGGTCAAGTCAACTCGAGAAAAGCCAAGTCTCAAGTTGAAGTGACAAGAGTCATCCAATGATTGGAAGTCGACTTAAGTCACCTGGGAAAGCAAGGAAACGCAAATCAAGTCGAGATAATCAGAAAAGATCCGTTGCGTAAAAATCAAGAGATTTACTTAAACAAGTAATATCTCCATACCACCTTTCTCGAGTGCTCGATCCCCGAAGCGTGCAAAAGGAATGAACCAATGGGACGCACTACACCGTGTCGAACTCGAAAAGGTGAAAGAAAAATTCATACTAGGAAATGGCAATTCCAAGGACTGCAACAAGACAAGCCAACGACTGCAAGTGACTTTCAAAAATAAGCCTATCTCTTCAACGGGCAAATTTTTGAAAGATCACTATAAAAGGCTGAGGAATGACTCTGAGAGAAGGTTACCCTGAACCACGAACATTCAAGAAATCAATCAAATTGTAACCAGAAATACTCTCAAATCATTCAAGATTAATCCTCAAGCCTACGTTACGAAGCACATCAATCCAACACTCACCTGTGAATGAAAGATAACTTCAATCAGTTGAAGAGGAAACTTTTGAAGAAAAGGGGTCGACATTCCACGAAGGATTGTAGGAAGGTTCAAGGTCGAACCAAGTCTTAAGCTTTTGGAGGGCTTCGTGATCAAATCCAAAGAGCTTGAGCAAGTGAGTCAGTAGTAGCAAGGCAGCTACCCCCGTGAAGAAGCCGAGTCGTAAGAGAAGCCACCGAGTGATCAAGGCGTCTCCGTGATCGAGTCCCAAAGGATCAAGTCATCTGTGTGATCAAGACTTGTATCCGGACTGCTACCACTTTGTAAACCGATCATTACCTAGTGGATTCCTCCGGGGAGTTGGAGAAGAGAGGAGTAGAAGAATTACCCCATCTTCGAACCTCTATAAAAATTTCATTGTGTCATTTACATTTCAAAGACTTAATTCCCCGCATCTTAACTGTTTATATCTCACGATAAATTTGCTATCCACTTGATAATACTAGTACTAAACCTAGCACTAAACTCTTGCTTAATCAAACTTAAGGGTGTTGAGTCTTCCATTGAAAACAAAATTAATTTTAATTTAGTCAACAATGAGTTATTCCATCAACAAATCGGTTGAGTCTGAGAGACTAACTCTACTGATTGACTAAATCAATCGTCCATCAAGGACACACTGTGTAGAATCAACTCGTATATTTAAAAGGACTAAATCGAAAATTTGGTAAGGTTTATTCAACCCCCTTCTAAACCTTACACTTACACCCCTTGGGACCTACAAGTGGTATCGGAGCGGTTGGTTCATTGAACCCTCCGCACCGGTTACTTGAACTAGATCTCCAAACTTTTCAAAGTCCGCTTTAGTACTTAAACTCTCGGAACTCTTTTTATCATTAAAAGTTATTATCGTGGAAGCAAATTTGACACGCATCCCTATGTTCACTATTGAAGAATTTGATGATTGGAAATTCGTATGCGAGCTCATCTATCAAAGATTACATGATGAGATGTGGATAGTGATAGAAGATGGGCCTCTGCAAATCTTAAAGGTGAACACAATTGCACGAAGAGTTGCAAACAAGGAGAAGAAGATGGCTCCCCGGACCGGTCATGGTTGAAAAACCAAGAACCGAGTGGACAAATGATGACAGAAAAAGATACAACCTGGACAATGTAGCCAAGGACATCCTTTACAAAACCTTGACAAAGCCATGTTCAATAAAGTCAAATCATGCAAAACGGCTAAAGAAATCGGGACAAGTGACATTGATTTGTGAAGGCTCGTGAGCAAATCAAAGAAAACAAATTATCAAAATGGTGGTCGTACAGAATTTGAGAACTTCAAAATGATCTCGGAGAAAACCTGGATCAACTGGATGCTCGGTTCACGTAAATCACAAATGAGTCAAGTTTTGCACTTGGAAAGGAATATACACAGAAGAAATGTGTATGAAGATCCTAAAAGTCTTCCAAATGAATGGGAAATGAAGGTCATGGCACTCGAGACATTCCATGGACCTATCAAAGACATCCAACCATGAATTATTCTCGGACCTCAAAGCCTACGAGTTTGAGCCGAGAAGAAAAGACCAGGAAGAGACAAATGTACCCAAAACAAAATACTTCTAATTGTCAAAGATGGGAAGAGAGCCGAGGTCAAAGAAGTCATTGACCCGGAAGAAATAGCCCGATGGTTAAAAGATTCAACAAGTTCTTTAATAAGAACTACAAGAGAGGAAAGGGTGAATCTTCCGTAAGACACTCGACCTCCTCCAAATCAAGGGAAGATAGGCCAACCAAGAGAACATATCATCAAAAAGTTGAGTATCAAAGGGCGACAATCCAAGAATGGAAAGAGTGATCAAAAGGCTCTATGTTGGAACTCGTAGGCAACCAGGTCACTATGCCATTGATCGCTCATATCCTGTAGTCAACAAGTACAGGGATGAAGAAGAAAGGAAGGTCTTCGAGAGAAAGAAGACAAGAAAAGAAAAAGGCAATGATGGTCAGAGATCAGATGAAACAAATGACCAAGTCAAGAGAGACAATGATTCGAGAGCAAGAAAGCCGACTACTCAAGTGACTCAAGAAGAAGCCCTGATATGCTTGATGGCCAAGGAACAAGATCAACTCGACCAAGAAGATGAGGTACACTCTAACTCATCAAACTCGGACTCTAGTGATAGTGATCAGACACACACACTTCATCACCCACTCGATCTTTATGATTCATTAGGCAAAATGATGAAAGATTTTGAACACATTAAATCCTCACACACACTATTGAATGAGGAAAACAGCCTACTCAAAAGTCAAAACTCAAAGTCGACTAAGGAGCCGAGTACTCTAAGTCAAATAGTGATGAGAATGAAAGTTTAAAGGCCGAAAATGCTAAATTAATAGCGAGAAATTGCCGCTATAGAAAAGAGGAGAATGACCTCAAGATTGTTATTGCCTCATTCACTAAGGCATCTAAATCATTGGATGATCTTATTATGAGTCAAAGAGAATGTGGAGACAAGACAAAGCTTAGGATTTAATTCCTCTGTGCTATGTCAAACCTCAAGAGTAATTTTGGAAAAAGGATCTTTAAGCCATGAAGAGTCTGAAAAATCCAAAACTCTAAATGTTGCACACACATTCACTCCAAAGCACAATAACAAGCAAACTGGCCTTGGTTATAATGGAAAAGGAAAACAACCGATTGAGTGCGCCGAAAGGACAAATGAGAAGAGATTCAAGAGTTCCTCAACAAACTCCAAACAGAAAATACTCTTCAAAAAGGAAGCAGAGCTACCAAAAACCCAAAAAACCCATAAAGGAAATACATATGATGGGAATGGTAGAAAATATCCAAGCCAAGCCGATTGGAATAATGTGAACTATCAAAGATAGACTTATGGAATATAAGCCCAAATGGCAAAGGCCTAGAACTCGGCAAAGGCCATTCCAAAAGCATAAGAGCTTTCATCAAAGACACATATGCACCTAGGCACTACACTCACACACCACAATTACCCAAGGAAGGCAATTGCTAAAACACATATGCAGCATACGACAAAAGAGACAATTTGTATGAACCTAGAATCCCCAAGCAATTTGCCAGGATTAATTATGATTATGGCACTCGATAGATGGCAACCCCTTAGAGTCAAATCATTTGGCTATAGGTTGGTTGGATCATCTTACAATTCTAACCCCTCAGGACCCGCACAAGTATGGGTACCTAAAACTTAATTTCCTTGATTGCGGGTTCAAGGAACAAATGAGTGCCAAGGAACCTGGTACATGGATAGTGGTCATTCCCGGATATATGAAAATAAGAAAAATCACAAAATTCAAGGAAGTTAAAGGAGCAAAAGTCATATTTGGAGGAAATGAAGCTCCTGGTGAAATAAGAGGCATTGGATCCATCAAGAGGAATGGATTAGAAATCACAGATGTTGCATATGTTGAAGGACTCAACTTCAACTTATCGAGCATCATCAACTCGTGACAAGGGCTACAATGTTGGATTCAACATGGGTATATGCCAAATCAAGGATATTGAATCAAATGAAGTTGTGTTGCAAGGATGTAGACGAGAAGAATATGTATGTCGTGGATTGGTCAACCGCAACACCCAACACCTGTCTACTAGCAAAGAGCACTGGTTAATCAAGTTGGTACGTGGCACAAAAAGCCGAGTCACCCGATTTCAAAACGATCAACAAGCTTGCCGTAAGTAACCTTGTAGAAGGACTTCCCGGGACTCGGTTTACAAGAAGGAGAGTATATGTGACGCATGTCGAAGGGAAAACAAATCAAGTCGTCATTCAAAGAAAAGACATGCCCATCCTCAACAAGAATATTGCATCGCTTCATATGGATCTATTTGGCCCAAAGAGAACCAACCAAAGATAAGTGGAAAGAAATACACCTTGGTGGTAGTAGATGACTACTCAAGATATACATGGACAATATTCATGTGTAAGAAGAAAGAAACTCTACAAAAACTACCACAAATGATGAAGAGGATTCAAAACGAGAAGAGTCAAACCATTATCAAAATAAGATCGGATAGAGGAACCGAGTTTGTAAATAGAATAATAACTCGAAAAGATTGTATTGAAAATGGTATTGGTCATGAACTATCACAGCAAAGAACTCCACAAAGAGAATGGAGTTGCGAGAAGAAGAACAAACCCTCAAAGAAGCGGAAGGACCATGTTAGTCAAGCGGGGTTACCAAAAAGATTTTGGGTGAAGCAATCAACACACTTGCTACACCCAAAACAGATGTATGATAAATAGACAAACACAAAGACTCCTATGAGATTTGGACTGGAAGAAAACCAAATGTTGCATATTTCGAGAATATTTGGATGTAAATGCTTCATCCACAACAATGGCAAAGACAACCTAAAGGCTTTTGATGCTAAAGTCGATGAAGGTATCTTCTTAGGATACTCAACAAAGCAAAGCCTACAGGATACTCAACAAAGGAACTATGGTTACGAAGAATCCATTCATGTAGTATTCGATGAGCCAAATGTAAATGGAGAAGACATTGAAGAGTCACCGATAAGTGAATCATCCAACCATACGAAAGAGTCCCTTGTCAAGCCAAGCTAGAATTATCAATTCGAAGAAGATGAGATAGTCAATCTCAAAAACAAATGGAAAATCTGCAACTAAGTGATTACGAGAGAGTCGACCACAAAGAACACAAAAGCAAAGTCGATCAATCCAAATAACTTACTCCAACCTTTGTGTAAGATGGCTAAGAGACCATCCACGAACTTGTCATTGGAGATATAAGAGAAGGTGTCAAAACAAGATCCGAACTCAACAAGAAGCCATGTTCACATGCTTCATCTCGCAAATAGAGCCCAAAGACGTGTCACAAGCATTGACGACACACATTGGATTCAAGCTATGCAAGAAGAGAGTCAATCGGTTAAAGAAATAAAGTATGAGAATTAGTGCAAAGACCCATACATCAAAATGTTATTGGCACCAAATGGGTGTTCAAAAATAAGATGAACGAGGAAGGTTCTGTGGTAAGAAACAAAGCAAGATTAGTAGCCAAAGGATATTGCCAAGAAGAAGGGATAGATTTTGATGAAACATTTGCCCCTCGTAGCAAGATTGGAAGCTATAAGGATGTTTCTTGCCTATGCAGCTCACAAGGATTTCATTGTATATCGATGGATGTAAAAAGTGCATTCCTAAATGGTTTATTGGAAGAAGAAGTGTATGTTGAACAACCTCCAGGATTTGAGCAGAAGACTTTTGGAGATAAGGTATACAAACTCAAGAAAGCTCTATATGGATTGAAACAGGCACCCGTGAGCATGGTATGATACTTTGTCACAATTCCTAACCGAAAATGGATTCACAAAAGGAAAAGTAGATAGAACACTTTTCGAATTCAAGACAAAAAGAGTATATTGCTTGTTCAAATATATGTGTATGACATCATTTTTGGTTCCACAAACAAAGAGTGTGTGAAAAGTTTTCAAACCTCATGCAAAGTAAATTTGAAATGAGCATGATGGGAGAGTCGACATTCTTCCTTGGACTCCAAGTGAAACAAATGAAGGATGGAACCTTCATAAGTCAAACAAAATACACCAGAGATTTAATGAAGAAGTTTGGTATGGAGGAGAAGTCTTCGTAAAAATACCAATGAACACATCACCAAAATGGACATGGATGCAGGATGGCAAGCCTCAGTAGATCAAACAAGATACTGAGCACTTATTGGATCATCGCTTCTATCTCACAAAGAAGCACGCCGGACATCACCTTTGTCTTTAGGTGTATGTGCAAGATTTCAATCGCTCCAAAAGAGAGCCATATGACAAAGAAATGACTAAGAAAATATTGAGATACTTGAAAGGAAGCCAAGAAGTAGGCCTATGGTATCCAAAGGAAGGTGGATTCAAGCTAATTGGCTATTCGATTCTCGACTATGCCGGATGCAGAGTGGACAGGAAAGAGCACTTCAGGCACATGTCAAATGCTAGGAAACAAAGCTAATTTCCTGGTTTAGCAAGAAACAAAACTCAATAGCCACCTCTACAAATGAAAGCGAGAATACATAGTCATGGCAAACAAGTTGCCCAAGTCCTATGGATGAGACAAAGAAATGAGAGACTATGAAGTTGAGGAAAAAGAAATTCCAATCATGTGTGATAACACAAGTGCAATTGCCATTACTCAAAATCCTGTGTTGCACTCAAGAACAAAGCATATCGATGTCAGATATCACTTCATAAGAGATCATGTTGAAAGGAAGGACATCATCTTGGAATATATCTCAACTGATAAACAATTGGCTGACATCTTCACAAAACCATTATGTGAGTCAAGATTTGAAGAACTCAAACATGAGTTGGGGTTAATTGAACTGAGCTGACACACAGAAGAATCAAAGAAAAGAAATGGAACAGAAAAGGAGGTGAAAAAGAGCTGAACACAGAAATCAACTCAAAAATCACCAGACGGAAAGACAAATACACCGAGTCACCGATAGCCGAGTCACTAAGAGAACTCGTGAAGTAGAGTTAAATCGGCTAAAGAATAAGCCGAGTCACCTATAAGCAAAGTGACAAAAACGCAATGCTTTTTGACTAAGCGGGAATGTTTTAAGGAATACGTCAAAGATAATGATGATGTGTACGGACATAAAGCCGCACACCAAGCTTATGATTGGATATAAATGTCTTTGCATTAAATACGAGACATTAAATGCTAAATAGGCGTGCAAAATCTAAGCCGTTGATTTCGATCACATTTCAAAACCACCCGCACGCCCTTTCATAAACCATATTTAAACCATTTTCGTCCGTTTCTCTCACACTTCTAAAACTGTTCATTTCTTTCTCTCAAAAGCAAAGGCAAAAAAATTCTCTCGAAACCCTATCTATCTTCAAATCAATTTCTCGAGTCTTTCTTCGATATAATCCTGAAAAATGGCACCAACTTATGACTTTACCAAGTTAGGAAAGCAAATCCACACCGGCTCTACGGTGGATTTCGACGAATGGTGAAACAGGGTCCGACGACACCCTAGTGAAGAAAATCGCTGAAAAGTTGGAAACGCCTGGCCGAAACCGTTTCGCGTTAGAATATCCGATGACATATGTGGAGGAAGTCGCACAATTCTACGTGAATGCCGAAATTCACGATGAAGGAATAAAGTCATCTGTCACGGAAAGCGGTGACTATCTCTCGCCAGGATCCGGCCGAACACCGCTCACTACCAAATGAAGGAGCATCGTAGAGATTAACGGTGATGTAAACCTGGCCGATGCTTGGAAAGAAATAGCCAAGCCCGACTTTGGCTTGATAAAATAATATACACAAACAAGAGATCTGCAAGGAGGATTATCACAAGTCTATTGGACATAGTTGCCAAATGTATTGACATCAAATTTGGCAGCTTTGACCAACTATCAAAAGCAAAGTCGATCGTAATGGCCGCAATCATCGCAGAAAAGAAGATAAACTCAACCGAGTTTGTCTACAGCAGACTCGCCCGAACGTGGGGAACAAATCCTTCAAGGAAGATGGCTCATTTGGAGGATCCCTAGGATATGGCCTAGTGATTGGCCGACATGGAGGTGAAAGGAGTCCCTCTTAGACATGGGAAAGCATTCCATGTTAACAAGAGGATGTTCGAGCAAATCTCTCGGGCGCACAAGAGAGCTTACGCCAAGAGAGCGACACAAGTGAGGGGGAATCACCGACCCCAAGATACAACTCAAGTTTCCTCTCCAACCAAGAAGAAAGTGCCCTGCACTGCTAAGAAGATCGCTTCCCCTGCAAAGAAAGAAAACCAAACATGCTCCCCCTGCAGCAGAGTCACATGCCCCAAAGATCCGTGTCTCCCCGCCCCTCGCAGCGAGCGATCGAGAAGGACTCACAAATACCTTCTCCGATCGTCAAAAAGAGGAGAACCGAGAAGCCACGACGGCCTGCTCCTCGAAAAAGACACCAAGACGCCCCCGCCGCCAAGACTCGAGGACACCGTCTCTCGAACTAGAAATCCTCCGGTACAAACTAGAGACGAAGACGAATTATCAAGCGCTCCGAGCTAGAGAAACCAATGAGTCACCCACTCGCCTAGAGCAGATATCGGAGACTGCCGGAGAAGTAGAGTCTCCGGATGTAGTTGATGAAACAGCCAAGTCTGCCGAAGGCGATCAACAGAGGCAACCCAAAGACACAAAATGTAGTTCACACAAATTAAACACAAGAAGAACTCTGCTAGAGCGGATAGTGATGTAATGATCCTATCTCCACCTTACCCGAAAATCCAAAATCGTCTCATGCGTGAGTGGAGGAAATGGAAGTTGAGTAAGTCAAGGAAACAGTTCCAACGACCTCGAGTTTATAGAAGAAGAGAGAACTACTAAATTTCCTTGACTAAACATCGTGCTCCCAAAGACTTGATGAAGACAATCGCATAGACATCCTGCGCATTTTTCAAGGAAAAGGAGAGAGAAAAGCAAGCCGAGGAAGCCGAGGCACGCGAGAAGGCAAGCATCCGCCCTATCTCCCGCACCACGTAACACACACATCCTCTCCTTGATGTCTTCTCCGATGCTGATGAGGATCCTGAGAATGCTTCTGCTATGTGAAGAGTTGCAAATGCAGCAAGCATTGCATGAATCCGAATCCTTCACGAGCAAAGACCGATGGAGGGACCAGAGAGAGTCCTCCGAACACACCGAAATTGATCCAATGGGAGTGGTTCAAAGAAATCGCCATCGTTGTTGCTGCGCCACCACTTCCCACTCACTCGGAAGAAGCAATAAGGGACATGGCGATGAAACCGGGACAATGGGGACCCCAATGAGCCAACCCCTATTGAAGGTGTTTTACCACCGCCCCAACGGCTGAACATTCAATCGAAACAGTGGAGTTTGGAGACGAGTGACCCCATTCCAAGTCACTCACCGGTGCGCCACCGAGGGGGAAACTCCTCCACCGCAGCCAAGAAGGTCGGAGGATGCTGCAGATGACTCCACAACGAATCAAGGAGGCGAAGGAGAGAAATTACAAACACAAGAAGAACAACAAGTTGCCATCAACGAAGCTCGACATATTGAGACTGCCTCAACCGAGGTGCCAACCGCCTCCTCACGAAGGCTAATGACGCCGCGATGCGGTCGAGGCACGCGAAAGGAACAACCCCGGGAGTTAACACTGGGCGATGAAAGTGCAATCCATGGGGTTGAGACTCCAATGGATGCCACCACGAGAAGACCCTAAGACAACCGACACTCGTCGAAAGGGAGGACCAAGGCCTCGCCGCAGAGAGACTCGCCGGAGGTATCAAGGCCCACGGGAGGTTGAGACTTCCCGGGGTAAATAGGTCAAGTAGAGAACATCCCTCCCGCTATCATCGACCCATCCGAGAAGGAGATAAGCGCACTTCATGATTCCCGTGATAATCCCGATGTAACCTTTCCGGGATCGGAAAGCGAAGAAGAAGCCGAGTCATCCCCGTGCAAATCCAAAAGACTCACCGGATGTTCCAAGCACGAGCAAGTCTAATCCCAAGACTACTCGTCAAACCTTTAACTTTGATGATGAGCCACCAATGGAAATCTCCTCATCGTCCGATGACGCTCGATAAGGCCGAGGACCACCTACTCAAATGGAAAAATCACCGAGACCAACGAAGCTGTTGAGATAGCCGAGGCTCGTAAGTCGGGTCCACTTCACAACAAAACCCGTTGAACAAGAGACCACTATGCAGGCTCCTCAAGTCAGAAGGGGTCGATTCCTAAAAGAACTTCACGCGCACCGCTCATCATCGAACAAATCCCGGTGGGCGGTGATGAATCTTTTATAGAATCTTTTCCTTTTTCCCCGGAGGTACCCGACCTCCATGAAGAGTCGAGAATGAACGCGCAAGACAAGATCACTGCATCAGCCCCGCCTCTTTTCATCGTGCACCATTGTTCCAAATGCATGACTTTGATGTTTGTATGGCCATCACCGCAACGGAAGAATCACCAAGTTCGAGAAGTGTTCAAGGCACTATTTGCCGAGGTTGAACGGATGGAGAGGCATCGTGCCTCTTTGGACATGCGATCGACAACAGAGATGCCAACCTTACATGCCGACTTGAGAGGCATAACAATCGAATAAGGGAATGGTGGCAACAAAGAAGAAACAATGCGTGTGGAACAAGTTAGATTCTTCAGACATTGTTCAACAAGTCTACGGGTATGGAGAGTCGAAAAATGCCGATGCAAAAAGGAAGCCGAGAGAACATATTGAGCACATGCATGAAGCTCATACTGCCGAGATAAAGCTCTGCGTGAGCAAAATACGAATGATCTACAACGTTTGGAAGAACACATGACTAGAAAATTCAGCCTTCTCATGGCCGAGATGAAGCCGATTTCAAGAGAGTCCAACGCTACTCGATCCGAATTCCGTGTTGCGCTTACAACGCAGCAGACTTGAAGCGTAACTCGACTATCGCCAGGCTCGACTTCCGCTTGCCAAAGATGTTCCCCGGGGTTCCTCTATCCTTTGATGATGCCAAAAAGGGGGAAGAGGAATACCTTAAGGCGCTAAAGAGATCTGAAGCATCCGGTCGGGGAAAAAAAAGGAGAGCAAATGAAGGCAAAGACAAATGAGGAAGCACCTAAACAAAAGAAAGGAAAATCATTGAGGGGGAAGGATCGACGATGTGACATTGATGATTGCACAAACCCCCAACAAGGTCCTCACACACCGACATTATAAGCAAAGAAACTCCCCGTGACTCGCCACTCCAACACTCTGCTATATCCATGGCCGATAAGAGAAAAACAATTGAAGCAGGGATGAAGGAAGTGGAAGGAAGAATGGATGCCCTGTTATGAACATCTTGAAAGAACATGGAGGCATTCCAAAGAGACAGAGACACTTATGCCATCTCGGATGTCGGGACAGAGCCACGATCGCTGATGAATTCAAAACACTCGAATCAAGGATACTTTGCAAATATGTCTATGGCTCAAGCTTGGGACTGTATTGATCGAAAAAGGGTCTCACGTTATGTGAAGAAGCCGACAGCACGACTACCTGATCCTCTGCTGGTCACTCCGCCGGTCACTCACCGGAAAGAAGAAGACCCCAAGACAAGATACGCCCGCAGGTAGAGGAAGATGCAGTGGAGGAAGAAGCTTGCACTCCAGGCCTCGCGCCAAAAACATTGAATATGTGGATCCAGAAAGAAAGGAGGGATCTACTGGGCTGGGATTGACCAAGTAGCAAATTTGCAAGTGGCTAAAACTAACGCCGAGTATGTAAAAAGACTAGAAGAAGAAAACAAGAGACAAACTCAGCTATGGGAGGAGAGACAGAAAGAATAAGAAGAGATGAAGTTGCCAGAAGGCATATGAAAAGAAAAAGAAGGCAAATGACGACGAGAAAAAGAGAAGAAGAGAAGAAGATCTTTGAACAAGATGAAAGAAGGAGGAGACAAGGAGATGAAGTGTTGTCAACCAACCCGTGTATTTCACTATGTAAATACATACAATGTAAGTCTTCCGTAATAAAGCTATAAATTCTTTATTTTTCTCGTGTAGGCAAATATGTACTGATACACCTTGTAAACAATTGTGTAAAAGAACAAGAATGATATGATCAATAAAAGAATTGACTCTGCGATACATTCTATGTCAATACACTATCTCGTATGTATCTTTGCCGTTGCATTTTTGAATGGTTTAAGTTTTGGCATCATCAAAAAGGGGGAAATTGTTAGGAATTTTATTGTTTAGATTTTGATGAATGCCATGTAAAACTTAGAATAGAAAGTTGGCACCCCAATTCTTGTCAGAAATGCATTGTAACAATTAGAGTCGCCAAGCCGAGTTAAGTCACCTACGCCCTAACATGCAAGAAGACAATCAAGATCGGAAGGAAGACTCGCACGAGAGACAAATGAGTATGGCAAAGAAGAGTAGACGGAACTCTATCAAGAAGTAGCCAAATGCAAATAAGTGGAATATCACAAGTCAACTCGAGAAAAGCCAAGTCTCAAGTTGAAGTGACAAAGAGTCATCCATGATTGGAAGTCGACTCTAAGTCACCTGGGAAAGCAAGGAAATGCAATAAGTCGAGATAATCGAAAAGATCCGTTGCCGCACGTAAATCAAGAGATTTACTTAAACAAGTAATATCTCCATACCACCTTTCTCGAGTGCTCACCCCCGAAGCGTGCAAAAGGAATGAACCAATGGGAAGCACTACACCGTGTCGAACTCGAAAAGGTGAAAGAACAATTCATACGAGGAAATGGCAATTCCAAGGATCGCAACAAGACAAGCCAACGATCGCAAGTGACTTTCAAAAATAAGCCTATCTATTCAACGGGCAAATTTTTGAAAGATCACTATAAAAGGCCGAGGAATGACTCGAGAGAAGGTTACCCCGAACCACGAACATTCAAGAAATCAATCAAATTGTAACCAGAAATACTCTCAAATCATTCAAGATTAATCCTCAAGCCTACGTTACTTAAGCACATCAATCCAACACTCACCGTGAAGGAAAGATAACTTCAATCAGCTGAAGAGGAAACTTTTGAAGAAAAGGGGTGTACATTCCACGAAGGATTGTAGGAAGGTTCAAGGTCGAACCAAGTCTTAAGCTTTTGGAGGGCTTCGTGATCAAATCCAAAGAGCTTGAGCAAGTGAGTCAGAGTAGCAAGGCAAACCGCCTGTGAAGAAATCGAGTCGTAAGAGAAGCCACCGAGTGATCAAGGCGTCTCCGGATCGAGTCCCAAAGGATCAAGTCACCGTGTGATCAAGACTTGTATCCGGACTTACCACTTTGTAAACCGATCATTACCTAGTGGATTCCTCCAGAGTTGGAGAAGAGAGGAGTAGAAGAATTACCCCATCTTCGAACCTCTATAAAAATTTCATTGTGTCATTTACATTTCAAAGACTTTAATTCCTCGCATCTTAACTCGTTTATATCTCACGATAAATTTGCTATCCACTTGATAATACTAGTACTAAACCTAACACTAAACTCTTGCTTAATCAAACTTAAGGGTGTTAAGTCTTCCAATAAAAACAAAACCACGTTGAGTTAATTTAGAGTCAACAAATGAGTTATTCCATCAACAAATTCGATTGAGTCTCATTGAGAGACTAACTCTACCGATTGACTAAATCAATCGTCCATCAAGGACACAAATTGTGTAGAATCAACTCGTATATTTAAAAAGGACTAAATCGAAAATTTGGTAAGGTTTATTCAACCCCCTTCTAAACCTTACACTTACACCCCTTGGGACCTACATGTGTCTTGTTGCTTGAATGAAGCCTCTATTTATAGGAGAGGTCTTGACTTTGATTTCCGACATAGGCTCCTCCTTGGGAATGATTTGCTGCAAAAGAAACCATTTAAAATCATCAATATAGTCATTAGAAATCAATCCCACAAAATAGGGAAAAGTCATTCAAAATGCAAATGATAGTTTGCCGATAAAATGCAGTGCGACCGGTCACAAGAGAGATTAGATTGAAATTGAATTTACGCAATTTTTACACAGGGGGAACGGTCGGAGGGTGCGGCCGTGCGCCGCCTTGATGTTGACCGGTTGAGGTTGATAAAAATACGAAAAACAGAGAAGACTGAACCAAAAGAGGGACTCCCAGGTACCAGTCGCCCAGGGGTCGACCGTTCGCCCTTACCGGTCGACCACCTGGTCGACCGGTCACCCTCACTTATTTTTTCTACGTCCCTTTTCCTGTTTCAAAACTCAACTCAGGTACGGGTTGCCCTATAGGGTGACCGGTCGAGCCTGAAACAAATGTGTTGTCCAATTTTTTATCGAAACTAAACTCCAAAAACTACTCCAAAAAATAGTAAAAACATATTAAATCGATCGGAAGTATTTAGACAACATTTAGGGACATTGTTTTGGTTTAAAAACTCATTTGAACAAAATCATCAAAATCATGATAAAAACATTTATCTAACAAACTCCCCCTTTTTGATGATTACAAACCAAAACAATTTTCTCGAGGACGATTTTGAAAACAAATAAATTTTCCGGTTTTACGAGTGAACTATCCGTTAGAAAACATTTCATACAAAGCTCCCCCTATCTATGATCATATCAACAAGAGATATTGCAAAAGCTAGAAGCACAAGCTATAACAAGCTTTTATAAGGTGCACATAAGCATCATAAGCTACTTAAGCTCCCCCCTGTCAAAATACTATAATCTTTTGCAATTAAGTCCATAATACAAGCCATGGACTCGGTATACTTGGCTTTAGGAAGCCATAGCTTATAGCTTTTATTGCCAGCTTTTATTAGCTTCTTTTAGCTAACGAGCCAATTTCCTGTTTCTCCCCCTTTGGAATCATAAAAAAGAATGTTAGGAAGATAAAAACATCATACAATTATATCAAAGTGCGCCAAAGAAACGATTTATCAACCATCGAACAATTTAGGCTTAAAATCCAAGGAAAATGGGAGAAATGTATCATGAAGAGTTCATACGCTCGTTTTATTTGCCAAAACATGATCTCAATAAGTATTTAAGGCTTTTGGAAGCAAGAGAATCATGTAGAAGTTGAAATATTCATTGTGACATTTCATCGAACACCTTGTGGGCGTAAAAATTAAAAAAAAAAGTTGTATAGAGCCCTTGTAAATGAGTCAAGCCAAAAATTTTCATCACCAATTCACATCAAACATCATACAATACAATACAATAACTAATTTCATCATGATCATAAGATAATTTCATCAAAAAATATACAAGAAAGCCACAAGCTCAAGGGTTCAACACAATTGAGCAAAGAAAGGAAAATTCTTACCATTCGATCGGTAAAGATGAGCGATGATGATGATAAACATGCTATATAAGGTCCAAGATATGCATTGAATGCATGAAAACAAATTTTGAGTGAAATTTGTGTGAATTTGGCAAAGGGGACGAGAAATGGCAAAAAGAAGTTAAAATGTCGAATGTTGAAGACAGAACGGTTTTAATCCAAAATATAGCTTAGGGCGACCGGTCAACGCAGAGATTAGATTGAAATTGAATTTCTGCAATTTTTACACAGGGGGACCGGTCAGAGGGGGGTGCGACCGGTCGCCCTTGATGTTGACCGGTTGAGGTTGATAAAAATACGAAAAACAGAGAAGACTGAACCAAAAGAGGGACTCCCAGGTACCAGTCGCCCAGGGGTCAACCGTTCGCCCTTACCGATCAACCACCTGGTCGACCGGTCACCCTCCCTTATTTTTTCTACGTCCCTTTTCCTGTTTCAAAACTCAACTCAGGTACGGGTTGCCCTATAGGGTGACCGGTCGAGCCTGAAACAAATGTGTTGTCCAATTTTTTATCGAAAATAAACTCCAAAAACTACTCCAAAAAATAGTAAAAACATATTAAATTGATCGGAAGTATTTAGACAACATTTAGGGACATTGTTTTGGTTTAAAAACTCATTTGAACAAAAACATCAAAATCATGATAAAAACATTCATCTAACAAACTCCCCCTTTTTGATGATTACAAACCAAAACAATTTTCTCGAGGACGATTTTGAAAACAAATAAATTTTCCGGTTTTACGAGTGAACTATCCGTTAGAAAACATTTCATACAAAGCTCCCCCTATCTATGAGCATATCAACAAGAGATATTGCAAAAGCTAGAAGCACAAGCTATAACAAGCTTTTATAAGATGCACATAAGCATCATAAGCTACTTAAGCTCCCCTGTCAAAATACTATAATCTTTTGCAATTAAGTCCATAATACAAGCCATGGACTCGGTATACTTGGCTTTAGGAAGCCATAGCTTATAGCTTTTATTGCCAGCTTTTATTAGCTTTTTTTAGCTAACGAGCCAATTTCCTGTTTCTCCCCCTTTGGAATCATAAAAAAGAATGTTAGGAAGATAAAAACATCATACAATTATATCAAAGTGCGCCAAAGAAACGATTTATCAACCATTGAACAATTTAGGCTTAAAATCCAAGGAAAATGGGAGAAATGTATCATGAAGAGTTCATACGCTCGTTTTATTTGCCAAAACATGATCTCAATAAGTATTTAAGACTTTTGGAAGCAAGAGAATCATGTAGAAGTTGAAATATTCATTGTGACATTTCATCGAACACCTTGTGGGCGTAAAAATTAAAAAAAAAGTTGTATAGAGCCCTTGTAAATGAGTCAAGCCAAAAATTTTCATCACCAATTCACATCAAACATCATACAATACAATACAATAACTAATTTCATCATGATCATAAGATAATTTCATCAAGAAATATACAAGAAAACAAGCTCAAGGGTTCAACACAATTGAGCAAAGAAAGGAAAATTCTTACCATTCGATCAGTAAAGATGAGCGATGATGATGATAAACATGCTATATAAGGTCCAAGATATGCATTGAATGCATGAAAACAAATTTTGAGTGAAATTTGTGTGAATTTGGCAAAGGGGACGAGAAATGGCAAAAAGAAGTTAAAATGTCGAATGTTGAAGACAGAACGGTTTTAATCCAAAATATAGCTTAGGGCGACCGGTCAACGTTGAGGGCGACCGGTTGCCCCAACCCCTTCAGCCCACTGTTTTGCCAAGTTTTTCAAAATCCGAATTTTCAACCAAAAATCCGATTTTTCGCCCCTAAGTTTTAAAGACATGCAAAATGCAAAAGTAAACTTCATTCAATATGCATTATGCCTAACCGAGCTCGTATGGATGCAAAAGTCTCGAAAGATAGCGGTTTTGTAAAAATGTCCGCTAATTGATCTTGAGATGGTACAAAAGATATCTCAATTTTTCGTTTTGAAACACAATCCCTTAGAAAATGATGTCGAATCTCAATATGTTTAGTACGATTATGATGAACCGGGTTTTGAGCAATATTTATAGCGGATATATTTTCACAAAAGATAGGTACGTTTTCAAAAGAGCATTTGTAATCCGCTAAGGTTTGTTTCATCCAAAGGAGTTGAGTACAATAAAAAACGGCGGAAATATATTCGGCTTCGGCCGTTGAAAGAGAAACATAGTTTTGCTTCTTTGAAAACCAAGAAACTAGGCAATCGCCTAAAAATTGACATGATCCGGAAGTACTTTTCCAATCATCATTATTTCCCGCATAATCCGAATCACTGTAACCTTTAAGGGAAAAATTTTCATTCTTTGGATAAAATAGACCATATTGAATAGTACCTTTCAAATATCGAAAAATCCTTTTAACGACACTCATATGAGATTCTTTGGGATTGCTTTGAAAATGAGCACATAGGCATACGACATGAAGAATGTCCGGTCTACTAGCGGTTAAATAAAGTAAACTACCAATCATACCTCGATACTTTGATTCATCCACGGACTTGCCTTTTTCTTCTTTGTCAATTTCGACATTTGTTGCCATGGGAGTAGAAACGGTTCTTCCTTCTTCAATGCCGAACTTTTTCAAAAGTTCTTTTGTATATTTTGATTGCGAAATGTATATGCCTTCTTGACATTGCTTAATTTGGAGTCCAAGAAAGAAGTTGAGCTCCCCCATCATACTCATCTCAAATTCACCTTGCATCAATTTAGAGAATATCTTGCACAAAGAATCATTAGTAGCACCAAAGATAATATCATCAACATAAATTTGCACAAGTAAGCAATCTTGCCCTTTTTCAAAAACAAAGAGAGTTGTATCAACTTTACCCCTTATAAAACCATTTTGCAAAAGAAAAGAGCTAAGTCTATCATACCATGCACGGGGTGCTTGCTTTAAACCATACAAGGCCTTTTAAGTTTATAAATATCATTAGGCCTAGAAAATTTTTCAAACCCCGGAGGTTGTTTTACATAGACTTCTTCTTGAATAATACCATTTAAGAAAGCGGATTTAACATCCATTTGGTAAAGTTTGAAATTTTTATAACAAGAATAGGCAAGTAAAATACGAATAGCTTCTAAACGTGCTACGGGTTCAAAAGTTTCATCATAGTCAATACCTTCTTGCTGACAATACCCTTGAGCTACTAACCTTGCCTTATTTCGAACAATGTTGCATTGATCATCAAGTTTGTTCCTGAATACCCATTTTGTACCAATAATAGTTTGAGATGGAGGACAAGGTACCAATTCCCATACATCATTTCTTTCAAATTGATTCAACTCCTCTTGCATCTCTAGGAACCACTCCTCATCCTCAATAGCTTCCTTAGCATTTTTAGGCTCCTTTTGAGAAATAAGAGCTTTCTCGGCAAATTTTCTCCGGGTCATTACTTTATCAAGGGGATCACCAATAATAAGATCTTTTGGGTGATCTCCCTTAAATTTCAATGCAACGGAAGATCCGGTATCACCTCTATCTTCTTGAGGAACATTTGAAGTGGACGGTTGATCATTTGATGTAGACGGTTGATCATCAATTTGAACAATTTGTTCAATAATATCCTCTTCATCACTTTCATCATTGGGTATTCTTTCAACACCAGAAGCTTCATTGAATTTGACATGGATGGATTCTTCAACGACCTCACTAGTCTTATTGTAAACCCGATATGCTTTGCTCTTTGTTGAATATCCCATAAATATCCCTTCATCGGCCTTAGGATCAAGTTTGTCCAATTGATCCTTGGTATTCAAAATGAAGCATTTACAACCAAATATCTTGAAATAACTAATATTTGGAGTTCTACCTTTCCAAAGCTCATATGGAGTTTTATTCATTTTAGGACGAATATAAACTCGATTAATAACATAGCAAGTGGTACTTACGGCTTCAGCCCAAAAATATTTTGGATGTGAAAATTCATTGAGCATGGACCGACTCATCTCTTGTAGTGTCCGATTTTTCCTTTCGGCTACTCCATTTTGTTGAGGTGTCCTTGGAGCCGAAAAATTATGAGCATATCCCTTTTTTTGCAAAAGACTCTAAATTCACCATCAAATTCTCCACCTCGATCACTTCGAATAGACTTAATAATATCTTCCTTTTCATTCTCAATAAGTCTACACAACTTAACAAACTCATTAACGGCATCGCTTTTATTGGTAAGAAAAAGAGCCCAAGTATATCTTGAAAAATCATCGACAATAACGAAAGTGTAATGTTTTCCACTTAGACTAGCTGTACCAATATCCCCATACAAATCAAGGTGAAGCAATTGTAGGGGTTTGGTTGTGGAAATTTCATTTTTGGGCTTAAAACTACTCTTAACTAATTTGTTCTTTTGACAAGTGTCACATAATCCAAGATTTTCAAAATTCAATTTGGGTAGTCCTTTTACATGTTGGGTTTTGTAAATATTTTTCAAATTCTTATATCCAACATGTCCAAGTCGCCTATGCCATAAACTAGTTAAATCATTATTAGCGACTAAACAAGAAACATTTTGACTAACCAAATCACTTGTACAAATTTTGTAAAGATTGCCGTTTCTATTTGCTTCACAAATAATTTTACCATTTTTAAGTACAAGGCATTTATCTTTATTGAAAGAAACATCATAATTTGAGTCACAAAGTTGGCTAACACTTATCAAATTAAACTTAAGCCCTTCTACTAAAAGAACATTACTAAGAGAGAAAGAAGAGTTACCAATTTCTCCATTTCTAAGAATTCTTCCTTTGCCATTGCTGAACATGACCATACCCTCTTCTTGGAGCTTGATGTTGGTAAAAAGTTCTCTCCTCCCGGTCATATGGCGTGAACATCCGCTGTCCACGAGCCATTTTGAATCTTCCATTGTTGTTATAGCCCCTATTACCTACAAAAGAATTTCTTTTAGGTACCCTATAATTTTGGGGTCCATGGGGTTAGTCTTGAGACCTTTGGGTCTCCAAACATGTCTAGAGCTATTTCTTAATTTGCAATTATTAGCATAATGTCCAACTTTGCCACAATAAAAACAAGTAGGAGTATTAGAACTACTAGCACATACAAAAGTCGGACCTTGGTTATTTTTTTTAAAAATACTTTGAAATGGCTTATAACCAAGTCCCAATTTGGAATGCTCAACTCTTTTCTTGTGCATCTAAAATTTTTGTGACTTTATCCGTGCTTATGTTGAAACGATGCACATCATTTTTCAAACATTCAATATCTTTTGTGAGCAATTCCTTTTCGGTTTCAAGAGAGTGAACTCTAGTAAGAGTAAGTGTATGAGCTTTGTCTAGAGATTCATAAGAGGTAAATAATTTTTCTTTTTCAACCTTAAGCTCCTTATGCTCCTTTTTCAAATTTTTGTATTTAACAATTAAATTTTGAAACTCAATTTGCAATTCATCAAAATCACATTGCAAATCATCAACTATGGAGGAAGTAGAAGAATTAGAGCGTACCTCATTATTTTCATCGTCTATGGCCATGAGACTATGTTCGGTCTCTCCTTCCTCGTCGGTTGTTTCGAGTAGTTCATCCCACGTTTTGACCTCCGTATTTAGAGCCTTCTTTTTCATGAAAGGCTTCTTTTTCTTTTGTTCCACTTCATCGAGTTTTGGGCAATCGGCAATGAAGTTCCCGGGTTTTCCGCATTTAAAGCAAGCATTATCTCTTAGTTTTCTTGCTTTATTTTCGAACAAGTGCGGCCGTCTCCTCACCATCATCATCATTATCATAGTATGCATTATTAAAAGAAGAAGCAAAACCTTTAGGAATAATTTGCATACCCGATTGATTTATGGATGGTTTGGAATTTTTCCCCTCCTTGAGATAGACTTCATAGATGAGGAGGTTTCCAATAAGCTCGTCAAACTTGAGTGTCTCAAGATTTTGTGCCTCCGTGATTGCCGTCACTTTTTTGGACCATGAGCCGGAAGAGCATTCAATACCTTAGTCACCTTGTCTTCTTCTTGAGATGACTTTACCGAGGGCCACAAGAGGATTGACAATATTGTCAAGCATTTCCACCATCTTGGAGATGCTTTCACCATCATGCATGTTAAAGTTTTCAAAGTCTTTAACAAGCATGGTCTTTCTTGCTTGCTTGACCTTCTTGGTCCCTTCATAGATTGTCTCCAATTTTTCCCCAAACCTCATGTGCCAACCTTATGCCTCTTATGCGATTGTACTCGGTGGCGGTAAGAGAACAATGCAAAATATTTAAGGCCTTACCGTTTAGAGAGAAAGCCTTTTTGTCGTTTTCATCGAACTCCTTGAAAGGTTTAGGAGCCGAGGTGCCATCCTCCGATTTCTTGGTTGGTTGATCAACTCCTTCAATGACCACATTCCAAATGTCGAACCCGCACCCTTGTAGGAAGTACTCCATACGGTCTTTCCAAAATGCGTAGTTGTTGGCGTCGAATAGTGGTGGCTTATTGGTGGAGGCGCCGGTGGTGAGATAAGCATCATTTGTAGCCATGGATCTTTCCTCTTTACTCAGAATGAGCTAGCCAAAGAGTTTGGCTTTGATACCACTTGTTAGTCCAAGTGGCTACGATAATATAGAGGGAGGGGGGGTGAATAGATTATCTCAGTTTTTTAGATTTTGCCCTCTTTTTAAAAAATTCAAGCAAAGACGAAATGCTAAGTGCGGAAACTAAATAGCACACTTCGATTTAAAGAGGTTCAACCCACCTAGGGCCTAATCCTCTACCACCCCAGTATATCCGGGATAGATTTCAAAAAGGAAAAAAAGATTTTATTAATTACCAAAATTAATAATACAACACCTTGAGGATTACCACAACCCTTTTGCAACACCTTGAGGATTACCACAACCCTCTTACACCACCTTGAGGATTACCACAACCCTCTTACAACACCTTTGAAGATTACCACAACCTTCAAACACCTATCACCTAGATCACCCAAGTGTATTCTTACCACAAGAATACTTACAAGGATGTCTTGTGTTGAATGATGACCAAAAAATCAAGATTACAACTCAATGAGAAATGATACAATATGAGTACAAGTGTAATCAAGAATTGAAAGCCTAGACCTCAAATTTGTGCAAGTGAAAGTGCTAAGACTAATACAACAAGATATATGAAAGTGTTTGCTTGTTTGCTCTTTGCTTGTGTAGAGTGTTGTGTCTTGTTGCTTGAATGAAGCCTCTATTTATAGGAGAGGTCTTGGCTTTGATTTCTAGACAAAGGCTCCTCCCTGGGGAATGATTTGCTGCAAAAGAAACCATTTAAAATCATCAATATAGCTGTTAGAAATCAATCCCACAAAATAGGGAAAAGTCATCTAAAAATGCAAATGGATAGTTTGTGATAAAAGCAGTGCGACCGGGTCACAAGAGAGATAAGATTGAAATTGAATTTCTACAATTTTTACACAGGGAGGGTGCGACCGGTCACCCTTGATGTTGACCGGTTGGGGTTGATAAAAATACGAAACAGAGAAAACTGAACCAAAAGAGGGACTCCCAGGTACCGGTCGCCCAGGGGTCGACCGGTCGCCCTCACCGGTCAACCACCTGGTCGACCGGTCGCCCTCCCTTATTTTTTCTACGTCCCTTTTCCTATTTCAAAACTCAACTTCGGTACGGGTTGCCCTATAGGGCGATCGGTCGAGCCTGAAACAAATGTGTTGTCCAATTTTTTTATCAAAAATAAACTTCAAAAACTACTCCAAAAAATAGTAAAAACATATTAAATCGATCGGAAGTATTTAGACAACATTTAAGGACATTGTTTTGGTTTAAAAACTCATTTGAACAAAATCATCAAAATCATGATAAAAACATTTATCTAACAAAACTAACCTCTAATCAAATTATTAATTAAAAAAAATGGATTATCACAGTCTGAGTCTGAGTAGCCAACTAACTTGAATCCTCCATTCTTTGGATACCATAAGCCAACTTCTTGGAATCTTTTCAAATACCTTAGGATTCTCTTGGTTGTAGTCATGTGACTCTTTTTTGGTGCAGATTAAAATCTAGCACATACACCGACATCAAAGGTGATGTCCGCCTACTTGATGTCAAATAGAGCAATGATCCAATGAGAGCTCCATATCTGGTTTGATCTACAACTTTTCCATCTGCATCCATATCCATCTTGATTGATGTATTCATGGGAATCTCTACTGATGACTTCTCTTTCATACCAAATTTCTTCATTAAATCTCTGGTATATTTGGTTTGACTTATGAAGGTTCCATCCTTCAATTGCTTGACTTGAAGTCCAAGGAAGAAAGTCAGCTCTCCCATCATACTCATTTCAAACTTCCCTTGAATGAGGTTTGAAAACTTGTCACACAACTCTTTCTTTGTGGATCAATATAGATTTGAAAAAGCAATATACTCTCCCCATCTTGAATTCTGAAGAGTGTTCTGTCAACCTTGCCTTTGGTAAATCCATTGTCAATTAGAAACTGACACAATGTGTCATACAGGGCTCTTGGTGCTTGTTTCAATCCATACAAGGCTTTCTTGAGCTTGTAGACTTTATCTCTAATAGTTTTCTGCTCAAAACCTGGAGGTTTCTCCACATAGACTACTTATTCCAAAAGTCCGTTCAAAAATGCACTATTCACATTCATTTGATACAATGAAGTTCTTGTGAGCAGCATAAGCAAGAAACATCCTAATTGCTTCCAAACTAGCAACATGAGCAAAGGTATCATCAAAATCTATTCCTTCCTCTTGGCAATACCCTTTGGCTACCAATCTTGCTTTGTTTCTTACAATAGATCCTTACTCATTCATCTTGTTTCTAAATACCCACTTAGTACCAATAACATTTTGGTGGGTTGACCTTTGAACCAATTCCCAAACTTTGTTCCTTTCAAACTGATTCAACTCTTTCTGCATAGCCTGAATCCAATATGTGTCATCCAATGCTTGAGACACATCTTTAGGCTCTATCTGGGAAATGAAACAAGTAAACATAGCTTAATGTTGGGCTCTGGATCTGGTTCTTACTCTATCCCTAACATTTCCAATGATCAACTCAGGTGGATGGTCTCTTAGCCATCACACATCTGGTTGTAGTAAGTCTGCTAGATTCAGCCGTCTCGCAGCTAAGTTGTCTTGAACAACTTCTTCATCATCATTCAGCTGCAGACGTTCCAGATGTCTCTACGATTCAACTATCTCATCTTCATCAGGGTTGAGTGCTCTTACATCTGCTTCAGCATAGGGACTCTTCTGCATGGTTGGCTGATTCTTCTTTTCAGCTAACTCATCTATGTCTTCTCCATTCACATTGGGTTCATCAAAAACCACATGTATAGACTCTTCCGTGACCATAGTCCTTTTGTTCAGCACGCTGTAAGCTTTACTCTAAGTTGAGTATCCCAAAAATATACCTTCTTCAGCTTTAGCATCAAAAGCTTTTAGGTTGTCCTTGCCATTGTTGTGGATGAAGCACTTACATCCAAAGATTTTAAAATATCCAACATTTGGATTTCTCCCTATCCAAATTTCATAGGGAGTCTTGAACAGTTGCCTGTTAATCATACACCTATTCTGAGTGTAACAAGCAGTGTTGATAGCTTCAACCCAAAATCTCTTTGGCAATCCAGCTTCAGCTAACATTGTTCTTGCAACTTCCTTGAGAGTTCTGTTCCTTCTTTCAGCTACTCCATTCTGCTGTGGAGTTCTTGCAGCTGACAAATCATGAGCAATACCATTTTCAGCACAATACTGAGTTATAATCCCATTGACAAACTCAGTTCCCCTGTCAGACCTTATCTTAATACCATTTTCAACACAATACTGAGGCAATCTCTGCAAGGTTTCCTTCTTTTTACACATGAAAATAGTCCATGTATATCTTGAATGATCATCCACTACCACCAAGGTGTATTTCTTTCTACTGATACTAGCTGGTTCAACAGAACCAAATAAATCCATATGCAATAGATGCAGTATCCTGGTTGAAGAGGGACTTGGCTTGTCCTTGAAGGATGATTTCATTTGCTTTCCCATATGGCATGCATCACAAATGCTTTCTTTCTCGTAGATTGAGTCAGGCGATCCTTCCACAAGATGACTCCTTGCAAGCTTGTTGATTGTCTTGAAGTTCAGGTGACTCAGCTTCTTATGCCATATCCAACTTGATTCGGCTGTACTCTTTGCAAGCATACATGTGCTTGGTGTAGCAGTTGACCAATCCACCACATACATGTTCTTTTGCCTTGATCCTTGAAGCACAATTTCATTTGTTTCAGCATCCTTGATTTGGAAAACTCCCATGTTGAATCCCACATTATAGCCTTTGTCACATAGTTGGCTGATGCTCAACAGATTGAAGTTGAGGCCTTCAACATATGCAACATCTGTGATTTCCAATTCATTTTCTTTATGGATCATGTGCCTTTGATTTTCCCTGGAGCTGCATTTTCTCCAAATATGACTTTTGCGTCTTTGATTTCCTTGAATTTAGATAGATTTCTCTTGTTTCCTGTCATGTGTCTGGAACATCCACTATCCATGTACCGGGTTCCTTGGCACTCAGCTGTTCCCTGAACCTGCAATCAATGAAATTAGTTTTTAGGTACCCATACTTGGCTGGGTCTTGAGGGGTTAGTGCTATAAGGTGTTCCAACCAACCTATAGCCAGATGATCTGACTCTAAGAGTTTGCCACCTATCAGTTCCATAATCATAATGCACATTAGAAAATTGCTTGGGGGATTTAAGTTCATACAACTGTCTCTTTTGTCTGTATGCCTGTGTATGTGTTTGAGCATTTGCTTTCTTAGGGTAATAGTGGAATTTCTATGCATGTTGGGTTTTGTGCCTGGGTGCATATGTGTGCTGATAATAACTCTTTTTCTTGGGAATGACCTATGATGAGGTTGAGGTCTTTGCCATTTTGGCTTGTATCCCATAGGTCTTAGCTGATATCTCATTTGGTTATTCCAATCAGCTTGGCTTGGGTAATTTCTACCATTCCCATCATATGATTTTCTTTTTGTAAATTTCTAAGATTTTTGGTAGCTGTGTTTAAATTTCACAGAGTATTTGCTGTTTGGAGTCTGCTGATGGACTTCTCTGAATTTGGTTTTTGCTTTGTCTGTCGATACTCTACTTGCTTCTTGCCTTTTTCTTTGTATCCAAGACCAAGTATGTTTGTGATTGTGTTTTTGAGTGGGTGTAGGTGCAACATATGGTGCTTTGATTTTGGATTCCACCATTGCTTGAGAATCCTTTGTCCATAACCACTATTAGGACCTGGCATGCACAAAGGAATTAAACCCAATGCCTGTCTTGTCACCACTTTTGTTTTTGAGTCATTATAAGTTCATCCAATGATTTGGATGCCTTAGTGAATGAAGCAATCACATTTTTGAGATCCTTTTCTCTATTTTCTCGTAGCAAGAAAGTCTGCTGGATCTTGCCATTTCAAATTTGACTTAGTATTCTCATCAACAACTTTCACCTGCAATCATTTTGAAATTTTCAAATTTTTGGACTGCAACAGTTAATTTATTTTCTTTGATTTGATCAGATCCTTCACAAATCAAAGTGAGTTTTTCCCAATTTTTTTTGGCTTTTTTGCAAGATTTGACTTTATTAAACATAGCCTTATCCAAGGTTTTATAAACAATGTCCTTGGCAACATTATCAAGATTGTATCTCTTTCAATCTTCGTTGGTCCATTCACAACGAGGTTTTTCAACCATAGCAGTTCTGGGCTCTGCTGGTCCAACATCTTCTCCTTCAGCAGGAGGTGCTCTTCTCACAACAACATTGACCTTTACGATTTGGATTAGCCCATCCTCTATCACTAGTCACATTTCATCATGCAGGACTGATATGTGAGCCTGTATACGAATTTTCCAATTATCAAACTCTTCCACAGTAAACATTGGAATGCGAGTTAGATTTGCTTCCATGATAATAACTTTGCTTTTGAAATAAAAGATTTAAAAACTCAAGTGTTGATTCTTTTAAAAAGAATGAGATCTAATTTAGTAACCAGTGAATAAGGCTCAATGAGCCAACCGCTCTGATACCGCATGTAGGTCCCAATGGGTGATGAGTAAGGTTTAGAAGGGGGGAGGGTTGAATAAACCTTATCAAATTTTTGATTTAGTCCTTTTAAATATTTTCAGAGTTTTACACAAATCAACTTAGTCCTTGAGGGATAGCTAGGTTGGCTTACTCAGCAAAGTTACCCACTCAACAGACTCGACTAAGCTGTTGATATTATAACTTAGTCGCTTTCACTTTCGCCTAAAGACTTAGAATAATAGTTGATTTGATTTTTGTTCAAATGGAAGACTTTTCACCCTTATGATTTTAAACTTGTTTTGCAACACCGTTCTAGCAATTGTTATTATCATTGAGTTTAGCAATTATAACTTAGCAGCAGATATATAATTAAAGCAAGAGTTAAATGTGTTGGAAGTAAATAAAACACAAGCAATTTTTATAGTGGTTCGAGGATGTGTTAATTCCTCTAATCCGCTATTCTCCAACTTCTGGAGGAATCCACTTGGTAACAAGATCTTGGTTACAAAGCGGTCAACAGTCCGAGTCAGCTTCGATCACACAACCAGTTGCTCCTGGGACTCAGCTTCTTCACAAAACAACTGTCTTGCTACTTCAGCTCCTTCAAACTCTTGGATTTGCCAAAAACTTGATCGCGAAAATCTTACCGCAAGCGTACAGTGTCAAGTTTTAGTATATGTTTTGAAAGTAGGGTTATCGTCTCCACATGGATTGTTATCAAATTTTATACTAAGTACTATAATTAAAATAGCTTAATTCTATCTAGAAATTGAAAAAAGATGATGATTTATTAAACTAAAAATAAAACTAAAAATAAGCAAGTAAATTGGTTCAGATAATTAATCAAACACGTAGAATATGAATTCTAGAGGGTTGATTTCACCTAGTTATCCCCTATGTTTTCAATCCAGTTTATTAATCACAAGTTATCAATCTATAAGCCAATATTCCTACCGTTTATCACTTCCTCTCTCGAGTGCCAAGTGATTCTAGGTTCCAATTTCTGATTTTGATATCTCTATAAAAATCATAAATTAAACCCTAATACGCTCAATGAATATTCTATCACAGGCTTTAAAAGATTCATAAATCTCTCGATTCTATGAAACCCTAGGTTATGCTATTCTATGGTCAGGCGTTCAATTATCTCTCTCAAGCGCTAAATTAAACACGCCAAACAATCTAAATTATTGATCGATAATCCGGATGCAATCAAATCAAATAGCCCAAATATATTAATAAACATGCGAATTTCATAAACTGGAAATAAAAATATAGGTTCAAACGTAAGTTACATCAATCCCCTAGAAAAATGGGTTTAGCTCATATTGGATGTACAAATATTCATGGAGAAATAATTATACATCTCAAGAAATCGACAAAGAAAAAAGCAAAGAAAGAATTGAGAAGAAAAGAGAAGGAATTCTCTCTGTGTCCGCATTTGACGAGAAGTGCCTCCAATTGTCGTCCCCAAACCCTAGCTCGAGTCTCTTGCCATGCGTTGTGCTCAAAATAATGTCCGACCCCCTGTTTGTACGTCACTTATCGTATTTATAGGTGTTAAACCCTCGAAAATCCGTCCAAAAAGGCCTAAGAATAATAAGCCGACATTCAGCCCCGTTCGGCCCATACCGCGCGCATCAGCGCTACGACGCCTTGGCCTGCTAAGGCACAGCTTATCCTCGCTGCTTACCTAACGCACAGCTGCAGCTGCCCCATCTCGCCTCCTCTCCTGCTCGCGTCACACGCTCGGCGCTGCGGCTGCTTGCCGCCGCCAAAGCAGTTAGCCCACCTGCCGCCCGCTAAGGCCGCCCCTCGCTGGTACCGCCCGCTCGCTTTCGCTTCTTGGGTCTACTCGCTATCTTGCGCTGAAGATCATGCTCGCTGCTGCACGCGTTGCTTGCTGCTGCGCGTCGTCTTCTTTGCACAATGGGGGTTTGTCTTGCAGCCACGAAAATGGGCACTGCAGCGCGCCTACTGCAATATACTACCTATTCGTCCAGATGGCACTGCAGCACGCACCTGCCCTGCTCCGCTGTACCAATTTCGACCCCCGCGCTGCGGCGCGGGGGTTTTGGCGCTGCAGCGCTCGTTCTTGCTCAATATTTTTCCATTTTTCAACTTCTAAAATGCGATTTTAATCGTACAAACACGTTTTTCACCCTTTTTGCTCAATTTCGGCTATTAAGATCAGTCCCGAACCTCGAACGACACCAAATGACACAAACTCAACTCAAACGACACTAAAGTACCCGAAAACAACGCAAAATCCTAGTCTAGAGCACTCAATACATTGGTATAAAACCAACTTAACAAATACCCCCAAACTTAGAAGTTTGCTTGTTCTCAAGCAATTACAGACTCTAAAAATCGACAAACATGAAGGAAGCAAAAACAAAGACAACAGACTCAAACAGACTAACTGCAAAACTTCACAACCGAACACATTCGTCAAATTTCGTTTCACTATCAATCAAGCACGTATTTTCACAATGTGATCATGAATGTGGAGTGTTTATGCCAACCCCGTTTTCATTATCCAGATAGATTCATGCAATCAAGTGTTTTCAAAATAATCCACTTTTTGAATATAGAGATGAGATGCTTACCGGACTCCATAGGCTTGTCTTTCACACTAATCTCTACTAATGTAGGCTAATGTAACACAAGGATCAATAGGACTTTTAAAGCTTGTAATGTGGGCTTAGGGTAAGGTAGGAAAATATAAGAATAAGTGGCTCAAATCACCCAAACACACAGTTATCACTTCAAATCACCAATTAGCAACTACCCTTCACTTTTTGACATCGCCAATATTTATGAACCTTCAATCCGCTGATTTTTCTCAATTTTTTTTTTTGGCACCCCCAAATTTATTCTTTTGCATACATGGGGTTTGAGATCTTCTTTTCTCGGGCAACTTCATTCAATTAAATACATACCCTTCTCATCATACCCTCCTCAACCTTCAACATTTTTCTATACTTTGTGTGTATGAGTGATGGGTAATTAGGATATTCACATTTAGGCTCTGGGTATTAGATTGGTTGCCAAAGAAACAGGTTTATATGGCTCAAAAGGGGGACACTAGGGAAAATATAATGCAAAGGTAGGCATTTTAGGCTCTGGCTTGTTCAAAGATGGCCTAAATCACTTCCTCAATGTTACTTCGCCTGATTTCGCCTCGACTAGTGATCAGACAAGTTCTAGCATCCGGTGGGATCATAAAGGAACCACTCAATTGCATAAATCATCCCCAAATAAATCAACAGAGTTAAGCACATAGATGGAATTAATGGAAAGAAGAATGGATCACAGTTCAAATACATGCTCTTTTGACCGTTCAACTCATATTCAACAAATTCACTTAGTCATGCAATTTCACAGTTTTACAAATGCCCCGACTCGAATCTAGACTCTTTTTTTCGTTTTTTTTACTCAAGACCCGACTCGATGAATAAAAATAGACTGCACCCCCCAAACTTAAAACGACATTGTCCCCAATGAAGAGGTGGGAAAAAAGACTTTCCTGGTAGCCGAGGAGCGAAGGCTCCTTAAGTCATGTGGTACTACTACTTGTAGGAGGTGTCTCGTATAAGCTCACAATGCATCCTAGCGCACAAGCCCGTGGGTGTTGTATGCCTTCGAGGTGTGGCCTTGTTCTTCCCATTCGCCTTAGCCCAGTCCCTCTTTGGTTTTGCATTTTTGCAACCTAGCAAGGTAGACAAGAAAACAAAACTCGTGGAACCAAGGAATTCGGTTATGGGTGAGAAATCGAAAATCAAAGCACATACATAATGCACCCAAGTAAAAAAAATATAGTGCCATGTCAAAAAGATAAGCATAGATATACGAGATAGCACTAAACAATGTGAAATTGTCATTGGGTCATTTTATCAAACACCTCATATGCATGAATTTGGGCAAAGATAGTGAATGCAATGGATAACTCAATTCAATCCCAAAAATCAACACCAAGCCTAAGTCTAGCATGAGCAAACAATCCACAATCCACAAATCAAAGACAAGTATCCTAGCACTTCTACAATCCAATCACACCAAAAATCACAAGATGGGGAAAACCACGGGGTGGGGTTTGGAAGTTGCAAACTTACCAAATAATGAGTGGAGGAGATGAATATGGTGTGTGTGGTGTTATAATGCTCCTTTGTGAAGATGGAGTGGGATATGTGGGATTTGCACAAACAAGGGGGGTGGGGTTGTGATGCAACTTACTACTCCTAAAATGCAAAAAATTCAGAAAAAACAAAAACAACTACTAAATTATATTAAAACTAAGAAAGCAATAAAAGGGGCTTGGGTTGCCTCCCAAGAAGCGCTAAGTTTACAGTCTTCAACCAGACTATGTCAGATCATCCTCAAGTTGGGGCTCCAATAGGCATGTTGTCCACATTTCCCTTAGAAACTTCCCAACCTCCAATGTTTTCAGCTATATTCCCAACCACCTGCTTACCATCATTTAATTCAAATTTTAGCCTGTTGGTTGGATGGATGGTGAATACGACTTTCTCCTGATTTACCCGCAAAGCCCGTGCTGTAGCTAAAAACGGTCGCCCAAAGATGATAGGTATTTTCTTCTCCTCGTTCGCGTCCAACACTACAAAATCCATAGGATAAACAAATTTATTAATTCTTACCAATACGTCTTCAATGATTCCCCACAGATAGGCGATGGATTGATCAGCGAACTGCAGAGTGATATTGGACGGCTTCACCTCCCCGAGCCCAAACTTCGTCACGTCAGAAAGAGATATAAGATTCACACTGGACCCAAGATCACAAAGTGGTTTCTTAAATAAAACTACTCCAATAGTACAAGGAATAGTGAAACTCCCTGGATCCTTCATTTTCTGAGGTAGTTTACTTTGGACTATTGCACTACACTCCTCTGTCAAATAGACAGTCTCAAAATCTTCCAACTTCATTTTCTTGGATTCCATTGGTTTCGCATAAATAGGTGATTCTTCGGGGCCATGCTGAATTTTCGCTTCCTTTTTCACGTAAACTGCATTGCAATGCTCTCTCGGATTAACCTCTGTATCACTTGGGAACTTTCCCTTTTGCTGCAATAAATTCATGGCTGTAGCCAACTGACCCATTTGTGTCTCGATCGACCTAATATGCGTCTCCATTGTGCTCATCTTATTATTTATACCATCATCTGTGCCTCACTCCTATTCATTCGATTCCTGGTCTCTCCGATGAATGAGCCGAGCATCTCTTCAAGCGACTGCTTCTTTTCACCTCCGAGTGCATTAGAACTGGATGGGTTTGGATAACCCGGAGGTGGGTTCAATACATTCCTGTTGTTGCTATACAAGAGATTTTCATGATTGCGAAGTCCCGGGTGGTAGTGAGTTGGTAATTGATTACCTCTATTATTAAAATCCCGGTAATTCACATAATTGACTTGCTCGGCCTCGTGAGTGGTGGTTGCGTGAACGGCTGTGGGTGGGAGCGCGGCTTGCTGTGGTGTGCCGCCAGTATTCATGATTGCTAATTGCTTTGTCAGACTCGAGATTTGAGCTGCCAAAGCTGACATTGTATCGAGCTCAAGAACACCAGCAACTGGCTTTGGTGCTGATCTCTCGGAGGGCCATTGATAGCTATTTTTGGCCATTTCTTCAAGTAGAAGTAAGGCCTCAGTCGGTGTTTTAGCCATCAATGTACCTCCTGATGCCGCATCTAGTATCGTCCTCGTATGCCCATTCAGCCCATTGTAGAAATACTAAACCCTCTGCCAGTCTGCATATCCATGCTGTGGGCATCTCCGCAACAGATCTTTAAATCGCTCCCAAGCTTTGTATAACGGCTCAAAATCAATCTGTTGGAACTGGGCTATCTCGCTCTTTAGTTGGAGTGTCTTGCTGGGAGGGAAAAATTTTGCTAAGAATTTTTGAGTCAGATCATCCCAGCTCCAAATACTCCCAGGGGCGAACGTCTGTAACCACTGCCTGACCTTATCCCGGAGTGAAACGGGAAAAGCCTCAATCGAATGGCCTCATCAGTCACACCATTCATCTTGATGGTGTCGCAAATTTCCAAAAAAGTGGCCAGATGTGTATTCGAATCATCCTCTGGACTCCCCCCAAACTTATTCTGCTGAACCATGCTTATGAGGCACGATTTCAATTCGAAATTTTTGCATTAATGGGCTGGCGCACAATTCCGGAGTAGTTCTGGTTCACGGTCAGCAGAAAGTAATCCCGGATTGCCCTTTCTGGTGCCTCAGGCTGTGGTGGCACATTCACGACCCGATTTCCATTGTTCTCATCTTTCCCGCCTTCTTCCATTGCTTGATTCTCAGCCCGCTTTACTGCTCGGATTGCTCAAAGTATTTTTTCAATCTCTGGATCAAAAGGAAGCAAATTAATATCTTTGGAATCTTGCATAAACAGACAAGTCAAATTAGAAAAACGAAATTATAAATCCTATACTAGTCTAGATTAGGATTAAGACTACGTGGTAATAGTATTAGTTTAAAATAAGATAAAACAATCCCCGACAACGGCACCAAAAACTTGATCGCGAAAATCTTACATAAGCGTTTGAGGTCAAGTTTTATTATAGGTTTTGAAAGTAGGGTTATCGTCTCCATAGGGATTGTTATCAAATTTTATACTAAGTACTATAATTAAAATAGCTTAATTCTATCTAGAAATCGAAAAGAGATGATGATTTAATAAACTAAAAATAAAACTAAAAATAAGCAAGTAAATTGGTTCGATAGTTAATCAAACACGTAGAATATGAATTCTAGAGGGTTGATTTCACCTAGTTATCCCCTATGTTTTCAATCCGTTTATTAATCACAAGTTATCAATCTATAAGCCAATATTCCTATTGTTTATCACTTCCTCTCTCGAGTGCCAAGTGATTCTAGGTTCCAATTTCTCGATTTCGATATCTCTATAAAAATCATAAATTAAACCCTAATACGCTCAATGAATATTCTATCACAAAGCTTCAAAAGATTCATAAATCTCTCGATTCTATGAAACCCTAGGTTATGCTATTCTATGGCCAGGCGTTCAATTACATCTCTCGACCAAAATTAAACACGCCAAACAATCTAAATTATTGATCGATAATCCGGATGCAATCAAATCAAATAGCACAAATAGATTAATAAACATGCGAATTTCATAAACGAAATCAAAATATAGGTTCAAACGTAAGTTACATCAATCCCTAGAAAAATGGTTTAGCTCATATTGGATGTACAAAAATTCATGGAGAAATAATTATATATCTCAAGAAATCGACAAAGAAAGCAAATAAAGAATTGAGAAGAAAAGAGAAGGAATTCTCTCTGTCCCACGAGAAGTGCCTCCAATTGCCGTCCCGAACCCTAGCTCGAGTCTCTTGCCATGCGTTGTGCTCAAAATAATGTCCGACCCCCCTGTTTGTACGTCACTTATCGTATTTATAGGTGTTAAATCCTCGAAAATCTATCCAAAAAGGCCTAAGAATAATAAGCCCACGTTCAGCCCCGTTCGCCCATACCGCGCGCATAAAATGGCGCTACTAACGCGCGTGCAAATACAATGTGTCAGGCTATCCTCGCCGCCGCTTAACGCGCGCTTCGGGCCATTGAATGGTGCATCACCGCAGCGCCCATCCTCGTCCTCTCGGCTCGTCACACGCCCGGCATCATGGCTGGTCTTGGTGTTAGGAATTTTATTGTTTAGTTTTTGATGAATGCCATGTAAAACTTAGAATAGAAAGTTGGCACCCCAATTCTTGTTGTAAAATGCATTGTAACAATTAGAGCCGCCAAGCCGAGTCAAGTCGCCTACGCCCTAACATGCAAGAAAACAATCAAGATCGGGAAGGAAGGCTCACGTGAGACAAATGAGTATGGCAAAGAAGAGTAGACGGAACTCTACTAAATAAGCGGTGAGATGCGACCAAGTGGAGTATCGATCAAGTCAACTCAAGAAAAGCCAAGTCTCAAGTTGAATCGACGGAAGAGTCATCCATGATTGGAAGCTGACTCTAAGTCACCTGGGAAAGCAAGGAAATGCAATCAAGTCGAGATAATCGAAAAGATCCGTTGCACGTAAATCAAGAGATTTACTTAAACAAGTAATATCTCCATACCACCTTTCTCGAGTGCTCGGTCGAAAGCGTGCAAAAGGAATGAACCAATGGGAAGCACTACATCGTGTCGAACTCGAAAGGTGATAGAACAATTCATACGAGGAAATGGCAATTCCAAGGATCAACAACAAGACAAGCCAACGATCGCAAGTGACTTTAAAAAATAAGCCTATCTCTTCAACGGGCAAATTTTTGAAAGATCACTATAAAAGGCCGAGGAATGACTCGAGAGAACAACTCAACCGCGAACATTCAAGAAATCAAATAAACTATAACCGTAAATACTCTCAAATCATTCAAGATTAATCCTCAAGCCTACATTACGAAGTACATCAATCCAACACTCACCGTGAAGGAAAGAGAACTTCAATCGCCAAGAGGAAACTTTTGAAGAAAAGGGGTCTACATTCCACGAAGGATTGTAGGAAGGTTCAAGGTCGAACCAAGTCTTTAGCTTTTGGAGGGCTTCGTGATCAAATCCAAAGAGCTTGAGCAAGTGAGTCAGTAGTAGCAAGGCAGCAATGGCCTGTGAAGAAGCCGGAGTCGTAAGAGAAGCCACCGAGTGATCAAGGCGTCTCCGTGATCGAGTCCCAAAGGATCAAGTCACCGTGTGATCAAGTGATCAAGACATGTCTGGATCATTACCACTTTGTAAACTGATCATTACTTAGTGGATTCCTCCGGGAGTTGGAGAAGAGAGGAGTAGAAGAATTACCCCATCTTCGAACCTCTATAAAAATTTCATTGTGTCATTTACATTTCAAAGACTTTAATTCCTGCATTTTTAATCGCTTATATCTCACGATAAATTTGCTATCCACTTGATAATACTAGTACTAAACCTAGCACTAAACTCTTGCTTAATCAAACTTAAGGGTGTTAAGTCTTCCAATGAAAACAAAACCACAGTTAATTTAGAATCAACAATCGAGTTATTCCATCAATGACTCAAATTTGAGTCTATTGAGAGACTAACTCTACTTGATTGACTAAATCGATCGTCCATCAAGGACACAAATGTGTAGAATCAACTCAGTATATTTAAAAGGGACTAAATCGAAAATTTGGTAAGGTTTATTCAACCCCCCTCTAAACCTTACACTTACACTCCTTGGGACCTACAAGTGGTATCGGAGCGGTTGGTTCATTGAACCCTCCGCACCGGTCATCGAACTAGATCTCCAAACTTTTCAAAGTCTGCTTTAGTACTTAAATTTTCAAAACTCTTTTTATCATTAAAAGTTATTATCATGGAAGTAAATTTGACATGCATCCCTATGTTCACTATCGAAGAATTTGATGATTGGAAAATACGTATGCGAGGCTCATCTATCAAAGATTACATGATGAGATGTGGATAGTGATAGAAGATGGGCCTCTGCAAATCTTAAAGGTGAACACAAATTGTCTGATTTAAGAGTTGCAAAACCAAGGAGAAGAAGATGTTGCTCCCGGACTGTCATGGTTGAAAAACCAAGAACGAGTGGACAAATGATGACAAAAAGATACAACCGACAATGTAGCCAAGGACATCCTTTACAAAACCTTAGACAAAGCCATGTTCAATAAAGTCAAATCATGCAAAACGGCTAAGGAAATCAGGGACAAGCCGACATTGATTTGTGAAGGCTCGAGCAAATCAAAGAAAACAAATTATCGGTGGTCATGTCAGAAATTTGAGAACTTCAAAATGATCTCGGGAGAAAACCTGGATCAACTGGATGCTCGGTTCACGTAAATCACAAATGAGTCATGTCCGCACTTGGAAAGGAATATACACGAAAGAAATGTGTATGAAGATCCTAAAAAGTCTTCCAAATGAATAGGAAATGAAGATCATGGCACCGAGACATTCCATGGACCTATCAAAGACATCCAACCATGAACTATTCTCGGACCTCAAAGCCTACAAGTTTGAGCTAAGAAGAAAAGACCAGGAAGAGACAATTTGTACCCAAAACAATTTGCTCTAATTGTTAAAGATGGGAAGAGAGCCGAGGTCAAAGAAGTCATTGACCCGGAAGAAATAGCCCCCGATGGTTAAGAGGTTCAACAAGTTCTTCAATAAGAACTACAAGAGAGGAAATGGTGAATCTTCCAAAAGACACTCACTCCTCCAAATCAAGGGAAGACAGCCAACCAAAAGAACAGATCATTAAAAAGTTGAGTATCAAAGGGCCGACAATCCAAGAATGGAAAGAGCTGATCAAAAGGTTGAATATCTATGCTGAATCAGAGACAACCAGGTCACTATGCCATTGATCGTCCATATCCTCGTAGTCAACAAATACAGGGGATGAAGAAGAAAGAAAGGTCTTGAGAGAAAGAAGACAAGAAAAGAAAAAGGCAATGATGGTCTGCAGAGATCTGCTGAAACAAATGACCAAGTCAAGAGAGACAAATTGATTCGAGAGCAAAGCGGAGGCCGACTACTCAAGTGACTCGAAGAAGAAGCCCGATGACCGCTTGATGGCCAAAGAACAAGATCAACTCGACCAAGAAGATGAGGTACGCTCTAACTCATCAAACTCGGACACCAATGATAGTGATCGTGACACACACACTTCATCACCCACTGATCTTTATGATTCATTAGGCAAAATGATGAAAGATTTTTAACACATTAAATCCTCACACACACTATTGAATGAGGAAAACAAATTTACTCAAAAGTCAAACTCAAAGCCGACTAAGGAGCCGAGTACTCTAAGTCAAATAGGCGATGAGAATGAAAGTTTAAAGGTGAAAATGCTAAATTAATAGCGAGAAATTGCCGCTATAGAAAAGAGGGAGAATGACCTCAAGAATGTTATTGCCTCATTCACTAAGGCATCTAAATCATTGGATGATCTTATTATGAGTCAAAGAGAATGTGGGGACAAGACAAGGCAGGCTTAGGATTTAATTCCTCTCATGCTATGTCAAACTTCAAAAGTAATTTTGGAAAAAGGATCTTCAAGCCATGAAGAGTCCGAAAATCCAAAACTCTAAATGTTGCACACACATTCACTCCAAAGCACAATAACAAGCAAACCGCCTTGGTTATAAAGGAAAAGGAAAACAACGATTGAGTGCGCTGAAAGGACATACCGAAGAGATTCAAAGAGTTCCTCAAAGAAACTCCAAACAAAAATACTTTGCAAAAAGGAAGCAGAGCTACCAAAAGCCCTTAAAATCTATAAGAGAAATACATATGATGGAAATGGTAGAAAATATCCAAGCCAAGCTGATTGGAATAATGTGAACTATCAAGATATAGGCCATTCCAAAAGCATAAGAGCTTTCATCAAAGACATATATGCACCTAGGCACTACACTCGGAGACACCACAATTACTAAAACAAATATGCAGGCATACGACAAAAGAGACAATTTGTATGAACCTAGAATCCCCAAGCAATTTGCCAGGATTAATTATGATTATGGCACGATAGATGGCAACCCCTTAGAGTCAAATCATTTGGCTATAGGTTGGTTGGATCATCTTACAATTCTAACCCCTCGACCCGCAAGTATGGGTACCTAAAACTTAATTTCCTTGATTGCGGGTTCAAGGAACAACCGAGTGCCAAGGAACCTGGTACATGGATAGTGGTCATTCCCGGACATATGACAGAAATAAGAAAAATCACAAAATTCAAGGAAGTTAAAGGAGCAAAAGTCATATTTGGAGAAAATGAAGCTCCTGGCGAAATAAGAGGCATTGGATCCATCAAGAGGAATGGATTAGAGATCACGAGATGTTGCATATGTTGAAGGACTCAACTTCAATTTATCGAGCATCACCAACTCGTGACAAGGGCTACAATGTTGGATTCAACATGGGTATATGCCAAATCAAAGATATTGAATCAAATGAAGTTGTCTTTGCAAGGATGTAGACAAAAAATATGTATGTAGTGGATTGGTCAATCAAACACCCAAAGACTCACTGTCTACTAGCAAAGAGCGCAATTAATCAAGTTGGTCGTGGCACAAAAAGTCGAAATCACCCGAACTTCAAAACGATTAACAAGCTTGCCGTAAGTAATCTTGTAGAAGGACTTCCGGACTCGATATACAAGAAGGAGAGCATATGTGACGCATGTCGAAGGGGAAAACAAATCAAGTCGTCATTCAAAGAAAAGACATGCCCATCCTCAACAAGAATATTGCATCTGCTTCATATGGATCTATTTGGCCCAAAGGGAACCAAACAAAGATAAGTGGAAAGAAATACACCTTGGTAGTAGTAGATGACTACTCTAGATATACATGGACAATATTCATGTGCAAGAAGAAAGAAACTCTACAAAAACTACCACAATCGATGAAGAGAATTCAAAACGAGAAGAGTCAAACCATTATCAAAATAAGATCGACGAGGAACCGAATTTGTCAATGGAATAATAACTCGATATTGTATTGAAAATGGTATTGGTCATGAACTATCGCAGCAAGAACTCCACAAATGAATGGAGTTGCGAGAAAGAAGGAATAGAACCCTCAAAGAAGCAGCGGCCAAGGACCATGTTAGTCAAGCGGGGTTACCAAAAAGATTTTGGGTCAAGCAATCAACACGACTTGCTACACCCAAAACAGGATGTATGATAAATAGACAACCGACAAAGACTCCCTATGAGATCCGGGATCGAAGAAAACCAAATGTTGCATATTTCGAATATTTGGATGTAAATGCTTCATCCACAACAATGGCAAAGACAACCTAAAGGCTTTTGATGCTAAAGCCGATGAAGGTATCTTCTTAGATACTCACCGAAAGCAAAGCCTACAGGATACTCAACAAAAGAACTATGGTTACGGAAGAATCCATTCATGTAGTATTCGATGAGCCAAATGTAAATGGAGAAGACATTGAAGAGTCACCGATAAGTTTGAATCATCCAACCATACGTAAGAGTCCCTATCTTCAAGTCCGTGGAATTATCAATTCGTAAGATGAGATAGTGAATCTCAAAAACAAATGGAAAATTTGCGGCTAAGTGATTACGAGAGAGCCGACCCGCAAACACACCAAGTCGATCGAATCCAGGCTAACTTACTCCAACCTGATGTAAGATGGCTAAGAGACCATCCACGAGAACTTGTCATTGGAGATATAAGAGAAGGTGTCAAAACAAGATCCAACTCAACAAGAAACTATGTTCACATGCTTCATCTCGCAAATAGAGCCCAAAGACATGTCACAAGCATTGGATCGACACACATTGGATTCAAGCTATGCAAGAAGAGTCAATCGCTTTGAAAGAAATAAAGTATGGGAATTAGTGCAAAGACCCATACATCAAAATGTTATTGGCACCAAATGGGTGTTCAAAATAAGATGAACGAGGAAGGTTCTGGTAAGAAACAAAGCAAGACTAGTAGCCAAAGGATATTGCCAAGAAGAAGGGATAGATTTTGATGAAACATTTGCCCTCGTAGCAAGATTGGAAGCTATAAGGATGTTTCTTGCCTATGCAGCTCACAAGAATTTCATTGTATATCGATGGATGTAAAAAGTGCATTTCTAAATGGTTTATTGGAAGAAGAAGTGTATGTTGAACAACCTCCGGGATTTGAGCGAGAAGACTCTTGGAGATAAGGTATACAAACTCAAGAAAGCTCTATATGGATTGAAACAGCACCTAGAGCATGGTATGATACGTTGTCACAATTCCTAACCGAAAATGGATTCACAAAAGGAAAAGTAGATAGAACACTTTTCGTAATTCAAGACAAAAAGAGTATACTTTGCTTGTTCAAATATATGTGGATGACATCATTTTTGGTTCCACAAACAAAGAGCTGTGTGAAAAGTTTTCAAACCTCATGCAAAGTAAATTTGAAATGAGCATGATGGGAGAGTTGACATTCTTCCTTGGACTCCAAGTGAAACAAATGAAGGATGGAACCTTCATAAGTCAAACAAAATACACCAAAGATTTAATGAAGAAGTTTTGTATGGAGGAGAAGTCTTCGAAAAATACCAATGAACACATCACCAAAATGGACATGGATGCGGATGGTAAGCTCAGATCAAACAAGATACTGAGCACTTATTGGATCATTGCTCTATCTCACAAAGAAGGGCCGGACATCACCTTTGTTTGTAGGTGTATGTGCAAAATTTCAATCTGCTCCAAAAGAGAGCCATATGACAAAGCCTAAGAGAATACCGAGATACTTGAAAGGAAGCCAAGAAGTAGGCCTATGGTATCCAAAGGAAGGAGGATTCAAGCTAATTGGCTATTCGATTCGACTATCTTTGGATGCAGAGTGGACAGAAGAGCACTTCGTGCACATGTCAAATGCTAGGAAACAAAGCAATTTCTGGTTTAGCAAGAAGCAAAATTCAATAGCCACCTCTACAATCAAGCGAGAATACATAGTTGCGGGCAAACAAGTTGTGCCCAAGTCCTATGGATGAGACAAAGAAATGAGAGACTATGAAATTGAGGAAAAAGAAATTCCAATCATGTGTGATAACACAAGTGCAATTGCAATCACTCAAAATCCTGTGTTGCATTCAAGAACAAAGCACATTGATGTCAGATATCACTTCATAAGAGATCATGTTGAAAAGAAGGACATCATCCTGGAATATATCTCAACGGATAAACAACTAGCTGACATCTTCACAAAACCATTATGTGAGTCAAGATTTGAAGAACTCAAACATGAGTTGGGATTAATTGAACTAAGTTTGAGACACGTAAGAATCAAAGAAAAGAAATGGAACAAAAAGGAGGTGAAAAAGAGTCGAATACGTAAATCACCAAGAAATCACCAGACGGAAAAGACAATGACACCGAGTCACCGGTGATAGCCGAGTCACTAAGAGAACTGTGAGAAGTAGAGTTAAATCACTAAAGAATAAGTTGAGTCACTTATAAGCAAAGTGACAAAAACGCAGTCGTTTTGACTAAGCGGGAATGTTTTAAGAAATACGTCGGATAATGATGATGTGTACGGACATAAAGCCGCACACCAAGCTTATGATTGGATATAAATGCTTTGCCGCATTAAATACGAGACATTAAATGCTAAATAGGCGTGCAAGATCTAAGCCATTGATTTCGATCACATTTCAAAAACCACCCGCACGTCCTTTCATAAACCATATTTAAACCATTTTCGTCCGTTTCTCTCTCACACTTCTAAAACTGTTCATTTCTTTCTCTCAAAAGCAAAGGCAAAAACTTCTCTCGAAACTCTATCAATCTTCAAATCAATTTCTGAGTCTTTCTTCGATATAATCCTGAAAAATGGCACCAACTTATAACTTTACCAAGTTAGGAAAGCAAATCCACACCGGCTCTACGGTGGATTTCGACGGAATGGTGAAACAGGGGTCCGACGACACCCTAGTGAAGAAAATCGCTGAAAAGTTGGAAACGCCCCGGCCAAAACCGTTTCGACGTTAGAATATCCGATGACATATGTGGAAGAAGTCGCACAATTCTATGTGAATGCTTTGAGATTCACGATGAAGGAATAAAGTCATCTGCTCACGGAAAGCAATCGACTATCTCTCGCAAGGATTTGGTGAACATTGCTCACTACCAGAGGAGCATCGAGAGAGATTAACGGTTGATGTCAACCTGGCGATGCTTGGAAAGAAATAGCCAAGCCCGACTTTGCTTTGATAAAATAGTGTATACAAATTGTTGGACATAGTTGCCAAATGTATCGACATCAAATTTAGACTTTGACCAATCACAAAGGCAAATCTGATTGTAATGGCCGCAATCATCGCAGAAAAGAAGATAAACTCGGCTGAGTTTGTCTCAGCAGACTCGCCCTGAACGTGGGGAACAAATCCTTCAAGGAAGATGGCACATTTGGAGGATCCCAGGATATGGCCTAGTGATTGGCCGGCTAATGGAGGTGAAAGGAGTCCCTCTTAGACATGGGAAGGCATTCCATGTTAACAAGAGGATGTTCGAGCAAACCTCTCTCGCGCACAAGAGAGCTTACGCCAAGAGAGCGACACCGGTGAGGGGGAATCAATTGACCCAAGATACATCTTGCTTTCTCCGGCCAAGAAGAAAAAAGCCCCCTGCAACTAAGAAGATCACGCCCTGCGCAAAAAAACCAAACATGCTCCCGCCGCAGCGAGAGTCACTGCCCTGCCAGCACTCGTGTCTCCCCCGCGCAGCAGGCGGTCGAGAAGGACTCACAAATACCTTCTCCGATCGTCAAAAGAGGAGAATCGAGAAGCCACGACGGCCCGCTCCTCGAAAAAGACACCAAGACGCCCCGCCGCTCAAGACTCGAGAAGACACCGTCTCTCGAACCGTAAATCCCTCTCGGTACAAACTAGGAGACGAAGACGAATTATCAAGCGCTCCGAGCCGGAGAAACCAAATTTGAGTCGACCACTCGGCTAGAGCAGATACTGGAAATCTGGCTGGAGAAGTAGAGTCTCCATATGTAGTTGATGAAACAACAAGTCTGCTTTGAAGGCGATCAGCAGAGGCAACCCGAAGACACAAATCAAACAAACACAAACAAGAACCCGCTAGAGCGGATAGTGATGTAATGATCCTATCTCCACCTTACCCGGACATCCAAAATCGTCTGCGCGTGAGTGGAGGAAATGGAAGTTGAGTAAGTCAAGGAAACAGTTCAACGACACGAGTTTATAGAAGAAGAAGAGGAACTCGCTAAATTTCCTCGACTAAAGACTATGCTCCCAAAGACTTGATGAAGACAAATCGCATAGACATCCCAAATTTTCAAGGAAAAGTAGAGAGAAAAGCAAGCCGAGGAAGGCGAGGCACGCGAGAAGGCAAGCATCCGCCTATCTCCCGCACCACGTAACACACACATCCTCTCCTTGATGTCTTCTCTCGTGATGATGAGGATCCGGAGAATGTTGCGCCCGTAAAGAGTTGCAAATGCAGCAAGCATTGCATGAATCCGAGAATCCTTCACGAGCAAAGATTGATGGAGGGACCAGGAGAGTCCTCGAACACAAATGAAATTGATCCAATGGGAGTGGTTCAAAGAAATCACCACCGTTGTTGTTGCCGCCACCACTTCCCACTCACTCGGAAGAAGGCATAAGGGACATGCGCGATGAAACGGGACAATGGGGACCCCAGTCGAGCCAACCCCTATTGAAGGTGTTTCACCACCCGCCCAACGGCTGAACATTCAATCGAAACAATAGGGAGTTTGGAGACGAGTGACCCCATTCAAGTCACTCACCGGTGCGCCCGAGGGGGAAACTCCCTCCACCGGCAGGCAAGGTCGGAGGATGCTGCAGATGACTCCACAACGAATCAAGGAGGCGAAGGAGAGAAATTACAAACACAAGAAGAACAACAAGTTGCCATCAACGAAGCTCGAGGGATAATTGAGACTGTCTCACCGAGGTGCCAACCGCTCTGAAGGCTAATGACGCTGCGATGCGGTCGAGGCACGAGAAGGAACAACCCCGGAGTTAACACTGGCGATGAAAGTGCAATCCATGGGGTTGAGACTCCAATGGATGCCACCACAGAAGACCCTAAGACAATGACACTTCGAAAGGGAGGACCAATGCCTCGCCGCAGAGAGAGATGCGGAGGTATCAAGGCCCACGGGAGGTTGAGACTTCACGGGGTAAAGAGGTCAAGTAGAGAACATCCCTCCTCGCTATCATCGACCCATCTCGAGAAGGAGATAAGCGCACTTCATGATTCCCAAGATAATCCCGATGTAACCTTTCTCGGGATCGGGCGATGAAGAAGCCGAGCCATCCCCGTGCCAAATCCAAAAGACTCACCAAGGATGTTCCAAGCACGAGCAAGTCCGATCTCAAGACTACTCACAAACCTTTAACTTTGATGATGAGCCACCAATGGAAATCTCATCATTGTCCGATGACGCTCGATAAGGCCGAGGACCGTCTACTCAAATGGAAAAATCACCGAGACCAACGAAGTTGTTGAGACAACAGAGGCTCGGCAAGCCGGGTCCACTTCACAACAAGACCCAAATGAACAAGAGACCATCGCGAGCTCCTCAAGTGCAGCGAGGATCGATTCCTAAAAGAACTTCACGCGCACCGCTCATCATCGAACAAATCCCGGTGGCGGTGATGAATCTTTTATAGAATCTTTTCTTTTTTCCCCTGGAGGTACCCGACCTCCATGAAGAGTCGAGAATGAACGCGCACGCTATCATCACGGCATCACTCCCGCTTTTCTCTTCGGTACCATTGTTCCACCGCTTATGACTTTGATGTTTGTATGGCCATCACCGCAATGTGGAAGAATCAGTTGAAGTTCGAGAAGTGTTCAAGGCACTATTTGCTTTGAGGTTGAACGGATGGAGAGGCATCGAGCCTCTTTGGATATGCGATCGACAACAGATGCCAACCTTACGTAGACTTGAGAGGCATAATCGAGAATAAGGGAATGGTGGCAACAAAGAAGAAACAATGCGTGTGGAACAAGTCGATTCTTCGAACATTGTTCAACAAGTCTGCTGGAATGGAGAGTGAAAATGCCGATGCAAAACGAAGTGAGAGAACATATTGAGCACATGCATGAAGCTCATACTGCCGAGATAAAACTACTGCGTGAGCAAAATACGAATGATCTACGAGCGTTTGGAAGAACACATGACTAGAAAATTCAGCCTTCTCATGGCCGAGATGAAGCCGATTTCAGCAGAGTCCAACGCTACTCGATCCGAATTCGTCTTTGCTTACAACGCAGCAGACTTGAAGCGAAACTCGACTATCGCAGGCTCGACTTCCCGCTTGCCAAAGATGTTCCCCTGGGTTCCTCTATCCTTTGATGATGCCAAAAAGGGGAAGAGGAATACCTTAAAGCGCTAAAATCAAGTCGAAAAGAAAAAGAAAGGAGCAAATGAGAAGGGAAAATCAAATGAGGAAGTTTTGAAACAAAAGAAAGGAAAGCTTGTTGAGGGGAAGGATCAACAGATGTGACATTGATGATTGCACAAACCCCCAACAAGGTCCTCACACGGTGACATTATAAGCGGAAAACCCCGTGACTCTGCCAACACTCTGCTATATCCATGGCCGATAAGAGAAAAACAATTGAAGCGGGATGAAGGAAGTGGAAGGAAGAATGGATGCCCGAATTATGAACATCTTGAAAGAACACGGAGGCATTCCAAAGAGACAGAGACACTTATGCCATCTCGGATGTCGGGACAGAGCCACGATCGCTTGATGAATTTAAAACGCTCGAATCTGAGGGGATACTTTGCAAATATGTCTATGGCTCAAGCTTGGGACTTGTCTTTGGGAAAAGGGTCTCACGTTATGTGAAGAAGGCGACAGCAGCAGACTACGATCCCTCTGCTGGTCACTCCGCCGGTCACTCAACTAGAAAGAAGACCCCGTCAAAGATACGCCCGCAGGTAGAGGAAGAAGCAATAGTGGAGGAAGAAGCTTGACACTAGGCCTCGCCAAAAACATTGAATATGTGGATCCGGGAAAGAAAGGAGGGATCTCTTGGAAACTTGGCTTGACCAAGTAGCAAATTTACAAGTGGCTAAAACTAACGCCGAGTATGTAAAAAGACTAGAAGAAGAAAACAAGAGACAAACTCAAATGCTATGGGAGGAAAGACAGAAAGAATAAGAAGAGATGAAGCTGCCAGGAAGGCATATGAAAAGAAAAAGAAGGCGGTGACGACGAGAAAAAGAGAAGAAGAGAAGAAGATCTTTGAACAAGATGAAAGAAGGAGACAATGAAGGAGATGAAGTGTTGTTGTCAACCCTTCGTGTATTTCACTATGTAAATACATACAATGTAAGTCTTCGTAATAAAGCTATGAATTCCTTATTTTTCTATGTAGGCAAATATGTACTGATACACCTTGTAAACATTGTGTAAAAGAACAAGAATGATATGATCAATAAGAGAATTGATTCTGCGATACATTCTATGTCAATACACTATCTCAGTATGTATCTTTGTTGTTTGCATTTTTGAATGGTTTAAGTTTTGGCATCATCAAAAAAGGGGAAATTGTTAGGAATTTTATTGTTTAGATTTTGATGAATGCCATGTAAAACTTAGAATAGAAAGTTGGCACCCCAATTCTTATTGTAAAATGCATTGTAACAATTAGAGTGCGCCAAGCCGAGTCAAGTCGCCTACGCCTAACATGCAAGAAAACAATCAAGATCGGAAGGAAGACTCTGTGTGAGACAAATGAGTATGGCAAAGAAGAGTAGACGGGAACTCTACTAAAGAAGCGGTGAGATGCGGCCAAGTGGAGTATCGGTCAAGTCAACTCAAGAAAAGCCAAGTCTCAAGTTGAAGTGACGGAAGAGTCATCCAATGATTGGAAGTGACTCTAAGTCACCTGGGAAAGCAAGGAAATGCGATCAAGTCGAGATAATCGTAAAAGATCCGTTGCCTGAGAAATTAAGAGATTTACTTAAACAAGTAATATCTCCATACCACCTTTCTCGAGTGCTCGGTCCCTTAAGCGTGCAAAAGGAATGAACCAATGGGAAGCACTACATCGTGTCGAACTCAAAAGGTGATAGAACAATTCATACGAGGATATGGCAATTCCAATGAGTTCCAACAAGACAAGCCAACGACTGCAAGTGACTTTCAAAAATAAGCCTATCTCTTCAACGGGCAAATTTTTGAAAGATCACTATAAAAGGCTGAGGAATGACTCTGAGAGAAAAACTGAACCGCGAACATTCAAGAAATCAAATAAACTATAACCAGAAATACTCTCAAATCATTCAAGATTAATCCTCAAGCCTACATTACGAAGTACATCAATCCAACACTCACCTGTGAAGGAAAGAGAACTTCAATCAGTTGAAGAGGAAACTTTTGAAGAAAAGGGGTCTACATTCCACGAAGGATTGTAGGAAGGTTCAAGGTCGAACCAAGTCTTAAGCTTTTGGAGGGCTTCGTGATCAAATCCAAAGAGCTTGAGCAAGTGAGTCAGTAGTAGCAAGGCAAATTTGCCCTGTGAAGAAGCCGAGTCGTAAGAGAAGCCACCGAGTGATCAAGCGTCTCTCAGATCGAGTCCCAAAGGATCAAGTCACCGTGTGATCAAGACTTGTATCCTGGGATCTGTTACCACTTTGTAAACCGATCATTACTTAGTGGATTCCTCCAGGAGTTGGAGAAGAGAGGAGTAGAAGAATTACCCCATCTTCGAACCTCTATAAAAATTTCATTGTGTCATTTACATTTCAAAGACTTTAATTCCTGCATTTTTAATCGCTTATATCTCTGTGATAAATTTGCTATCCACTTGATAATACTAGTACTAAACCTAGCACTAAACTCTTGCTTAATCAAACTTAAGGGTGTTAAGTCTTCCACTGAAAACAAAACCACAGTTGAGTTAATTTAGAATCAACAAATTTGAGTCTGTTGAGAGACTAACTCTCTTGATTGACTAAATCGATCGTCCATCAAGGACACAAATTGTAGAATCAACTCGTACATTTAAAAGGACTAAATCGAAAATTTGGTAAGGTTTATTCAACCCCCTTCTAAACCTTACACTTACACCCTTGGGACCTACAAATGGCGCCGCACGCAAAGAATGCCAAGACCTAAGCCGCCCGCTAAAAGTCCCTCCCCTTCCAAGCTACGCGCGCTCGCGCCTTCTTGGGTCTACTAACTTTGTCTTGCGAAGATCATGCTCACTTTGCCGCACGTTGCTTGCCTATTGCGCGTCTCTTCCAGCACAATGGGGGTCGTGGCCGCACCGAAAAATGGCGCAGCAGCGCTTACTTTGAATATACTACCTATTTGTCCGTGCGTTGCAGCGCACAAGACTACTCGCTCCACAGACCAATTCCGACCCCGCACCGGCACTCGTTTTGTGTTCCGCGGCAAGGTGCTCTTGCAATATTTTTCCACTTTTCAACTTCTAAAATGCTATTTTAATCGTAAAACACGTTTTTCACCATTTTTGCTCAATTTCGGCTATCAAGATCAATCCTTAACCTCGAACGACACCAAATGACACAAACTCGACTCAAACGACACTAAAATACCCGAAAACAATGCAAAATCCTAGTCTAGAGCACTCAATACATTGGTATAAAACCAACTTAATAATCACACAACCCTCCAATGAGTCTAAAGCCTCTCCTGTTCGAACTTGAACCTTACTACTTCTCTTTCAATCTTCGAGAGTAGACCCTTTGTTCTTTAAACATAATTTCCTCTTCAACGTGAAGGAATCTTTCCTTCATCGAATGTGTTGATTGAGTTCCTTCAATTTTGGCTTGAGGATATCTTTGAAAGCTTGAGAGAATTTGCGGGTTATTGCTTGCTTGAATGTTTGATAGTCTTATGAAATTCGTTACCTTCTCTCGCTTCCGAACCTTTTATAGTGTAGATTTGAAATTATGTCCGTTGAAGAGATAGCCACACATTTCAAATCACACTCGTAGGTTGTTGGCTTGTCTTGTCTTGCAAAGATTAATGTGGATCGTACCATGAATTTAAAGCTCGCAACCTTTCCTTCATCTCTGCAGTTTTTAGGTACATCTCATTGGTTCCTTGCTTTTTGCACTCTTTCAAAGAAAAACAACTTTATTCTTTGGGCACCAAACACAGACCTATTTTAAGAAAAACCTTGACTTGTGTTGGCAATAAATCTCTTTCAGCTTTCTTCAAGTCTTGTGCAGCATACCCCTTTGACATTCGATTCCAATCATTTTGGAATGACTTAGCCGTCGACACCGACCGAGATCGCTTTTGTCACTTGATCAACATTCTCTTCACTTCACAAAGTGACACACAACCCGGGTCTCTCATCTTCGATCTTGATCGACTCTTGTAATCTTCAACTTAGTTGACTCCAACTCAAATTATTCGACCCTATCTATTACAAGTTAAATTACATAGAAAATTGGGTTCCAACTTCTTGATCTAAGTTTTACATGGTATCATCAAAATCTAAACATAAATTTTCCTAACATATATATTTGGGACAAATTTATATATATATGGAAAACATTTTTTAATCAGTTGTCTAATTTTTTTAATATTATATGTTCAATTAATAATTTTCAACAACTAAATTAAATTAGATCCCGAAAATGACTATAAGAAACTCGAAGTACAATTTAATTTCTCAATAACAATAAAGTTTTATTTAAATCATGGTTATTTAAGAAAACTATTGATGGAAATTGTCTACAAAGGATCCGGGCAACACCAAATGCAAGTTAAATTGAGTTCTTAAAGACTTTGTATTCGAGTTATTTAGTTTCTTGTATTTATCTATCTTAGATTAGGTTTATTTCCATTATTTTGAGTCATTTGAGTGGCCAAATTCATGTTAAGACCAAGTATATTGATTCTAGAGTCATGGTAGTTAATCATGTGTCGAAGGAAGCATTGACGATCGAACAACAAGGGGTTACTTTCAAAAATATCTAGACATGTCAATAGTTTTTAGATCGACAGGCTTTAGTATTTTGGTCATAACTTTCTCTACAAAAATTGATATTAAGATGATTCGAGATGTTATGGAAAGCTAAGAGAACGGGATACAACTTTCATGAAGACTCCAAGAGCTAATTCGCACGTTTGAAGGTCACATGACCAAGCACACGACCGTGTGACAAAACCCACAATCCGACCATGGAAATGGTCACACGGCCAAACGGAGACACATTCACACGGGATAGTTCGCATGCCCGTGTGAACCATTTGCATGACCGTGTGGTTGGTCGTGCGACAAGCATGTGATGCCAAGGGGACAAAAAGGGCGGGGAGTGATCAACGGTGCAAGAAGGCACATACAATGAGCGGCTCTGGCAAAGCTTCTAGGCACGAGGAAACATGAATGAACCGATCTCACACCGAATAAGAGGAGATTAAGAGACTGTGCGGTATGGGACTATACAATTGAGGAGAGCTTAAAAGATTTGATAGGTACTACTCATACCAACAAGATGCATCTTCTTTTTCTCGTGCTCATCATGTAAAAACTCCGGTTAAGGGTGCTTAGCCCGGAGCAATTACATGATGAGTGACCCCCAGGGAAGTCTGCTCCTAGGGTGCGATGAGTGGGGACAAAGCGCTGGAAAGACTCGTGTTGGTTTGTGGGGACAATCGTCGATCTAGAAGGTGGGCCGTTACAAAGCATCCCTTCGAGTTTTGGTTTTTCAGTCTGTTTTATTTTCCTTTTTGATTTTAAGTTATTTCCTTTGGTTTAGGGTTTGGGACCCCTATATAAGGGTTGACACTTGTTCTTTTTCAAATCAATCAATTGAACTCATATTTTGCTCTCAAACTTGAGTGTTTTTCTAAGTACTTCAAGATTCAAGCTTCTTGTTGCAATTATCGACTTATCGATATAAAAATCCATAATTGCTTGTGGCATTTTCGGATACCAAGATTCTTGCTTTGCTAAGAAATAGGTCGAGGTTTCTACAATCTTTAACCGAACTAGTGAAGATCTTGGGTTAACAACATATTGTTGTTTGGGTCGTATGCACGTTGTTGCTACGGTTCACATCAACTATCTAATACTAGAAATGAATGAACAATAGTTCTTCTATTGTTTGAGATAAATAAATAAATAAATAAATATAACATAAATAATATAAAAATATCATTTATTTTATGTAATAAGTATTCAATTATTAGATATCCAAAAAAGTATGTACAAATAATATTTTAATTCCTACAATATTCATTTTTTACAAAATCAATATACATGTACATTTATTTTATTTATAATATCAACTTATATTTTGAATATTTCACACAATATTTATACGGTGAATTATTTGTTAAAATATGATACAAAGATATGTATAATATTATATATTGATGTGAATCCAGATTCTTAAGGATCTAGACAACACCAAATGCAAGTTATCTTGAGTTCTTGAAGATTATGCAATTGAGTTTTTGAGTTCTTGTATTTGTTTATCATAGATTAAGTGTTTATTTTCGTTGTTTTGAGTCATTTGAGTGGCCAAGTTAATTTTAGTGGCCACATATATTGAGTATAAAGTCATGTTAGTTAATCATGTGTTTAAAGGAAGCATTGACTATTGAACAACTAGAGGTTGCGTTCAAAAACGTCCAAGCGCGTCAACAACATTCAACATCAGAGTTTAGTATTTTGCAGCCATAACTTTTGCTGTAAAATTGATATTGAGCTGATTCAAAATTCTATGGAAAGCTAAGAGAAATAGCTACAACTTTTGTGAAGACTCCATGAGCTAATTCGGACTCACACGTCCGAGGACAACAAGCAACACGGCCGTGTCCGCGGGCGCATTTTAGGTTTTATCCTTTTTTTTTTCCTTTTTCGATTTTTAAATTGTTTCTCAGTTGGTTTAGAGGTTGTTTTGGGTCGCCTATATATGGCAAACACTTGTTATTTTCACAACTACTTTGATATTGAATATTGAATTGAGATTTTCTCTTCATACCTTAGGGTTTTTCCAAGAGCTTCAAGATTGTTCACCTTGTTGCGAATTCTGACTTATCAAAAAAACTTCCGCATTTGTTTGTAGAGTCTACGCATACCGATGTTCTTACTTTGTTAAGAAATGGGTCAAAGTTTCCACCATCTTTTAACCGAACTAGTAAAGATCTTGGGTTAACAACATATTGTTGTTTGGGTCGTATGCACGTCGTTGCTACGGTCCACATCAATTGGTATCAGAGCCATCTAACAAGGTTAAATCTATCATTGTTTCTTTTATCATTGTTATTTTTCAGATTTTCTTATAAACCCTAGTTCTTCAAGGGTACAAAAAAAAAAGAGAAAAACAAATTTCGAAATTCAAAAAGAAGCGTGCGTTACGGGATCTGTTGTCTTCAAGCGTGAGATATTTTTTTGGGATTGTTGTTGGTATTGTTTCACTTGTTTATATATCATGTCTGAGGGAACGCGACAACCTCTAGATTTGAGCAACAAATATCATATGAAAGAATTGGCAAAAGTTTTGACAAAAGTGATGATCGATGTATGTGGGAAACCGTGTGATAGAAGAAGGACTCATGTTAGTTGGGAGGATGCAAAAGTTGAGCAACCGCTCAAGACGAGGGGTGTCACAAAGCAAACTCCTTGTATTAGTACGTATGCTTGGGATTCTATTGTCAATGATCCGCATTTTGCATCGATTTTTAAAACCACGGTGAATCCATCATTAGAGATTGTCAAGCCGGAATTTGAGATTGTCAAGTCAGAGTTGGAGAAAGTTCCAAAAATTGTCGAGCTGGAGTAAGGGGATTTGTTATCATTGAATTCTTATGATGTGTTGGGTATCGAGCCAACAAGTGAATCTGGGAAATTGAATTTGGTGGGACAGATGAGATAGAAAATTCAGTTGGTGTGCAAAACAAAAATTATGAAGTTGAAGACAATGAGAGATTGAGTGAGAAAAAAATTGAGAGTCCGGTCAAGGGTAGAAGTGAGTTTAGTGTGATGGCCGAGAAAAAAAAGTGAATAAAAAATTTGAGTGGGCCAAAAACATGGGGGTAATGGCCAGTGAAGTAAAATTCGAGGGAAAATCTATATTCATGGCAAAAGAGAAGAGATATACTAGGAATATGTTTTTATGTTCTAATACTTTTATCTTTGTTTTGCCTAGTTTCGTTGTTTATTGGCTACAGGATTGTGGAGAAACAGATGTTTGCGTTTGTCGTTTGGTTTTTGATCCGGGTGGATTGACATGACTATTCTATCTTTCAGGTCCAATGTTTGGATTGGAGGACAAATCACTTTCAAGAGGAGGGGAATGATGTGAATCTAGTTACGAAGGATCTGGGCAACACCAAATGCAAGTTATCTCGAGTTCTTGAAGATTATGTAACTGAGTTTTTGAGTTCTTCTATTTGTTTATCATAGATTAGGTGTTTATTTTTGTTGTTTTGAGTCATTTGAGTGGACAAGTTAATGTTAGAGGCCACGTATATTGAGTCTAAAGTCATGCTAGTTAATCATGTGTTGAAAGGAAGCATTGACGAATGAACAACTAGAGGTTACGTTCAATCGCCAAGCGCGTCAACAATTTTCAGCACTGGCAAGGTTTAGTATTGTGGGCATAACTTTCTCTATAAAATTGACATTGAGTTGATTCAAGATGCTATAGAAATCTAAGAGAAAAGGCTACAACTTGCATGAAGACTCCATGAGCTAATTCGGACTCAAATGGCTGAGGACATCAAGCAACACGGCCTGACTGTGTTCAACGACACAACCGTGTCCGTGGGCGCGTTTTAGGTTTTATCCTGTTTTTATTTCCTTTTTCGATTTTTATGTTGTTTACTAGTTGGTTTAGGGTTTGTTTTGAGCGCCTATATAAGTCAAATACTTGTTTATTTTTCACAACAACTTTGATATTGAATATTGAATTGAGATTTTCTCTTCAAACCTTAGGGTTTTTGAAAGAGCTTCAAGATTGTTCATCTTGTTGTGAATTCCGACTTATCAAACAAACTTCTGCATTTGTTTGTCGCGTCTACGCATAGTTCTTTCTTTGCTAAGCAACGAGTCGAGGTTTCCACCATCTTTAACCGAACTAGTAAAGATCTTGGGTTAACAACATATTGTTGTTTGGATCGTATGCACGTCGTTGCTACACTTCACATCATATATTATGTATATGATTTCAATTTTTAACACATCCTAGGCACAATTAATGCGGTTGATTACTTTTCTAAATATAATAGATAAATACATATCATAATGTAAAGATATAATTTTGAATCCTAAAGATGAAATCAAGGATAAATTTAATAACATGATCAATAATCAACGAATATTTTAACCAATTTTAGATTTGATTTCCAAGAAGTGCTAAATTTCGATTTTTGAGAAAATAAAATGTTAATTTTTTTAAATTAAGAAAATATAAAATTGGCAAGCAAACAATATTTACCTTATATCACAAACAAAAATCAACATTATAGGCGTAGAATATTGACAAAAAGAATTAAAATATACCAAAAACAGGGCAATGTCACAAACTGTATCAGACTCTCAGCCTTATTTATTAAATATAGATTTTTTGTCTCTACATAATTTATTAAAAAACTTACCTAAATTTCAATTTTTACAACATAACTAAATTACTATTTTTATACTATATTTTAGGAAGGAAATAGTTTCGACGACTATTTATAGACTACATTCTCTTTATATAATAAAGAAAATAAGTCATATGTATTATGTACTGTATATTTCCCATTAGTTTGTGTCCACGCATTAAATATTTTTAATTATTATTTTAATTTATTTTTATTTTTTTTACATTCGTAGTTGTGATGTTATATTTCATTCCGAATTCTGAAGAGTTTTAAAAATATTAATGAATTCGATTTTTTCTTACATTCTCTGTTGTGGTGTTATATTCCGTTGTAATTCAAGAATATTCTTGGAAACTTTAATAAATTCGATTCACACGATATAATAAATTTTTTATTACTTTATCAGCAAGCAAAATAAGTCTGATAATATAATTAATTTTTTTCTATATATAGAATTGGAACAATATGTATTTTGATACTGTTCATATATATAATATGTATTCACGATATTGTATTTGATTAAGATTGGTAAGATCAAAAAAATTAATTATCGAATAATATGGAATATATAATTAATAAGTAGTATTTCAAAAACGTTTAACAAAGATATTAGAATTTATGGAATACATATACAAATTGTAGGTCCCAAGAGATGTGGTGTAAGGTTTAGAAGGGGGGAGGGGATTGAATAAACCTTACAAACTTTTCAGTTTTTAGTCCTTTTAAAAATTTCAACAGAGTTGACTTAAATCGCCTAAGTCCTTGGGGACAATTAGTTTGGCATACTTGAAAAAGTTACCCACTCAAATGCACTTTCACCGAGTCGTTGATAGTATAACTTAGTTGCGTCAGCTAACACTTAACTTTTTAGTTAATTTGGTTTTATACAGTGGAAGACTTAACACCCTTGTTAGTTTTAAACACGTTTTTAACACCTGATTTTAGCAATGTTATTATCAGTTGGGTTAGTAATTTAACTTAATCAGCAGATATAAATGTATGCAAGAAAGTAAAGTGCTGAAAGTAAATGACACAAGTAAATTTTATAGTGGTTCGAGGATGGGGTAAGTCCTCTAATCTACTCTTCTCTAACTCCTGGAGGAATCCACTAAGTAAAAGATCAGGTTACAAAGTAGTTCTTCAGTCTAGAGACAGCCTTGATCACATAGTTGGCTTCTCCTGCGACTCAGCTTCTTCACAAGATAGCTGCCTTGCTACTTCAACTCCCTTCAAACCCTTGAAATTAATCACACAGCCTTCCAACGAGCTCGAAATCTCTGGTTCAACCTACAGCTCCTTCAAACTTGGAGAGTAGACCCCTTTCGTTCTTTAAACTTGTTCCTCATCAACTGGTTGAAGTATTCTTTCCTTCACAACGATGTGTTGGATCGAGTTCCTACGATTTTAGGCTTGAGGAATTTCTTGATAAGCTTTGAGAATGTTTGCAGGTTTTGCTTGTTTGAAAATACTTGTTGGATCGGTAACTTTTTCTCAAATGCTTTCTCAGCCTTTTATAGTGTTCATTTGAAAATTTGCCCGTTGAAGAGATAAGTTATTTTCAAATGACACTTTCTTGTTCGTTGGCTTGTCTTTTCTTGACTGCGCAAAGATTGTGATGTTGACCCTTCCTCGTATTAAATGACTCTCAGTTTTTCGGGGCCTCGACACAAGCTTGATGCTTCCCATCGGTTTATTCCTTTTGCACAATTCTGGGGCCAAATAAGTTAAGACAGGGCAGCTTGGACTTATTACTATATCGAGTAATATTCTTGACTTCCGTCCAATGGATTCATGTCAGTCGACTTGACTTGACTGCGGCCTTTACCCCTTTGACTTGAATCTGCTTCTTCCTTTCAGGAGAGACTCAACTGTCAGTTCAACTGGTAGGCTTGGCTCTTTACTGACTTGACTGACACTTCTTCATCTTTTACTCAGCTGGATCTCCTTCAGTCGAGTCTGTGCCTTCCATCTTGACCACACTCAGCTGACACACAGCTGGGTCTTTACTTCAGTCTTCAATTGACTCCTTGCATTCTTCAACATAGCTGACTTCACTCAGCTCATGCAGTCCTATCTATTACAAAATAGAAATACAAGGAAAATGGGGTGCCAACTTCCTATTCTAAGTTTTACATGGTATCATTAAAATCTTAAAAATAAATTTCCTAACAATTTCCCCCTTTTTGCTGATGCCAAAACTTAAATATAAATAACAGCAAACACAAGCAGTGTAGTAAAAAAAAATGTATGCTTTGAATATGTCAATTTTATTGGTCATAGCATTCTTGTCCTTTACAAAGTTGTTTACAAAAAGTATTTATACACTGCATCCGAGCTTATACATACATTTGATTTACAACATGTATCTGAGCAAAGTTACAAGAAAAATTGCAACAAGTATCAGAGCTTTATTACAGAATACTTACAACTGTGTGTTTACAATTAAGTAAAATACATGAAGGGGTTACAACCGTTTTCAACGCCTTGGCATTGCGATTTCTCTCGGGGGTTTTATTGATTGGGAATTTTTTAATAGTCCTGCTGGGGGACCATCATACATTGTTATTATATCTTTGATGCGCTCGAATGCTTCTCGCCTACCTTTTCAAACTCACTTGATGGCTTTTCTTGATTCCTTAAATGCCATCTCAACTTTCTCTTCTAGACTCACTCTTTAGGTAGTTTGATGAGGATTAAAGTTGTTACATCTCCTTGCAGTAGGGTCTTAACAAGCATTATTTTCAATGGGGGTTTCTTCACAGAGCTTCCTCCCCCTTACTTGCTTCCCCTTTCTTTTCCTCTTTATAACTCCCTTGCCCTTTCTTCAGTTCCCTCATAGCTTCCTCTTGCCCATTTTCGGCATCATCACCAAAGGATAGAGGTAGGCCAGAAAACATTCCACTGAGGATGAAATCAAGTTGGCTGTTGGTTGCATCGTGTTTATTGTGTGACTTGGAGTAGTCATTCGAACTCGGACCGCATAGCCTTCGAATCAGCTGCCATCATCTTTATTTCGGTTTGGAGGACCTGAATTTGCTGACTCATGTTGGTCTCCAATCTGGCAATTTCATTTTTATGTTGTAGCTTGAGTAACTCCATGTCTGACTTGTGAGATTCCACCATCCTCACAATGTGATCCCTTTGCCTCTGCTGTAACTTGAGATTATCCGAGCTCCAGACCACTAACTATGCGAATAAGGACTTAAAGTAGCGGACCTGTTCTTGTCTCATAGCCAGTGTTTGTCCAACCCATTCTCGAATTCTTAGAACGACACCGCGAATGTCTCCAGTGATGTTTGCATCACGATTATCCAGCCTTTGGTCTAATGATGCAAAGCCGTGCTCCATTTTCTCAATCTCAAAGACTGAGATGGCTTTAAAGGCTTTCCGGAAGTCGGTTGTTGAAGCAGACTCATCCTCTGGCCATACTGCATCAAAGTCAAAGCCGATAGGCACCATTGTTGTATCAGCTATAGTTCTGCGTTCTTCTAGTGGGACGTGGATGGTGTACTTGGCTTGTTCCGCATCTGATTCGTCTTCTAGGGGGGTAATTAGGCTTCAAAAGGAAATACGCCCTGAACAAATCATCGGGGTAAAGAGGTATTCCCACCTCCGCTTGTGGGGCCTTATCCTTTTCTTTCCGAATTTGTTCAAATCGACTTACCTCAACCGATTTCCATCGGCATTTGGAGCACTTGTTAGCCCGCTAAGTCGATTGAGTTTCACTTGAGCAACAGATTAGCCTACTCGATCGATTCTCATCCTGCCTTAACACTTCCTCGATATCGGTTGGGGCTTCCTTATGAGTTGTCTGGTCCTTTACTGACTTATCAATGTCATCGGAGTGTGATGGTGCCATTGGGGGGTGGCCCATCAACCAATACAAATTTCATCAGAGCAACTTTATCACTAGCTTCACTCTGAGAGGCTTGAGCATCCTCAACTGTCCTTATTAGACTCAGCAATGGGGGTGGACTCGACCATCTTCGATTCCAGAATTCAATATCAACATGTTCCTTCAATCACGAAGGGTGCTGATTTCTTCTTCTTCATCACCGCCCCACATGAGGAATTTGCTCATTTACAGGCTTCTTTTTACCCAAGGAAGTCTCAACCTCCTTTTCGCCTTGTACACCCTCGGCCAGCCTCAACCGGGAGGGCCTTCAACATCCCCGTGTGCGCTCAATCAGAAAGGTCTTGGGCATCTCCTCCAGCAGACTCACCGCCTTAGGGTCTTCGGTGGTATCCATCGAGTCTCAACTCCTAGGATTGCACTTACAGGCTAGGAGTCTCAACTCCCATGGCCTTCATTCCATCCTTTGCCATAGCCGCTCAAAGAATGTCATTGGCTCTGTAGGCGAGATGAGGTTTTAGCCGAGATGCAGTCTCAATCGTCCGAGCTTCATGAACTTCATTCTCATTGCTCAACTTGTTTCTCACCTTCGCCTCTTAACTCCATTTGTTGGCCTCCCACAAAGATCCTCCGACTGGCCGTGGTGGTGAGAGCTTCCCCTCACCGGCACACCATCTATGTTAAGAGTAGTGGGGTTGCTCGCACCGAGACTCGGTTGTTGTTCCCTTTGAGTGTTCGGCCGTGGGGCGTGTGTATCAACACCTTCTCGCAGAGTTGGCTAGGCTAGGTGCCCACTTCATCTCCTTCCCTAGCTTCATCTCCAATCTTATGAGTGCTATTTTTAAGTGCACGGGGGATGTGGTGGCAAAGAATATTGACAGCTATGTTTCGCGCCACATCCATAGGGTTAGAGCTGGGAGAGAGTTTAGAAGACTATCCTGGACCCTCTTGCATTTGACTCTCGTGCATGGCTTTAGATTCTTTGATGGCTTGCTGGAATTCAGCTCTCTCTGCTGCTACAGCAGGATCGATCTCCTCTATGTCACTATCAGTTGATTCCATGTCATGCTCGGGTTCACCAAAGGAACAGCACATCTTAGATTTCTCAATACCCTTGGCCTTCTCCAAAGCCGTTTGTTTCTCTTCTTCCTTCATGTCACAAAGGATAGTCATACAAAAATCTTCATCAAGGGCGAAACGGAGAGATATGTTCCCCAGGAAGCTTAAGAGCACCTCTTCTTCTTCTATGAACTCTGGGTGCTCAAATTGCTGTCGAGAGTAACTCAGCTTCCAATTTCTCCATTCCTCAATCTCATTGCATATCGGGATAGACGGGAGATAACATCACCATATCATCATCATCATCTCCATCTTCCCGAATAGTGGCAAGTGGAGCGTGCTCCTCCTCGTGTTCATTGGCATCCGTTTGAGGGGATTGGACAACTTTTTCCTCATGAAACTCAAATTGCCTTAGCTCAGTGTTCCACCACAAATCTCTCGAGCAAATTGGGTCTTCTGACAATACGACCAACATCGCCAGCTTTTCTTTTCCATGGTGGCCGCATCACCATCATCTTTCTATGTCGATTGCTCTTCCCAGTATTACAACGATCTTCTTCTCTTAGCTTCTCGGGGTGAGTGGCAGACTCGCTTTCTCCAATTCGGACTTTTTAAACAAATCTTCTTCTCTTGGTCTTGACAAGAGGAATGTCTTCCTCTTGACTTCTTCTTCTTCGGTGGCTTCTGGCTCCACCATCTTTATCTTCTTCACAGTAGCTAGCTTGCGAGGCACAACTGTGCGCTTCTTCTTCACGACAGAAGAAGGTTTAGATGTTGCCTTCTCGGTCTCGATCACGCCGAGGCAGGGGGCTTGATTTGGCTATTGGGCGGTGATTTTGGCTCGGCTACGGGGAGAGCCTTCTTTGACTTGGTCACAGGGGCAAATGATGGCTTAGTTGCATCAACTCTTTTCTTTTGGATTGTATTAGGAGAGAGAGCTGGGGCAGTTGCAATTGTATCTTCCTGAGCAGGGTCAGCTGACTCACCCTCGTTTGTGTCAGCTTTTCTTGCATGCGCTTGCCTTTGAGCGCCAGACAGATTAGCCTTAAACATCTTCTTGTTAACATGAAATGACTTTCCATATCTCAAGGTAATCCCTTTCACCTCCATGAGATGGCCAATCACTAGGCCATACCCTAACAAGCTTCCGAACAGTCCATCCTCCTTGATGGTCTTGTTGATCACGTTCTGGCATATTCGGCTGAATATAAACTCATCCCAGTTTACCTTCTTTTCTTCCATGATCGCAGCCATCACTACCACCTTAGTTCGAGACAGCTGATTAAAGCTCCCGGACTTCATGTCGACACATTTGGACACAATGTCCATCAGTTTGTGGTTATTATCTTTTATCGAAGCCTTCTTGGTTGTATAGAGACAGCTTTACAAATGACTCAGCTTGGCAATCTCCTTCCAAGCAGCAACTAGGTTCACGTCCTTCTCATCTATTTCTTTCAGCCCTTCAGTAGGCAGTTTATAGTGTTCAACAAGGTCAGCAGCAGTGATCTTGATCTCCTTGCTATGAACAGATGAGCGAATCTCATCATCATGGACTTCAATGTTGACATAAAACATGGCAACTTTTCCAAATATGTATGAGAATATTCCATCGTGAGAAAATCCTTCAGACCGGATTTCTCGAGTTTTTCGGCGATCTTCTTCACTAGGGCCTTATCAGCGCCCTATTACAGCATCCCCTCGAAGTCGACTGTAGATCCTGAGTGGATATTCTCAGACATCTTAATGAAGTCATACGTGGCTTCCATTTTTATAGAAAATAAACGGTGAATGAAGCGAAAATTCTCGATTTTAAAGGTAGGGTTTTGCACTTTTCACAGAGAGAAAATTTCCTTTGCTTGTTGAAGACGAGAGAGTTTTGTGAGGAGAGAGAAAATAGGTTTTGTCTTATATCGGACTTGAAAGGATGGTTTCTGGAATTTGAAAAATTTGATCAAAGTCGACGGTCAGGATCTAACCTTTGTTATGACATCATAATTATGCTGACGTAATCCTTAAAAACATTCCCGCTCGCAGAAAACGACCGTGTTTTGTCGCTTAGCTCATAAATAACTAAGCTAACTTCCAAAAGTGACTTAACTCTATTTCTCTCTTCACATTAGATCACTCAGCTGTCAGTTAACTCGATACAACTGATTTCCCATCTTGGTTGTTTCACTTGGCTGAATTGTGAAACTTACTTATTTTTGTTTCTCTCTTCTTTGTCTCTGCTGATTGAGTGTTCTGAGTGTTCTAACTCAGCTCAATTAATCCTAGCCCATTCTTAAGCTCTTCAAATCTCGATTCACATAAGGGCTTAGTGAATATGTCAGCTAACTGCTTATCAGTTGAGATGTATTCCAAGGTGATGTCTTTATTTTCAACATGATCTCTTATAAAATGATATCTGACATCAATGTGCTTTGTCCTTGAGTGCGATACTGGATTCTGAGTAATTGCAATAGCACTAGTGTTATCACACATAATTGGAATTTCTCTTTCTTCTTTATCATAGTCTCTCAACTGTTGTCTTATCCAGATGACTTGGCCACAACAGATGCCCGCATCTATTTACTCTGCTTTAGCTGTGGATATAGCAATTGAATTTTGTTTCTTGCTGAATCAAGAAACCAATCTATTTCCAAGCATTTGATAAGTACCTGGTGTACTCTTCCTGTCCACTCTACATCCAACATAATCTGAAACCGAGTAGCCTACTAGCTTGAATCCACCTTCCTTTGATACCATAAGCCAACTTCTTGGCATCCTTTCAAATACCTTAGATTCTCTTAGTTGCGATCATGTGACTCTCTTTTGGTGCAAATTGAAATCTAGCACATACACCTAGAACAAAGGTGATGTCCGCCTCGCTTTTATTAAATAGAGCAATGATCCAATAAGAGCTCTATATCTTGTTTGAGCAACAACTTTGCCATCTGCATCCATGTCCATCTTGATTGAAGTATTCATAGGAATCTTCACTGATGACTTCTCTTCCATACCAAATTTCTTCATTAATTCTCTAGTATATTTGGTTTGACTTATGAAGGTTCCATCCTTCATTTGCTTGACTTGAAGTCCTAAGAAGAAAGTCAGCTCTCCCATCATGCTCATTTCAAACTTCCCTTGCATGAGGTTTGAGAACTTGTCACACAACTCTTTATTTGTGGATCTAAAGATGATATCATCCATACATATTTGAACAAACAATATACTCTCTCTATCTTGAATTAAAGAATGTTCTCAAACTTTTCCTTTGGTGAATCCATTGTCAATTAGTAATTGTGACAATGTGTCATACCATACTCTTGGTGCTTGTTTCAATCCATACAATGCTTTCTTGAGCTTGTAGACCTTATCTCCAATAGTTTTCTGCTCAAACCCTGGAGGTTGTTCAACGTAGACTTCTTCCTCTAACAGTCCATTCAGAAATGCACTCTTCACATCCATTTGATATACAGTGAAGTTCTTGTGTGCAACATAAGCAAGTAACATCCTTATTGCTTCCAATCTAGCAACAAGAGCAAAAGTTTCATTAAAATCTATACCTTCCTCTTGGCAATACCCTTTGGCTCCCAATCTTGCTTTATTTCTGACAAATGATCCTTCCTCATTCATCTTGTTTGAATACCCACTTAGTACCAATGACATTTTGGTGAGTAGGCGATTGAACTAATTCCCATACTTTGTTTCTTTCTAACCGATTCATCTCTTCTTGCATGGCCTAAATCCAATGTGTGTCTTCCAAGGCTTGAGACACATCTTTAGGCTCTATTTGGGAAATAAAACAAATGAACATGATAGCTTCATGTTGGGCTCTGGATCTGGTTCTTATGCCATCTCTGACAATGATTAGTGTGAGTTTTGCATGTATTTTGGGCATAATTCTGGATATAATAGGTTGATAACCATGCATTTACTCAGTAAAATGGGTCGTGTTCTCAATATGTGGAAAAGATATTACGCTTTGATTGTTGTGCAGGAAAATTACTATGTTTGTAGCACTTTTGTGGCAATTGGGAGCATTGAAGCTATTAGAACCCTTGTGAATCGTGTAAAGATATGTGGAACAATGAGTACACAAAGTAAGGAGTTGATACGAGAGTCAGTCGTCAGGTTAGAGAGAGAATTTTCTCCCGTGGAAACCTCTGCGGCGCCTGGCATTCCCCCAGCTCGATTCCTTGTGTTTTTCTTCAAATTTCTGCAAAATCGTTTGTACTCTGCATTCGCGCACTGAAACCCATCAATTCTACCGAACGTTTTTTCGATTTCACCACACAAATCGAAATCTGCAAGCTTTGAAATGGACCCAGTCGCTTCATTCGTCTTCCTTCTTTGATTTTCTCGAGATCTCCAGCCCGTTATGGAAGTTTTCTCGATCCTCAAGCTCACCTAAACATGGGCAAGGGGAATCGAGTTACTTTCAAAGAACCTGGATTCATTAAAGATTCCGATCCGAAACCAGACATCTGGCGGTAAGGCATCCATCCACACTTCATTCTCACGATGAATTTTCAAATCCAAGTCCGGATCTCACGATCTTGCTTGCAAGTAGTTCCCGGACACTTGCAGGATGATCCAACCTTGGGTCCGATTTACGATGGGGCCCCTCTTACCCCATCCACCGAAAAATCACCAGTGCACGAAGATGCCCGAGAAGGTGTTTGATGAAAAATCCAAGAAAGGCTGCACAAGCAAAAGCTCCGTGGGTGGGACTTTTTTGCCGACAATCGAACACCCGATCTTTGGATACAAGCTCAAGACGTGAAGCCGTGAAAATTCCGCCGCTCGACGACGAAGATATCGACGATGTTAACTAAATCATATTATTGCTTGGTTGGATATTTTCCAACCAGGCACTGGGGAAACAAGCGATGGCGCTATGCAAAACTTGAAAGTCCCCTTTGATTATGTTCCCGACATAAACGGATGGATGGTGTTTAAGTTCAAAACCGAAACACGACCGGACATGGTGATTCGAGGAGGTCCTTACTCGGTTTATGGCCGTCCCCCTTCATCGAAGCCACTTCCAAAGTTCTTTAACTTTGGGGATGATGATATCAAATTGTTCTGTTGGATAAATTTTCCCCATTTGCCTTGGGATTTGGAATGAGAAGGCACTTGAGAAAATTGCATCCTTGGTAGGCACCCCAATTACCACCGATCGTCTTACCCGCACAAAGGGGAAGATGGAATATGCCCGAGTATTCGTGGAGGTGGATGTTTCGAAAGAGCTTATCAGATCGGTTAACATAATTGCAAAAGGCTACTTCTATGACCAGGAGGTCATTTATGAAAATGAGCCAAAATTTTGTTCCAAATGCAATCGCATTGGACATTCATTGCTAATGCTTTACTCAAAGAATAAACAACCAAAGAACAAAAGAGTCCAAGAATAAGGAGCCCGCAGATCTTGGAGGTCAAGAACAAGGAGCATGTCCCAGTTCAAGTATTTACGTATCGTAAAAATGCGGACCCCCACCGTTGCGGATAAATTGAATTCCAACGAGGCGTCTGCCTCAGCTACAAAGGCAGACAAGGAATCAGGCAAACAAGTTCCCTTGATTACTGAAGCACCCCCAAGCCTTGACAAGGACATGGGAGAGAAGGCTCCAATTGCCACCATCCAAAAGGACACCATGCCTTCGAAAGTATCTCACTCGGCTCGGAGGACACCGAATCCACATCTTGTGTAAAATCTCACAATTACTTGATACTCAATACTGATTCGGACAAAACGATCTTGATCCCCCATTTATACCACTTGGAATCGTGGTGCGGCATGGGGACTTGTTCCCTTCTTTGAAATCAAGGACCGTGTCCTTCACGGAGACAATATACGGCCCTAAGAATAAGGGGGCCGACCTCGGTTTTAAATGAGGATTGCCTCATGGAATGTAAGGGTTTTAACTCGCCCCTTACCCAAGATGAGGTTTTCCGCCTCATTCGTGATCATGCATTAGATGTCTTTGGCGTTTTGGAAACAAAAGCTAAGCACCAAACCCTTTCTAAATTTGTGGACTCTCGTTTGAAAGGTTGGTTGCATTGTAATAATTTGAATGTTGCTAATAGTGGACGTATAGCAATCTTTTGGAATCCTTGTGTTTTCTCTTGATATTATTGAGCTCCCGCCTCAAGTAATCCATGCTTTCATTACTTGCAAGATAAGTGGCAACCGATTCCTTGCTAGTTTTGTGTATGGTTTTCATTCGAAAGCAGATAGATGTCCGCTTAACCTTGTGTACACAAGAACCATATATTCCACCCTTGGCTTTTGTTGGGTGACTTCAACTCTCCTCAAGTCGATGAAAGGAGGAACGGTAGTGCGGTCTCCCATATGAAATAAAGGACTTTGAGGAATGTTGTTTCGAGTTGGGCATCTCGGATCTTGATTTCTCAAGAGATTCTATACTTGGACAAACATGACTGCTTTGGTCCAAGCTTGATCGTGCTATGGTTGACCATAATTGGATACTTCTTTGGTTTCAACTCAAGGGTCGAATTTCTACCATCGGGTTCATCGACCACTCTCCTTGTGTTGTGTCTTTATTTGACACGCATTCGCCGGGCAAAACACCTTGAGATTCTTTAATATGCTTGCCGAGCATCATGATTTTCACCAAGTGGTACAGATGGTGGCAATCCCTCCGTGGAAATGTTTCGGTTTATTCTTTGCCAACAACTCAAGGGATCAAGGACAATCTTAAGGCACTAAATGAAAAGCACTTCTCCCACATTTCCTCTCGTACAAACATGCCAAGGAAAAGTCAAGGAAACGCAAAAATTATTTCACGATTTTCCGCACGATTTGGAGATTCGATCTCAATTGTTGGAGTTGAGAAAAATTCTCTCTTTCTCAGCAAAGCAGAGAAACTCTTCTACCAACAAAAGGCAAAATGCAATTACTTGATTCAGAGTGATAAATGCACCAGATTTTTTCACTCTATAGTCAAGCGGAATGCCAAGAAAAATTTTATTGCATCTATTGTTCGAGAAGATGGTAATCCAACGGTCTCTCAGACCAAGTTGCCTTGAGTTCATCGAATTCTATAAACAACTCCTTGGCACAAAGCGTAATACTCAACCACCGATCCGGAGATTATCGGGAACGGGCCATTGCTTGATGAAACACAAGGTAAATCTCATCAAGTCTATCACAAACTCGAGATTTTGGATGCCCTTCGGGACATTGGGACGACGCTCTCCGGGATCTCATGGATATTCATCTCGCTTTAAGAAGACTGGACTATCGTTGGTGATCAATGTGACGTCGTCGAAGGAATTCTTTTCATCCGGTTTGCTTAAGCAATGGAACCACACTATTCTTGCCCTCATTCCGAAGTCGACCACTCTCTAAGGTTGGCGACTTGAGGACCGATCGCTTGTCGCAAAGTAATTTACAAGCTCATTTCCAAGATACTTGCAACAAGAATGGCGGCAGACGCCCTGACCCCATTATTGATGGAGCTCAAGCCGCTTTTGTTAAAGGCGCAACATGGTGGAACACATCCACCTTATGCAGAGTTACTCGCATAATATAATCGTAAGCGGACGCTAGATGCACTATTAAGATTGACTGCGTAAGGCATTTGATTCAATCTCATGGGACTTTTTGAGATGTTCTTATGGGGTGGGCTTCCCCATCTCTTTGTTTCATGGATAATGGAATGTGTTTCTACCACTTCATATTCCTTATCCATCAATGGCGGCACTTATGGGCTTTTCAAAGGACAAAGAGGATTGAGGCAAGGGGACCCCCTTTCCCCCTACCTCTTCGTCATTTGTCTGGAATACTTGTCGCGTTTGATCAACAAGAAAACCACAAATACGCACTTCAACTATCATCCAAAATGTGGTCCATTGAACATCACCCATCTTGCCTTCGCAGATGATCTGATGCTTCTTTCTCGAGGGGACAGTATCTCAATCCAAATCCTTATGGACTGTTTGAAAGATTTTGGGCTAAAGTCGGGGCTACAGATGAATGTACTCAAATCGAACATCTATATGGCGGTATCGGTGAACGCGAGATCGAGAAATCTTGGAATTTTCCCAACTTGTACCGGAACAATGCCATTCCGATATCTTGGCGTCCCACTTGCTGCGAGAAAGATTGAAAGTTGTTTACTTTGAGCCACTCATGGACAAAATTCGTTCGTACATAAAATGGTTGGAGTGGCCCAACTCTATCATATGCAGCGAACTGAGCCGATTCGCTCGGTCCTTCAAGGAGTTGCAAGCTTTTGGATCTCCATTTTTCCCCTTCCCCGATCGGGTTAGGAAAAATGTTATCAAATTGTGTCGTAATTTTCTTTGGGGCGTGAAGAAAGCTTGTGTGGCTGGAAGACATGTTGCTTACCAAAGCATGAGGGTGGCTTGGGTCTCCGTGATATCAAATCATGGAACCACGCTCTTTTGGCCAAAATCTTGAGGAACATTCATGCCAACAAGCAAACTCTTTGGTATCGTTGGATACACCACTATTATTTAAGGAACAGATCGATATGGGACTGGAATGTGCATACGTCGGATTCTCCTCTTATTAAAAACATCCTACGTATACGAGACCGACTCATTGATACATGTGGCTCTCAACAATCCGCTGAGCAGAAGATTGAATATTGGAGTACAGGATTGCTGTCTAAGTGCACCCGGGACGCTTATGAAACATTTCGCCCCCATGGCAATAATGTTTGTTGGAAAAGTGTTATATGGGGTCCTTCCATCCCCCCTAAACACTCTTTCATCATGTGGCTTTGCATACTTGGTCGTCTTAAAACCAAGAACCGTCTTGGTTTTATGGATATTGAAAATGATACTGTGTGTGTTCTCGGGGAACAACAAGAGTCAATTTACCATCTTTATTTTGAATGCACATTTTGTAAACAGTGCCGGGACGCAACTCGGCAATGGATCGGCCTTCATAGACAAATGAGTACACTCAGAGCGCACTCAAATGGCTTAAGAAAGAAGCAAACGGGACAGGTTGGCAAATCCGAAAAGTAAGAAGACAAAGACTAGCTTCCACCGCCTACCAAATCTGGAATGCAAGGAACAAAGTTGATATTCGAGGTGAGACACCAAGAATAGATTCGATCATCATCAAGATCGAACACACGTGTATAAAACAATTTTTGCTTTATACCCCCATGTTCTCGAGTCGATTCGAGAGGCATGCATTAGACGGGCGCTAGTTTTATTTATCTTGCGTTCCTTTGATATGTAATATGAACTTGATGTAGAGCCATTGCTATGGTTCCAAACTCACGTTGTATAACCTGGGCTCGCCCGAGTGTATGTGTTCTTTTGATCAATATATTTCACATTTACCGATCAAAAAAAAAGGAGTTGATACGAGAAAAATCAGCTGAATCGGAGCAGAAAATAACCAAGCACATGCAGTCCATGCGTGTTGTGAAAACATAAGATTTGGTTCGGCATGACACACGGCATCCGTGTGTGTAAGCAAGCCCTGCGTCTTGAATTTCGAGAATCTACCGCGTTTTGAGAGGAGGCGGCCCCAAAAGAAGACCCACTGACTTTTACCCTAGAAAGCACAGAAAAGAGCACCTTTCTACCGGAGGAATTGAGAAAAAGATCAAGGTCGCATCCACATGCTTGAGGATTGAAGATTGATCGAGAGATCATCGATATCCCTGAGTTTTCTACTCCACTGTATCTTTTTATTTTCACTTAGTTTGATATGGTTAACAACAATTTGTCTATTAATTCTTCTTTCCCATGTCCTATAAAAACCTTGTGATCCCGGGGTTTGGGATTAGGTTATTTTATACTCTTAGTTGATGTTTAATTTGAATTGAAGTTATTATTTCGAACCCTGTTCGGGTACTCTATTTTATTACTTGTTTTATCATATGGTCAATGGTTTAACTTGCTAGATGTATTGATTCATAATTCGAGAGATGAGTTTCAATACTAGATCTTGAGTGCTTGGCATGAATATTTTGCATGATTGAGAAGTCTGAGTATTTGTGAGGATAACTCGATCTTTTATGCTTTTGGGAGTTGTTTATCTTATATTGAGTAGAGATGCTAGCATAGATAATTCAATCAAAGTTTTTATTGTGTCTCGAGAGAGAGGATAAAATAATTTTGTGATCGTCTTATAGGGAAGACTAATAATAACTTTAGTTTTGATTAATTGGATAACAAGAAGGAGATTAATCAAACCATAACACCAAATCCATTCATCTACTTGATCTTTTCAACCGAAACTCTCTACTTTGTTCTTTTTATGATAAAATATTATCGTAGTATTATAAAACAATAATAAACTTTCGATCGTCTAAATAAAAATAATAATATTATAATATCAATACTTAGTGCATAAAATGATTAGTCTCAATCGTGGGATCGACCTTGCTTACCCTATCTATTAACTATGCCGTTTCCTTGAAGCTAAATATAAGGTGAACAAACATCTCCAATGGTTAGCTCGGTGGATGGTCTCTCACCATATCAAATATGGTTGGAGTAAGTCCACTGGGTTTAGTCGCGCCTTGGCCTAGGTTGTCTTGAATAGCTTCTTCATCATCATCCAACCAGACCTTCCAGATGTCTTTGAGGTTCGGCTATCTCATCATCTTCGGGTTGAGTGCTCTCACATCTGCATCAACAAAAGGACTCTTCTGCATAGTTGGCTGATTCTCGCTTCTCGCCTAACTCATCAATGTCTTCTCCATTTACATTTGGTTCATTAAACACCACATGGATAGACTCTTCTCGTGACCGTAGTCCTCTTTTGTTTAGCACTTTATAGGCTTTACTCTCACCGAGTATCCCAAAAAGATACCTTCATCAGCTTTAGCATAAAAGCCTTCAAATTATCCTTTCCATTATTGTGGATGAAGCACTTACATCCAAATATCTTAAAATATCCAACATTTGGCTTTCTCACTGTCCAATTCTCATAAGGAGTCTTGGTTAATTGCCTATTTATCATGCATCTATTCTGAGTGTAGCATCTCAGATTTATGGCTTCACCAATATCTATTAGGCAATCCAAATTTTAACATTGTCCTTGCAGCTTCCTTGAGAGTTCTGTTCCTTCTTTCAGCTACTCCATTCTGATGTGGAGTCCTTGTAGCTGATAACTCATTTGCAATACCATTTTCAATACAATACTGAGTTATAATACCATTGACAAACTCAGTTCCCCCGTCGACCTTATCTTTATAGTGTTTTCCCTTTTCTCATTTTGAACTCTTCTCATCACCGAGGTAATTTCTGCAGTGTTTCTTTCTTTTTACACATGAAAATTGTCCATGTATATCTTGAATAATCATCCACCACCACTAAGGTGTATTTCTTCCCACTGATGCAAGCTGGCTCAATAGGAGCAAATAAATCCATATGCAACAGATGCAATATCCTTGTTGAAGAAGGACTTGGCTTATCCTTGAAAGATGATTTGATTTGCTTTCCCATCTGGCATGTATCACATATGCTTTCTTTCTTGTATACTGAGTCAGACAATCCTTTCACAAGAGGACTTCTTGCAAGCTTGTTGATTGTCTTGAAATTCAGGTGACTCAGTTTCTTGTGCCACATCCAACTTAATTCAGCTTTACTCTTTGCTAGCAGACATGTTCTTGGTGTAGCAGTTGACCAATCCACTACATACATGTTTTTCTGCCTTTTTCCTTGTAGCACAATCTCATTTGATCCAGCATCCTTGATCTGGCATACTCCCATGTTGAATCCCACATTGTAGCCTTTGTCACAGAGTTGACTGATGCTTAGTAGATTGATGTTGAGACCTTCAACATATGCAACACCTGTGATCTCCAGACCATTCTTCTTTATTGACCCTGTGCCTTTGATTTCCCCTGGAGCTTCATTTCCTCCAAATATGACTTTTGCACCTTTGATTTCCTTGAGTTTTGATAGATTTCTTTTATTTCTCGCCATATGTCCGGAATGTACCACTATCCATGTACCAGTTCCTTGGCACTCACTGCCTTGAACCTAATCAAGGAAATTAATTTTAGGTACCCATACTTGCCTGGGTCCTCGGGGTTAGTGCTATAAGATGCTCCAACCAACCTATAGCCAGATGATCTGACTCTAAGAAGTTGCCATCTATCTGTTCCATAATCATAGTGCACATTAGCAAATTGCTTGGGGGGTTTTAGTATCATACAACTGTCTCTTTTGTTTGTATGACTATGTGTGTTTGAGCATTTGCTTTTTTTGGGTAAAAGTGGAATTTCTGGATGTTGTGCCTGGGTGCATGTGTGTGCTGATAGTAGCTCTTTTGCCTTGGGAATGACCTTTGCTGAGGTTGCGGTCTTTGCCATTTTGGTTTGTATCCCATAGTTCTTTGCTGATATTTCACTTGGTTATTCCAATCAGCTTGGTTTGGATAATTTCTACCATTCCCATCATATGAATTTTTCTGCTGAAATCTCTGTGCTTTTGGTAGCTCTGTTTAGATTTTACAGAGTATTTTCTGTTGTGAGTCTGCTTATAGACTTTTCTAAATTTCTTTTCAACTGTCCTCTCAGCATACTCTACTAGCTTCTTTCCTTTTCCCTTATATCCAAGGCCAATATGGTTGAGTTTGTGCTTGATGTGGATGTTGGTGCCACATATGGTGTTTTGGGCTTTTGGATCCCCCTCATTGCTTGAGGATCCTTTCTCCAAAATCACTCACGGGAGTTTGATTATGCACAACGGAATTGAATCCCATGCCTGTCTTATCTCCATACTCTTTTTGACTCATTATAAGTTCATCCAATGATTTGGATGCCTTTGTAAATGAGGCAATCACATTTTTAAGATCTTTTTCTCTTTTTTTAGTAGCAAACTAACTCTCGCTAAGATCTTGGCATTTTCAAATTTCTTGACTTGGTGTTCTCATCGCTATTTGACTTAGACTTTAACTCTTTAGTCACCGTGAGATTTGGCCTTTAGTTAGTGGCTATTTTCTTTATTTGCTTAATGGATCATAATGATCCGGGTGATGAAGTGTGTGTGTCACGATCACTATCACTTGAATCAATGAGATGAGTTAGATTGTACCACATCTTCTAGATCTTGTTCTTTGGGCATGAGGCGATCAAAGCTTCTTCCTCGCATCACTTGAGTAGTCACCACTTTGTTGTCCTAGTCTGCGGCTCTTTTTAGACTTAGCTGGTTCAAGATCTCAACAGCTAACATGGCTTTCTTCTTTTCTTGTCTTCTTTCCCCGAAGACTCTTCTTTTTTCCTTATTTTTGTATTTGTTGACTGGTGGATAGGAACAATCAACAACAAAGTGTCCTGGTTGTCTACAAGCCTTCATTACAACCAAATGAAAAGCCCTTTTTGATTCATGAATTGCATACACTCTAGTGGCAGAGATTTGAGACGATTTGCAAGCTTATGGTGATTCTTCATCATTGATATGATTTGAGCATTAATACGTCCCTTGTACACTTGAGGGAGAGCATACACTTGATCAGTGAGAGTCGTGATTCAAAGCATTTGCCATGGTTTTATTTAAACGTGTTCTATGTTAGATATTTGAGGCTTGGTTGATTCATTGCTTGATGCCTATGGATAAGCAACATGAGCTTTGTTGTGTTGTTCTTGATTATTGCTTTTCATTCCTCCCACTTGTGTTTTGTCTGGTTTATAAAGCGTTGACCGGGACTGTCAATAGTTTAAGTTTGAGGGTTTGATTAGTATGAGTTTTGCATGTATTTTAGGCGTAATTGTGGATATAATAGGTTGATAAACATGCATTAACTAAGTAAAATGGGTCGTGTTCTCAATATGTGGAAAATATATTACGCTTTGCTCGTTTTGCAGGAAAATCACTATGTTTGTAGCACTTTTGTGGCAATTGGGAACATTGCATCTATTAGAACCCTTGTGAATTGTGTAAAGATATGTGGAACAATGAGTACACGAAGTAAGGAGTTGATACGAGAAACATCAGCTGAATCGGAGCAGAAAATGACCAAGCACGGGCAGCCCGTGCGTGTTGTGAAAAAGTGAGATTTGGTTCAGCATGACACACGGGCAGCCAGTGCGTGTAAGCACGGCCCGTGCGTTTGTGAGGGAATTTTAGAATCTGACTGCGTTTTGACCTAGGATTGGTCCGGGATGTTATAAATTGAGAGGAGGCGACCCCAAAAGAAGACACACTGACTTTTACCCTAGAAAGCACAGAAAAAGCACCCTTCTACCGGAGGAATTGAGAGAAAGATCGAGGTCGCATCCATACGATTGAGGATTGAAGATTGATCGAGAGATCATCGATATCCCTGAGTTTTCTACTCCATTGTATCTTTTTATTTTCACTTAGTTTGATATGGTTAAGAACAATTTGTCTATTAATTCTTCTTTTCCCATGTCCGACTAAAAACCTTGTGATTTCGGGGTTTGGGATTAGGTTAATCGATACTCTTGGTTGATGTTTAATTTGAATTGAAGTTATTATTTCGAACCCTATTTGAGTACTCTGTTTTATTACTTGTTTTATGATATGGCCAATGGTTTAACTTACTAGATGTATTGATTCATAATTCGAGAGATGAGTTTCAATACTAGATCTTGAGTGCTTAACATGAATATTTTGCATGATTGAGAAGTCTGTGAGTATTTGTTAGGATAACTGATCTTTTATGCTTTTGGGAGTTGTTTATCTTATGTTGAATAGAGATGCTAGATAGATAACTCAATCAACGTTTTTATTGTGACTCGAAAGAGAGGATAAAATAATTTTGTGATTTTTATAGGGAAGACTAATAATAACTTTGGTTTTGATTAATCGGATAATAAGAGGCGATTAATCAAAACCATAACCCGGAATCCATTCATCCACTTGATCTTTTCAATCGAAACTCTCTACTTTGTTCTTTTTATGATAAAATATTGTCGTAGTATTATAAAACAACAATCAACTTTCAATCGTCTAAATAAAAATAATAATATAACAAACTCAATACTTAGTGCATAAATTGATTAGTCTCTCGGGATCGACCTTGCTTATCCTATCTATTAACTACGCCGTTCACTTGCGGTGAAGCTAAAAATAAGGCGAACATACATCTCCAATGATTAGCTCGGTGGATGGTCTCTCGGCCATCTCACATCTGGTTGGAGTAAGTCCACCGGTTCAACCGCGTGTCTTGCAAATGCTAGTTGTCTTGAACAACTTCTTCATCATCATTCACCGCAGACCTTCCAACTGTTTTGAGATTCACTATCTCATCATCTTCGTGGTTGAGTGTTCTCACATCCGCATCAACATAAGGACTCTTATGCATGGTTGGGCTGATTCTCGCTTCTCGGCCAACTCATCAATGTCTTCTCCATTTACATTTGGCTCTTCAAACACCACATGGATAGACTCTTCTCGTGACCATAGTCCTCTTATTTAACACTCTATAGGTTTTACTCTCACCGAGTATCCCAAAAAGATACCTTCATCAACTTTAGCATAAAAGCCTTCAAATTATCATTGCCATTGTTGTGGATGAAGTACTAACATCTAAATATCTTAAAATATCCAACATTTGGCTTTCTCCCTGTCCAATTCTCATAAGGAGTCTTGGTTAATTGCTTATTTATCATGCATCTATTATGAGTGTAACATGTTGTATTTATGGCTTCAGCCCAAAATCTTTTAGGCAATCCAGCTTCAGCTAACATTGTCCCTGCAGCTTCCTTGAGAATTGTTCATGTATATCTTGAATAATCATTCACCACCACTAAGGTGTATTTCTTCCCACCGAAATCCCAAATAAATCCATATGCAACAGATGCAATATCCTTGTTGAAGAAGGACTTGGCTTATCCTTGAAAGATGATTTGATTTGCTTTCCCATCTAGTGTGCATCACATATGATTTCTTTCCTGTATACTGAGTCAGGCAATCCTTCCACAAGATGACTCTTTGCAAGCTTGTTGATTGTCTTGAAATTCAGGTGACTCAGCTTCTTGTGCCACAACCAACTTAATTTGGTCGTACTTTTTGCTAGCGGAGACATGTTCTTGGTGTAACAGTTGACCAATCCACTACATACATGTTCTTCTGCCTTGTTCCTTGTAGCACAATCTCATTTGATCCAGCATCCTTGATCTGGCATACTCCCATGTTTAATCCCACGTTGTAGCTTTTGTCACAGAGTTGCCTGATGCTTAGTAGATTGAAGTTGAGACCTTCAACATATATAACACCTGCGATATCCAGACCATTCTTCTTTATTGACCCTGTGCCTTTGATTTCCCCTGGAGCTTCATTTCCTCTAAATATGACTTTTGCACCTTTGATTTCCCAGAGTTTTGGCAGATTTCTTTTATTTCCTGTCATATGTCTGGAACAACCACTATCCATGTACCAGGTTCCTTGGCACTCAGCTGTTCCTTGAACCTGCAATCAAGGAAATTAATTTTTAGGTACCTATACTTGCCTGGGTCCTGGGGGGTTAGTGCTATAAGATGCTCCAACCAACCTATAGCCAGATGATCTGACTCTAAGAGGTTGCCATCTATCAGTTCCATAATCATAGTGCACATTAGCTAGTTGCTTGGGGGGTTTTAGGATCATACAACTGTCTCTTTTGTCTGTATGCCTGTGTGTGTGTTTGAGCATTTGCTTTCTTGGGGTAATAGTGAAATTTCTGGGTGTTGTGCCTGGGTGCCTGTGTGTCCTGATAGTAGCTCTTTTGCCTTGGGAATGACCTTTGCTGAGGTTGCGGTCTTTGCCATTTTGGTTTGTATCCCATAGGTCTTTGCTGATATTTCACTTGGTCATTCCAATCAGCTTGGTTTGGATAATTTATACCATTCCCATCATATGAATTTTTCTGCTGAAATCTCTGGGGCTTTTGGTAGCTCCTAGCTTGTACATAGTAATTTCTGTTGTGAGTCTGCTGATAGACTTTTCTAAATTTCTTTTCAACTGTCCTCTCAGCATACTCTACTGACTTCTTTCCTTTTCCCTTATATACAAGGCCAATATGGTTTTGATTGTGTTTTAGTGTGGATGTTGGTGCAACATATGGTGTTTTGGGGTTTTAGATTCCCTCATTGCATGAGGATCCTTTATCCAAAATTACTCTGGGAGTTTGACTATGCACAAAGGAATTGGATCCTATGCCTGTCTTATCTCCACACTCTTTTTGACTCATTATAAGTTCATCCAATGATTTGGATGCCTTTGTAAATGAGGCAATCATATTTTTAAGATTCTTTTCTCTCTTTTTAGTAGCAGCTAACTCTGCTAAGATCTTGGCATTTTCAGCCTTCAGCTTGGTGTTCTCATCAGCTATTTGACTTAGAGTACTTAGCTCTTTAGTCAGCTCTGAGTTTTGGCTTTTAAGCTGGCTGTTTTCCTCATTTAAAAGTGTGTGTGAGGTTTTAATGTGCTCAAAAGCTCTCATCATTTTACCTAATGAATCATAAAAATTTGTGGGTGATGAAGTGTGTGTGTCACAGTCACTATCACTTGAATCTAAATAAGATGAGTTACATTGTACCACATCTTCTTGATCTTGTTCTTTGTCCATGAGGCAGATCAAAACCTCTTCCTCAGTATCACTTGAGTAGTCAGCTTCACCGTCCGTCCGAGTCCATAGCTCTTTACACTTAGCCGGTTGAGCAGTCTCAACAGCTAACATGGCTTTCTTCTTTTGTTGTCTTCTTTCCCTGAAGACTCTTCTTTCTTTCTCATTTTTGTATTTGTTGACTGGTGGATAGGAACAGTCAACAGCAAAGTGTCCTGGTTGTCTACAATTCCAACATATGTCTTTCACTCTACGATTATCGGCTCTCTAATAGTCGCCTCTTTAATGTTCACTCTCTTGGGTGCTTTGTCCTCCTTGCTTTGGAAGGTCTTGAATGTCTTCTAAAGGTCTCACCATTGTTTCTTTTATAGTTCTTGTTAAATAACTTATTGAACCTTTTTACCATGAGAGCAATTTCCTCCTGGTCAATGGCCTCCTTTGGCTCAGCTTTCTTTCCTTCACTGGCCATTAGTGTAGCCGTCTTGGGTACAACTGTCTCCTCCTGCTCTTTTCTTCTCACCAAACTCATAGGCTTTGAGGTCTGAGAACAACTCATGATTTGATGTTTTTGAGAGGTCCATTGAGTGTCTTAGGGCCATGACCTTCATTTCCCATGAGCTGAAAACTCATTTGTGATCTCTGTGAATCTGGCATCCAGCTGATCCAGACTTTCACCTACAAGCATTTTAAAATTTTTAAATTTTTTAACAGCAACTGTTAATTTTTTTTGCTTTATCAGTTCAGATCCTTCACAAATCAGGGTTAGCTTATCCTAGATTTCTTTGGCTGATTTGCAAGACTTGACTTTATTGAACATAGCCTTGTCCAATGTGTTGTAGATAATATCATTGGCCACATTGTCCAGGTTGTATCTCTTTCTATCTTCATTTGTCCATTTACAGCGAGGTTTCTCAACCGTGGCTGGTCTAGGCTCTACTGCATCATCCTCTCCTTCATCTTGAGATGCTCTCCTTATAGCAGTGTTAACTTTGAAGATTTGATGTGGCCCATCTTCTATCACTAGCCACATTTCATCGTGTAAGGCTGATATATGAGTCTGCATGCGAATTTTCTAATGATCATACTCTTCCACATTGTAAACATAGGAATACGAATTAGATTGGCTTCCATGATAATAACGTTGCTTTTTGAAAATGAACGATTTTAAAACACAAATGTTAGATCTTTTTGAAAAGGATTGAGATCTAGTTCAGTAACCAGTGTAGAAGGCTCAATGAACCAACCACTTTGATACCACTTGTAGGTCCCAAGGGGTATGGTGTAAGGTTTAGAAGGGGGGGTTGAATAAACCTTACAAACTTTTCGTTTTTGGTCCTTTTAAAAATTTCAACAGAGTTGACTCAAATTAGTTAAGTCCTTCTGGGGGCAAACTAGGTTGACTTACTTGATAAAGTTACCCACTCAATAGACTGACCGAGTGTTGATAGTATAACTTAGCTACGTTAGCTAACACTTAACTTTTTTAGTTGATTTGGTTTTATACAGCAGAAGACGTAACACCCTTGTTAGTTTTAAGCACGTTTTTAACACTTGATTATAGCAATGTTATTATCGCTTAGGTTAACAATTTAACTTAATTAGCGTATATAAATGAATGAAAGAAAGTAAAGTCTTTGAAAAAAATGACACAAGTAAATTCTATAGTGGTACAAGGATGGGGTAATTCCTCTAATCCACTCTTCTCCAACTCGTGGAGGAATCCACTGAGTAATAGATCAGGTTACAAAGTAGTTCTTCAGTCTAGAGACAACCTTGATCACACAACTGGCTTCTCCTACGACTCAGCTTCTTCACAAGATAGCTTACTTGCTACTTTAGCTCCCTTCAAACCCTTGGAATTGATCACACAACCTTCCAACGAGCTCGAAATCTCTGGTTCAACCTTGAACCTTACTACAACTCCTTCAAACTTGGAGAGTAGACCCCTTTCCTTCTTTAAACTTTTTCCTCTTCAACTGGTTGAAGTATTCTTTCCTTCACAGTGTGTGTTGGATCGAGTTCCTTCGAGTTTTAATCTTGAAGAATTTCTTGATAAGCTTTGAGAATGTTTGCAGGTTTTGCTTACTTGAAATTGCTTGTTGGATCGGTAACGTTTTCTCAAATGCTTCCTCAGCCTTTTATAGTGTTCATTTGAAATTTTGCCCGTTGAAGAGATAGTTTATTTTCAAATGACACTTTCTTGTTCGTTGGCTTGTCTTTTCTTGACCTGCAATATTGTGATGTTAACCCTTCCTTGTATTAATTGACCCTGCAGCTTTTCAAGGCCTGACACAAACTTTAGTGTTTCCCATTGGTTTATTCCTTCATACGCACACCCGGGCCAAACACTTTAAGACAGGGCAACTTGGAATTATTTACTATATCGAGTAATATTTGTTAGATAAATGTTTTTATCATGATTTTGATGATTTTGTTTAACTGAGTTTTTACACAAAAACAATGTCCCAAATGTTGTCCAAATACTCCCAATTGATTTAAAATATTTTTACTAATTTTTTGGAGTATTTCTTGAAGTTTATTTTTGTCAAAAATTGAACAACACTTCTGTTTTGAGATCAACCGATCGCCCTAGAGGGCAACCCGTGCCTGAAAGTCGAAACTTGAAACAGAAACAAAACTAGGGATAAAAATGGGGAGGTCGACCGGTGCCTACCACTTTGCCAAACTAAAATTTGAAGAGGGCAACCGGTCCAACAGGGGGTCCGTCGACCGGTCCCCCTATGTAAAAATGTGCGATCTATTTTTAAATTTCTATCTCTACTCGACTGGTCGCCATATGTTTTTGACAGCAAAATTCAAACCATTGGACAACCATTATCTGCAAGATTTACTTTAACAATTTTGTACAATATTTCTACATCTTGTGATCTTCTTTTTGTAGACAAAAGTGGAGATGGAGGAGCCTATTTTGGATATTCAATCTTGAAGACTCTCCTATAAATAGAGGAAGACTTGAAGCAAACAAAACAACAACACAAGTAAATAATACAACAAGAAAATCTTCAAATTCCCCAAGCTTTCATATTTTACATTCTTGTTGTAATAGCTTAAGTTCTTGTACTTGCACGTCTTGAGGTCTAATCTTTTCATTCTTGATTACACTTGTACTCAAAGTTTGTATACTTCATTATTGAGTTGTAATCTTGAATTTCTTTATCATCCAAAGCAAGATATCCTTGTTAGTGTTCTTGTGGTAAGAACACACTTGGGTGATCTTAGGAGTTGAAGAGTGTGACACTCTTCATAGGTGAAGGAAGATTGTGGTAATCTCCTTGAAGGTGTTGTAAGAAGATTGTGGTAATCTTCAAAGGTGGTGGAGTAATAATTTTGTTAACGATTAATAAAATCTTTTTTTCTTTTTGAAACCCACTTCGGATATACCGGGGTGGTAGTAGATTAGGCCCTAGGTGGGTTGAAATACTATAAATCATCGAGTGTTGTTTATTTTCCACACTTATATTTCTGTCTTTGCTTGTTCTTTCGAAAAAGAGGGCGAATTTGCGAAAAATCGGCATAATCTATTCACCCCCCTCTAGATTATCGTAGCCACTTGGACTAATAAGTGGTATCAAAGCCAAACTCTCTGGCTAGCTCGTGTCACATCGTGAGTAAAGAGGAAAGATCCATAGCTACGAACGATGCCTATATCACCACCGGCGCCTCCACCAACAAGCCACCACTATTTGACCCCAACAACTACGTATTTTGGAAAGACCATATGGAGTCCTTTCTACAAGGGTGCGGGTTCGATATTTGGAATGCGGTCATTGAAGGAATTGCTCAACCTACCAAGAAATTAGAGGATGGTACTACGGCTCTCAAAATCCTCAAAGAGTTCGATGAAAATGACAAGAAGGCATTCTCTCTAAACGGTAAGGCCTTAAATACTTTACATTGTTCACTCACCACCACCGAGTACAACCGTGTTAGAGGAATAAGATCCGCACATGATGTATGGGAAAAATTGGAAACCATATATGAGGGCACGAAGAATGTCAAGCAACCAAGAAAAACCATGCTTGTTAAAGATTTCAAAATTTTAATATGCATGATGATGAAAGCATATAAAAAATGGTGGAACGGCTTGACAACATAGTCAATCCTCTTGTGGCACTCGGGAAAGTCATATCCGAAGAAGACAAGGTCACTAAAGTTCTAAATGCCCTTCCCCGGCTCATGGTTCAAAAAGGTGACGGCAATCACTTTAAGCTCAAAATCTTGAAACTCTCAAGTTTGATGAGCTCGTTGAAACCTCCTCATCTATGAAATGTATCTTAAGGAGAGAAAAAATCCCCAACCATCCACTTCTAAATCGGGTATGCAAATTATTCCTAAAGGCTTATCACCTTCTTCCAATAATGTATATTATGCAAGTGATGAGGATGACGAGGAAACGGCGGCTTCTCTTGTCCTAAAATTTGCAAAATTTATGAATACAAATAAGGCAAGAAAACCAAGAGACAACTCATGTTTTAAATGCGGAAAATCCGGCACTACATAGCCGATTGCCGAAACTTGCGGAAGAAGAGAGCAAAAGAAGAAAAAACTTTTTCCGAAAAAGAAGACTCTAAATGCGGATGCCAAAACTTCTTGCTACATCCAACGAAGAAGGAGAAGCCGAACATGGTCTTGTGGCCATAGACGAAAAATAAAGAGGTACGCTCTAACTCTTCTACCTCCTCTTTAGTTGATGAATTGCAATGTGATTTTGATGAATTGCAAAATGAATTTCAAATTTTGATTATTAAATACAAGACTTTGAAAAAGGAGCATAAAGAGCTTAAATTTTAAAAAGATAAATTGTTTACTTTTTATGAATCTCTTGATAAAGCACATGCTATTACTATCACTAAAATGCATGCTCTTGATTCCGAAAAACAAATGCTCACAAATAAAATTGAAAATTTGAAAAAGGATGTGCATCGATTTAATTTAAGCACGGATAAAGTTACAAAATTCTAGATGCACAAAGAGGTGAGCATTCTAAATTAGGACTTGGCTATAAACCTTTTCAAAATGTTTCCAAGAAAAATGACCAAGGTCCAACTTTTGTACGTGCTAGTAGTCCTCGTATTATTACTTATTTTTATTGTGGTAAAAATGGATATTATGCTAATAATTGTAAATTGAGAAATAGTAATAGTCATTTTTGGAGACCCAAAGGTCTCAAGACTAACCCCCATGGACCTCAATATTATAGGGTACCTAAAAATAATTCATTTGTAGGTGCTAGGGGCTATAACGGTTCCGGAGATTCAAAATGGCTCGTGGACAGCGGATTTTCACGCCATATGACCGGAAGGAAAGAACTTTTTACAACATCTATCTCCAAGAAGAGGGTATGGTCATGTTCGAAAATGGCAAATGAAAAATCATTGCAATGGAGACATTGGTAATTCTTCTTCCTCTCTTAGTAATGTTTTATTAGTAGATGGGCTTAAGTTTAATTTGATAAGTGTAAGCCAACTTTGTGATTCTAATTATGATGTTGTTTTTAATAAAGAAAAATGCCTTGTTCTTAAAAATGGTAATATTATTTGTGAAGCTAGTAGAAAAGACAATCTTTACAAAATTTGCACAAGTGACTTGGTTAGTCAAAATGTTTCTTGTCTTGTCGCCAATAATGATTGAACTAGCTTATGGAATAGGCGACTTGGACATGTTGGATACACAAATTTGAAACAGATTTACAAAAATCAACATGTCAAAGGACTACCCAAGTTAAATTTTGAAAATCTTGGGTTATGTGACACTTGTCAAATGAACAAATTAGTTAAGAGTAGTTTTAAGCCCAAAAATGAAATTTCCACAACCAAGCCTCTACAACTTCTTCATTTGGATTTGTATGGGGATATTGGTACGGCTAGTCTAAGTGGAAACCATTAAACTTTTGTCATAGTTGATGATTTTTCCAGATATACTTGGACTATTTTTCTTGCAAATAAAAGCGATGCCGTTAATGAGTTTGTTAAGTTGTGTAGACTTATTGAAAATGAAAAGGAAGATACTATAAAGTCTATATGAAGTGATCTAGGTGGAGAATTTGATGGTGAATTTCGAATCTTGTGTGAAACTAAAGGATATGCTCATAATTTTTCGACTCCAAGGACACCTCAACAAAATGGAGTAGCCAAAAGGAAAAATCGGACTCTTCAAGAGATGTGTCGATCCATGCTCAACGAATTTTCACTTCCAAAATATTTTTGGGCCAAAGCCGTAAGTACCACATGCTATGTTATTAATCGTGTATATCTTCGTCCTAAGTTGAATAAAACACCATATGAGCTTTGGAAAGGAAGAACTCCAAATATTAGCTATTTTAAAATATTTGGTTGCAAGTGTTTTATTTTGAATACTAAGGATCAATTGGACAAACTTGATCCTAAGGTCGATGAAGGAATATTTATGGGGTACTCAATCAAAAGCAAATCATATCGGGTTTATAATAAGACTAGTATGGTTGTTGAAGAATCAATTCATGTCAAATTCAATGAGGCCTTGGGTGTTGAAAGGATACCAATGATGATAGTGATGAAGAAAATGTTATTGAACCAATTGTTCAAGATGATGCTCAAACTTTGTAACGCCCCGAAATTTTGGACTATAAAAATATACACATACATTGATTTTGCCGAATTTTTTTTATTTAACATAAGAAAGAGAACTCGTTATGGCGAGCCATTAAATTTTCAAAAGAACAATAATTACAGTGGAAGTAATCGCATAAAATAATTTGAATAATTTTGATGTCATATAATTCTAAAAGACCATTTGACAGTGAAAGACTTTGAAAAATCGTGTACATATTTATTATTAAGAGAAAATAGGCTTGCAAATATATCTCATTCAAAATCAATAGAACCAGCGGAAGCAAATTATAAAGTGTAGAATATTCGTATATTCATTTATTTCTAAGAAATTCGCACATTTACTAATTTATATCAATAGAACCAGCGGACCTCTTGAGTCCCTGGCTCAATAGTGCCTAAGCAACTGTACTACACATTCATGCAAAATAATCTAAGCATTTAACAAGGACAATAAAGTTTAGAAAACAATCCCCACCTCGGAACTTTGCTTGAAAAAATAGTAGAATGATTTGATGCAATATCCCTATTGAACCTCAGAGCTCGCCGTCCTCGTCGCCTAACATCGAAAGATATCTTCTTAATCCTAGAAGTCAAAACTTAAGTATTAACCTCGATATCGGAAGCACTAAAATAACATTCGTGGAAGCTCACGGTATTTTCCTAAGGTTTAGGGTTCAACTTTGTAGGTTTGAACAATACTAAATCTCTGCACAGTTGGGATCAAATAATATTTTCTCATAAACCGTTTACTGTAATTAATCAATGTTTTTACAGTAGATAATAAATTCAAAAATCGATATCATATAAAAATTTCACGAAAATTCGAAAGGTTTAGCTATGAGTTTTGAATTTGTGAAACTGAAATTGTTGTAAGACAAAATCATGCATAGCTATGGAAGAAATATCATATTTAAATAAACATAGCACTATCGAATCTGAAAGTTTAACGATGTATAATGAAAATACCATAGTATAACATATCCAAAAATAATAATATATTAAATTCGTTAACTTTAGGTTTTGAATTTTATAAACTGAAACTTTTATCATGGCTAAAACTCAGTAACGTCTTGGAAACTAGTTAATATTTAAATAAATATAAGTTGGAATGATCCGATATTTTACCACACGGTATAAAATATTCTAATACATAACATATCCAAAATTCAGATATTTTGAAGGTCTCTATACATGGTTTCTAGAATTTATAAATCGAAAAGCAGTATATTCAAGATTTGGAAAGCTTGAATGCGAATTTCATATAACATAAAATACAACTCAAAAGTATATGAAATTTTAACTTAATATATTAAACATATTATAACATAACATATTAAAATTTCACGAATTTCGGATATGTATAAGTAGGGTTTTGGAATTTCTAAAACGAAAATAGAGAATAACATAAATTATGGCATCTTAGTTTGAAAATTCAATAACTACAAAAGTACTCATCGGATTAGTATGAAATTTTAACAGTACAATAACAACGTCATGATGAATAACATATTAAAATTTCATAAATATCTGAATAGCATAGATTGAGTTTCAAAATTTATAAGAAAATTACCTTATGAGTTGAGAATGAAATAGGGAAGGCAATTGAGGGATCATGGCGTTGAAGAGAAACTTCATCGAGGTTGTATGGTAGACGATGGGGCTGTGGTGGCGCAGAGAAAGAGCTGGAACATTTTTTTGGTTTGGTCCCCTCTAATGTGGTATAATAAAACCCTAATAACAATAGAGTCCTAATATAATTACCCTAGCTAGTTTCCCAAACACCTTAGGATTCCTCATGGGCCAAGTAATTGGATAATAAACCCAATAATAATAATAATAATTCACTAATGGGCCATCTAACTAATTAAATATACTTTTTTTTCCCGGGTGTTACAAACTTCTACTTTAAATGATCAACCTTCAACCTCTAATGTTTCTCAAGAAGACAAAGGTGATACTTCGGATCTTCCCCTTGCATTGAAATTTAAGGGAGATCACCAAAAAGATCTTATTATTGGTGATCCCCTTGATAAAGTAATGACAAGAAGAAAATTGGCCGAGAAAGCTCTTATATCTCAAAAAGAGCCTAAAACTGCTAAGGAAGCTATTGAAGATGAGGATTGGTTTTTAGAAATGCAAGAGGAGTTGAATCAATTTGAAAGAAATGATGTTTGGGAATTAGTGCCTTGTCCTCCAACACAAACAATTATTGGTACAAAATGGGTATTCCGAAACAAGCTTGATGACCAAGGCAATATTGTTCGAAATAAGGCAAGGTTAGTGGCTCAAGGGTATTGTCAAGAAGAAGGTATTGATTATGATAAAACTTTTGCACCCGTAGCACGTTTAGAAGATATTCGTATTTTACTTGCCTATTCTTGCTTTAAAAATTTCAAGCTTTACCAAATGGATGCCAAATCCGCTTTTCTTAATGGTCTTATTCAAGAAGAAGTCTATGTAAAACAACCTCCGGGGTTTGAAAATTTTTCTAGGCCTAATGATGTTTATAAACTTAAAAAGGCCTTATATGATTTAAAGCAAGCACCCCGTGCATGGGATGGTAGATTTAGCTCTTTTCTTTTGCAAAATGGTTTTACAAGAGGTAAAGTTGATACTACTCTCTTTGTTTTTGAAAAAGGGCAAGATTGCTTATTAGTTCAAATTTATGTTGATGATATCATATTTGGTGCTACTAATGAATCTTTGTGCAAGAAATATTCTAAGTTAATGCAAGGTGAATTCGAGATGAGCATGATGGGGGAGCTCAACTTCTTCCTTGGACTTCAAATTAAGCAATGCCAAGAAAGTATTTATATTTCACAATCTAAGTATACAAAAGAGCTTCTAAAGAAGTTTGACATTGAAGAAGGAAGAACCGTCTCTACACCAATGGCAACAAATATCAAGATTGACAAAGATGAAAGAGGCAAGTCGGTTGATAAATCCAAGTATCGAGGTATGATTGGTAGTTTACTTTATTTAACCGCAAGTAGACCGGATATTCTTCATGCCATATGCCTATGTGCTCATTTTCAAAGCAATCCCAAAGAATCTCATATGAGTGTCGTTAAAAGGATTTTTCGATATTTGAAAGGCACTATTCAATATGGTTTATTTTATCCAAAGAATGAAAATTTTTCTCTAAAAGGTTATAGTGATTCGGATTATGCGGGAAATATTGATGATCGTAAAAGTACTTCCGGATCATGTCAATTTTTAGGCAATTGTCTAGTTTCTTAGTTTTCACAGAAACAAAATTGTGTTTCACTTTGAACGGCCGAAGTATACATGCTCTTTTTGTTGTACTCAACTTCTTTGGATGAAACAAACTTTAGCGGATTATACACGCTCTTTTGAAAATGTTCCTATCTTTTGTGATAACATATCCGCCATAAATATTTCTCAAAACCCGGTTCATCATAACCATATTAAACATATTGAGATTCGACATCATTTTCTAAGGGATTGTGTTTCAAAACGAAAAATTGAGATATCTTTTGTTCCATCTCAAGATCAATTAGCGGATATTTTTACAAAACTGCTATCTTCCGAGACTTTTGCTTCAATACGAGCTCGGTTAGGCATAATGCATATTGAATGAGGTCTATGTTTGCAATTTGCATGTTTTTAAAACTTAGGGGTGAAAAATTGGATTTTTGCAAAATTCGGACAGAAACTAGGGATCGTGTTCGACACCTGGTCGACGAGGAAGAGGTCGACGGTCGACTTGCGGGGACCGGTCGCCTAGTTGTTTTCGTAGAGATAAAAATGCTTATGTCCTTCAAACTGTCATTTTGGTCTTTTTCTTCCAAAATCGAACCCCTTTGCAAATTTCACACACAATCCACTCAAAATGATTTCTTACTTATAAATTCTATATTTTTGAGTATATATTACTTGTATTTCATCATTATTATCCGACTGTCCGATTAATTGGTAAGTTTAATTCCTTTTTAATCTCAATCAATTGAACCCTTGAGAAAGAGCTTGTATTTTGATATCTTGATGAATTTCTTGTATAATCATGATGAACATGATGATTGTTGATGGATAATATTTGTATAATTGTATTTGGTGATGGAAATTTTTGGCTTGATTACATTCCAAAGGGGTTATACATCTCTTGTTTTATTCGACGACGCCAAGTGTTCGACAAAATGTTTCTATGAAAAATTCATCACCTACATGATTCTCTCGATTTCAAAAGTCTTATATACTTATAGAGATCATGTTTTATCAATCAAATGATCTTTTGCAAATCAAATGATCAACTTTTCCTTTTTATTTGGTTTTTAAGCTTCAATAGTCGAAAAGCTCGATAATTCGATAAAATTGCGCACTTTGATATGAATATATGATGTTTTTATTGTGCTAACATTCTTTTTGATGATTCCAAAGGGGGAGAAACAGGAAATAAGTTCATTAGCTCAAAGAAGCTAGAAAAAGCTCGCAGAAAAAGCTATAAGCTGAAATTGAAAAAGCCAAAAGTTGTGGATGAAAATGAGTCCAATGAATGAAAAATGGACTTTTATTATGACTAAAAATTTCTTTTTGACAGGGGGAGCTTCTAAGTTCATGAAATTGTTGCTTAGATTGTAAAAGCTAAGCTTCTAGCTTTTAGTTGTTTGCTTGTATACTTACTCTTGTTATGCATGTTGATAGGGGGAGCTTATAAAAATTGTTTTTGAAAAATCTTTGCTCCTATTTTTGTGTTCCTATTTATAATTAATATTACTTAAAAACGGTTTGTTATTTTAGACCGGAAAACGTGTTTTGTTTTTAAAATCGATCTCCTAAAATTGTTTCGGTTTGTAATCATCAAAAAGGGGGAGTTTGTTAGATAAATATTTTTATCATGATTTTGATGATTTTGTTTAACTGAGTTTTTACACCAAAACAATGTCACTAAATGTTGTCCAAATACTCCCAATTGATTTAAAATGTTGTTACTAATTTTTTGGAGTATTTCTTGAAGTTTACTTTTGTCAAAAATCGGACAACACTTCGCTTTTGAGGTCAACTCGTCGCCCTAGAGAGCAACCCGTGCGCAAAAGTCAAAACTTGAAACATAAACAAAACTGGGGATAAAAATGGGCAGGTCGACCGGTGTGGTAGACCGGTCGACCTCATGGTCGACCGGTGCCTGCCACTTTGCCAAACTACAAATTCATTTTCTGTATTGAAATTTGAAGAGGGCAACCGGTCCATCAGGGGGTCGACCGGTCACCATATGTTTTTGATAGCAAAATTCAAATCGTTGGACAACCATTATCTGCAAGATTTACTTTAACAATTTTGTACAATATTTCTACATCTTGTGGTCTTCTTTTTGTAGATAAAAGTGGAGATGGAGGAGCCTATGTTGGAGATCCAATCTTTAAGACTCTTCTATAAATAGAGGAAGACTTGAAGCAAACAAAACAACACCACAAGTAAACAATACAACAAGAAAATCTGCAAATTCTCCAAGCTTTCATATTTTACATTCTTGTTGTAATAGCCTAAGTTCTTGCACTTGCACGTCTTGAGGTCTAGGCTTTTCATTCTTGATTACACTTGTACTCAAAGTTTGTAAACTTCATTATTGAGTTGTAATCTTGAATTTCTTTATCATCCAAAGCAAGATATCCTTGTTAGTGTTCTTGTGGTAAGAACACACTTGGGTGATCTTAGGTGTTGAAGAGTGTTGTACTCTTCATATGTGAAGGAAGATTGTGGTAATCTTCTTGAAGGTGTTGTAAGAAGATTGTGGTAATCTTCAAAGATGGTGGTGTAATAGTTTTGGTAACTATTAATAAAATCTTTTTTTCTTTTTGAAATCCACTTTGGATATACCAGGGTGGTAGTAGATTAGGCCTTAGGTGGGTTGAACTACTATAAATCATCGAAAGTGTTGTTTATTTTCTCGCACTTATATTTCTTTTTTGCTTGTTCATTCGAAAAAGAGGGCGAATTTGCGAAAAATCGGCATAATCTATTCACCGCCCTCTAGATTATCGTAGCCACTTGGACTAACAATATCCTTGACTTCTGTCCAACGGATTAATGTCAGTCGACTTGACTTGACTGCTACCTTTACCCCTTTGACTTGAGTCTGCTTCATCCTTTCCGGAAAGACTCAACTGTCAGTTCAACTGGTAGACTTGGCTCTTTACTGACTTGATTGACACTTCTTCATCCTTTACTCAGCTTTTCCTCAACTGGATCTCCTTCAGTTGAGTCTGTGCCTTCCATCTCGACCACACTCAGCTGACACACAGTTGGGTCTTCACTTTAGTCTTCAGTTGACTTCTTGCATTTTTCGACATAGCTGACTTCACTCAGCTCATGCAGTCATATCTATTACAAAATAGAAACACAAGGAAAATGTAGTGCCAACTTCCTATTCTAAGTTTTACATGGTATCATCAAAATCATAACAATAAATTTCCTAACACAAATCATTAATGTATGGGCTGCTGCAAAAGAATTTTTATAAGATTAACAAAATCTTAATTCCGTGAAATCAAGATTTACTTTTATTCACGCTCAACAAGTAAAATAAATATATGTTCTATAGGGGGTGGCTGAGCCATCCTTTGATTCTCTCTTTTAGTAGCCCCTCCACAGAAAGATTCATCGTCGCCTCTTGCAGTGTAGGGATCCAGCCAAAGGAGAGTAGGAAAGGGGACATGATTCTTTTTTCTTTCGGAATCGGTTCAGAGGTCGGTTTACATATACTCATATGTTTTGTTATAATTTAAATTGAGAAGGATTTTTTGCCCTTTTTTGATATTTTTTCTAGTAAAAAATCCATGGATAGTTGATTCCCGCAGGATACACTTTGAATCGAAAAAGTTTGATCAATTCCAAGAAAGTGACAGTTACAAGAATGGCGAGGAAGTTAACAGGAATGTTAATTTACAATATGTAATATAATTAATGTTAGAAAGCGAATTACTTGGTAGCCATAAATTAAGGAATTGATTTAGCCAAAAAAATAATTTATTAATTGCTAAAAGCCAAAAAATATTGTTTTTAGAAATAAAAAATTGGGCGGGAAAACTATATGGTTATTACGTTGAGAGTAATTTCAATTAATAATATATTTTTGAATCTAAAAGATAATAATTTTAAAAGATAACAAATAATTCAAAAATCAAGGATTTTATCTACACTATCTTTTGAAATTTATTTATGAACAAATACCATGTAACACACTGGTGTTGCTTTAGTTGAGGCATATTTAAAAAAGTGTTGGTTTTGGATATTTTTAAATAATTTGGTTACAAATTAAATTATTTAAAAACATCGGATAGTTTGGTGAGAACTAAAAAGCATTTAGTCTAAAAAAACCAACAAAACTTGTGTATCACATGAGAGTTACCAAGTATTAATTATAGATTTAGACTTAATAATTAATATAAACATCAACTAATACTATTTTATCATAAAGTCATAAGCATTACTACAAATGTTTAAAACATCACATATAAATTTTAAAATATTAATGTTATTAATAATTATCTAGAACTAAAATTTATTAGTTAATTATGATTCTAAAACTTATGGCAATTTCATTTGTGGTTTGCTTTTTAGTAATATGTAAATTTTTACCTAACTCTTTTGATTTTGATTTTTACATTTGTATTGCTACAACAAGTGATTTAGTCTTAATATTAAATTTGATTAAGAAATAAGGACAATTAACATATATTTTAAGCTTTAACAAACTCGAACTCGATCTTTAACGAGCTCGAGTTTGCTTTGACGTGATCGAACTCGAGCTCAAGCACATACCGAGCCTTTTACGAGCCGAGCTCGAGCTAAGCTTGTTAAAATTTAAACGAGCCTTTGACGAGCCAAGCTCGTTTTTAAACGAGTCTTTAATGAGCCGAGCTCGAGCTAAGCTCGTTTAAGATTAAACGAGCTATTAGTGAGCCGAACTTGAGCCGAGCACATTGAGTATGTTAAACGAGCGCGTTTTGGCCGAGCTCGAATAGTTCGCGAACTAAATAATTTTTAAAAGAGCCGAGCTCGAACTCAATTAGGAAAGCTCATATAGAACTCGAGTCGATCCAAAAACTAAACGAACCGAACTCGAGCCTATTCCTGTTTTGATCGGTTCGGCTTGTTTGTAGCCCTAACCATATGAGTTTTGATTTTACTCTTCTCGAGCGATTCCAGTCCACCCGCCTAAAGCGAAAATACTTTGAAATTCTTGCATATATTGTGTATGCTTGGCTAGGAATATAGATGTTTCTTGGTACATCGTAATCAAAGGAAGCAACCATTTTCTACTTCTTCGTATAGTTTTGAATATATGAAATCATGGTGTTGTACAAGAGAATGAAAGTTTGATGTTGTTGTATTTGAATTTTGACTAAGAAATTTAGATGTCTTTGATCTAAGGAGGAGAGTTCATAGTATACATCAATCATATACTTGTTGTCTTGTTTTCAGATAATTAAAACAAATAATTGAAACTCCATCCACACTCTTAGTTGTCATTCTAAATTGCAAGGAAAAATAAATGTGATAAGAGTTAAAAGTAACATTTTTATGAGTAAAAGTATCTGTTTTTTTGAGATAAAGTATCATATTGTTTAATAGTCACAAATTAGGATTTTGGTACAGTGACGAAAGAAAAATAAATATGACATAATTAAAGTAAAAATTTTATGAGTAAAAGTATCCATTTTTTGAGATAAAGTATTATGTTTTTTTAATACAAATTAGAAAATTAGAAATTCAAGATATTGAAAAAGGAAATATTAATATGACATAGTTAAAGTAACACTTTTATGAGTAAAACTTTCTTTTTTGAGACAAAGTATCATGTTTTTAATACAGTCACTAATTACGAAATCAATACGAGTTTGAATGAAAATTATTATGACAAAGTTAAAGTAACACTTTTATGGTAAAAAGTATCGTTTTTTGAGACAGAGTATCATGTTTTTTAATACAATCACAAGTTAAGAATTCAAAGATAATCAAGAAGGAAAAATAAAATAGGATAGGGTTAAAGTAACACTTTTATGAGTAAAATTATCCATTTTTTGAGATAAAGTATCATGTTTTTTATAAACAGTCACATATAAAGAATCCAGTACAATGAATAGGGAAAATTAATATGACAGAGTTAAAGTAACACTTTTATGAATAAAAGTAATCGTTTTTTCAGTTAAAGTATAATATTTTTTGCTGAATATATTTGTAAGTAATATTTTTTCTACAATTTTGTTTTAATATAGAATCCAAAATCCAGAAATCCATATCTGAAATCGTAAAAGGAAGAGATATGTGTTACAATCACAATCTGAAAAATTAGGAGAAGAAAGAAAGAGAAAAATAAGAAGGGAGAGAGGGGAGGAAAGAAGAAAAAAAGGAAAAAAGAGAGAGAAGAGATAATGAAAGAGAGCGTGATGTAGGAGGAGAGGAAAAAAGGGAGGAGAGATAGAGAGAGTGTGTAGAGGAAGAGAGGAAAATAAGGAGGAGAGAGAATTTTTTTTCTAAAATTAAAAGTCCTGGATTAGGATCCGTCTTACATATGTGGATCCGTAAGACGGTCATATGAGAGACCTACTCACAATATAATAAGATTTTGTGCTTTGTCGGTGTAGTTTTATACTTATCTGTTTGATTCGCTACGTTAAAATCTTTTACAGCATAAACATGTCCCACTTTTAATACTTTTATGAAATACACAATTTGAAACTTTCGTATGGTGCCATGAATTCGATCCCCTGCAGATAACTCACAATTAAACAATTAAGAATCTTACTATTTGTAATGACCCACCTTCCAGATTGTCGACTGTCCCCACAAACCCACACAAGTCTTTCCAGCGCGCTTTGTCCTCACTCACGTGCAACCTGAGAGCAGCTTCCCAAGGGGTCACCCATCATGTATTTGCTCCGGGGCAAGCACGCTTAACTTTGGAGTTTTTACATGATGAGCATCAGAAAAAAAGATGCATCTTGTTGGTATGAGTAGTATCTATCAAATCTTTTAAGCTCTCCTCAACTATACAGTACTTGCACAGTCTCAGAATCTCCTCTTTTTCGGGTGTGGGATTGGTTCATTCATGTCCCCCTCCATCTAGAAGCCTGCCAGGAGCCGCTCATTGTCCGTGCCTTCTCTTTGCACCGGCGATCACTCCCTACCCTCTTCGGCCCTGGGCGTCACACGAATGCACCAAAACAATTATAAAATAAAACAATTGTAGTAAATTTTTACCAATTGCATGCCAAACTTGACACTTGGTTCTTGTCACTATACGATGGTTTCTCATACATACGCACGAGCCTTTAAGCTTTATAGCCCATTGCATCTTATTCATGTTTAATCGCGAATAAGAGTAATGAATGGGGCCATTTTTGTATTGAATAATAAAACAGAAACTATAAAAGTATGCAACTAATGTCGTTAATGCGCAAAAATAAAATGCATCAAAAAACTTATATTTACAGGGGACCGTGGGTTGTATTTTAAGAAATAAATAAAAATATATTGATATGATTCCGTTCCTATCAGTCGATTGGTAACGTATCTTTCTCTTTAGGAATCTATTCGGTTATGCCAATAGTTTTATATGATTTTTTTTCAGAGATTCAATATCGACAATATCGAAAAATTTTAATTTTATTTCAAAATAAATGATAGCATATTAGGCTAGAAATATGCAGCATTGAATTAAAATAGAAACACGCATAACTTATATTTGATATTTAGTAAATTTGTGGAAACACGCGTAAGTAGTTTTTGCTATATATTATTAAGCACTAATTATGCTATATTTCTCAATGTTGGCACGCAAGAAGGTCACTATCTTCCCAATTTATGGATTTCGGTTTCATGAGAAGCTTTGAAATTATATTTGATATTTAGTATTATATACAAATTAGTTTTATTTCACAAGTTTTGGAAATACACGTTAGTACTGATTATGTTATATTTCACAATTTTGGCAGCTAATAAGGTTAACACATTACCAATTTATGGATTTTCAATTCCTAAGAAGTTTGTTATTGATGCAGACAATTGTACAACACTAACTAATAAAATGCCTAGACACTGATGTACTAAATATGCTCTTTTTTATATTTTGGCAGTCAAGAATAAAAATGTATCGATAACAATCACAAATAAATTAAAAAAATCAAAAAAATCATTTTTATCAAGTGTGTTTAGGCAGGAAAGCATTTTTAGAAACATGTTGCTTATTATATATGTAGATTTTACAACATAGTGACATGTCGCTATACAAGTCATTGTAGCTAAGATCAGCTCTGTTCGAACGTTGCAGCAGACAGACTTTTTACTTTATCAATTTATCACTTTTGGCAATTATTTTGTGGATCTTTGATCTTCTATTTGTAGACAAAATTCAAATGAAAGGAGCCAATGTTGGAATTCAAATCTTCAAGTTCCTCTATAAATAGATGAAGAATATTGGAGGATGAATACCACACAATTCTACAACACAACAAGAAAATTTCAGAAATATTCACAAGGACTTATTTTCATACTCTTGTTGTAAATGTGACTAGACTTGCATTTCATATCTTACTTATTAGGCTTTCTTTCTTGATTACACTTGCACTTTAGAAGTCGTATAAATTCATTTGAGGTGTAATCTTGATTGATCAAAATTCATCCAAAACAAGACATAATTGTTAAGTGTTCTTTTGGTAAGAACGCAGTTGGTCAATTCGACTAACTCTTCATTGTTGTTGGAAGAGTTTGGTGCTCTCCAAAGTTGAAACAAGTTTTTCATAAATAAAACTAATTGTTAGAAAATCCACTCGATAGATCGGGCAGTAGTAGACGCATGCTCTTGGTGAACCGAACCACTATAAATCATTGTGTGTTATTTTTGATTTTGCACTTATATTTTCATAGTGTTGTGATTTCGGAAAAGATGATAAAATCTGAGATTTGAAGAAAATCTATTCACCCCATTTCTGTAGATTTTCGTGGCCACTTGGACAAACAAGTGGTATCAGAGCCAAACTCGTTGAGTCTGCGTGAGTAGAGAGATTAAAGGTCCATGGCTACGAATCATAGTTATATTCCAGCCGGTACTTCATCCAACAAGCCTCCTTCTCTTCGGTTCTAACAACTATGTTTTCTGGAAAGATAGAATAGAGTTCTTCCTACAAGGGTGTGGATCCAACATTTGGAATGCGGTTATTGAAAAAGTTGCTAAACCAACAAAGAAATTGGAAGCTCGAACTCTAACTCCTAAGGATTTCAAGGTGTTTGGTGAAAACAATAAGAAACTATTCTCCTTAAATTGTAAAACTTTAAATATTTTGCATTGTTCTCTTACCGCTACCGAATATAATCGGATATGGAGAATTAGATCCGCACATGAAGTGTGGAAAAAATTGGAAACCATGTATGAAGGAACAAAGAAAGTAAAACAAGCTCGAAAGACCATGTTGGTCAAAGATTTCAAAAATCTCACTATGTTTGAAGATGAAAATATCTCAAAAATGATGGAAAGACTTAATAATATTGTCAATCATCTGGTGGCAATCGGAAAAATCATCTCCGAAGAAGATAAGGTTACAAAGGTGCTCAATGCTCTTCCCGCCACTTGGTTCGAAAAGGTCACAACTATCACAAAAGCTCAAAATCTAGAAACTCTAAAGATTGACGAGCTTAGTGGAAACCTCCTTATTTATGAAGCCTATCTCAAAGAAAGGAATAATTCCAAACCATCTACTTCTCAACCGGGTATGCAATCAAATCCAAAGGGTCCGGCCTCTAGCTATAAAAATTACTATTCTCCGAGCAACGAGGAAGATGAAGAAACTGCAACACATGTTCGAAGATTTGCATAATTTGTTAACAAAAACAAGGCTAGGAACGTAAGAGACAATTCTTTTTTGAAATGCGGAAAACTGGGCATTTTATTACCGATTTGCCTAAACTGGAAGAAGAGCAAAAGAAAAAGAAATTCTTCCAAAAGAAGAAGGCTTTAAATGCGGAGATCGAAATCAAACCACGGGACGGAATATTAGCAACCTCCGATGATGAGGACAACGAACACGGTTTAATAACTATCAATGGTGAAGCCGATGAGGTATGCTCTAAATCTTCATCTTCTTTAGTTGATGAACTTCAAAATGAGTTCTAAAGCATGATAGTTAAATACAAAAATCTGAAAAAGGAATTCAACACTATGAAAAATGAAAAATATAGATTACTTGTTTCATATGCATCACTTTCTCGTGCTTACACAATCACACTAGAGAAGGTTAGAACTCTTGAAAAAGAAAATGAATATATAGTCAAGGATACTAATTGCCTTAGAAATGACATGAAAAAGTTCAACCTAAGTATGGACAAAATCACAAAACTATTAGTGCTCAAAGAAGTGAACACTTGAAATCGTGGATCGAGTATAAACCTGTTTCAAAACGATATTAAAATGCATGATAGAGCACCAATATTTATTCATGCTAATAATTATATTGCCAAAACTCCTACATGCTTTTATTGCGGTAAAAATGATCATTAAACTAGTACTTGTATAGTTAAAAACAAGTGCTAATCATTATTGGTGACCTAATGGTCTTAAAACTAACCCCAATGGTCCCTAACAACTTAGGATACCTAAAAATAACAACCATTTAGGTACTTGGAGGAATAACCATAAAGTAAGAATCCAAATGGTAGGTGGACAGTGGATGTTCCCGATATAAAACTAGAAAAGAGAAACTTTTCACAAGGCTCAAACCACAAGAAAGTGGTATGGTTATGTTCGAAATGGCAAAGGCAAAATCTTTGCCAATAGAGTCGTTGGTGATTCTTCTTTCTCTCTTAAAGATATCTTATTAGTAGATGAGCTAAAATACAACTTGATAAGTGTAAGTCAACTTTGTGATTTAGACTACAATATTCTTTTTAACAAAGAAAAAGGTCTTGTTCTTAAAAATGATAAAATTATTTGTGAAGCTACTAGAAAAGGCAATCTTTACAAAATTTCTATAAATGATTTGGTTAGTCAAAATATTTCTTGTCTTGTCACTAGAAATGATTTAACAAGCTTACGACACAAACATAGACATGTTGGATATAAAAATTACAAGATATTTGCAAATATCAACATGTCAAAGGATTACCCAAATTAAATTTTGAAAATCTTGGCTTATGTGATACTTGTCAAAAGAATAAATTTGTTAAAAGTAGATTTAAACCCTACGATGAAATTTCCACAACTAAGGCTCTACCACTTCTTTACATGGATTTGTACAGGATATTTGCATGGCAAGTCTTAGTGGAAAATATTATACTTTTGTTATTGTAGATGATTTAACTAGATATACATGGGTTATTTTTCTTGCCAATAAAAATGATTCCTCTTATGAGTTTGCTAAGTTGTGTAGTCTATTAGAAAATGAAAAAGATGACACTATCAAAACAATCAAGTGATCGAGGGGAGAATTCAATGGAGAATTCCGATTCTTATGTGACTCAAAGGGGTATTTTCACAATTTTTCAGCTCAAGAACTCCTCAACAAAATGGAGTAGCCGAATGAAAAAAAATCATACACTTCAATAAATGTGTCGTTCAATGCTAAATTAATTTTCTCATTCAAAGTACTTTTGCACCGAAGCCGTAATACCACATGCTATGTCATCAATCGTGTGTATTTACGACCTAAACTCAATAAGACTCCATATGAGCTATGGAAAGGAAGGGCACCTAATATTAGCTAGTTCAAGGTCTTTAGTTGCAAATGTTTCATTCTCAACACAAAAGACCATTTGGACAAACTCAATAACAAAGGACGAAGACATTTTTATGGGATACTCAACCAAGAGCGAAGCTTATCGAGTATACAATAAAATAAGCCTTGTTGTTGAAGAATCAATCCATGTAACATTCAATGAAGTTGAAGACACTTAAAATATTCCAATTGAGGACAAAGAAGTTGAGGAAGACATCACCTAAGATCAAGTTGAGTATCCATCTTCCTAAACTATTATTTTTCAAGAAGAAAGAAGTGATATCGCGAATCTTCCGGTAGAATTAAAATTCAAGGAAGGTCATACAAAAGATCTCATCATTGGAAACCCATTTGGCAAATTCATGACTGAAGAAAATTTGTCGAAAAGGCTCTAATATCCCAAAAAGAGCCTAAAAATATAAAGAACGGGTTTGAAGATTGATATTGGTTTCTAGAAATACAACAAGAGTAAAATAAATTTGAAAGAAACCAAGTATGGGAACTAGTTTCGTGTCCTCCATCTCATACAATCATTAGCACTAAATGGGTGTTTCATTACAAACTTGACGACCAAGACAACATCACCCGAAACAAAGCAAGTTTAGTTGCAAAATGTTATTATCAAGAATAAGGTATTGATTTTGATGAAACTTTTGTGCCCATTGCACGACTAGAAGCTATAGAATTTTACTTGCTTATTTTTGCTTTAAAAATTTTTGCTTTATCAAATGGATTTTAAATCGCTTTTCTAAATAGATATATTCAAGAATATCTCTATGTTGAACAACCCCTCAAATTTGAAAACTTCTCTAGACCGAATGATGTTTACAAGCTCAAAAGACTTTATATGGCCTAAAACAAGCACCTAGAGCTTGGTATGATTGACCTAATTAGTTTATTTTTGATAGAAAATGGTTTTACACGAGGAAAAATCGACACCACTCTATTTATTTTTTGAAAAAGGGATGATTGCGTATTAGTTTAAATTTATGTTGATGATAAAATATTCAGTGCTACTAATGAGTTATTGTTCAATAAATTTTCAAATTTAATTCACAGAGAATTCGAAATGAGTATGATGAGAGAACTTTATTTCTTTCTTGGATACAAATCAAACTAAGTCAAGAAGGTGTTTATATTTCTAAATCTAAATACACAAAATAATTGCTAAAAAGAAGTTTGGGATTGAAGAAGGACGGACCGTAGTTACACCTATGGCTACAAACATCAAATTAGACAAATATGAAAAAAAGTAAATCGGTGGATGAAACCAAATATCGAGGTATGATCAGTAGTTTACTTTATTTAACTGCTAGTAGCCCAATATTCAACATGTCGTATACATTTGCAATCGATTTCAAAATAATCCTAAAGAATTAATCTCATCTAAGTGTAGTAAAAACAAATTTTTGATACTTAAAAGGCACTATTTCACATGACTTGTTTTATCCGAATAATGAAAGTTTTATTTTTAAAAGGCTTTAGTAACTTGAATTATGCCAAAAATATTGATGATCATAAATGTACATCCGACTCATGTCAATTTCTTAGTGATTGCCTAGTTTCATAGTTTTCTAAAAAGCAAAATGGTGTCTCTTTATCAACTGCCAAAGACGAATATGTTTTCACAAAATTTTTGTTGTACACAATTACTTTGGATGAAACAAACCTTGGCGGACTACAAAATCAACTCAAAATATTCCTATTTTTTTATAACATATCCGTCATTAATATTTCTCAAAATCCCGGTCATCATTATTGAACAAAACACATTGAGGTTCGACATATTTTTTAAAGGATTTGTGTTTCAAAACGTAAAATTGAGATGTGCATTGTTCTGTCTCAGGATCAACTAGCAGACATTTTTACAAAATTGTTACCCACTAAAACTTTTAATTCTATTCGATCTCCGTTAGGCATAATTCATATTGAATAACATTTATGTTCATGTTTTGGGCATGTTTAAATACGTTGAATACATTTCGGGGTGAAATTTATACTTTTCACAAAAACAATCGTGCGAGGAACAAGACCGGTCGTTGTGTATAGCGACCAGCTGCTGTCACGGGTCACCATACATAGCGACCGGTTGCCCTCTTATTTTAAAACGGGCAAACTCTCTATTCGTTTTCACATAACACATTTTATTAAAACCTTAGATGCAAAGATTTTCTCTCAAATTCGATTCTCCATCAAATCTTCTCCAAAAGTCTTTATTTTTGTTGCTATCATCCCACTTAAAGATTATGACTCCACCCCGTACAGAATTTGGTTCTAACCCAAGATAAAGTAAAAGGGCACGAAGCGCATCATCATCAAATCCTCCACCTCAAGCTCCTATTGCTGAAAATCGATCGGAGGATATTAATCCTCAACTTTCGAAGGAGGAAATTATTCATTTGAGAGCTACAATTTCGGCTTCCCACGTCTGGTGGGCAAAGAGTAAGAAAACTCAACTATCTCAAGCTCTCTCCCGTGCCAATTTATTTAGGTTTATCAATAAATTTGCGGAAATATATTTTAAGGATCCTAATTTGGCTAATAAGGCGATTGCTCGAACTAGATTTGTAGGTTTAATACTTTCATTAATGATTATCATACTATTCGAGAATTTTTTGAAACTCAAGGTTGGGTTACTCTTTCGGATAGACCTAGTGTTCATTATGATGATGATATCATAAAAATATTTTATGCCAATATGTGAGTTGAATCCGACTATGTTCATAAACCACTGATTTTGAACATGTTGGTTAAGGGGAGATATTTTTCGTTGAGTATAAATAGGATTTGTGAATTTCTAGGTGTTCCCGCCATTGGTTTTGATAATCTTGTTTGCATTAGGTGGGATGATCATTTTGTGGGGGTATTTTTGGATGATATTAAGACCTTTTTGGGGGTATTTCATTTTTGTACCACCCAAGCTATGCCGGATGAATATAGAATTATATCCCTCATTTGTTCATATTGTGTATGTAGGAAGGAAATCAAACTACCAAGCAATCTCGATTATGTCCTTACCTAAAAGATTGTGAAAAAGGAAATGATCAATTATGGGGCAGTTTTTGTTTAATGCCTTATTGAGTCCATCACACTTGGGAAAAATAAGTATATCTTAGGCAATTTGATTTGTAAACTTCTTTATTTGATGGGATTGCTGGAGTCGGAGATGAATGTGGAGATAATCCATAGTGACTTTGATAATGACAATATTAACGAATTGATTCGGATGAGAAGAACTACGACACTAGCTCCAACCAAATCGGCACGAGGACGTGCACGAGCCTCCACTTCCCAAGTTCCTAATGACCCTCAAATCATTTTCGATCATTTAGAAATTAGGGACCTAATGATATCATTTCCCTTATGAGGGAACTTGAAGAGGTAAATAGAGAAAACTCCAAAATGAAGAGAAAAATAGAGAAATTCAAGAAATTTCTCAAGGAACTCCTCCCAACGGCATGTTTCTCCCCCAATGAGGATTAAAATTGCCGACCCCTTTATTTTCTGTGTTTAATTTTCTTGAACAACTTTGTCAAAACTTCTTCATATATGCTACCTCTTTTCATATATCTTAGCGTAATTTTACTTTGATTATCTTCTTTATCTGAGGCCTCATGATTTTTTTTCTATAATTTCAAAGGGGGGGGAAAGATGACTCATGTTATGACTTATCACTTTGTTGGTGATCTTATTGGTATATTGTTGAGCTTCGGTTAATTGTTGAGCTTATTGGTATATTGTTGAGCTTTGGTAAATTATTTAGCTTATTGATCTTATTGGTAAATTTTGATCTTTTTGATAACTTAGCTTATTGATAGCTTATGATGTTGAGCTTTTGGTATTTGATCGGCTAATATTATACTTGTAGTGATCTTAAATGAGCTAAAATGGTAATTGATAATATGATGGATTGTGTTGATGCAAACGGTCGTTTATATAAACAGGGGAGTTTTTATTGATAAGTGGAGCTTTTCAAACCTTTGCAAAATTTTTGTAAGTCTATTTCTAAAACTTCCTATCAAATTGATTTGGGTTGAAATCATTAAAAAATGGGGGTTTGTTAGAACAAAATTATTTTTGGTTTTGATGATTTTACCTTAACTATTTTATTTCGACCAAATCGACTTAATCGGACGCTGTAAAAATTGGATTACATTTTAGAAACATTTTTCAAATCAGTCTTGAAATATTTGACAGCGACCAGTAGCCCTAGTGAGAGACCGGTACATGCTATTTTAGTCAGAACACTAAACTCGCCAAAAAACCCATGTTTCAGGGTGACGGGTACCTGAAGTTGCTCCCTGAAAACTCTGTTTCAAAACCCTAAGAGAACAACCGGTCTCTGTGCACAGAGACCGTTGTTGTGAAGGGCGACCGGTCTCCCTGAAGTGCAACCCGTCTCAAATCTTAGCTCGACGTCTCTTTTATTCAAATTTTATAACATAGCGATCGGTCGATGTAGCTAAGATCAGCTCTGTTCGGACGTTACAGCAGAAAAACTTTTTACTTTATCACTTTTGGCCATTATTTTGTGGATATTTTGATCTTCTTTTTGCAGAAAAAATTCAAATGAAAGGAGCCAGTATTGAAATTCAAATCTTGAAGCGCCTCTATAAATAGATGAATAATATTGGAGGATCAATACAACATAATTCTACAACACAATAAGAAAATCTCAGTAAATATTCAAAAGCATTTATTTTCATACTCTTATTGTAATAGCCTAAGCCTTGCACTTTCATATCTTGCTTATTAAGCTTTCTTTCTTGATTACTCTCGCACTTTCAAAGTTGTATAAATTCATTTGAATTGTAATCTTGATTGATCAAAAGTCATCCAAAACAAGACGTACTTGTTAAGTGTTCTTTTGGTAAGAACGTAGTTGGTGGATTAGACTAAAGGTTGAAGAGTTTGATGCTCTTTATTATTGTTGGAAGAGTTTGGTGCTCTCCAAAGTTGTCGTTGAAAGAGTTTGGTGCTCTTCAAAGTTGTAACAAGTTTTTCATCAATAAAAATAGTTGTTAGTAAATTCACTGGAGAGATCGGGTGGTAGTGGACGCAGGCTCTTGGTGAACAGAACCACTATAAATCATTGTGTGTTTATTTTGATTTTCCGCACTTATATTTTCATAGTGTTGTGATTTCGAAAAAGAGGGCAAAATATGAGATTTGAAGAAAATCTATTGACCACCTCTAGATTTTCGTGGTCACTTGGACTAACATGAACTACTCTCCCGAAACAGTAAAATATGATTTGAGCAAGTAAAGTCAATTTTGGTAATTAGTGAAATAATTCTGAAACTCTATATATATATAATAACAAAGCATTATACAAAAATCGATTTCCAAATGTAAGTGTGTACTGCATTAATTATTATATACATTTTTTATTTTTTAAAATTTAATAATTTTTTCATCGAACTATTTTTGATGTATAATACATCAAATTAATCTTCTTTTTATGATTTTCAGTTTGACACCCATGTTGCATATATAAAATAAAAAAGAAACATAAAAATATAAAATATAAAACATATTTACATAAAATTTTATTTTGTAATAATGTCTCAAAATATGTATCCAAATATTATATATATTACAATATCCATACATGTCATTATATATTAATGTAAGAAGAAATCAAAATTTATATGTAATATGAAATATTTATAATTGCATTTTATATAAAAAAATATTTTTTATATTTATCAACATGTTTATTCAACTTTCGAAGTTGTACATCTAGACTATTAAACATGAATTTATCTGTTTGATATTTTTTTTGATATATACATACAAATATAATAGTTTTTGTATTTTGAAATATTTTATTTTTCCTAAAGTTATGTTGCTAAATATAAAACTTGATTTTTTGTTTAATTCCTTTAATAAACAATTTACACATGCATATAGCTTTCAAAAAAATAAAATTTCATCCGAATTTAATATTACAACCTTGAATAAAGTATGGTACCAATATTCACACTTATTAAGGATTTAAACTTGGCTAAAACACAATGGACGATGAAGTTGCGCCTTGTGCGGTTTTATAAAAAAACTATCTTTCAAAGATCTAAATATAAATATATATTCTTGAATGTATTTTAATATGATTTTGAGGAATGGTATATATATACTAGAATAACACCCGTGTGTTGCACGAGATTTGTCCAAAGAAAAAAATTTAGTGTCACAAATTTGTTTGTAATAGTTATAAGAGATCTAAAATATAAATTAGAAATATTAAAAATAAATTCAAAATTTAGAGGAGTATCATACAAATAGTTCACTTCAAATTCTAAAAATTTCTTTATAAACAACATTATTTGTTATGGGGTGTTTGTTCCACTTTTCTACATTTTGTTTGATACGTATAATATAATATAATAACTTAAAAGATAATAAATTTAAAGGATATAATAAATTAAAAGATAATAATTCAAAATATAGTGTAATAGAATCCTTAAATTACTGGTTATTTGTTATCATTTAAATTTGTTATCTTTTAAGGCAAAAACTTGTATAAGACCTTCTCATAGGTCTAAATCCGTTAGATGGATCTTACTTACCCGACCCGCGTCCAAACCTTCCCGGATTCAGCTTTTTTTTAAGTTTTCTTTTTCAGTTTTTTTTTTGTTTTGGGTTTTAAACTAGGGTTTATTTCGTTTTTCCTTTTCACGCTTTTTTCTTCTTCTTCTTCTTCTTTTTCTGTTCTTCTTCTTGATTCTTCTCCATCCCAACCTAACTTCTTCTCATTTTTTCTTGCTTTGTGTGTTTATCGTTTTTTTTTTTTTGGTTTTCTCTTGGTTCGTTGTTTCAGAAGTTTGAAGGTTTGTAAATTAGTTTGATAATTTTTTCGAAACAAATTGCCCTATTTTTTGTAAATATGTTTTGGCTATTTTTTTATTATTTATTGAAGTGGAATTTATGAACATTATTGTTAGAAATACTTAAAATACATACATTGTTGTTATAGTACAAATCTGTGAACACTAATGCTTGAAAGTATCAGAAATTGCCATAAAAGTATAAGTTATATGTCACTGTATTTCAACATTGAACATATATTTATAACATTGAACTTTTTGTTAAACTGCATTTTTGTTTGTTTTGTGTTAGGCGGTGACTAAAATTGTCAGATTTATTAATATTCTTGTTTAAGAATTTTGTCTTAAAAGTATTGGAAATTACCTCAAAAGTATCAGATGTTGTCTTAAAAATATCCGTTCTTTCAAATTTATAGATGACACAACAAGATATAGTTGGTGTACAAGAGAGATAGGGGAATGAGTAACCCAGAAAAAAGCACTGTAGTAGAAATAACTCAGGAAAAAATTGATGTAAAAGAAGAAAGTCCGATGAAGGAAGGTAGCACTAGCCATGAACTGGAAAAGAAGACTATATTTAAGTAGTGATGTCAATTTGAGTCATCGGGTCGGGATCATATTTGTTTTCGGGTTGATTTCGGGGTATGCTCAAAGTACATAAAAAATTAAGTAAAAAAATAAAACTACGTTTTAGAAAAATTGATAACTTCATGTTGGGTTCGTGTTAGTCGTGTTCGTGTTCGGGCTGTGTTCGTATTTTTCTCAGTAACTTCACAGTAGGTTCGTGTCAAGTCCTGTCGGGCCAGGGATTGACACCCCTACATTTAAGAGTGATTTTTCTAATTTACTAACTTTTGTCATTTGAGATTCTTTTATCATTTGTATGTTATTGAAGTTCATATATTGATACAAAGTCAACTGAAATCGCAGTTTAACATTAGATTTCTTGTATTACTAGTTACACACCCAAAGTACTCATTTGGATTAAAAGTATCATTTTTATGCTGAGAAGTATCAAAAATTGCGTAAAAAGTATCATCTTACAAAAAGAAAGTTGCTTTGCCATGTGAAGTGATTTTTTGTTGAAAAAGTATTGCAATTTAATACTTTTTTATCATTTGTATGTGTGTTGAAGTTCTTGTATTGATACCAAATTATTCGAACGCAGTATTCATTTGGATTAAAAATGTTATTTTCAATGTTGAGAAGTATTAGTAATTACATAGAAAGTATTACTTACTTATGTCAGAGTATTGTGCCTATTCAACATGGAATATGTATCGTTGTGCATCCCAAAAGTATCATGTTTAAGGCTGTAAAGTATCACTATTTGTTTAAAAAGTGACCTAACTTATACATTGTACTTGGAATATGGAAAATGTGAAACTATTATCTTGCATCTTAAAAGTACCATATTTAATGCTGAAAATTATCACTAATTACGTGAAAAGTATCATTTTACAACTTCAAAGAATTAAAAAATAGTCTTTAAAACAATTGAGCAATAGGAGTCTTGGAACCAAACTCCTTGCTTGAGAACAGTAAAACACATAAACAATATTCTTATTGTTCTTTCCAAAACTTCCTTTTTAATGATTTCTATACCATTTGTATGTGTGTTGAAGTTCTTATATTAATACCAAATCATTTAAATATAGTATTCATTTTGATTAAAAGTATCACTTTTAATATTGAGAAGTATCGATAATAATGTAAAAAGTATCACTTTTTTATGTCAGAGTATTGTGCATTTTTTTTGGAATATGTAAAATATGAAAGTATTATTTATTGTTCATCTTAAAAGTATCATATTTAATACTAAAAAGCAACAATGTTTGGTTAAAAAGTATCACTTTTGATATTTAATGCGTAAAAGTATCACAAAACTTCCTAAAAGTATCATATTTATTGCTCAAAACTATCGCTGGCAAGATTTGTGGTTTTGTTAGACGAGATCTGTGGGGTAAGATGAGAGATAAAGAGATATTGGATGGGACAACGAGATAAGAGGAGAGAGAAAGAGAGATCTGCTCTAAAGATCCTACGAGCATAATATGGAATTTTTTGATTTTTTTTGTTTATGAATGGATCCGCTACTAATTATAGGATTTGTCTTACGGATTAGGATCCGTAATACGGTCCTACAAGAGACCTTCTCATCTTTTAAAAGTGTTATTCTTTAAGGTCAACAGAAAAAGTTTCTAAGCATGAAAAATGTAGAAACAATTCTAAAAAATAGTACTGTAATTTTTAGAATCCAACAAAAATATATATTTTTTTCTGAAAATGCTTGTTTTCTGCATTTTATTTTAAACATGTAATATTATATAATATAATAATTTTAAAGGTAACAATTAAAAGATAGTGTAGGTAGAATCCTTGATTTTAACGAATCGAAAGGATATAAAAAATTAAAAGATAAAATATTTAAAATATATTGTAGATTGAATCCTTGAATTTTGTGTTATTTGTTATCTTTTAAAATTGTTACATTTTAAGTTCAATAGAAAACCATTTGCAAGCATGAAAAACGTATAAAAATCCCTAAAAAATAGTAACATATCTTTTAGAGCCAAATAAAAATATAAATTTTCTTTTAAATATGTTATCTTTTAAGTTCAATAGAAAAATTTCCCAATCATGAAAAACGTAGAAAAATTCCTAAAAGATAGTAACGTATCTTTTATAATCTAATAAAAATATATATTTTTTTCCCTGAAAGTGCTTGTTTTCTGCATTTTATTTGAAACGTATAAATAAAATAATTATTTAAAAGATAACAATTAATAGATAGCATATATAGAATCTTTAATTTTAACAAATTAAAGAATGTATAGTACATTAAAAGATAACAAATTTAAAATATAGTGTAGATAGTATTAGTGATTTTTGGGTTATTTGTTATCTTCTAAATTTATTGTTTGAATGATTTGTTATCATTTAAATTTATACATAGGGTTGCCACATCGATAAATGTGAACCCGCCATGTGAATTGTAAAAATGGAAAGTTGACAAATTCCAAGATTAATAAGATGAAGTGTGAAGCCCCGATTTTTCCGAACACATAATTGATTCTTATTGTCGTCTATGTATTTGATCGACTACTTTACCGCGTCACTTTGACGGGTAATTATTAATAATATATATATATATTGTATTTTATTTTATTTTATTTAATTACTTGTGATCATGATCTTTATTAATTCTATTTCACATTTATGATCACTTGATTGATCATTATTACTATTTTTGTATTTATTAGTCACCTTAGAATTTTAAGAGACTATTTATTTTAGAGTCTTTTACCTTATAGAATTAAGATTTTTGATTTAGATTAAGTGATCATGAGACTTATAAGTGATCAAGGAAATCACTAATTATTTTGGAGATTGATATATTTCATCTATTATCATCAAATTTGGGACAAAAAAAAAATATAGAATTACCATAATACCCCTATAGTGGACGGCCATGGTGATGATTTTGGAGTAGAAATATCATCCAACTCTTGTACACTTACATCTTATATTAGTCATCTTGTGTATAATTATACCATTAATTCAAACATTATACACATTATCTTATACCTCAATTCTATATCATTAAATTTTCCAACATGTTGGAGTCTTCCCAACATTCCTTCTCTTCCCATACCTTGCCCATACCTTTGACCACCCTTTTGTCTCTATGCAAGAGACAAATTACAAGACACAAATTAAACAAATTTTTTTCTCCCCCTCCCTCCATAGTGGACGGCCATTATGGCCAAAAATGAACAAATTTTGTTCATTTTATCCAACACATCTTAATTTCTAAACTAATTCTCCTTCTTCTCTCTAACCTCTCTATAAAATTCATTCACATCTTCAAATCTTCAAATAAAATTCATTCATATCTTCAAACCTTCAAACACCAACTCTTCACATCTTCAAATCTTCAACATAAATTCTTCATATCTTCAAGTACCACTTCTTCATATCTTCAAATATTCAAACACAAGTCCTTCACATCTTTAAACCCATCTCATAACTCCAAGAACATCTTCTTCGTAACATCAAACATACTTTCTTTCTTCAAACATCTAAACCAAAACAAACAATCTTACCACTTAAACTCAAAAAACTTTGAACACCCCCTTTTCTCAAGGTAAGAAATTTCACTCCTCAATTGAACTTAAATTCTTACTACTCATCACCTTCTTCTTTTAACTTAAGGTTATATTTTGGATTTTGAGGTACTTATAAGACCACTTGGAGACATGCATCCATGGTGGTGAAACTTGAAGACTTGAAGAAGAACTAGTAGAGAAAATTGGACTACAAGGTAAGAATTGGACACTAGAGCCCTTCTTTCTTCTTCTCCCTATTTTTTTCAAATTTTAACACCCCTTTTTCATTTTTGAGAAATAGGGGCTGACCTTAGGTGATTTTGGAGTTTAACCAAAATTTCCAAATTTGAAGCTTCAACTAGTCTCCAATCACCTACTACACAAGGTAAAGTGTAGTCTTTTCAATTTTCTTATCTCCTTCTTTTTCTCCTTAATTTTCTCTCATTTTTCTAACTCCAAATTTTTGATATTTCTTAACATATGGGCTGACCTAAGTGACCTCATCCAAAGTTGTGAAATTTTCCCTTTTTATTTCACAATTTTCCAATTTAAGGTGGGTGGAAAAATACTTTCCAACTTCTAGGTGTTTTTATTAAAATGCATGTAGAATTTTGATCATGAGCCCTTGAGATATATAATCTATGTATTGCATGTCAATTTTATGTATCAAATCATGAAAATTCTCAAGAGTTGCTCAAAATTGCTATTTATTGAATTTTAGGTGCATGCATGTACAATTTAATGTTCTATTTGATGAATTCTTGTATGTATTGGACATGCATGTGTATGATCTTTGAAATCCATGTTTTGGATGACTTATAACCTGGAAAAGTAGAGCATAATTGATTAAATTTCAATTTTGGACTTAAAAATGTAAAAATGGAAAGTTGGTGGACTAAATTGCAAGAAAATGAAAGTTAAAGGACCCCTCTGCAAATTTCGAATTTTGGGACTGTACTCAGGTTCAAAAATGACTTTTGGACATTTTAATAAATGTTTAAGAGTTTAAGATAAATAAAATCAACCTTTAAAAGCCCAAGGACTAGATTGTAAAATTTTGAAAGTTTAAGGGCTACTTTGCAAATTTTGAAACTGTACCAGACCTTAACTTTAAAATTTTGAAATTTTTACTCTTAACGTACTGGAAGTGACATATTTTAAATGTATTCCAAAAGTCCAAGTGTTTAGGGCTTGGAAAGTAATTTTACTAAAATTGAGGGACTAAAGTGTAAAAGATTAAACTTGAGGACCCAAATGAAATTTCCAGGACTTATGTAGCCCATGCACCTGGAAATACTAATTTAACTATAACTTAATTATATTTTGGACCCGAGGTTCAAATTTCATAACAATTGGACCCCTAAAAGCCTTAAAGGCAATTATTTCAAAATGAGACAAAAATGATATTTTCAAAAAGTTAAAGGACCTACACTTATTTCATTTAAAAACTGCTTTTGTCCCAATATCCTACTAACCTTAATGAAATTTTCCAACTGGAATCACATTAAAAGCCCTTCCGGTTTGTGAGTTCCGATTATTTTAAACTTAAGGTCCGAATTGGCAATTTTTACAAATTTGGGGCCAATGTGAGAATTTTATAAAAAACAATCGACCTCAAAACTTTAAAAACCTGAATCTCTGGACAATTTGGATAATTTAAGAATTGACCTCATAATTTTTCAAGGTCGGGATATTTATTTATTCAATTTTTAACCCCAAAAGTTTTGGTTTTTACAAAACGGGGCAAAATTGTAATTTTTCTTTTATAAAGGACCTAACTCAAATTATTTTTCCTTTTCCTAAAATAGCCCTGGACGCTCTGACTTGGAGATTTAATTAAAGTATCTTATTTTCTCAAAAACCCTTGACTTATCGGACCGATTCGACCGATTAATACCCAATCGCGGGGCGACTTCCTCGTCTTGTGGTTTTGAATTTATAACGGGACTTATGTTCCACATAATCTTTCAAGATATCGAAGATTGCTTATCCTTCCGATAATCATCTTCATCCAAATAACTCCACCAACGCCATATTGCTACTCGTGAATTTTCAAAACTTTTTCCTGAACTGCTTCCCTGAATCAATCATACTCATTGCGCTGGTTGATCGCTGTCACTTGTATTTACTTTCCTGCCTGAGTCAACTTGGTGTGTCGAGCTCACAGTCAGAATGGATACATCGGGGATGGAACCGGGTAGCTCGGCTGCTATTCCACTCTTCCGGCCCAATCGTCCTAATCCCGCAACTGAGGGATGGAGTGTCCAAGGGAAGCGGGTCGTAGTACTTGAGGTATAATCATGATTATGATAGATCCGAGCCTTGCAAGCTCCACTGTGGATTTTGTCTTTGCCTATGGAGCGATAAGGTGACCGGTCTTGGACCATCTTGCCTGGGGAGTTACAAGGAAGAACGAAGGAATCGTTGTCTGATCCACACGATTTCGGAGTTATCGGACCCGTTTGGTTGGCGCTACAAATCCGTACGCAACCGCTACTTGTTTTACATTGGTTGGCGCTACAAATCCGTACGCAACCATTATTTGCCTTGCATGGGATTGGCGTTACATTTCCGTACGCAATCCTACCTGTCTTGACTGAATCACATAGTGCCTGTGTGACCATGAACTGTTTTCTTGAACTGTATAAGTATATTACTTAAATATATTTATCACGACGCTTGTGGACTGTGTGTCAATTCATGCATCATACTCACACGTTTTCATATAACTATTTTCTCGCATTAACTATATATATCGCCACACTTGCACACGATCACCCCATCCACTGAGATTTCTGTCTCATCCCCACCTGTTTTCTAACATTTAGATGAGGACTTCGTTGAAGATGCTGAACCGACCACGGATTGAGCCCTTGTACTCCGCTTGTTGGTTTTACTACTTCTTGTTGTTGTTGTTGGACTCCTTTCTTGCGTTTGTTGTTGGACTCTTGTATTTCTTTTCATGCCGGTTTGTAATTGAAGGGCGTAGGACCCTTTGACTTTTAAGTTATTTTCTTTAGATCATATCGGGTATGTAATTTGGATTATGGATATTGTGGACTGTAAGTTGTATTTGTATTTGTTCTTTATTCCGCTGCTATTGACTCTGTTTCATTGGGTTCTCGATGATATTCGTCTAGACTGTTTGGTTATTTGTATTTAAGTTGTGGATCGTCGTCGCGTCCCGTTTGGGGTGTGATTTAAATTAAGAGTGGTATCAGAGCTCGGCTAGTAAGATGGAAACTTACACCGAGCTGACCCAGGATAGGACTCTCGGTCTGTGTTTTGGGTAGTACCGCGACTTGACTCATTAAGTGTGAAATCGATTTCAAATTGGCATAAAACCGTCTTATTGATGTTTGAACTAAGTTAGAACGCATATTTTGAGGTTCCATAGTCATACTTGTCTTGACTTAATTGATTCTTGACTGACTTTCTTTGTTCATTCTTTCCTTATTCTCTTCTTATCTTTCCTTTACCTTTGACTGATCCACCTTAGTTTTCTTTGATCAGGATGGAGCCGGCGCCACCTTCTTGGTGGGATGTTTTTCATGCCCGTGCTGAGCGGGAGTACTACTGGGCACTGATGATTCACTGGCACAAGGAGAGTGATCGAGCGACCTCAGAGTTATCCGAGGAGCGCCAGCGTAACATGGATCTGACACAGCGCTTGGCGAGGAGCCAAGATGAAAAGAGCGAGTTGACCACTATCATCAAGGACCGCGACAACACCATACGAGCGCGGGAGGATCAGATACAGAATATCCAAGAGCGCCTGGATAACATGCGAGAGAAGATGAAGAGGGCAAGTGATGGCCGCCAGAAATGGGAGATTGACGCCCGCCTATCCCGCGACATCGTTGAGCGCTTGGAGGAGACCCTCATCAAGCAGATGACAGTGATAGAGGACCTTACACAGGCCCTAGCCCAGAGAGACGCCGCGCTGGAGGTTGCTCTGGCAGCTAATGCACAACCATTGCCACCACCCGAGGTGGAGCCCATGCCTAACGTCGAGGAGGATCCTGAGGAGGACCCCGAGGAGGATCCAGTCGAGGTCGGAGAGCCTGAGGCACCTGAGGCTGCTCCACTTGATGATGCACAAGGATTCGAGTAGTGGTTGGATTTCGTTGATTGGCCTGAGGTCGAGGTGCCACCTCAGCCCGACTAGGCCCCGATTATGGACATAGCTGCGAGTGACGATGATGGCGATCTCACTGATTAGTTAGCTTGATTGTCAGTTTTTACTTTCGTTGTTGTAGACGCTTATTCCAGTGTTGTACCTTACCTTTTATTGTACTAGATTCAGTTGTATTTTGGTTCTGATGTATCTTGACTCAGTGTTACTACTGTTGTTCTATGGGTATATTCAAGTTGTACATTAATGGATATGCCTTTTGCTATTTATTCAGTGTCTTGTGTTTGATGTTACTTTTCCTACGATATAACTTGCTTTACGCGAATAATTATTGTATTCATTTACTCGTGAATCGCAACTAACACTTCAAGATACAGAATGGCCGAACATCGAGGATGTGGGAGACCTCGCCGCATTCCACGAGGGGATGACGACGTACCCAGGGACCGGGTACCCTCCCCCGAATTACCACCGCCTTCTCCACCTGCTGCAGGAGACAACTTGACTGCGCAGGCCCTACAACAAATACTGGTTTTCATGAGGCAACAAGCAGAGCCTCAACCCCGTGCTCCCGAACCCGCCAGAGAGGCGAACGATCGCACGTTGGAGCGATTTCTACGGTTCGACCCACCAGCCTTCTTAGGAGAGCCGGATGATTTGAAGGCAGAAGAATGGGTAGAGAAAGTGGAGAATATCTTCAATGCTCTCCAGTACTCGGATGAGCGCGAAAGTCACACTCGCCGTATTTAAATGGAATCGGCCGCTGAGACTGTGTGGAGGGCGATTGAAAGAAGGTGGGAACAGGGGCCGGGCTGCAACATGGGGAAATTTCTTGGCCGAGTTCAATGAATAAGACATCCCACAGGTTGTGAAAGAGGCGCGCCGAGATGAATTCCACAGATTGAGGCGGGGAACATGACCGTAGCTCGGATGAGTCTGACTTTCACCGATTGTCCAAGTATGCTCTGGGACAATCGATCAAGAGGAGGATAAGCTTTACAAGTTCACTCGAGGATTGAAAATGGAACTTTAGAAACAATCTGTTGATTAAATTGACAACCTACTTAGCCGCGGTAAAGGCGACTCTCCGCATTGAGTCGGGATCAAACCGTATTGGGCATGATTCAACAGAGTAGGCCATCAAACAGCCTCAAGAGAACAAATTGTGGGGACAGCATCTAAACATCCCGCTAAGTTTCGAAGGACCATTAATAAGACAGATAAGGAAAGGGACCAAGATAAGGAAAGTCGGGTCAATTGTGTGCACATTGCCGAAACCGGACATACTACCAATGATCACTTTGGTGTAAACAAGGAAGGTGTTTGCGCTGTGGTAATAATCAGACCACCGAAAAAGATTGCCCGGCGGTACGAGGACCGAACCAAACAGACGTAGCCGCAGAAGCTGGGAAATGGCCAGGGTAATTGGGAAAGGATGCCCGCTCGAGCATTTGCACTAGCCAGACAGGAGGCTCCGGAGGCAATAGACGTGGTGGAAGGTACGCTTCTAGTATCTAACCACTACGCTAAAATATTGTTCGACCCTGGATCAACGCATTCATTTGTTGCACCGCATTTTGTACACAAACTGCATGCATGCATGGAACATATGCCTATATGTCTAGACGTGTCAACTCCTATGGGCGCAAGTCAGATAACATATATTATCTATAATGCATGCAAAGTTAAGATTACTGAGATAAACTTTCCTGCCGATTTAATCCTATTACGTATATCCGAATACGACGTGATATTGGGGATGAACTGGTTATCTGCACACCATGCACAAATGGACTGCCATAACAAGTCCATTAAGCTATGCGAACACGGAAAACCCGAAGTGGAAATTTCGGGAAGGGCACGAGTTAAGATTGCCCCAATCATTTCAGCAATGAACGCAAGGAAGGTGATCACTAGAGGGGCTCAGGGGTACTTGGTGTTTGTAATTAACAAACCCAAGGTTGAGACACAAATCAACCAAGTACCTATAGTATCAGAATACACGGATGTATTTCCACAAGAACTCACCACTGTCCCTCCAGATAGGGAAGTCGAGTTCACCATCGAGGTGTTACTGGGGACTGCCCCGATCGCTAGAACACCGTATAGAATGACTCCTCTTGAGTTGCAAGAGTTGAAGACACAATTACAGAAACTGATGGATGTGGGATTTATCCGACCGAGTACGTCTCCGTGGGGAGCACCTGTGCTGTTCGTCAAAAAGAAAGATGGCACCTTAAGACTATGTATAGATTATCGTGGTCTTAATAGCGTGACCATTAAGAACAAATATCCCCTCCCAAGGATAGACGAACTGTTTGATCAACTCCAAGGAGCGACAGTGTACTCGAAGTTTGATTTACAACAAGGATATTACCAACTGAAGATCCGCGAAAAAGACATTTCCAAAACTGCATTTCAAACCCGATATGGACACTATGAGTTTGTAGTGATGCCTTTCGGTCTGACGAATGCACCGGCAGCATTTATGGACCTGATGCATCGAGTCTTCCAACCTTATCTGGATCAATTCGTAGTGATATTCATTGATGACATACTCGTATACTCTAAGTCTAGAGAAGAGCATGAACGTCATTTGAAAATCGTTTTGGAGACACTACGAGAGCATAAGCTGTATGCCAAATTCAGCAAGTGTGAATTTTGGCTTAGTGAAGTCGCATTCTTGGGATACATAGTATCCGGCACTAGGATGCATTAGATCCTTCGAAGGTACAGACAGTGGTTGAATGGAAACAACCTGAGTCTGTAACGGAAATCAGGAGTTTCTTGGGACTAGTTGGATATTATCGATGATTTTTCCAGGATTTCTCCAAGATAGCCAGACCACTCACTCGACTAACCTAGAAGCAAGTCAAGTTTGAGTGGAATGACAAATGCGAGGCGAGTTTCCAAGAGCTGAAGAAACGACTTACTACAGCTCGAGTCTTAGCCCTTCCAAAGGGAACTAAAAACTTTGTCGTCTACAGTGATGCCTCAAAAGAAGGACTCGGAGCAGTGCTTATACAGGAAGGAAAAGTTATCGCTTATGCATCACGAAAGCTCAAGCCGTATGAAGCCAATTATCCAACGCATGACTTGGAATTGGCAGCGATAGTGTTCGCGTTGAAGAAATGGAGACACTATCTCTACGGAGCAACATTCACGGTTTTCACGGATCATAAGAGCTTGAAGTATCTATTCTCCCAGAAAGACCTCAATTTGAGGCAACGGAGATGGATGGAGTTGATTGAGGACTATTGCTTTGATATTCAATTCCATCCCAGGAAAGCTAACGTCGTAGCAAACGCTCTAAGCAGAAAGGCGAGCTTAGCCAGGCTTATGAGTGGGAATCATTAGAAGAGCTGAGCAATTGGAATTTGACGAGAACCAATACTCAGATTTCATGTGCTAACATTTTGGTTAAGTTCGATCTGCTGAATGAGATCAAAGAAGCACAATGGAAAGATGCACATCTTCAAACACTGAAGGAGAAGATACCTAAAGGAGAGAGATCAGAATTCTCGGTACATGAAGATGGGGTTATCAGATTCCGGAATCGAGTGTGTGTACCGAATGACGAACAGATTAGGAATAGAATCCTAGCAGAGGCACACCGCTCGAAATACCCTATACATCCTGGAGGAAACAAGATGTATAAGGATTTGAAACGAGTTATTGGTGGGTAAACATGAAGAACCAGGTAGCGGAATTCGTTGTGAGATGTTTGACTTGTCAACGAGTAAAGGCAGAACACCAACGATCGTCTGGTTTACTACAACCGTCGATAATTCCCGAGTGGAAATGGGAACACATAACGATGGACTTCGTGACAGATCTACCAAGGACTAGAGGAGGCCATGATGCTATTTGGGTAGTTGTAGACCGACTCACGAAATCTGCACACTTTTTACCCATCAAGAAAACTGATAGCTTGCAGAAACTTGCACAGACTTATATCCGAGAAATTGTTCGACTGCATGGAGTGCCAGTCGACATAGTATCCGACAGAGACCTGAGGTTTGTCTCCAGATTTTGGAAGTGCTTGCACGAGGAATTGGGTACCTCGCTAAGTTTCAGCACATGAGCACATCCACAAACCGATGGACAGTCTGAGGGAACAATTCAAACCCTTGAAGATATGCTGCGAGCTTGCACATTGGATTTCCAAGGTAGTTGGGATTCGCACTTACCATTAGCCGAGTTCGCCTACAATAACAGTTATCAAGCCACGATTGGGATAGCACCCTATGAGGCATTATATGGGCGAAAATGTAGATCCCTACTACACTGGGAGATTGATGACCAATGGACTCCGAAAGAGAAACGAAAGTCGCCCTCGATTCCAAAGGTCGACTTAGTTAAGGAGGCCATGGAGAAGGTCAAGCTGATCAAGGAGCGGATTCGCACAGCTCAGAGCCGCCAAAAGAGTTACGCGGACAAGAGAAGAAAGGATTTGGAATTTGAAGTCGGAGATGAAGTATTTCTCAGACTCTCACCATGGAAGGGATTGATCAATCCGAAGAAAAGAGGCAAGTTGAGTCCGAGATATGTTGGACCTTACAAGATTTTACAAAGGATCGGGAAGTTAGCCTACTGACTCGAGTTACCAACACCATATGCAGGAATGCATGATGTATTCCACGTGTCGAGACTGAAGAAGTATCAACCGGATCCCAAACATATCATCACTCAAGATACTCCTCTTCTAATGGAAAATCTATCCTACACCGAGAGGCCAATCCGGATCATTGATCAGCAGATACGACAGTTGCGTAAGAGAGAAATTCCGATGGTTAAAGTTGTGTGGCAAAACCACAACCGAGACGAAGACGCAACGTGGGAGATGGAAGAAGACATGAGGAATCAATATCCAGAACTATTCTGAAGAGAATTTGGGGACCAAATTCTTTTAAGGAGGGGAGGATGTGAAGCCCCAATTTTTCCGAACATATAATTGATTCTTATTGTCGTCTATGTATTTGATCGACTACTTTACCGCGTCACTTTGACGGGTAATTATTAATAATATATACATATTTTGTATTTTATTTCGTTTTATTTAATTACTCGTGATCATGATCTTTATTAATTCTATTTCACATTTATGATCACTTGATTGATCATTATTACTATTTTTGTATTTATTAGTCACCTTAGAATTTTAAGAGACTATTTATTTTAGAGACTTTTACCTTATAGAATTAAGATTTTTGATTTAGATTAAGTGATCATGAGACTTATAAGTGATCAAGGAAATCACTAATTATTTTGGAGATTGATATATTTCATCTACTATCATCAAATTTGGGACAAAAAAAAAAATATATGGAATTAGCATAATACCCCTATAGTGGACGGCCATGGTGATGATTTTGCAGTAGAAATATCATCCAACTCTTGTACACTTACACCTTATATTAGTCATCTTGTGTATAATTATACCATTAATTCAAACATTATACACATTATCTTATACCTCAATTTTATATCATTAAATTTCCCAACATGTTGGAGTCTTCCCAACATTCCTTCTCTTCCCATACCTTGCCCATACCTTTGACCACCCTTTTGTCTCCATGCAAGAGACAAATTACAAGACAAAAATTAAACAAAATTTTTTCTCCCCCTCCCTCCATAGTGGACAACCATTATGGCCAAAAATGAACAAATTTTGTTCATTTTATCCAACACATCTTAATTCTAAATTCTCCTCCTTCTCTCTAACCTCTCTCTAAAATTCATTCACATCTTCAAATCTTCAAACAAAATTCATTCATATCTTCAAACCTTCAAACACCAACTCTTCACATCTTCAAATCTTCAACATAAATTCTTCATATCTTCAAGTACCACTTCTTCATATCTTCAAATATTCAAACACAAGTCCTTCACATCTTCAAACCCATCTTCATAACTCCAAGAACATCTTCTTCCTAACATCAAACATTCTTTCTTTCTTCAAACATCTAAACCAAAACAAACAATCTTACCACTTAAACTAAAAAAAATTCGAACACCCCCCTTTCTCAAGGTAAGAAATTTCACTCCTCAATTCAACTTAAATTCTTACTACTCATCACATTCTTCTTTTAACATAAGGTTATATTTTGGATTTTGAGGTACTTAGAAGACCACTTGGAGACATGCATGCATGGTGGTGAAACTTGAAGACTTGAAGAAGAACTAGCTACAAGAGAAAATTTTGGGGCTTCAACTAGTCTCCAATCACCTACTACACAAGGTAAAGTGTGACTTATCTCCTTCTTTTTCTCCTTAATTTTCTCATTTTTCTAACTCCAAAATCCAAAGTTGTGAAATTTTCCCTTTTTATTTCACAATTTTCCAATTTAAGGTGGGTGGAAAAATACTTTCCAACTTCTAGGTGTTTTAATTAAAATGCATGTAGAATCTTGATCATGAGCCCTTGAGATATATAATCTATGTATTGCATGTCAATTTTATGTATCAAATCATGAAAATTCTCAAGAGTTGCTCAAAATTGCTATTTATTGAATTTTAGGTGCATGCATGTACAATTTAATGTTCTATTTGATGAATTCTTGTATGTATTGGACATGCATATGTATGATCTTTGAAATCCATGTTTTGGATGACTTATAGCCTTGAAAAGTCGAGCATAATTGATTAAATTTCAATTTTGGACTTAAAAATGTAAAAATGCAAAGTTGGTGGACTAAATTGCAAGAAAATGAAAGTTAAAGGACCCCTCTGCAAATTTCGAATTTTGGGAATGTACTCAGGTTCAAAAATGAGTTTTGGACATTTTAATAAAGTTTTAAGAGTTTTAAGATAAATAAAATCAACCTTAAAAGCCCAAGGGCTACTTTGCAAATTTTGAAACTGTACCAGACCTTAACTTTAAAATTTGAAATTTTTACTCTTACGGTAATGGAAATGACATATTTTAAATGTATTCCAAAAAATCCAAGTGTTTAGGGCTTGGAAAGTAATTTTACTAAAATTGAGGGACTAAAGTGTAAAAGATTAAACTTGAGGACCCAAATAAAATTTCCAGGACTTATGCAGCCCATGCACCTGGAAATACTAATTTAACTATAACTTAATTATATTTTGGACCCAAGGTTCAAATTTCATAACAATTGGACCCCTAAAAGTTTTAAAGGCAATTATTTCAAAATGGGACAAAAATGATATTTTCAAAACGTTAAGGGACCTACACTTTTTTCTTTTAAAAACTGCTTTTGTCCCAATATTCTACTAAACTTAATGACGTTTTGCAACTAGAATCACATTAAAAGCCCTTCCGATTTGTGAGTTCCGATTATTTTAAACTTAAGGCCCGAATTGGCAATTTTTACAAATTTGGGGCCAATGTGAGAATTTTATAAAAACAATCGACCTCAAAACTTTAAAAACCTGAATCTCTGGACAATTTGGAGAATTTAGGAACTGACAAGGTCGGGATATTTATTTATTCAATTTTTAACCCCAAAAGTTTTGGTGTTTACAAAATGGTGCTAAATTGTAATTTTTCTTTTATAAAGGACCTAACTCAAATTATTTTTCCTTTTCCTAAAATAGCCCTGGATCATCTGACTTGGAGATTTAATTAAAGTATCTTATTTCTCAAAAACCCTTGACTTATCGGACCGATTCGACTGATTAATACCCAATCGCGGGGCGACTTCCTCGTCTTGCGGTTTTGAATATATAACGGGACTTATGTTCCACATAATCTTTCAAGATATCGAAGATTGCTTATCCTTCCGATAATCATCTTCATCCAAATAACTCCACCAACGCCATATTGCTACTCGTGAATTTTCAAAACTTTTTCCTGAACTGCTTCCCTGAATCAATCATACTCATTTGCTGGTTGATCGCTGTACTTGTATTTACTTTCCTGCCTGAGTCAACTTGGTGTGTCGAGCTCACAGTCGGAATGGATACGTCAAGGATGGAACCGGGCAGCTCGGCTGCTATTCCACTCTTCCGGCCGCATCGTCCTAATCCCACAACTGAGGGACGGAGTGTCCAAGGGAAGCGGGTCGTAGTACTTGAGGTATAATCATGATTATGACATATCCGAGCCTTGCAAGCTCCACTGTGGTTTTTGTCTTTGCCTATGGAGCGATAAGGTGACCGGTCTTGGACCATCTTGCCTGGGGAGTTACAAGGAAGAACGAAGGAATTGTTGTCTGATCCACATGATTCCGGAGTTATCGGACCCGTTTGGTTGGCGCTACAAATCCGTACGCAACCATTATTTGCCTTGCATAGGATTGGCGTTACATTTCCGTACGCAATCCTACATGTCTTGACTGAATCACATAGTGCCTGTGTGACCATGAACTGTTTTCTTGAACTGTATAAGTATATTACTTAAATATATTTATCACGACGCTTGTGGACTGTGTGTCAATTCATACATCATACTCACGCGTTTTCATATAACCGTTTTCTTGCATTAACTATATATATCGCCACACTTGCACACGATCACCCCATCCACTGAGATTTCTGTCTCATCCCCACCTGTTTTCTAACCTTTAGATGAGGACTTCGTTGAAGATGCTGAACCGACCACGGATTGAGCCCTTGTACTCCGCTTGTTGGTTTTACTACTTCTTGTTGTTGTTGTTGGACTCCTTTATTGTGTTTGTTGTTGGACTCTTGTATTTCTTTTCATGCCGATTTGTAATTGAAGGGCGTAGGACCCTTTGACTTTTAAGTTATTTTCTTTAGATCATATCGGGTATGTAATATGGATTATGGATATTGTGGACTGTAAGTTGTATTTGTACTTGTTCTTTATTCCGCTGCTATTGACTCTGTTTCATTGGGTTCTCGATGATATTCGTTTAGACTGTTTGGTTATTTGTATTTAAGTTGTGGATCGTCGTCGCGTCCCGTTTGGGGCGTGGCATGAAGACACGTGTCAACTTTGTTTTTTATTTTAGTATGTAGGATAGATTTTACTACATCAATAAAAAACATAAATAATATTTCCGGCATATTGTCTAGTGCTATTTTAAAACTATTACAATGCAGGAGATATAATTAATAAAACTATTAGAAAAATATACATATCACAGCACAAAACTTAGACATCATTGATATACAATGCATGAGGTCTCATCTCATTCCTTTAATACAAATCATAGTATAAATTTTATGTCCCAGAAATGCGGATAAGGAAGTTTAGGTTGAAAGATAAATCAAACATCGATTCACCAAAAACTAATAGTAAATCATATTAGAAAAAAAGAAAAGCTGGGCTAAAATTATATTCATGTCTCCTAAGATTGTGATGGAAAAATGAAGCAAATTGATTTTGACCCTTGTAATAGTAAAGGACAAAATTTTATATGGTTTTGATATTTTTAATAGTAAAGGACAAATTTTATTTTTGACATTTTTAGTAGTAAAGGACAAATTTTATTTTTGACTTCATAAATTCCTATAAATATGACTTATTTCTCACATTTGAAAACACACAAAAATTTCCATATACCTCCAAAACTCTTATAATTGTTTTGTGATAATTACCAGACATATTTTTCAATTCGTTGAAAAATAGGTAATCCTGTTTTCTCATCATATCCTGGGAAACCGATGTCTAAAATAGGGATGAATTTGTTTTAAGGAACTAATATTGCACATATGATTCGAACCAATTATATCTTGCTTCTGTAATTTCAGTTTATTACAAATTGATTTTTTATTCATATAAACTGTACTAGTAGATGATCTATAAATTTTTCTTACAAACTTAAAATAGACTTCGTTTATATCTTTAGTACAGTTTAAGTTGCTATATATCTGTAATTTTATAACTTTATTCTTAAGGCTAAATTTTTCATATAATTTAGCATCATTTATTTCTGAATTTTTTAATATCTTTTTTGTTCTATCTAAAACATAGTCAGCATTGGCGTAGCCAAGGGGGGGCCAACCCGGGCCCCGCCCCCCTTTTAAAAAAAAAAATTTACTAGGCAAATGTTTTTAAAAAGCATATATATTAGTTGAAATTTATATGATTTTTCTATTTGGCCCACCCCACTTTCATGTATCGGTCCAGCTTACTATACTGTCCTGGCTATGCCATTGTATTTATTTACTAGTTATGCTCGCTCAATTGGGAACTTGGAAAAACTAAAATTTGATACTGTTGGCATAGGATATCATATTCTATACCATTTTGCATTGTTTGGTTTTGCTGAATCATTTGCTTTACTATTAATTGCAATATGTTTCCATAAACGAAATGAGCGTGAATATATATATATATATATATATATATATATATATATATATATATATATATTCTTAGGATAAGGATCAAATAGGTTCTCCTACTTGAGGTGAGTCCATGAGAACACATTCTAACCATAGATTAACAATTTTGGGTGGTCCAGATTTTTAGGGGGGTTTTATGTTTTTTTTTTTTTTTTTGTTTCAAAGCAACTAAGGAGGGTAGGGTAGTCGTTTTGCATTATAGAATCAGTTATTGAGATTTCATTCCATCTTTCACGCGATTTCACCCACTCTTCACGCACACTCTCTCTCCAGCGTTTCAGTTTCAAAAAAAATTCTCAGTTGCTTATGTAGTATAGGGTTGTTGCTTATGACTTGCTTATGTAGTTAATGTATCTGTGATGCATGTGCAGTGTATATTCGTTGCTTATGTAGTATATGCTTATCGCTTATGTAGTATGGGTTTGTTGCTTATGACTTGCTTATGTAGTTAATGTATTCGTGGTGCATACGTAGTGTATATTAGTTGCTTAAGTAATATAGACTTGTTGCTTATGTAGTATGAGTTTGTTGCTTATAACTTGCTTATATAGTTAATGTATCCGTGGTGCATACATAGTGTATATTCGTTGCTTATGTAGTATAGACTTGTTGCTTATGTAGTATGGGTTTGTTGCTATGACTTGTTTATGTAGTTAATATATTCGTGGTGCATACGTAGTGTATATTTGTTGCTTATGTAGTATATGATTGTTGCTTATGTAGTATGGAGTTGTTGCTTATATAGTTAATTGTATATAAAAGCACCATGACACATCTACACAAGCAACAAATTACATCTTCATAAGCAAACTTCGAACTGAAGTCGAGCTCTAGCAACTATGGCAAATTGTCTGCAACTTTTTTCACACAATAGTGCGTTGAAGAAGAAGGATGAATGATTTCTCACAGTAGTGCGTTGAAGAAGAAGATGGATGATTGTTTTCTCTCATGAAGAGCGTTCGAAGAAGAAGGAGAATGAGATTTGTTCACGTTGAATTTGATGTGAGATTTGGAGAGATTGTATTATCATAATGTGAACAGAATCCCATGAATATTGGGTAATTTTGTAGGATTACTAATTTACCCCTCCCTCTATTTTCTAGGATTTAATTTATAATTTTAGCTCTAAAATCACAGCCATTAGAAAATCTAGATTTGTGGCTAGGATTGGTCCCTATGGACTTACCCTATGATGTGGTCTCATATAACCCCCTTCTATATTCTTATACATTTTATATACTAATTGGTTCAATATAAATTATTTTGGACTAAAAATATTAATATCTGTACTAATTTTGGAGTTGAAGGAAATTGTAAGGACCTTATAATAAATATTTGAACATTTTTTTAATAAATTTGTTCCTATCGATTTGTTCCGATTGATTAATTGAAGTGCTAAGCTTCTCTTATTATTTGTTTTAGAAATAACATCTGAATCAAACACTGGTGGGTCTAACCATGTTAAGCCAACACCGACTTTCGTCGCCAACCCCACACTTAATGTGTCGGTAAATCATGGTGAAAAATCGAAAAAGTTTAACGACTTGAATTTTAAGCGATGGCAGCAGAAGATACTCTCCTACTTGACCACCTTGAACTTGGCACATTCTTGACTGGAGATCTTTTGGGGCTTAGTGAGGATGAGACTCATGCTCAAGCTATTAATGCAGTGGACGCTTGGAATCATGTCGACTTCCTTTGCAGAAATTATGTCATGAATATGTTAGCAGATTCGTTGTACAATGTGTATAACTCTAAACGAGCTGTTAAAGAATTGTGGGAGCCTCTTGAGGAGAGTTAACCACTCAACAGTTCTCAAAAAGAGCTATTGATAGAGTAACTCAATTGAGGAAGATCATTTATATATAAAATCAGTTTTCTTAGTTAAACAACGGAAGTCTTACACCCTTTTTGTGTTTGTTTTATCAACACATATAGTATTAGAGAGTTATGATTTAGATGGATAACAAATATAAAGTAATATAATAAAATGCAGAAAGGAAAAGAGGAATTCATTATTGTAAAGTAATATAGTGGTTCAAGGATGGGGTAATTCCTCTACTCCGCTCTTCTCCTACTCCAAGAGGAATTCATTATTGTAATAGATGACTTTAGTTACAAAGTACAATACAAAACAACATTGATCATACAACTGGCTATTTTCTGGGACTCAGCTCTTCTCTAGGCAGCTGCATAGGTACTTCAGCTATTTGAATCTTCACGACTTGATCACACAACCCTCCTTTGGATTTAAAACTAGTTCGACCTTGAACGTTACTATACTTCCTTTAATCCTTGGTAGTATAGACCCCTTTTTTTCACAAAAGTTTTCTTTTCAATTGTTGAACAACTTCAATCTTTCACTCAAAGTGTTGGATGAAGAGTCTTCGATTAGCTTGAGGATTCTTGCAGTTAAGCTTGTGAGAGAGTACTGAAGTGTTCTTGTGTTCTTTTGTCTCAGTGTATTGCTTCCTTTTGTATTCTCTATTTCTTCTCTCTGAAAAATTTCTCAACTTTTATAGTAGGAGTTTGAATTTTGGTCGTTGAAGAAATAGACAAAAATTTAAACGATACTTTGTATTTGTTGGATTGTCTTCTCTTGCAGCTTTAGATGTTGACCTATCTTTGTTCTTAACTTTCTGCAGGTTTCTCTAAAAAGTTGCCAGTGCTCAGTGGCTTCGCATTCGTTTATTTCCTTTGCCTGCTTAGTGCTTGAGCACTTTAAGGTTGCAATATGTACTTATTCCTAAATAAGTAATTTTCTCGATTTTGATGCAACATAATATTTTCAATTTTCTCTGAGTCATTCAACTACTTGTACCCCTTTAACTAAGACTTTGAGTCACCTCAGACATTCCTTGGGTTAACTCTTTTGTTAGTCTTCTGAAAGACATGGTTGTCGTACTTGGCTGAGAGTCTTCTAATGTAAGCTCAACTGCGAGTCTTCTTATGATTTTTTCAGCGAGTCTTCTGCAATTCTAGTCAGCTGCTATATATTTTAGCTTCATCATATCTATTACAAAGTAGAAATTACATTAAAAATGGGGTGCAAACTTCCTAATACAAAGTTTTCTAAGCATCATCAATATCTATACAATAAATTTCCTAATAATTTCTCCCTTTTTGATGACGCCAAAACTTTTTATAATATCTGTGCCATAAATTGAAATAACTAAAAATGAATATATCAATTTTATTAACGTAATCCAGGCACTTTCATTATGTTGCGTATTTACAGGAAAATTGTAAAGATACAACAACCATGATGTCTTCCCCCTATTTTCTTTGGTCTCTTATTCCCTTCAACTTCTTCTCTTTCAACTTACTCTTCCATTCAGCTGCTCTCCTTTCATCTCTTCTTATCTCAGCTTCATGAAGGCCAAGCCAGTAGGGGATATCTCTTTTTAGGGGATTTATAGACATCACACCTCATCTTCTTCTTAGTTTGGAGCTTCTGCTAGAATAGCTCTGAGATCTCCCTCTCCCACCAGAAGTTGAGTCTCTACCTCTATCTCTGGCACTACCTCGTCCTCCGACTTGGCTGCCACCTCTTGGGACTTGACTGCTGGAAGTCTGCTGACGGCACAAAGTGAACTCTGCTGACCCTTAGTCTTTCGACTTGGAGTTGGCTGTTCTTTTGTCTTCTCGACATCCTGTAGACCTTTTTCCCAGTACAAGTGCTAAGCATCAGCAATGGTCATCCCCTTATAGTACCCTTCAGATAAAAGAGTGTCAAACTCTTTATTAGTTCATTCATTAGAGATTGACCCTGCTGGTGGCCCACCATACTGTTTCCTTAGCTGATCTATTATGTCTTGTTGTTTCTTATCAAGTGGAGCAATCTCTTCCTTTGATTTTTGCATTGCGGGATCAGTTTTCTCATCAGCTAATAAGGAAGATGGAATTTGTGACAGAATAGACGAGCTTGTGCCTTTACCTTTTGCAGATGTTGTAAGAGGATCTACTCTTCCTTCCATCTTTTGGCATCAGCACTGGATGGAGGTTGAATATTTTCCAGAATGAAGTCCAACTTCATCTAGGCTACAGAATGTAGGTCACAAGGGGTGTGAGTAAGGTTTAGAAGGGGGGTTGAATAAACCTTACCAACTTTTAGATTTTAGTCCTTGTAAAAATATAACAGAGTTAACTCAAACAGCTGTGTCCTTGAGAGACAGCTTAGTTGGTTATTCAACTAAGTTAGCCACTCAACAGACTCGATAGAGCTGTTGATAGAATAACTCGGCTATTTAACCTGAACTTTAACTTGGTCTGTATTGATTTTATTAGCGGAAGACTTAACACCCTCGATTTGTTTAAAGTTTGTTTTAACACTTGATTTGTAGCACTTGGTTATTAATCAGTTGGATAACAAATGTGAGTTTTATCAGCAGATATGATGTAAGTATGCAAAAATGTAAATGTGCTGAAAATTAAATGACACAGATAATTTTTATAGAGGTTCGAAGATGGGGTAATTCTTCGAGTCCTCTCTTCTCCAACTCCTGGAGGAATCCACTATGTAACAGATCAGTTTACAACGTGGTGAACAGTCTAGAGATAGCCTTAGTCACACAACTGACTTCTCTTGTGACTCAGCTTCTTCGAAGGGCAGCTGCCTTGCTACTTCAACTCACTTCTCAAGCTCTTGGATTTGATCACGAAGCCCTCCAATAACTTGATACTGGTTTGACCTTGAACCTTCCTACAATCCTCCTTGGAAGTAGACCCCTTTTGATTCTTCAAAAGTTTGCTCATTAACAGATTTGAAGTTGTCTTTCCTTCACAGCTTGTATTGGATCGATTTCCTTTGAGTTTCAGGCTTGAGGATTTGCTTGAATGTACTTGAGAATAATGTAGGTTAATTGCTTGAATAATGCTTGCTTGTTCGTGGTTCAAGTTACCTTTTATCAGTAAATTCCTCAGCCTTTTATAGTGCACTTTTGAAATTTTGCCCGTTGAAGAGATAGGCTAATTTCATAAGTCATTTGTGATTGTTGGCTTGTCTTGTCTGCAGTCCTTGATGTTGACATTTTCTCGTTTTAAATGTCTTGCAGCATTTCAGACTTTCTGGCACACGGTGCAGTGCTTCTCATTGGTTTATTCCTTTTGCACAATTCTGGGACTAACACTTTACACCTGACAGCTTTGACATGTTACTATACTGAGTAACATTCTTGACTTTAATCAATGGATCTAAATCAGTTGTCTTGACTAGACTGCTGTCTTTACCCCAGGTGACTTGAGTCAGCTTCCAGTCATTGGATGACTCAACTATCACTTCAACCTTGAGACTTGGCTTCTTGAGCAAACTTGACTGATACTTCTTACAGGTGTTCTTCAGCTGACACACCTTCAGTCGAGTCCTTGACTTCCTTCTAGGCCATACTCAGGTGACACACAGCAGAGTCTTCAATCCAGTCCGCAGTTGACTTCTTGTATTCCTTGGCGTAGCTGACTTGACTCAGCTTTTCCAGCCCTATCTATTACAATACAAATTATAAGGAAAATGGGGTGCCAACTTCCTAGTTTATATTTTACATGGTATCATCAAGATCTAAAAAAGAAATTTCCTAACAATTTCCCCCTTTTTGATGATGCCAAAACTTAAAAACATTCAACAAAATATAAACAACAAAGATACATACAGACAATGCAATAACAAAGAATGTATGCTTAAAATAGATCGTTTTATTGATCATAGCATTCTTGTCCTTTACACAGCTGTTTATACATTTGGTATCAGAGCATTCTTTATCAGAGCAAAAATGCATATCTAAGCTAAGATATAAGAATACATACAAAGTGAAAAATTACAGACAAATTCACTAAGTATATTACAGACGACTTACATGAGTGTATTTACATAAAAATACATGAAGGGGTTTGCAACAACTCTTCAATGCTTTCGCTGCTTCCTTCCTCTTTCTTCTTCAGCTCTCTTGTGCTCCTCGTCATCATCAGCTCTTTTCCTCTTCTTCTCTTCTTCTTCCCTTCTCTTCTTCTTTTCAAAGGCCCGTTTAGAAGCATCATACCTTTGCTTCCTCTCGAGCTATTGACGAGTTTGCCTTTAATTTTCCTCTTCTTGTCGTCTCACTGCCTCAGCGTTCTTCCTTGCCACTTCCCTGTTGGCTAGGTGATCGTATCCAGCCCAGTAGATTAGCCCTTTCTTGTCAGGATCTACGAATTCAACGTCCTTGGGTTTTGGTCGAGGTAGATGACCTCTTCCACCACCACTTCTTCCTCTGCCTGACTCAGCTCTTCCTCTGCCTCTGGGTGTGTACTGCACGGGAGTCTTCTCGCTTCCGGATGAGTGATCGCTAGAAGATCATCTGCTTTTAAAACTTCGCATAAGGTTAAGCCTTTCTCCTAGTACAAATCCAGGCTTCGGCGAGCCATTCCTTGAAATAGCTTTTTAGATTCAAGGGTTTTGAACTCTTTTTACGATCTAGGCTCAAATCCATCATCGTGGATAGCATCCTGATCCTTTCCAACTGGAAGACCACCATACTGTTTCAACACTTCCTCAACGCGAGCATCCTGCTTTTTAGAGAACTCCTCAAACCCTGCTTCAATAATCTTTATTTCCTCCGACATTGGCACAACAGAGTGCTCAATGGGTAGGGTTACGGGGAGTTTGCTCAGGATGGAGGCGAATACATGACCTTCTTTGGGGTTTCGGCTAACATCAGTGCCAAATCCTTCGAACTTTCCCCCTCAGCTGCTTTATCCTTCTCCACAGCTGCGTCTTTCTTCAATTTTTCTTCTTTTAATCCCTTTAGGGACTCCTCTTCCCCGTTCTTGGCATCATCAAAAGAGAGAGGGACCCCGGGGAACATGCTTCCAAGAAGAAAGTCCAGTCTGTTAATTGTGGAATTGTGCTTGGAGTCTGCTGCATCGGATGCATTTCAAATTTCCGATCGAATCTCCTTAGACTCAGCTTTCAATATCTTCATTTCAGCCAAGAGAAGGCTGAATTTGTCATTTATTGCATTTTCGAGTCAGAGGATTTCATTCTTATGAAAATGTCGTAGCAGCTCCATATCATTTTTGTGAGACTAGGCTATTCTCCCAATGTTTTTCTTCATCCGCTGCCTGATCATGGAGTTATCCGCACTCGATACGAGCATTCTGCCATATTGGGCTTTGAAGTATCGTACTTGCTCACTTTGCCTAGCAGTCTCCTGTTGAGACCATTCCCGAATTCGCAACACAATTCCTCTCAAGTCTGATGTGAGAGTGGCATCGTGATTGTCCAGGCGTAAGTCGAGTAAGGCCTGGTGTCGTTCAATATTTTCAATCTCCTCGCAGATCTTCTTGAAGACTTTACGAATTTTAGTTGTCTCGCCCGAATCAGCTTCCGGCCACTCTTTGTCAAAATCAAAGTCTGCTGGCAAAATCGTGTCGGTGGGAATGATGGGATCTTCTCTGACAGTGTATCTTCTTTGTTCAGCAACTGTCTCTTCCTCTGATGCAAGCAGGTCCTGAGTGAATGGAAATATGTCCTGAAAGTCATCATCACAAACATAGGGAATATCTAGGTCTCGACCCTTCAATGCCTTCCCTTTTAGTAGAAGACTGGAGTTAACTCGCGATGCCTCAGCTGTGGCAACTTCATCGGCATTGTTCACAGCTGTGTGAGCCTGTGACGGAGTTGATGGAGTCGTTACTGCTGCAGCTGTGGAAACCTGCATAGATGACTTGGTTTCAGCTGGGGCTTTTGGATTTTCTTTCATAGCTGACTGAGCCTCAGCTGTCTTAACAGTTTCCTCGATCTCAGTAGACTTTTCAAAATGAATAACCTATTCCTCGACTGTGTCATTAGCGTCATCGGATGATGATGAGACTTGTGGAGTTGGCTCATCATCAAAATTGAACTTTTGGCGAGCCGCTTTCTCACTGATTTGGCTCTTAGTTTTGAGAACATCCTCATTTGGGTCCGTAGGATCTGCAAGGGGAGTGGACTCAGCTTCATCTTCTGATCCCAAAAAGGAGGTGTCTAAGTTTTCCTGGGAATCATGAAGTGCACTTATTTCTTTTTCTGCATCACCGTTGTCTAGAGGAGGAATGTTCTGTGCATCTTGATCTTTACCTAGGGAAGTCTCAACCTCCCTTAGGCCTTCAACACCCCCAGCAAACTCAATCGCTAACTGCGAGGCCTTGATGTTCTCGTCGGCGAGTCTCAACTCGTCTTATGGTCTTCTACATTCCCTTCGACGATCCCGCAGAATCGTCTTAGCGTCTTCGACCATGGCATCCATAGGAGTCTCAACCCTTTGGATTGCACTTTCTGTGCCCAGAGTGTTAACTCCCGGGGCATTACCATACCATGCCTCGACTATGAGAACAGTCTCATTGGTCTTCAAGCCAGCTGGCACTTCAGCTGGGACAGACTCAACTGTCCGAGCTTCGTCAATGTCACTCTGTTGAGGTTCATGTTCTTTTTCTACTTCGCCTCCTTGCTTCATGGTTGAGTTTTCCACAACGACCTCCAACCTGCTTTGTGGTGGAGAGAGCTTCCCCCTCAGCTGGCTTACTAACTGAGTGACTAACAGTGGGGTCACTCAGCTCCTGACTCGCGACTTTTTCTTTTTCCATTGAGTGCTCAGCCGCTGGGGCAGGTGGTAGAACACCTTCTTCAGGGGTTGGCTCAGTTTAGGTGCCCAAGTTCCCAACTTCATCGCCAGTACCCTTAGATCCATCCTCGGATTGCACAGAGGACGTGGCTGCAGAAATATCTGAGGCAATCTGCTGTACCACTCCCAGAGGATCAATTTGCAGGAGAGATTGTGAGGACTCTCCTGGGCCTTCTAACAACTGCTGCTCATGGATGGCTCTGGATTCCCTCATAGCCTTTCTTTGCATCTCGACTTCTCGCTACAAGATGGGGTCCTCATCACATTCAGAGAACAAATCAAGATTTGTATGAGTGTGACCTGGGGAGCCTATAAATTCGCAAATTTTCGACTTTTCCAATGCTCGGGCTCGCTCCTCAGCTTTGTCCTTTTCATCCGCCTTTATGATGCGGAGGATACCCATGCAGTTGTCTTCATCAAGGGCCTGTCGAACAGTTGCTACACCAAGAAAACGTAGAAATAATTCTTCTTCTTCTATGAACTCAGGGTGAGCGAACTGCACCCTTGAGTGATTCAGCTTCCATGCTCTCCATTCTCGTAGACGTCGCTGGATGTCTGGATACAGTGGAGAGTACATAATGACATCGTCATCATCATCTTCACCCTCACCGCCTGTTTCTTGAATTGGATGCAAGAGACCTTGCTCTTCCTCAGAAGCAGCAGCATCTAATGTTGGTGGAGAGACAACTTTTTCAACGACAGGTTCAGTTGTCTCCGCTGCTTCACTCTCCTCAGCTTTCTTTCGAACAGCTGGGTCTTCGACTGATATCTACTGATCACCATCAGCAGACTTCGCAGATTCATCAATAATTTCAGGAGACTGCTCTTCCTGAATGTCAGCAGTCTCATCTCGTTTTTCTGGCTGGGTACATATTCATCCATCTTCTCAAGTTCAGATCTCCTGAATAGCCGTCTCTTCCATGATGGGAGTATAGGAATTTCTGGTTCAACATCCTCTGGTTCCTCAAAAGTGAACGCTTTTGGGTTTTTCTTAGAGGCAGCTGCCTTTCATGTCTTGGCAGTCCTCTTCTTCTTAACGATAGTGGAGGAAATATGGTGTTCCTCCTCCATCTTGGCTGTGGGGGCAGGTGATCTGGCTGCAGGGGTAGGAGACTCGGCTGCTCGGGCTGGGGACTCTGCTCCAGGGCAGGTGCTTATGTTTTCTAAGCTGAAGGGGCAACTTTCTTTATCTGAGCTGCAGGGGCAGCTTTGTTCCTTGGGGGAGGGGTAGCAGTTGTGTCTTCGGGGTCAGCTGATTCCCCCTTACTTGTTTCTCGTCTTCTTCGCATGGGCTCTCTTCTGGGCATCGGAGAGGTTTGCCCTGAACATTTTCTTGTTCACATGGAAAGGTTTGCCATGATGAAATGCAACACCCTTCACTTCCAGCAAATGGCCGATCACAAGGCCATATCCAAGTGAGCTTCCGAAGGACCCATCCTTCTTATATGTCATGTTCAACACATTTTGGCAGAGTCTGCTGTAAACAAACTCAACCCAGATAACTTTCTTCCCTTGCATGATTGCAACCATGACGATCAACTTTGCCTTGGGCAGCTGATTAAAGCTTCCAAACTTCATGTCGACACATTTCGAGACAATATCCATCAGCTTGTGATAGTCGTCCTTCAGCAGCTTCTTGTCAGCTGTACATATCACTTTGGCAGCACACTCTGGTTTGGCCACTTCCTTCCATGCAGTAGCCAAGTCGACATTAGCTTCGAATATCTCCTTCATGCCTTCCGACGGCAATAAGCAGTTCTTAGCAAGGTCTTTTGCACTGAGTTTTATGACCTTGCTGTGGACGGAAGATTTGATTTCCTCGTCCTGCACCTCAACGTTAACGTAGAACTGAGCTACCTCCTCAAGATAGGTATGAGAGTACTCCATAGTCAGAAAAGCCTTTAGCCCTGACTTTTCCAACATATCAGCGATCTTCAGAACTAGGGTTTCATCAACACCCTGATTTATCATTCCATTGAGATCCACCAAAGAGCCAGTGTGGATTTGCTTCGAGAGTTTCACAAAGTCGTGCTTTCGAGCCATTTTCCAAGAGTTTCACCGATCGAAAAGTGTAGAACTTGCTTTGAGATAACTTAGGGTTTCTGAGAGAAAACCTTTTCTTTGCTTGAAGATGAACAGTTCGCGTAGTGAGAGAAATGAAAATTTCTATATATAAAGGTTATGAAAGGACATATTTCGGATTTTAAAATTTTTTATCAAAATCAACGGCTGAGATTAACACGCCAAAACCGCATTTAATTCCTCGCATTTAATGCAACATCATTTATATCCAATCATATGGGTTCCTATGCAACTTTTACTGTGACTGTCATTATTACGCTGACGTCATCTTTAAAAACATTCACGCTCATTTAAAATGACTGCGTTTTATCACTTAGTTCATAAATGATTCAACTTATATCCAAAGTGACTTAACTCTGCTTCTCTTTCCCATGAAGGAACTCAACTATCAAGAAAATCGATCTGGTGACTTCCCAATAAGGCTGTTTCACTTGGCTGATGTGTGAAACTTGCTCTGTTCTTGTTTTCTCATCTTCTTTCTCTGCTGATTGAGTCTTCTGAGTTTCAACTCAGCTCAATTAACCACAAACTCATTCTTGATTTCTTCAAACCTTGATTCACATAGAGGCTTGGTGAAAATATCAGCTAACTGTTTATCAGTTGAGATGTATTCCAAGGTGATGTCTTTCTTTTCAACATGATCTCTTATAAAATGATATCTGACATCTATGTGCTTTGTTCTTGAATGCAACACAGGATTCTGAGTGATTGCAATGGCACTAGTGTTATCACACATAATTGGAATCTCTCTTTCTTCAATCTCATAATCTCTCAGCTGTTGTCTCGTCCATAACACTTGGGACCAAGTTGCACGCAGCTATGTACTCTGCTTCAGCTGTGGATGTTGCTATTGAGTTTTTTTCTTACTGAACCAAGAAACCAATCTATTTCCAAGCCTTTGGCATGTACACAAGTACTCTTTTCAAACTCTACATCCAGCATAGTCTGAGTCTGAGTAACCAATAAGCTTGAATCCACCTTCCTTTGGATACCATAAGCCAACTTCTTGGCATCCCTTCAAATATCTTAGGATTCTCTTAGCTGCAGTCATGTGGCTCTGCTTTGGTGCAGATTGAAATCTTCAACATACACCTACTGCAAAGGTGATGTCTGGCCTGCTTGCTGTTAGGTAAAGCAATGATCCAATGAGTGCTCTATATCTGGTTTGATCTCAGCCTTGCCATCTGCATCCATGTCCATTCTGACTGATGTGTTCATTGGTATTTTCACAGAAGACTTCTCTTCTATACCAAATTTCTTCATTAAGTCTCTGGTGTATTTTGTTTGACTTATGAAGGTTCCATCATTCAATTGCTTGACTTGAAGTTCTAGGAAGAAAGTCAGCTCTCCCATTATGCTTATCTCAAATTTACCTTGCATGAGGTTTGAGAACTTATCACAGAGCTCTTTGTTTGTGGATCCAAAAATGATGTCATCTACATATATTTGAACAAGCAGTATACTCTCTCCATCGTGAATTCTGAAGAGTGTTCTGTCAACTTTGCCTTTGGTGAATCCATTGTCAATTAGAAATTGAGACAATGTATCATACCATGCTCTTGGTGCTTGTTTCAATCCATATAGAGCTTTCTTGAGCTTGTATACCTTATCACCAATAGTTTACTTCTCAAAACCTGGAGGTTGTTCAACATAGACTTCTTCCTCTAACAGTCCATTTAGAAATGCACTCTTCACATCCATTTGATATACAGTGAAGTTCTTATGTGCAACATAAGCAAGAAACATCCTTATTGCTTCCAATCTTGCAACATGAGCAAAGGTTTCATCAAAATCTATACCCTCTTCTTGGCAGTACCCTTTGGCTACCAATCTTGCTTTATTTCTTACAACAGATCCTTTCTTATTCGTCTTGTTTCTGAAAACCCATTTTGTGCCAATAACATTTTGATGGTTTGGTCTCTGCACCAACTCCCATACTTTGTTTCTTTTAGCTCTTCTTGCATGGCTTGAATCCAATGTGTGTCATTAAATGCTTGAGACACATCTCTAGGCTCTATTTAGGAAATAAAACAAGTGAACATTGCTTCATGTTGTGCACTGGATCTGGTTATTATGCCATCTCTAACATCTCCAATAACTAACTCTGGTGGATGGTCTCTCAGCCATCTCACATCAGTTTGGAGTAAGTCTGCTGGATTCAGCCGCCTCGTAGCTAAATTGTCTTGAACAACTCTTTCATCTTCATTCAGCTGCAGACTTTCCAGCTGTCTTTGAGATTCAACTATCTCATCTTCATCTGGGTTGCTTGCTCTTACTTCAGCTTCAACATAAGGACTCTTCTGTATAGTTGGCTGATTCAGCTTGTCAGCTAACTCTTCAATGTCTTCTCCATTTACATTAGGTTCATCAAAAACCACATGGATAGACTCTTCTGTGACCATAGTCCTCTTGTTCAGCACTCTATAAGCTTTGATCTCAGCTGAGTATCCCAAAAGGATACATTCATCAGCTTTAGCATCAAAAGCCTTCAAATTATCTTTGCCATTGTTATGGATGAACATTTACATCCAAATATTCTGAAGTATCCAACATTTGGCTTTCTCCCTGTCCAAATCTCATAGGGAGTCTTGGTCAATTGCCTATTGATCATGCATCTATTTTGAGTATAACATGCTGTTTTAATGGCTTCAACCCAAAATCTCTTAGGCAATCCAAATTTTCCAATAACATGGTCCTTATGACTTCCTTGAGAGTTTCCTTCTCTCCGCTACTCCATTCTGCTGTGGAGTTCTTGCTGCAGATAACTCATGAGCAATACCATTTTCAACATAATACTGAGTTGTTATCCCATTAACAAACTCAGTTCCTCTGTTAGACCTTATCTTTATAATGGTTTGCCTCTTTTCATTTTGAACTCTTTTCATCAGTTGAGGTAACTTCTGCAAAGTTTCCTTCTTTATACACATGAAGATTGTCCATGTATATCTTGAATATTCATCTACAACCACCAAGGTGTATTTCTTTCCACTTATGCTGGCTGGTTTAACTGGACCGAATAGATTCATATGCAACAGAGGTAATATCCTTGTTGAAGAAGGACTTGGGTTATCCTTGAATGAAGACTTTATTTGCTTTCCCATCTGGCATGCATCACATACACTTTCCTTCTTGTACACTGAGTCTAGAAATCCTTCTACAAAATGACTCCTTGCAAGCTTGTTGATTGTCTTGAAGTTCAGGTGACTCAACTTCTTATGCCACAACCAACTTGATTCGGCTGTGCTCTTTGCTAACAAGCAAGTGCTTGGTGTAGCAGTAGACCAATCTACCACATACATATTCTTTTGTCTTGATCCTTGCAGCACTATTTCATTTGATTCAACATCTTTGATCTGGCACACTCCCATATTGAATCCAACATTGTAGCCCTTGTCACAGAGTTGACTGATGCTTAACAGGTTGAGGTTGAGGCCTTCAACATAAGCATCAAAGGCACATGATCTATCAAGAAGAATGGATTGGAAATCATAGATGTTGCTTAACAGGTTGAAGTTGAGGCCTTCAACATAAACAACATCCGTGATTTCCAATCCATTCGTTTTGATAGATCCTGCGCCTTTGATTTCCCCTGCAGCTTCATTTCCTCCAAATATGACTTTTGCACCTCTAATCTCCTTGAATTTTGACAAGTTTTTCTTATTTCCTGTCATATGAACCACTATCCATGTACCAGGTTCCTTGGCACTCAGCTGTTCCTTGAACCTGCAATCAAGAAAATCAGTTTTTAGGTACCCATACTTCCTGGGTCCTGAGGGGCTAGTGCTATAAGATGATCCAACCAACCTATAGCCAAAGGACTTGACTCTAAGAGGTTTCCATCTATCAGTGCCATAATCATAGTGCGCATTAGCAAATTGCTTGGGTTTTAGGTTCATAAAGCTGTCTCTTTTGTCTGTATGCCTGTGTGTGTGTTTTAGCAATTGCTTTCTTGGGATAGTTGTGAAAGTTCTGAGTGTAGTGCTTGGGTGCATATGTGTGCTGATGATAGCTCTTTTTCCTTTTGAATGACCTTTGCTGAGTTTTAGGTCTTTGCCATTTAGGCTTATATTCCATAGGTCTTTGCTGATGTTTCACATTATTCCAATCAGCATAGTTAGGATAGTTTCTACCATTCCCATCATGTGTGTTTCTCTGATAAAACTTCTGGGGTTTTTGGTAGCTCTATTTGCTTTTCACAGAGTATTTTTTGTTTGGAGTTTGCTGAGGAACTCGACTGGATTTCTTCTCAGTTGTCCTCTCAAAGATACTCAATCGACTTTTTTCTTTTCCCTTTGTATCCAAGGCCAGTTTGTTTGTGATTGTGCTTAGGAGTGAATGTGGGTGAAACATTTGGTGTTTTGGATTTTTGAGATGCTTCATTGCTTGAAGATCCTTTTTCCAGAATCACTCTTGGAGTTTGACCATGCACAAAGGAATTAAATCATATGCCTGTCTTATCTCCACATTATTTTTGAATCATTATAAGATCATCCAATGATTTGGATGCCTTTGTAAATGAGGCAATCACATTTTTGAGATCTTTTTCCCTCTTTTCTATAGCAGCTAACTTTGCTATGATCTTGGCATTCTCAGCGTTCAACTTAGTGTTCTCATCAGCTATGTGACTCAGAGTACTCAGCTCTTTAATCAACTGTGAGTTTTGGCTTTTAAGCTGGCTGTTTTCCTCATTTAGAATTGTGTGTGAGGATTTATGTGTTCAAAATCTTTCATCATTTTGCCTAATGAATCATAAAGATCAGTGGGTGATGAAGTGTATGTATCACAATCACTATCACTTGAATCTGAATGAGATGAGTTAAAGTGTACCTCATCTTCTTGATCTGGTTGATCTTGTTCTTTAGCCATAAGGCAGATCATAGCCTCTTCCTCAGAGTCACTTGAGTAGTCAGCTTCACTACTCTCTCGAGTCTCGCCGCTTTTTAGACTTGGTGTCTCGGCGATCTCGGCCCAAAATTTTAATATGGCTTTCTTCTTTTCCTGTCTTCTTTCTCTGAAGACTTTTCTTTCTTCTTCATTCCTATATATGTTGACTGGTAGATAGGAACAATCAACTGCAAAATGTCCTGGTTGTCTGCATTTCCCACACAGGTTCTCAGCTCTTTGATCAGCTCTTTCTGTTCTTGGGTTATCAGCTCTCTGATATTCAACCCTTTGATGCTCAGCTCTCTTGGGTGGCCTATCTTCCTTTGACTTGGAGGGAGCTGAATGTCTCCTGTAGGTTTCACCCTTATTTCTTTTATAGTTCTTATTGAAGAACTTGTTGAATCTTTTAACCACCAGGGCAATTTTCTCATGGTCTATGGCTTTCTTGGGTTCAGCTCTGTTTCCATCCTTGGCTATCAGTGCAACTGTCTTGGGTACAACTGTCTCCTCTTGCTCTTTTCTTCTCGGCTCAAACTCATAGGCAGTGAGAGATCCGAGAATAGCTCATGGTTAGATGTTCTTGAGAGGTCCATTGAATGTCTCGGGGCCATAGTCTTCATTTCCCATTCAATTTGGTAGGCTCCTTAAAATCTTCGTACACATTTCCTTTTGTGTATATTCTTTCCCAAGAGTCGAAAGCTCATTTGTGATTTTAGTGAATCGGCATACAATCGATCTATGGTTTCACCTGCAAGCATTTTGAAATTTTCAAATTTTTTAACAGCAACTGACAATTTATTTTCTTTAATTTGTGTTAATTTGTTTTGATCCTTCACAAATTAAAGTCAGTTTATTCTAGATTTCTTTTGCAGATTTGCAAGATTTGACTTTATTGAACATTGCTTTGTCTAATGTCTTGTAGAGTATGTCCTTGGCCACATTGTCCAAGTTGTATCTCTTCCTATCTTCATTTGTCCACTCAATCCTTGGTTTTTCAACCATGGGCCGGTCTTGCTTCAAAGATCAACTTCTTCTCCTTCACCGCAAATGCTCTTCTTCTGACCGTGTTCACTTTCAATATTTGCGTGGCCCATCCTCTATTACAAGCCACATTTCATCATGTAAAGCGAGATAGATGAGCTCGCATACGGATTTTCCAATCATCAAATACTTCAACAAAGGAACATAGGAATGCGTGTCAAATTTGTTTCCATGATAATAACTTTGCTTAGAATGAAAGATTTTGAAAATGCAGTGTGTTTAAAACCTTTTTTGAAAAGATAGAGATCTAGTTCAGTAACCAGTGCGGAAGGCTCAATGAACCAACCGCTCTGATACCACTTGTAGGTCCCAAGAGGTGTGAGTAAGGTTTAGAAGGGGGGGGGGTGGAATAAACCTTACCAACTTTTTGATTTTAGTCCTTTTAAAAATATAACAAAGTTAACTCAAGCAGCTATGTCCTAGAGGGATAGCTAAGTTGGTTATTCAGCTAAGTTAGCCACTCAACAGACTCGATAGAGATGTTGATAGAATAACTCGGTTGTTTAACCTGAACTTTAACTTGGCTGTATTGGTTTTATCAGCGGAAAACTTAACACCCGTGATTTGTTTTAAGTTTGTTTTAACACTTGATTTTTAGCACTTGGTTATTAATCAGTTGGATAACAAATGTGAGTTTTATCAGCCGATATGATGTAAGTATGCAGAAATGTAAATGTGCTGAAAAATAAATGACATGGATAATTTTTATAGAGGTTCGAAGATGGGGTAATTCTTCTAGCCATCTCTTCTCCAACTGGAGGAATCCACTATATAATAGATCAGTTTACAACGTGGTGAACAGTCTAGTGACAGCCTTGGTCACACAACTGGCCTCTCTTGTGACTCAGCTTCTTCACAGGGCAGCTGCCTTGATACTTCAGCTCACTTTTCAAACTCTTGGATTTGATCACGAAGCCCTCCAATAACTTGATACTGGTTCGACCTTGAACCTTCCTACAATTCTCCTTAGAAAGTAGACCCTTTTTGATTCTTCAAAAGTTTCCTCTTCAACAGATTTGAAGTTGTCTTTCCTTCACAACTTGTGTTGGATCGATTTCCTTCGAGTTTAAGGATTGAGGATTTGCTTGAATGTACTTGAGAATATTGCAGGTTAATTGCTTGAATAATGCTTGCTTGTTCGTGGTTTAGGTAACCTTTTCTCAGTAAATTCCTTAGCCTTTTATAGTGCACTTTTGAAATTTTGCCCGTTGAAGAGATAGGCTAATTTCAAAAGTCACTTGTGATCGTTGGCTTGTCTTGTCTGCAATCCTTGTTGTTGACATTTCCTCGTATTAAATGTCTTACAACATTTCAGACTTTCTGACACACGGTGCAGTGTTTCCCATTGGTTTATTCCTTTTGCACAATTCTGGGACTAACACTTTACACCTGACAGCTTTGACATGTTAGTATACGGAGTAACATTCTTGACTTTAATCAACGGATCTAAGTCGGTTATTGTCTTGACTAGATCATTGTCTTTACCCCAGGTGACTTGAGTCAGCTTCCAGTCATTGGATGACTTAACTATCACTTCAACCTTGAGACTTGGCTTCTTGAGCTAACTTGACTGACACTTCTTACAGTTGTTCCACAGCTGACACACATTCAGTCCAGTCCTTGAATTCCTTCTTGGCCATACTCAGCTGACACACATCAAAGTCTTCTATCTAGTCCGCAGTTGACTTCTTGTATTTCTTGGCGTAGCTGATTTGACTCAGCTTTTCAAGCCCTATCTATTACAATACGATTACAAGGAAAATGGAGTGCCAACTTTCTAGTTTAAGTTTTACATGGTATCATCAAAATCTACAAAATAAATTTCCTAACACAGAATATGCAACAGAGTGACGTGAGCTGAGTTCAATCATTTGTTTTTGCAAGGATGAGAACTGGCTGTCCATTGTAGCTCCCATATATTCAAATTTCTTCTCAACCTTGGTATTAAGTAATCCCATGTCACCCTGGCGGCTTGAAACTACTCGTTCATGTTGTCCTTTTGGCGGTTTTGCAAAGCCACTTGGCTAGAACCCCATATTAGCAACTTATTGTAGAGACGTTTGAAAATCCCAACTTGTTCCCCTGCGTAGAGCCATAGTCTCACTACCCATTCTTTGATCTTCGATAGAACACATAAGATTTCACTACTCGATGAACATCATAATTGTTAATATGCTCGTAGAGACCCAAAAAACCATGTTTCATCTTCTCCATTTCCCCAACATATATCCAATGCTCTTTGAGCTCGGATGTGAGTTGGTCCGATCCCCTGGGGCAAAGTCATACCTGCAATGTGTTCTATGGGGTTGTATGGAATCAAGGCGGGTTCTCCCGAGTCTACTAGTTTTGCAACATGAGAGGGATAATCAATTTTACTATCCTCGCTCTTCATCACCGGGAATTTCCTCTAGGAACTCAAAGTCCTCCTGACCAAAATTGTCAATAGGAGTCGAGGAAGGCCCCGCTCCATCTTTAATAGGGTTCTTTGCCTCTTCTCCCGACTTGCAACTCTTTGTGCCTCGCTATTTGAGCTTCATTGGCGTGAGCAATTTTGTTAGCCTGTTTGAGCTAATCGTGCCACCGTGTGTAACGCCTTCACCGCAACAATTGTGTTTTCCTATTGAGTTGACTGTACATCAGTTGTCTAAACAACATTATTTGCAGGTGATCTAGCAATTTGAAGGTGTTGGTCAACTAGCACAAACTTAAGTTTGGCAAAGTTGAACCCTGCTGCTTGATCATAAGTTTCTTGTTTTGATTCAGCCGTATCATCAATATTCATCTCTTCAGCTGTTTCATATTCTGCTGAGTCAGTTACCTCAGATTTTTCTTTGTCAGATCAGTTGGATTTTGAGAATTTTCTTTTTCGGTTTCAACTATTTCATCTACTTGCATCTGATCTGTTGTTGGCTCAACTGACTCAGAACCCAAATTTTGAGCATCTACCACATTCTGATCCATACCTAATCCATATTCCCTGTAGTAGTCTCAACTACTACTAGGTCTTAGACAATCCTTCCAGTAGTCTCAATCGTTGCTGGGTCTTGGACAGAGCTGACATCCACAACAGACTCAATCACTAGGATTGCACTTTTATTGCAATCTACAGTCTCAACCGATGTAGCCTTCTCAACCATTCCCACTGCCTCGCCAAAAGAGTCTCAACCATTGGAATATCATTGGCCTACAATCAACTACATCTCCTCCTTTAACAATTTCACTAGACTTGTCTATTTCAGCAGCCACATCGCCTCCAACTTTAGTTTCTTCCACTTCTCCTCTATAACTCCTTCAAAGATTTCCAAAGAATTTCTTGAGTTCTAGTGTGCTCGGCTTCCCCTCGATTGTCTCAATAACTCGTTGTATTTTGAACTTCAAATAGGGGTCAATTGTCACTAGGGTTTTAGCTATTTTAGTTGTTTCTTTATTTGTTGTCTCAATAGAAGTGTCTGGGGTAGGCTTAGCTGGGTTACCAGATATGGCGATTGGCATATCTTCGTCATAATTTTCAACCAAATCCACCGTAATTTGTTGCGGTGATTGAGAGTGAGCCGAGATGAGAGAGCAATCAGATCTCTCATCACGTCACCAATAATCTGAGTGGGGGATGATGTTTCCCCAGGCCCAGCCTACTGTCTCTGCTTCTGCTAATTCTTTTGATTCACGCAATGCTTGCCTCAACTTAGCAACTTCCACATTTTCCATCACCTCTTCTTCTTCTCCAATATCGGCGATCAATGTAGCTAAGTGTCCAACGAGGCATCCTTTCCGAGGCTCGGCGAATGAACAATCATTTAGGATGGAGAGAATCCTTTCCACCTCCTTGATTATTTCGGTCACCTTGTGAACTCGGATTCTCGCTTAAACTCATCTTCCACATGGCCCATTCAGATATCCTTTCCAATTCAGTGGGATATAGAGGAGAATGATATTCTTCTAGTTCAGATTCAGCTGGAGCAACAATTCCACAAATATTCACCAATCGCTTCGCAACGTCACCAACACCCGCAATTTGCCTCTTCAATTTCAAAGAACAATTGTCTCCTCAACTCTTCTAACATCGCTTGATTCCATCACAACTATAGCTTTGTCTTGATTTTTCTTAGACGTTCTCTCAAGAGGAATCTCAACAGATTCAGTTTCCTCAGAGTCAGTTGTCACCACCCTGATGACAGACTCATCACGTTGCCCTCTTTGAGTCTTCCACTTCTTTGCGCTTGGCTTCCTGAGCAATTGTCCTTCTCTTCTTTGGAAGTGGAGCACTGGGGATGGGCCTCTCGATTGTTTCTACCTCAGAAGTGCCCTTTCTTTTGACGGGGGCCTTCTTCTATGCAACAGAGAGGTTGCCCTTAAATAGCCTCATGATTACGTGAAAAAGGCTTTCCTTTCCTCAGGGGAAAGCCTTCTTCGGAACAAATAACCTAGGACTAGCCCATAGCCCAAGGTGTTTTTGAATTTGCCGTCAGCTACTTCCACATTCAACACATCTTGGCATAATTCGTCATAAACAATCTCTGCCCAATTTACCTCCATCTCCTCCAATATAGCGGACATCACAATCGGCTTAGTCAGAGAAAAGAAGGCCTGCGTGCTTGAGACTGGCTGGTAATGAAGGTTTAAGGGTGGTTGAGACTTCCATAGGTAAAGAGCGCATGAAATGAACATTCCTCAGCTTGAAGGAGCTGCAGCAGAAGAGGAGATCAGCGCGCTTCACGATTCCCAGAAGCACATCGATACATCATTTTTGGGATTGGAGGATGAAGTTGAGTCCACACATCATGACAATCCAACGATGGACACAGCTGAAGTTGTTCTCAAAACTCAGAGCCAAGTCAATGATAAGACGGCTCGTATGAGATTTAATTTTGATGATGAGCCAACTCCAAAGGCCTCATCATCTTCTGATGACGCTGATGATACAGTTGCGGACCATGTTACTCAATTGGAAAAACACACTGAGACATAGGAAACTGTTAAGACAACTGAGGCTCAGTCAGCTGAGCAAACATCTACAAATGCTCCAGTTGAGAAAGAGTCAACTGCGCAGGCTCGCACAGCTACAACAGTAATGACTACAGCTCAATCGCAAGCTTTCACAGCTTAACAAACAATCGTCGATGACGCTGCAATAGCCGAGGCACGTAGAGCTGAATCATCGCAGGCATATCCAAGTCAAGACCCTCAAGGTGAAGCCTCGGGATACCCTTCGTGCGCGATGATGTTTTTGAAGACATGTTCCCATTCACTGCTAATCGCTTCATGAAGGGGTAAATGCTACTCTGTAACTAAGGAAATATACAAAGTGCGAAAGAGCCCGTCATTCCCACAGATATGATTATGCCAATGGACTTCAATTTTGATGCAGAGTGGCCGACAACTGAATCAAATCCTACAGCTGAGTTCCGTGAAGTCTTCAAGAAGATCTGCGAAGAGATTGAGAAGATGGAATGTCACCAAGCCTCTCTATACTTGCGATTGGACAATCGAGATGCTACCCTCACAGCCGATTTGAAAGGGATCATCGTGCATATAAGGGAATGGGCTGCACAACAAACAACCATGCGATCAGAGCAGGTCCGTTACTTCAAAGCTCTTTTTGCCAAAATGCTTGTTTGGTGTACAGACAACTTAATGTATTAGCAGAGGATGTAGGAATATATAATGAGGATGGAAACTTCACATAAGTCGGATATAGAGCTGCTACAACACTTTCACAGGACTGAAATTACTGGTCTGGGGAACAATATGAATGAAAAGTTCAGTTTTTTGATGGCGGAGATGAAAATAATGACAACTGAATCAAAGGCCACTCGTTCTGAGTTTCGCAAACTGGATTTTCTCCTCAGTGGACTATTCCCTGGGATACCTCTCTCCTTTGGTGATGATGCCAAAAATGGGGAAGAAGAGGCCCCTAAGGGATTGAAAGAAGAATTGAAGAAAGGAGGTGACACAGCTGAGGGGGAAGGAAGTTCAAAGGATTTGAAATTGGTGTATGCTGAAACCCCACAACTAGGTGATGTCACAACCTCAATTCTCAGCAAGCTACCCTTGAACCTACCTGTTGAGAAAGCTGCAGTGGCCATCAAAGATAAAAGAAAGGCCATCGAAGCCGCATTTGAGGAGGTAGCCGAGAAGCAATCGATCGCGTCAGAGATCATGAAGCAATATGGTGGTACTCCACCCGGAAAAAACTACGATGTGATCAAACCCCAAGGAACATTACTATGACTAATGATGGATCTGAGCCCAGATCAATAGAGGAGTTCCAAACTCTAGAATCAGAAAGCTACTTTCAAGGGATGACTTTGCCGCAAGCCTAGGACTTGTATTGGGAGAAGGGATTGGAAGTATGTCAATCACCGAGAAGCGAGACTTCCAAAGACCATTCAAATTAAAAGTCTAAGGCCCTAGTACAAAGATACTCCCGCAGGGAAGGGAGCCGAGTCGGGAAGGGAAGACGTTGTGGTGGAAGAGGCTCTCAACCTCGACCAAACCAAAAGACGTAGACTACGTAGATCCAGACAATAAGGGTCTTATATATTGGGTTGGATATGATCACCTTGCCAACCTAGAAGTTGCTAGAAAGAACGCTGAAGATCTCAGGAGGCAAGAAGCTGAGAATGAGACGACTGCTCGTGAATGGGAAGAGAGGAAGCGGAGGGATGACCCTACTGCTAGGAGAGCATATGAGAAAAAGAAGAAAGAGGAAGAGGAGAAGAAGAGGAAGAGAGCTGATGATTACAGGAGGAGAGCTGAAGAAGAAGAAAAAAGGAAGCAACAAAGGCGTTGAAGTGTTCTGCAAACCACTTCATGTATTTTGTTGTAAATACATTAGTCTTCTGTAATAAGCTCAGTGAATTTCCCTGTAATTTTCACTCTGTATGTATCTTAGCTTAGATATGCAATGTATTGTCATGTTATAGAAAAAGGCTCTGATACTTGTTGTAAACAGCTTTGTAAAGGCAAGAATGCTATGATCAATAAAATGATTATCAAAGCATACATTCTTTGTTACTGCACTGCTTGTATGTTTGTTGTTTTCTTATTGAATGTTTTAAGTTTTGGCATCACAAAAAAGGGGAAAATTGTTAGGAAAGTTTTCTGTTAGATTTTGATGATACCATGTAAAACTTAAACTAGGAAGTTGGCAACCCATTTTCCTTGTAATTTGTATTGTAATAGATAGGTCTGGAAGAGCTGAGTTTAGCCAGCTATGTCAAAGATTACAAGAAGTCAACTTCGGATTGGAATGAAGACTCTGCGTGTGTCAGCTGAGTGTGGCCTAGATTAAGGAAGTCAAGGACTCGACTGAAGAAGAGTCACCGAGGACAATCGTGAAGTGTCAGTCAAGTCAACTCAATAAGCCAAGTCTATCAGTTGAAGTGATAGTTGAGTCCATCCCATGATTAAAGCAGACTCAAGTCACCTGGGGTAAAGACAACAGTCAAGTCAAGACAACTGACTTAGATCTATTGATTAAAGTCAAGAATATTACTCGATATAGTACTATGTCAAGTCACAGTCTTAAAGTGTGTGGCCTAGAATTGTGCAAAAGGAATGAGCTAATGGGAAACACCGCACTGTGTCGAAACCCGCAATCTTTGCCGAATGCCATTTAATACGAGGAAAGGTCAACATCACCAAGGAAGCGTATCAAGACAAGACAAGCCAACGAACACTTAGTGACATTTGAAACTAGCCTATCTCTTCAACGGGCAAATTTCAAATGTGCACTATAAAAAGCGAGAAGTTGAGAAGAGGTTACCCCGAACCATGAACGAACAAGCATTATTCAAGCAATTAACCTGCAATATTCTCAGAGCAATTCAAGTAATTCCTCAAGCCTTAAACTCGAAGAAACTCAATCCAACACAAGCTGTGAAGGAGAGAGAACTTCAACCAGTTGAAGAGGAAACTTTTGAAGAAATAAAAAGGGTCTACATTCCAAGTTGAAGGATTGTAGAAAGGTTCAAGGTCGAACCATTATCAAGTTTGTTAGAGGGCTTCGTGATCAAATCCAAGAACTTGAGAAGTGAGCTAAAGTAGCAAAGCAGCTGCCCTGTGAAGAAGCTGAGTCGCAAGAGAAGCCAGCTGTGTGATCAAGGTTGTCTCCAGACTGATAATCGCTTTGAAAACTGATCTGTTACATAGTGGATTCCTCCAGGAGTTGGAGAAGAGAGGATTAGAAGAATTACCCCATCATCAAACCTCTATAAAATATCTATGTCATTTACTTTCAGCAATTTACTTTCCTGCATATTTATCTTATATCTGTTGTTAGTTTATATTTGCTATCCAACTGATAAATAACCAAGTGCTAAAATCAAGTGTTTAAAACAAGCTTAAAACATAACAAAGGTTGTTGAGTCTTCCGCTGTTAAAAACCAAATCTGCCAAGTTAAGTATTTGGCTTAAGCAGCCGAGTTATACTATCAACAGCCATATCGAGTCTGTTGAGTGGGTAACTTAGCTGAATGGCCAACTTAGCTGTTCCTAAAGGACATAGTTGATTTGAGTCAACTCTGTTGAATCATTTAAAAGGACTAAATCGAAAATTTGGTAAGGTTTTATTCAACCCCCCTTCTAAACCTTACACCACATCCATTGGGACCTACATAGCTCAATTAATCCAAGTTCCTTCATCAACTCTTCGAATCATAGTTCACATAAGGGTTTTGTGAAAATGTCAGCTAACTGCTTCTCAGTTGACACATATTCCAACATGATATCTTTCTTTTCACATGATCTCTGATAAAATGATATCTGACATCAATATGCTTTGTCCTAGAGTGCAAAACTTGATTTTGAGTGATTGTAATTGCACTAGTATAGTCACACATAATTGGAACTTCATTTTCCTCAATATCATAGTCTCTCAGTTGTTGTCTCATCCACAGAACTTAGGCACAACAACCGCCCGCAACTATGTGCTCGTGCATCAACTCGTTGATGTAGCTATTGAGTTTTGTTTCTTGTCAACTAAGAAACTAATCTATTTCCAAGCACTTGACATGTACCATATGTACTTTTCATGTCAACTCTACATTGAGCATAGTCCGAATTTGAATATCCAATCGCTTTGAAGCCTCCTTCTTTAGGATACCATAATCGAACTTCTTGACTTCCTTTCAGATATCTCAAAATCTTCTTTGCTGCAGTCATATGACTTTCTTCAAGTGCAGATTGAAACCTTGCACATATACCCACTGCAAACATGATGTCGTCCACGCGCTTAAGTAGAGCAATGATCCAATGAGTGCTCTATATCTTGTTTGATCAACTGATTTCCCTTCTCAATCCAAATCTATTTTGATTGATGTATTCATTGATATTTGATCGAAAATATTTTACGCTAAACCACAAGTGTATGGTGTAGTTTATATATTGTGGCAAACAAGGATGTATTCTTCTCAGGGACCGATTTTAAGCACATAAAGTATATCAAATCTCATACTCCGATTTTATTGAAGTGTTTGTAAAACAAGAAGTGTATCCAATTAACCCTAAAATTGTTAAACTAAAATATTAATTATTCTAAATTGTCAAACTTCATGAAATTCAATCAATCACAAAAACAATTTGAGGATTATGATCTTGACATGCTTCATCAGTATTAATTCAAATTAGTGTTTCACAATACCAGTTTCGGTGTATCTATGAGTTTAATTCCTAACATAGTTTATTCCATCTTCCAAAGAAAACAAACCATAGATCAATATTGAATTTCTAGTATCCCTACTCAACAACCAATACGAACTCCCACAAGCATAGAGAATTAAAGTAAACCCCCACAAACATAAGCCTCCCGACTCTACTCCCATTTATGTTATGAGTCTGTTATCTAATGTTAGATCTCATCTCCCGAATTATGAACTATAAAATTAAACATTCAAATTATTGCTCAGATAATCTACAAGAAATAAGCCCACGAATTCATAAATAGATAACGAGAAACCAATTAATACAAAACAATAAAACTAGAATTAACATGAATCTATAGTCTTGATCATATCCTAGAATCCAAAGATTTAGCTTAACATAATTGTTTACAAATCCATAGACAAACTTGTAAACAAAGCGTTAAACATGGAATTAAGAATATAACAAAAGCTCTAAACTATGATGATAAAACCCCTTGAGTAGATGGGTTCATCTTCACAATCTCGAACCTTAATGCCTTCGTGGTTGATAGAGGTCTCGTGTTGTTTTTTTTGTTGTAGCCGTCTCCTTTCTCTCTAAGTTATTCTATTTTCTCCCAATTGTGTTCTATCTGACTTTAGAGTTAAGTGTCCCTCTTATAGTTGCCTTTCGGGATTCCCGTCAGAGTCCTCGTCAAAAAAGGACATAACATCCGTGTGCGTAGCAAATCACGCGCCCGTTTGATTTCACATGGTCCAGTCATGTGGATATCCTTCAATCTCTATAAATCGCACAATACACCTCACACGATCATCTTATTTCACATGACCTAGTCGTGTGAATTGCAACAAGTAAGCCATTTCCTGCACACTCACAAGGTCATGTGGTTTCACACGGTCTAGTCGTGTGAGCTTGTTTTCCTTATTTTCTTCACGTCTTTGTTCATCCATTGGCATTTGACATTCCGATCCGGGCCATTCTACTGATATCCTTTCAAATATAGCTCCGTTTCCTACAAAAATACAAAAAAATATGCAGTATCATGCCCAACAAGACACACTTAATATCCATGCAAATATATCAATTATGCACAAAAATATACCTCTTAATACATGCATACTTACCACTTATCAAATCCCCCAAACTTAAGAAAAATAATTGTATGTAATGGGGTAGATTACATAATACGAGAACACCACAAATTCAAAATCTCATTAAGATCCATTTCTTAGCAAACATGTAACTCATTCTCAAAAAGTTCTCAATTGCAAATTAGGCATAATCAATACTCGTTCGGGCATTTGACATTGAGCCTCACCGGATAAGTTGTTAGGAATTTTATTGTTTAGATTTTGATGAATGCCATGTAAAACTTAGAATAGAAAGTTGGCACCCCAATTCTTGCTGTAAAATGTATTGTAACAACTAGAGTCGCCAAGCCGAGTTAAGTCGCCACGCGCCCTAACATGCAAGAAGACAATCAAGACTTGAAGGAAAACTCACGAGAGACAAATTGAGTACGGCAAAGAAGAGCGCATGACAAACTCGATCAAGAAGCGGTGAGATGCAAATGAGTGGAACATCACCAAGTCAACTTAAGAGAAGCCAAGTCTCAAGTCAAGTGACAAGAGTCATCCACGATTGGAAGTCGACTCTAAGTCACCTGGGAAAGCAAGGAAATGCGAATGTCGAGATAATCAGAAAAGAACCGTTGCAATCAAGAGATTTACTTAAATAAGTAATATCTCCATACCACCTTTCTTGGAGTGCTCACCCCCTGCGTGCAAAAGAAATGAACCAATGGGAAGCACTACACCGTGTCGAACTCAAAAGGTGATAAAACAATTCATACGAGGAAATGGCAATTCCAAGAACGCAAGCCAACGATCGCAAAGTGACTTTAAAAATGAGCCTATCTCTTCAACGGGCAAATTTTTGAAAGTTCACTATAAAAGGCCGAGGAGTTTGTTTCGAAGAACGGATGAATGACACACACGTGAGATATACAAGCTTATCAAAAACTCGAAACTTTCTCAATCCTCAAGCCTACATCTCAAGTACATCAATCCAACACTTACCCGTGAAGGAAAGAGAACTTCAATCGGTTGAAGAGGAAAATATCAAAACAAGGGGTCTACATTCCGGAAGGATTGTAGAAAGGTTCAAGGTCAACCAAGTCTTAAGCTTTTGGAGGGCTTCGTGATCAAATCCAAAGTGCTTGAGCAAGTGAGTCAGAGTAGCAAGGCAAATGCTGCCTGGGAAGAAGCCGAGCCGCACGAGAAGCCACCGAGTGATCAAGGCGTCCTGATCGAGTCCCAAAGGATCAAGTCGGCCGTTGTGATCAAGACTTGTATCCGGATCTACCACTTTGTAAACCGATCATTACCTAGTGGATTCCTCCAGAGTTGGAGAAGAGAGGAGTAGAAGAATTACCCCATCTTCGAACCTCTATAAAAATTTTATTGTGTCATTTACATTTCAAAGATTTAAATTCCTCGCACTTTTAACTCGCTTATATCTCACGATAAATTTGCTATCCATTTGATAATTATAAGTACTAAATCAAGTCAGAAAACTTGCTTAATCAAACTTAAGGGTGTTAAGTCTTCCATCAAAACAAAACCACAAATGAGTCAAATTATAGCCAACAAATGAGTTACTCTTTTAATGTACTCAAAAGTCTTGAGAGATTAACTCTAATGAGTGACTAATTCGATCGTCCATCAAGGACACAAACAGAACTCAGAGATTTAAAAGACTAAATCGAAAATTTGGTAACGCTTTATTCAACCCCCCTTCTAAACCTTACACTTACACCCCTTGGGACCTACAAGTGGTATCGTGAGCGGTTGGTTCATTGAACCCTCCGCACCGGTTATCGAACTAGATCTCCAAACTTTTCAAAGTTTGCTTTAGTACTTAAGATTTCAAAATTCTTTTCTATCATTAAAAGTTTTATCATGGAAGCAAATCTAACACGCATTCCTATGTTCACTATTGAAGAATTTGATGATTGGAAAATTCGTATGCGCTCATCTATCAAAGATTACATGATGAGATGTGGATAGTGATAGAAGATGGGCCTCTCGCAAATATTAAAGGTGAACACACAATGCATTTAATAGTTGCAACCAAGGAGAAGAAGATGTCGCTCCTGCACTCCATGGTTGAAAACCAAGAACCGAGTGGACAAATGATGACAGAAAAAGGTACAACCTGGACAATGTAGCCAAGGACATCCTGTACAAAACCTGGACAAAGCCATGTTCAATAAAGTCAAATCTTGCAAAACGGCTAAGGAAATCTGGGACAAGTTGACTTTGATTTGTGAAGGTTCGAGCAAATCAAAGAAAACAAATTATCAAAGGTCGTACAGTTTGAAAATTTCAAAATGGTCTCGTGGAGAGAACCGGATAAACCGGATGCTCGGTTTACGTAAATCACAAATGAGTCAGTTTACACTTGGAAAGGAATATACACGTAAGGAAATGTGTATGAAGATCCTAAAAAGTCTTCCACCGAATGGGAAATGAAGGTCATGGCATTGAGACACTCCATGGACCTATCAAAGACATCCAATCATGAGTTATTCTCGCACCTCAAAGCCTACGAGTTTGAGCCGAGAAGGAAAGACCAGAAGAGACAAATGCACCCAAAACAAATGCTTCTAATTGTTAAAGATGGGAAGAGAGCCGAGGTCAAAGAAGTCATTGACCCGTAAGAAATAGCCCCGATGGTTAAAAGGTTCAACAAGTTCTTCAATAAGAACTACAAGAGAGGAAAGGGCTAATCTTCCGTAAGACACTCACTCCCTCTAAATCAAGGGAAGACAGCAACCAAGAGAACAGATCATCAAAAAGTTGAATATCAAAGGGTCGACAACTCAAGAATGGAAAGAGCCGATCAAAAAGTTGAATATCTATGTTGAACTCAGACAACCAGGTCACTATGCAATTGATCGCTCATATCCTCGTAGTCAACAAATACAGGGATGAAGAAGAAAGGAAGGTCTTCGAGAGAAAAAACAGAAAAGAAAAGGGCAATGATGGTCGCAGAGATCGCACGAGACAAAAAGTCGGGAGGGACAATACCGACTCAGAGAGCAAAGCAAGAAGCCGACTACTCAAGTGACTCGAAGAAGAAGCCTTGATCCGCTTGATGGCCAAAGAACAAGATCAAGAAGATGAGGTACAATCTAACTCAACAAGCTCGCACACTAGTGACAGGATCGTGACACACACACTTCATCACCTACGATCTTTATGATTCATTAGGCAAAATGATGAAAGATTTTGAGCACATTAAATCCTCACACACACTATTGAATGAGGAAAACAAATTTACTCAAAAGTCAAAACTCACAAACACCAAGGAGCCGAGTACTCGAGTCAAATAGTCATTGAAAATAAAAGCTTAAAGGCCGAAAATGCTAAATTAGTAGCGTAAATTGCCGCTATAGAAAAGAGGGAGAATGACCTCAAGAATGTTATTGCCTCATTCACTAAGGCATCTAAATCATTGGATGATCTTATTATGAGTCAAAAAGAATGTGGAGACAAGACAAAGCTTAGATTCAATTCCTCTATGCTATGTCAAACCTCAAGAGTAATTTTGGAAAAAGGATCTTCAAGTCATGAAGAATCAAAGATCCAAAACTCTAAATGTTGCACACACATTCACTCCAAATCACAATAATAAGCAAACTGGCCTTGGTTACAAAGGAAAAGGAAAATGAATAGCTTGAGAGTGCCGAAGGACAAATGAGAAGAGATTCACCGAGTCCTCAAAGAAACTCCAAACAAAAATACTCAGAAAGAAAAAGCAGAGCTACCAAAAACCCTTAAAATCCATAAAAGAAATACATATAATGGGAATGGTAGAAAATATCCAAGCCAAGCCGATTGAATAATGTGAACTATCACCCTGACTTATGGAATATAAGCCCGGATGGCAAAGGCCTAGAACTCAAAGAAAGGCCATTCCAAAAGTATAAGAGCTTTCATCAAAGACACATATGCACCTAGGCACTACACTCAAAGACACCACAATTACCCAAGAAAGGCAATTGCTAAAACACATATGCAGCATACGACAAAAAGAGACAGCTTGTATGAACCTGACTCCCAAGCAATTTGCCAGGATTAATTATGATTATGGCATCGATAGATGGCAACCCCTTAGAGTCAAATCATTTGACTATAGGTTGGTTGGATCATCTTACAATTCTAACCCCTCAGACCTGCATAAGTATAGGTACCTAAAACTTAATTTCCTTGATTGCAGTTCAAGGAAAACAAACCGAAAGCCCAAGGAACCTGGTACATGGATAGTGGTCACATTCCGCACATATGACAGAAATAAAAGAAATCACAAAATTCAAGGAAGTTAAAGGAGCAAAAGTCATATTTGGAGGAAATGAAGCTCCAGGTGAAATAAGAGGCATTGGATCCATCAAGAGGAATGGTTTAGAAATCACAGATGTTGCATATGTTGAAGGACTAAACTTCAATTTACTAAGCATCACCAACTTTGTGACAAGGGCTACAATGTTGGATTCAACATGGGCATATGCCAAATCAAAGACATTGAATCAAATGAAGTGGTGCCGCAAGGATGTAGACAAAAAAATATGTATGTAGTGGATTGGTCAACTACAACACCCAAAGACTCGCCTACTTGCAAAGAGCACAAATCAAGTCAGTGGCACAAAAAAGCCGAGTCATGTGAATTTCAAACCGATCAACAAACTTGCAAGAAGTCATCTTGTGGAAGGACTTCCGCACTCGATACAAGAAGGAGAGTATATGTGACGATGTCGGCGGAAAACAAATCAAGTCGTCATTCAAAGAAAAGACATGCCCATCCTCAACAAGAATATTGCATCTACTCCATATGGATCTATTTGGCCCAAAGGAACCAAACAAAGATAAGTGGAAAGAAATACACCTTGGTGGTAGTAGATGACTACTCAAGATATACATGGACAATATTCATGTGTAAGAAGAAAGAAACTCTACAAAACTACCACAAATTGATGAAAAGGATTCAAAATGAGAAGAGTCAAACCATTATCAAAATAAGATCGATAGAGGAACCGAGTTTGTCAATGGAATAATAACTCGCATTGTATTGAGAATGGTATTGGCCATGAACTATCGCCAGAAAGGACTCCACAAAGCAGAATCGAGTTGCGAAAAGAAAGAATAGAACTCTCAAAGAAGCAAAAGAACGACCATGTTAGTCAAGCAGAGTTACCAAAAAGATTTTGGGTCAAGCAATCAACACAAATTTTGCTACACCCAAAACAGATGTATGATAAATAGACAAATGACAAAGACTCCCTATGAGATCCTGGACGGGAAGAAAACCAAATGTTTCATATTTCGAATATTTGGATGTAAATGCTTCATTCACAACAATGGCAAAGACAATCTAAAGGCTTTTGATGCTAAAGTCGATGAAGGTATCTTCTTAGATACTCACCGAAAGCAAAGCCTATAGAATACTCAACAAAAGAACTATGGTTACGAAGAATCCATTCATGTAGTATTCGACGAGCCAAATGTAAATGGAGAAGACATTGAAGAGTCGCCTAATAAGTCAAACATCCAACCATACGTAAGAGTCCCTATGTCAAGCCAAGCCGGGATTATCAATTCGAAGAAGATGAGATAGCTGAATCTCAAAAACAAATGGAAAATTTGCAATGAGTGACCACGAGAGAGCCGACTACAAAGAACACACCGCAAGTCGATTGAATCCAGCTAATTTACTCCAACCTCGACGTAAGATGGCCGAGAGACCATCCACCGTAACTTGTCATTGGAGATATAAGAGAAGGTGTCAAGACAAGATCCGAACTCAACAAGAAGCAATGTTCACATGCTTCATTTCGCAAATAGAGCCCAAAGATGTGTCACAAGCATTGACGACACACATTGATTCAAGCTATGCAAGAAGAGTCAATCAGCTTTGAGAGAAATAAAGTATGGGAATTAGTGCAAAGACCCATACATCAAAATGTTATTGGAACCAAATGGGTATTCAAAATAAGATGAACGAGGAAGGTTCTGTGGTAAGAAACAAAGCAAGACGTAGCCAAAGGATATTGCCAAGAAGAAGGGATAGATTTTGATGAAACATTTGCTCCTCGTAGCAAGATTGGAAGCTATAAGGATGTTTCTTGCCTATGCAGCTCACAAGAACTTCATTGTATATCAAATGGATGTAAAAAGTGCATTCCTAAATGGCTTATTGGAAGAAGAAGTGTATGTTGAACAACCTCCAGGATTTGAGCAGAAGACTCTAGGAGACAAGGTATACAAACTCAAGAAAGCCCCAGTATGGATTGAAACAGCACCCAGAGCATGGTATGATACCCTGTCACAATTCCTAATCAAATGGATTCACTAAAGGAAAAGTAGATAGAACACTTTTCGTAATTCAGACAAGAAGAGTATACCGCTTGTTCAAATATATGTGGATGACATCATTTTTGGATCCACTAACAAAGAGCTATGTGAAAAATTCTCAAACCTCATGCAAAGTAAATTTGAAATGAGTATGATGGGAGAACTCGACATTCTTCCTTGACTTCAAGTGAAACAATTGAAGGATGGAACCTTCATAAGTCAAACAAAGTACACCAGAGATTTAATGAAGAAATTTGGTATGGAGGAGAAGTCTTCTCAAAAATACCAATGAACACATCACCAAAATGGACATGGATGCAGATGGCAAGCCTCGAGATCAAACAAGATACGAGCACTTATCGATCATTGCTCTATCTCACAAAAAGCAGCCGACATCACTTTTGTCAGTAGGTGTATGTGCAAGATTTCAATCTGCTCCAAAAGAGAGCCATATGACAAAGAAAGCTAAGAGAATATTGAGATACTTGAAAGGAAGCCAAGAAGTAGGCCTATGGTATCCAAAGGAAGGTGGATTCAAGCCAATTGGCTATTCGCACTCGACTATCTGGGATGCAGAGTGGACAGAAGAGTACTTCAGCACATGTCAAATGCTAGGAAACAGACTAATTTCCTGGTTTAGCAAGAAGCAAAACTCAATAGCCACCTCTACAAATTGAGGCAGAATACATAGTCATGCGGCAAATTACAGCCAAGTCCTATGGATGAGACAAAGAATGAGAGATTATGAAGTTGAAGAAAAAGAAATTCCAATCATGTGTGATAACACAAGTGCAATTGCAATCACTCATAATCCTGTGTTGCACTCAAGAACAAAACATATTGATGTCGATATCACTTCATAAGAGACCATGTTGAAAAAAGGACATCATCCTGGAATATATCTCAACCGATAAACAACTAGCCGACATCTTCACAAAACCATTATGTGAGTCAAGATTTGAAGAACTCAAACATGAGTTGGGGCTAATTGAGCTAAGCCGAGACACGTAAGAATCAAAGAAAAGAAATGGAACAGAAAGAAGGTGAAAAAGAGCTTAAAACAAAATCACCAAGAATCACCAGACGGAAAGTCAATTTATACCAAGTCACCGATAGATGAGTCACTAAGAGAAATGTGAGAAGCAGAGTTAAATCACCTAAGAGATAAGTGAATAACTTATGAGCAAAGTGACAAAAACGCAATGCTTTGACTTAGCGAATGTTTTAAGAAACACGTCAAAGATAATGATGATGTGTACAGCATAAAGCCGCACACCAAGCCTATGATTGGATATAAATGCTGCCGCATTAAATACGAGACATGAATCGCTCAATATGCGTATAAATCCAAGCCGTTGATTTCGATCACAATTCAAAACCGCCCGCACGCCCTTTCATAAACCATATTTAAACCATTTTCGCCCGCTTTCTCTCTCACACTTCTAAAAACTGCTCATCTCATTCTCTCAAAAGCAAAGGCAAAATACTCAAACCCTATCAACTCAAAATCATTTTCTCGAGCTTTTCCTTGAAATAATTCTCGAGAAATGGCACCAACTTATGACTTTACCAAGTTGGGAAAGCAAATCCACACCGCTCGACGGTGGATTTCGGACGATGGTGAAGCAGGGTCCGACGACACCCTGGTAAAGAAAATCGCCGAGAAGTTGGAAACGCCTGGCTAAAACCGCTTCTAACACTAGAATATCCGGCGACCTACGCGGAGGAGGTCGCATACCCTACGTGAATGCCGAGATTCACGATGAGGGAATCAAGTCATCTGCTCACGGAAGCAATCGACTATCACCGCCAAGATTTGGTCAATATTGCTCACTACCAGCAGTAAGGAGCATCCGAGATTAAAGAGGCCGATGTAAACTTGGCGACGATGGAAAGAGATAGCCAAGTCCGACTTTGCGATAAAATTATATACACAAAAAACAAGAGATCGCAAAGGAGGATTATCACAAATTGTTGGACATAGTTGCCAAATGTATCGACATCAAATTTGGCGCTTTTTGACCAATCACAAAGGCAAAGCCGATTGTGATGGCCGCAATCATCGAAGAAAATAAGATAAATCGGCCGAGTTTATCTACAAAGCAGACTCGCTTTAACGTGGGGAACAAGTCCTTCAAAGAAGACGGCACATTTGGAGGATCCTCGATATGGCCTAGTGATTGGCCCGCTATCGAGGTGAAAGGAGTCCTCTGACATGGAAAAGCATTCCATGTTAACAAGAGGATGTTCATAGCTAACCTCTCGGGCGCCGTGTCGAGCTTACGCCAAGAGAGCCGACACTGAAATGAGGGGGAATCACCGACCCCGAAGACACAACCGCTTCCTCTCCAAATAAGAAGAAAGCTTCCCTCGCACGCTAAGAAGATCGTTGCCCCCGCAGCAAAGAAAGAAAACTAAACATGCTCCCCGCCGCGCAGTGAGAGTCACCCGCCCCAAGCCCATGTCCCCGCCCCTCGCAGCAGCGGCCGGCCGAGAAGGACTCACAAATTCCTTCTCCGATCGTCAAAAAGAGGAGAATCGACAAACCAAGACGGCCAGCCCGTAAACAAACACCGCACTGCCCCACCGCCAAGACTGAGGACACCGCCTCCGAACTGTAAAATTCCCCGGTACAAACCAGAGACGAAGAAGACTCACAAGCAAACCGAACAGAGAAACCAAATTGAGCCGGGCCATCACCTAGCACATATACCGAGACTACCGGAGAAGTAGAGTCTCCAGATGTAATTGATGAAACAGCCCAAGTCTCATCAAGGTGATCAGCAGAGGCAACTCAAGACACAAACAGTAGCTCACACACAAGCACAAGCAAGAAGAACCAGCCAAGCAGATAGGATGTAATGATCCTTCTCCACCTTACCCGCACATCCAAAATCGTCTCGCGTGAGTGGAGAAAATGGAAGTCGAGCAAGTCAAGGGAACAGCCTCCAACGCCAATTCATAGAAGAAGAGGAATCGCTAAATTTCCTCGATTAACTATCGTGCTCCCACTGATGAAGACAACCGCATGACATTCTCGCAGATCTACAAGGACAAGGAGAGAGAAAAGCAAGTCAAGAAGCCGAAGCACGTGAGAAGGCAAGATCCGCCTCTATCTCCCGCACTACGTAACACACACATCCTCTTCTTGATGTCTTCTCCGAAAGTGACGAGAACTGCAGAATGCCGCCACGTAAGAGTTGCAAATGCAGCAAGCATTGCACGAATCAAGAATCCTTCACGAGCAAAGATTAATGGAGGACCAGAGAGTCCTCCGCATCACAAATGAAATCGATCCAATGGGAGTGGTTCAAAAATACCATCACAGTTGCTGCTACCACTTCCCCACCACTCTAAAGAAGGCAATAAGGAAATGGCGATGAAATCGGGATAGTGGGGACCCCAATCGAGCCAACCCCTATTGAAGGTGTGCTACCACCGCCCCAACGGCTGAACAATCAATCGAAATAGCCGGAGTTTGGAGACGAGTGACCCCATTCAAGTCACTCACCGAGCGCCACCGAGGGGAAATCTCCTCCACCGCAGCAAGGCGCCTGAGGATGCCGCAGATGACTCCACAAAGAATGCAGGAGGCGGAGTAGGGACAATTCAAACGCAAAGAAGAACAAAGTTGCCATCAACGAAGCTCGCATAGCTGAGACTGCCTCACCGAGGTGCAACCGCTCTGGCTAATGACGCGCCGATGCAAAGCCGAGGCACATGAAGGAATGTACTGGGAGTTAACACTGGGGCGAAGAAAGTGCAATCCATGGGGTTGAGACTCCAATGGATGCCATTGTAGAAGACCCTAAGACAACCGACACATCGAAAGGAGAGCAGGCCTCGCAGCAGAGAGACCGCCGGAGGAAATGAAGGCCCACGGGAGGTTGAGACTTCCCGGTAACACAATCAAGTAGAGAACATCCCTCCTGGTATCATCGACCCATCCGAGAAGGAGATCGCCGACTTCATGACTCCCAGACAACCCCGATGTTACTTTTCCTCGGGATCGGCGAAGAAGAAGCCGAGTCATCCCCATGACAAATCTAAAAGACTCACCAAGGATGTTCCAAGCACGAGCAAGTCCGATCCCAAGACAACTCGTCAAACCTTTAATTTTGATGATGAGCCACCTATGGAAATCTCATCATCGTCCGATGACGCTTCCGATAAGGCCGAGGACCGCCATCAAATGGAGAAATCACCGAGACCAACGGTTGTTAAGACAAATGAGGCTCACCCACCATCGCACAAATGTAACCCACCAACAAGAGACCACCGCCAGCTCCTCAAGTCGCAGCAGATCGATTCCTAAAAGAACATCACGCGCACCGCTCATCATCGAACAGATCCCGGTTGGCGTGATGATTCTTTTTGTAGAATCTTTCCTTTTTCACCGGAGATACCGTAACTCCACGAAGAATCGAAAACGAACAGCACGCTATCACAAACCAGCTCCTGTTTCTTCCATCGTGACACCATTGTTCCAAATGAATTATGACTTCGATGTCAGATGGCCATCACCGCAATGAAGAATCACCAAGCTCGAGAAGTGGTCAAGGCACTTTTTGCCGAGATTGAAAGGATGGAGAGGCATCGCCTCTTTGGACATGCGATTGACAACAGAGATGCCACCCTTACAAATGATTTAAGAGGCATAACAGTTCGGATAAGGGAATGGTGGCAACAAAGAAGAAACAATGCGTGTGGAACAGTGAGATACTTCGCATAATTGTTCAATAAGTCGTATGGAGAGTCGAAAATACCGATGCAAAGACAAAGCCGAGAGAGCACATTGAGCATATGCATGAAGCTCACACACCGCCGAGATCAAGTCGCTGCGAACAACATACACATGATCTACGCCAAAGAACACATGACAAGAAAATTCAGCCTTCTCACGGCCGAGATGAAGTGATTTCAAAGCAGAATCCAACGCTACTAGATTCAATTCCGTGCTACATACAACGCAGCAGACTTGAAGCGTAACTCAACCATCGAAGACTTCGACTTCATGCTTGCCAAAGATGTTCCCCGGGTTCCTCTATCCTTTGATGATGCCAAAAAGGGGGAAGAGGAATACCTTAAAGCAAAGAAAATCAAGCCGAAAGAAAGGAGCAAATGAGTCGAAAATCACCGAGGAAGTCTTGAAACAAGAAAGGAAAACATGTTGAGGGGGAAGGATCAACAGATGTGACATTGATGATTGCACAAACCCCCAACAAGGTCCTCACACAAATGACATTATAAGCAAAGAAACTCCTGATGACTCTCGCCACCCAACACTGTTGTATCTATGGCCGAGAAGAGAAAATCAATTGAAGCAGGGTTGAAGGAAGTGGAAGGAAGAATGGATGCCAGGGTGATGAACATCTTGAAAGAACATGGTGGCATTCCAAATGACAGAGACACCTATGCCATCTCGTATGTCGGGACAGAGCCACATTCAGTCGATGAATTCAAAACGCTCGAACTGGGGATACTTTGCAAATATGTCCATGGCTCAAGCTTGGGACCTCAGACTCGGGAAAAGGGTCTCACATTATGTGAAGAAGCCGACAGCAAGCAGACAACCTAGCCACTCTGCTGGTCACTCCGCTGGCACTCACCGAAAGAAAAAGACTCAAAGACAAGATACGCCTGAGGTAGAGAAGAAGCGGCAGGAGGAAGAAGCTTGCACCTAGGCCTCGCCCAAGAACATTGAATACGAGATCCAGGGAAGAAAGGAGGGATCTACACTGGTCGGGCTGACCAAGTGGCAAATTTGAAAGTGGCAAAACTAACGCCGAGTATGCAAAAAGAATAGAAGAAGAAACAAAAGACAAACTCAGCTATGGGAGGAGAGACAGAAAGATTAAGAAGAGATGAAGTCGCCAGAAGGCATATGAGAAGAAAAAGAAGGCAAACATGACGAGAAGAAGAGAAGAAGAGAAGAAGATGCCGATCAAGACGAAAGAAGGAGACAAAATGAAGAAGATGAAGTGTTGTTGTCCACCCTTCGTATTTTTATCTTGTAAATACATACAATGTAAGTCTTCCGTAATAAAGCTATAAATTTTCTATTTTGTGAAGACAATTATATACTCGATACACCTTTGTAAACAAATTGTGTTAAGTACAAGAATGATATGATCAATAAAAAGATTGATTCTCAAGGCATACATTCTATGTCAATACACTAATCAGTATGTATCTTTGTTATTTGCATCTTTGTATGATTTAAGTTTTGGCATCATCAAAAAGGGGGAAATTGTTAGAATTTTATTGTTTAGATTTTGATGAATGCCATGTAAAACTTAGAATAGAAAGTTGGCACCCCAATTCTTGTCGAAATGTATTGTAACAATTAGAGCCGCCAAGCCGAGTTAAGTCGCCTACGCCCTAACATGCAAGAAGACAAATCAAGACTTGAAGGAAAACTCACGAGAGACAACAGTACGGCAAAGAAGAGCAGACAGAACTCGATCAAGAAGCAACAGATGCAAATCGAGTGGAACATCACCAAGTCAACTCAAGAGAAGCCAAGTCTCAAAGTCAAGTGACAAGAGTCATCCAATGATTGGAAGTCGACTTAAGTCACCTGGGAAAGCAAGGAAATGCAAATAAGTCGAGATAATCAGAAAAGAACCGTTGCACGTAAAATCAAGAGATTTACTTAAATAAGTAATATCTCCATACCACCTTTCTTGAGTGCTCACCCTCAAGCGCAAAAGAAATGAACCAATGGGAAGCACTACACCGTGTCGAACTCCGAAAAGGTGATAAAACAATTCATACGAGGAAATGGCAATTCCAAGAATCGCAAGCCAACGATCGCAAAGTGACTTTCAAAAATGAGCCTATCTCTTCAACGGGCAAATTTTTGAAAGTTCACTATAAAAGGCCGAGGAGTTTGTTTCGAAGAACGGATGAATGACACACACGTGAGATATACAAGCTTATCAAAATCGAAACATTCTCAATCCTCAAGCCTACATCTCAAGTACATCAATCCAACACTTACCCGTGAAGGAAAGAGAACTTCAATCGCTTGAAGAGGAAAATATCAAAACAAGGGGTCTACATTCCAGAAGGATTGTAGAAAGGTTCAAGGCGTCAACCAAGTCTTAAGCTTTTGGAGGGCTTCGTGATCAAATCCAAAGTGCTTGAGCAAGTGAGTCAGTAGTGCGCAAATTGCCCGGAAGAAGCCGAGTCGTCGAGAAGCCACCGAGTGATCAAGCGTCTCAGCATCGAGTCCCAAAGGATCAAGTCGGCCGTTGTGATCAAGACTTTCAGTATCCGGGATCATACCACTTTGTAAACCGATCATTACCTAGTGGATTCCTCCAGAGTTGGAGAAGAGAGGAGTAGAAGAATTACCCCATCTTCGAACCTCTATAAAAATTTTATTGTGTCATTTACATTTCAAAGATTTAAATTCCTCGCACTTTTAATCGCTTATATCTCTGATAAATTTGCTATCCATTTGATAATTTATAAGTACTAAATCAAGTCAAAAACTTGCTTAATCAAACTTAAGGGTGTTAAGTCTTCCACAAAACAAAACTACAAATGAGTCAAATTATAGCCAACAAATGAGTTACTCTATTAACACTTCACCGAAATTGTTGAGAGATTAACTCTACCGAGTGACTAATTCGATTGTCCATCAAGGACACAAATGTAGAACTCTCAGAGATTTAAAAGGACTAAATCGAAAATTTGGTAAGGTTTATTCAACCCCCTTTCTAAACCTTACACTTACACCCCTTGGACCTACATAAGTGTATCACTCACACTCTCAAAGTATATACGACGTGTTTACTCTCCAATCAAATTAATGTTGCGTAACTACCGTAAACTTGCTAATCGTCTTACATCTCTACCACTCAAGTGTGCACAATTTAAGAAACAAAAAGTACTTTCTCATTTGATTGTAATGTAAGCTCTTTGGTTAGGTAGAAAAATATCAATTAAGTGACTCAAACTTGAGCAAATAGAATATAAGTACTACACTTCAAATCACAAATCAGCTTCACCTAAAAGCATTAACTTGTTCTTTCACTTTCACTTCATACTTCCTACTTCACCCATTTTTCTTCTTTTTCATTCTTTGGCCATTGCCTTCTTTATCTTTTCCTTAAGCTCGATTTTCTCGATTTGTTTTTCATATGCTCGAATTTTTTCCAAGAAATTTTCCGAACTACTTTTTCTCGATTTTTCACATATCATCCCTATAACCAATCTTCTTTTTTTCAATTGCTACCACGCTTTCTTCAACGTTTTTACCTCTATAAGGTCATGTTTTAGAGACAACCATATGAAGGGTTCGCCATAATGTGGCTAACAATAAATGTCTTAAGCCCAAATTGGCTAACTAGGGAATCATGTGTTCATAGGTAGGTTTTTAGGCTAAACAGCTTAAAAACAATTTTCTTAAATCATCTTCAAAAATTGCACACACATGTGGTTTCAATAAGATGCCAACGCAAGTTCTAGAGTTCAAACAACAAGGACACACTCAACAAAAACAAGACTGCATATGATAAAAGTAGTAATGGGCACAAAAGCTCATAAGCTTATTTTTTGCAACATGCTCAAATACCTAACTTTCTTAATGAATACCCCATGAACAAAAGATATCTTTTCTCGAATTCAATACATGCTCACCAAGTTTGTCAACTCATAAAATCAAGTATTTACAGTAAAAACACACAAGAGACACTCCATTCTTATTCTATGATTATTTCAAATTCACACAAAAGCAAAGAACGTGCTAAAGCGATAAACTTGCCTACAAAATATAAAAAATGATTAAAATTTTATGTGAATCTAGATGCAACCTATATGATATGAAAATATGCAATGACACTATCGTGCATTCTTGACAACCTCCTAAAACTTAAAATGGTTTTACGTCCGAATAACACAAAGAAGGAAATCGAGAAAGAAAGCGATAAGTACTTACAATGGTCTACCGGTGGCTAAGCATTGGAGGATAGTGGCTTTGATCACTTTTCCATTACTCCATACTTTTCACTAGTTCCAATATTTTCACTTGAAAATCTTCAAAGTATCCACGCGCTCTATCCCCCCCCTAAATAGGAACAAAAAGTTCCTCTTCCATTAGATGGGCATCTCTTGCGCCAAGGATGCATATCGGGGTGGTCCTAAGAGGTTTACATTCCAATGAAGCGGGAGTTCGTCCAAACTGTGATGTGAGGGAGCAAAACGACGATAGGGTCATGTGAAACCACACACCCATGTGTGCCTCTCCGTAGTCATCATCAATTCACACGACCAGGTCGTGAAAAACACATGCCCGGGCGGTCCCCACCTCTTTAGTATAAGTCGCATGGCCAGGTCGCGTGTGATCGCACACGGCCGTGTCGTGTGATTGCACACGACCGTATGCATTAGTCCAGCACTCTTTCTTTTGCACATGTTCTTCTTCAATTTTACGCAAGCACGTATTCAAGTATATCATCGTTAGTAACATTGAAACACATACCTTGTGACCATTGTGAAAGAGTCAAACACAACTCTAATGCATCCTTCATCACAACCCTCTTGAACCGGGCTTCTATGCATGGTGTTATAACATCTATCATGTTGTAGTGATTGATGTTCTAGTGAAATTGCACGCTTTTATAAATTGAAAACAATACATGCTCATCATTTACCCTCAATGTTATTTCCTTTTCTACACATCTATGAGTGCTCGCATGTAGCTAGAAATGGTCGTCCCAAAATCAATGGAACTTCACTACTTCTTCCATATCCAACACTATAAAATCTGCAGAAAGATGAATTTATCTACTTTTACCAAAACATCCTCTAGTACCCCTTCGTATAAGTCATTGATCGATCCGCTAGTTGCAAAGTGACAGTCGTCAGCTTCACCTTGCCTAATTCAATTTCCAAAATATTGAAAAGGGAATTAGATTTATACTTCCTCACAAGTCACACAGTGCTTTACTAAATGTTGCACCCCCAATTGTACAAGAAGTTGTAAAACTCCCGAGATTTTTAAGCTTTTGGGGTAGCTTCCTTTGAATAATCGCACTGCACTCCTCACTCAACTTTACAGTCTCATTAGTCATAATCTTTCTCTTCTTTGTCATAACATCTTTTAAGAACTTGGCATAGTTTGGAATTTGTTGCAAGGCGTCCGCAAAAGGTATGTTGATTTGTATTTTCTTGAGGATATCTAGAAACTTAACGAATTGATCATCTAACTTCTTTTCATGTAACCCTCTGTGAGAAGGGAATTGGTATCTATATTATCAGATTATCGGAGTAGAAGCCACCTTGGGTTTTTCAATCGGTTTTGGCTCGCTTTTGCCACTTCTTTTCTTTTTTTTCTCTACTTATTCATCCTCAACCTCATGCTCTTGCTCGACTAACATATTTGGACCCTAATATTCTCACCACTCCTCCGACGAACGGCTTTACACTATTCCCTCGTATTATCCTCGGTGTCACTGAGAATTTTTCTTTCTAGTGTTGTCCAACCACCGTTGTGGCTATCTCCGCTCATACATGTGTCTCCAATGACTTCGCCCCGACATTCACATTGGTATTCAATTGTGTGACTTGATCCTCAATCCTATCAATCTTAGCCTCAACCTTGTTTGATCTTACTCTTGTTTCTCTAATGAATGAGAAGTAGCATCTCCTCCAAAATGGCTTTTTCGTCCGCTTTACTTACCTTGATTCCCCACATTAAAATTGGTGGCTACAAAACATTTCTATTATTAGCATAAGAAAAGTTTTCAATTTTACCCTGATGATAATGCGTAGACGCCGATTATACTTTAGTTGTTGAGATTCCGCCAAAAAAATTACCTCTTCTTCAACTATTGTTGATTCACTTGGAGTCGCTTTTCGGATCACATTCAGCCATACTTAGCACAAACTTTTGCTCGGGCTTAGCATGGTAATTTTATCCTCATCCTATACCGCCACACACTTGACAATGACCTTTGGATGTCCACCGAAAACTATTATTTTCCATTTCCTCCAATAATTCCAATGCCTCATCCGGATATCTCCCAATAATGCACTCTCCGGATGCATCATCTATAATAGTCATTGTGTTTCCGCTAAGACCATTATAGAAGTCCCGCACTTTTGTTGGTAGTCCGGATATCCGTGTTGTAGCACTTCCTCAATAATTTCTTAAATATGTCCATGCCTCGCATGCTCTCAAAATCGAGCTATCTAATCGAGCGGTCGCACTTTTCAATCGCAAGATTTTTCTTGGAGGGAAATATTTCGCTAGAAATTTCTAACTAAGCTCCATCTAGTTGGCGTAGGTGGTGTTAATGAGGACAACCATCCTCAAGGTTTTATCCCGCAGAGAGAATGCAAAAAGGCGACAATGAATGGTATCTTCGTAAACACTATTCATCTTAATCGCTTCACAAATTTCTAGGAATTACGCCATTTGCATTTGATCTTTGACTATTCTCTTCCCAAACTGGTTTTGTGACACCATCCGAATCAAAACCGGTTTCGGGTTCAAAGTTGTTTGCGTTGATTGGCGGGCATGCAACTCACTATTTCTCGAGATTAATGGACGATCCTCATGTTCCCCCAAGTTATTCCCACGATTCACCTCTTCCGCCATTGCTCTCAATCCTGTCTTTTTTTCTCACTTCTAATCCTTGTTTAGCGCTTCTTTGTATTTCCATGTCGATGGGTTCGCTCAACTAATGATGAATGCGTGATCATAAACTATCAAAGACTTAATAAGAACAATATTAAAATCAATAGTAGTTGTTGAGTCAAGTAAAATTAAATTACTTATCACTATATTGATGTTAAATTTTTCAATCCTTGACAATGCCGCCAAAAACTCGCAAGTGTACGGTGTAGTTTATAGATAGTGGCAAGAAAGGTTGAATTCGCACCTGATTGATTAAAAGCACTTAAAGTATAGCAAATTTCATTTTCCAATTATATTGAAGCGTCAGAAACAAGAAGTGTATCTAATTAACCCTAAAATTACTAAACCAAGTTATCCAATTATTCTAAATTGTCAAGCTTCACGAAATTCAATCAATCACAAAAACAATCATATGACTTTGATCTTGACATGCTTCATCAATATTAATTCCAATTAGCGTTTCACAATAACCAATTTCCGTTTATCAACGGGTTTAATTCTAACGTAGTTTATTCCCTCTCCAAGCAAACAAACTATAGATCATTATTGAATTACTAGTATCCCTAGTCAACAATCAATACCAACTCCCAAAAGCATAGAGAATTAAAATAAACCCTCACTAACATTGTAAGCCTCCCGACACTACGCCGTTTATATTATAAATCTATTATCTAATGTTAGATCTCATCTCCTGAATTATGAACTAACAAATTAAACATGAAAATTATTGGCTAGATAATCTACAAAAATAAGCCCATGAATTCATAAATAGATAACGAAAACCAATTAATACGAAATAATCAAACTAGAATTAACACGAATCCACAAATTTGATCACATCTTAAAATCAAAAGATTTAGCCTAACTTAATTGTTTACAATTCCATAGACAAACTTGTAAAAAAAGAGTTAAACATGGAATTAAGAACATAAGAAAAGCTCTAGACTATAATGATGAAACCCTCTGAGTAGATGGGTCTTCTTCACAATCTCGAATCTTGTGCCTTCGTGATTGATAGATATCTCATGTTGTTCTTCGATGTAGTCAACTCCTATATCTCTAAGTTATTCAATTTACTCCTAAATGTGTTCTATCTGACTTTAGGTTAAATGTCCCTTTTATAGTCGCCTTTCGAGATCCCCATTAGAGTCCTCACAAAATAAAGAAATAAAATCCGTGCTTGTAGCAAATAACATGCCGTGTGATTTCACATGGTCCAAATATGTGAACATCCTTTAGTCTCTGTAAATTACACAATACATCTCACACGACCCAGTCGGTGAATTACAACCAGAACGGATTCCCGCACACTCACAAGCTCATGCGGTTTCATACGGTGCGGTCGTGGTGAGATTGTTTTCCTTGTTTTCTTCGTCTTTGTTCATCCTTGGCTTTTGACATTCCGGTCTGGGTCATTCTACTGATATCCTTTCAAATATAGCTCTGTTTCCTACTAAAGTACACAAAGATATGCGCTGCCATGCGCAACAAGAGAAACTAACCTAAAGACATTTAATATCCATGCCAATGTATCAATTATGCACCAAAATATACCTCTAATTGTATGAATATTTACCACTTATCAATATTTTGACAGATGACTTTCTTTCATACCAAACTTCTTCATCAAATCTCTTGTATTTTGTTTGGCTTATGAAGATTCCATCCTTCATTTACTTTACTTTAAGTATTAGGAAGAAAGTTAATTCTCCCATCATGCTCATCTCAAACTTTCCTCTGCATCGCTTTGAGAATTTATCACATAAGTCCTTGTTTGTGGATCCAAAGATGATGTCATCCACATAGATTTGAACACGCAAGATGCTTTCCCCATCTTGAATTCTAAATCGGGTTCACAACCTTTTCTTTTGTAAAACCATTGTGTTGGGCAAAAATGTCCTTTAATAAATAATATATAATTCAATTTATATATTGGAATAATATTAATTGCTAATACATATGGAATAACACAACCCAAAGGAGTACGGATTGGCCCACACGCCACTTTCTCCTACACTACCCACAAGGCCCATTACCCATGTATATAAAGGTCCTTTCTTTATTTGTAAGTTAGTTCTCTCATAATCACTCTTAAGTTGTTATTAAATATTCAATTATTGTCTTACATTCTCTCTCAATCATTGTGCTAACTTGAGCATCGGAGGGGCCTTCCCCGGGACAACCCCGAGACTCGCCTAACATTTGTGTGTGTGCACAAGTTTCCAGCTGAAGATTTCTAGCTCTCTGGAGATGAAGAAGACTTCCTCGCTTGGAAGGAGAAGACTTGAACTTTATCAAAACTCGACTTGGAGTGATCTCGCTTAAAAAGTAGCATCACATTGTTTGCGAGAAACTCGTGATAACGTATCATACCGAGCCTTTGAGCTTGTTTCAATCCATAAACTCGCTTTTAATTTGCACACTCTATCTCATATAGTTCTCAAAAACATATAGGTTGTTTTATAAAAATTTCTTCCTCTAGTAATCCATTTAGAAATAAGTATTGCAATTGAGCAAATGTTTCATCAAAATCTATACATTCTTCTCGTAATACGCTTTGGCTACTAATCATGCCTTGTTATTTACTATAGTTCCTTCTTCATTCATCTTATTTCCTCGTAATACACACTTTGTGCCAACGGCATTTTGGTGAGTATGTCCGAATCCGCCTCAAACTTCGCTTTCTCAAACGATTTAACTCTTCTTGCATAGCTAGATCCAATGTAACATCTAAATCTTCCGACACATCATTTCGTTCAATCTCGAGACACGAAACAAGTGAACATAACTTCATGTTGAGTTCTTGAACTTGTTCTTACTCCTTCTAACATTTCCAATGATCAACTCAAAGCGGATGGTCTCTTAGCCATGTCACATCAAAGCCGTAAGGCAATCGGGTCGGTTTGCCTGGTACCGGGTTGTTCAACATCTTCTCATCATCATCGCATTCAACCATAATCTTTCCAAATTTCTTTGATATTCAAATACCTCATCCTCATTGAGGTCTTTGGGAGTCGTCTCAAGATAAGCGACTTTTCCGAATGTACCGTCCGATTCATCTTTTTCGCTAACTCATCAATGTGTTATACATTGACATTTGGTTCATCAAATACAACATGTATAGATTATACCATGACCATTGTCATTTTATTCAACAATTTAAAAGCTTTACAAACATATGAGTATCCAAGAAATATTCATTCATCTCATTTTAGCATCAAAAGCCTTCAAGTTATCTTTCCCATTATTACGATAAAGCACTTTGCTCCAAAGATGTGAAAATATACCACATTTGCTTTCTTCCTATCCATATTCCATAAGGAGTTTTGAAACGCTTGTTGATCATACATTTGTTATGAGTATAGCAAGTTGTATTTATAGCTTTCAAATTTCAAAATCTCTTAGCAATCCAAATTTCAAAAAATGGTCCTTCGTGCCTTCCTTACGTGTTCGGTTCTACATCTTTTCCGCTACTCCATTATACCGAGTTCTTGCAAACTGATAACTCATAAGCAACAATACCGAGCTACTCCATTATTTTGAACTCTTTTCATCACCGAGGAAGCTTTTGCAAAGGTTTCTTCTTCTTATAGATGAATATGGTCCATGTGGTATCTCGGAGAAATCATCCACTACCACAAGGGTATATTTCTTTTCCACTAATACATCCTGGTTCCAATGGTCCAATAGATCCATATGCAACAGCAAAATCTCGTGTATGATGAGCTCAAATTTTCGCTGAAGATGATTTGATTTGCTTTCCTTTTCGACATACATCACAATTGCTTTCCTTTTTGTACACGCAGAATCTGGTAATCCTTTTCAACTAGATCACTTTTGGTGCTTATGATTGTCTTTGAAATTGGGATGACCTACTTGTGCCATGTTGGGAATTTTATGTGTAATAAATTTTTGAGGATACCATGTAAAATT